>CM050198.1:12817261-12854761 GCA_027475355.1 Coilia nasus
CTTGATATGTTGGATTAACTTGTTTAGTTTTTATTGTTTCTGAAAATGTGTTCATGATAATTACATTACATTACACTTAGCTGACGCTCTTATCCAGAGCGGCTTACAGATATTTACAAGGTTTCAGTTACAGTCCCTGGAGCAGTGCGGGGTTAGATGCCTTGCTCAAGGGCATCTCAACCATGGGTAGGGCAGGATTCGAACCGGCAACCTTCCAATTGCAAGTCCAACTCCCTAACCACTAGGCCACAGTTGCCATAATGACAAATTATTCAATAAATTAAACCAAGGTAAAACAAAATAAAAAAATCAAGCAGTATGTTGCCTTTTTAGGCTGGTTTTAAGCAGCACTTTTAACAATGTACAGTACCAATGGAAAACTCAGAGCTGTCCACAGCTTCACAATATTTTCCATTGCTGACAGGGTCCTGACAACATGTGCTAGAACAGCATCCATCTTTATTTTTGCAGATGTTGGCTGAAGATGCATCTCCCAGATTAATGGCAACTCATCTGCATCCTGATGTGATGCACACTTCCTTCATGGAGAAAAAGGCAAAGGTTGGGTGTTTACATAAAGGATAATGGATCACAAGGTGTATGATTATCAGAAAGTTAATGCACGTTCGAGGTGGTAATGCGGTCACGACCTCGAAGTGCATTAACTTTCTTATATACGAACACCGTGAAGCCCATTATCCCGATTATACCATGGTTACCACACTTGTCTGATGTTAATTTCAGGCAATAATGTCCACGTTTCAATCACTAAAACAAACTTATTTGTAGAACTACTTCCATCCGCCACAATATGTGATACAGTCGGAAAGCAGGGTCTATTTCATAGGTGTGCGTATATAGAGGATTAATAACTGTGCTAAAGAGTGCATCACAATGTGACATTGAAGGAAGCCATGGTATAAATCTATCTATCTGTCTATCTGTCTGTCTGTCTGTCTGTCTGTCTGTCTGTCTGTCTGTCTGTCTGTCTGTGCCTGCCTGCCTGCCTGCCTATCTGCTTGTTTGCCTGCCTGTTTGCCTGCCTGCTTGTGTGTCTATCTGTCTGCCTGCCTGTTTTTCTGTATGTCTGTCTGTCTGTCTATATGAAATGATTCTGATGTACTGGCATAACCTTTTCAGATATTGGTAGTTTGGAGGAACCCCAAAGACACTCTGGTCTCTTTCTACCACTTCATGAACAAAAACCCAGTGCTGCCCAATGTGGAGTGGGACAAGTTCTTCTCAGACTTCATGAGTGGAGAAGGTGAGAAGTAGAATGTAAACAGGTCACAGTGAAGAATTCTTCATCAAACAAAGGTAGCTCAAAGTAGGCATAACACCCAGAGGCATTTTTGTGGAAATTTATTAAAGTAAATGTAGGTATCGATTTCTCAATGCCTGTATTTGGAGGTCAATTGGAGGTCTCACAGCTGATAGTCAAAAAGTGAAAAATATAAATTCAACCCAACCAAAATCCAGTTTTGACTTGACAAGAGTATCAATTTTTATGTCTTTTATGGGCTTCCAAAAAACATTGAAAATGAATGCGGCAATCAGCAAAATAGGGAAATATATATAGGAATATAGGAAGAATATCGATAATAGCTGTCTTTATTTTTTCAACAGTGATCTATGGTTCATACTTTGACCATGCTGAAGCCTGGGAGAAGCTGTTTGAGGAACCGAATGTGAAGATGATC
Source organism: Coilia nasus (assembly GCA_027475355.1). Classification (NCBI taxonomy): domain Eukaryota; kingdom Metazoa; phylum Chordata; class Actinopteri; order Clupeiformes; family Engraulidae; genus Coilia; species Coilia nasus. The sequence continues at coordinate 12,818,962 of CM050198.1, forward strand.
ACATATGAGGACATGAAAGAAGTATGGCAGTACTTTTCCACCCCAACATCGTTAAACTGCACCTACCTACCTCCCTACATACATAAACATACAGTACATACATAGAGTACATATGTACATGCATACATTTGTACGTACATACTTACACGAATGCATTTATACATAAATACACACATGCATTCAGTACACTCTCAGGGAACCGTAGGGGTACAAATCTGTATCTTAAGGTACAATAAGTAATGATATACCTTCAAAGGCTAAAATTTGAACTTTAAGGTACTGACATCTACCTATTCAGCTCTGGAGAGAGCTTTGTACCCCTAAACGTACAAGTCTGTACCTTCTTTTCTGAGACTGTACATACATACATACAAATATACATGAATACATACACCCATGTAAAGAGACAAATCTCAATATTTTACACGGAAATAGAACATATTGAAATATCATGTGTTTATTCATGTATGAATGCATGTGATCATATGCACCCTCAGACACACACATTCTTGTTTTTTCTGTGTTCCTAGGACCTGAGTGGGGGCATCAGACAGCTCTCTCAGTTCTTTGGCTTTTCCTTGACTGAAGAGGAGGTCCAGACTATATCAGCTCAGAGCACTTTTGGAGTCATGAAGGATAATGCTTTACAAACCCTTGGCCAATTCCGTGATGTGTTATTCCGTAAAGGTATGTTAGCAATCTCTAACAATCTCAGAACCATTTGCTTTTTTCAATTGATGACTTCCTATTTCAATATACGAGGCCTATGTTTCTTTCAGTATTGCTGTTTACTGTTAAGTAGTTAGTACAGTATAAGATCATGGGATTTTTGTTGTCATGGGATTTGCTATTGTGGCATTTGTCCACACCTCCAGGAAGAAATCATTTGTCAATACAGCACTGCCAGATCCTCTGTACAAAATGAAATGAAGTACGAGTGGCTGGATTACCAGGCTAGCCGTTAAAAGCAGATTAAAGCCGTTTAAAGTTTTAATGGTCAATGGTCATCCAATGTGTAAACACACTGATTAGTGCATCAGTGAGCCAAAACATCCCAGACCTACTCACTGACACTCTGACTCTTGTGTGACTGTTTTACTTAGGTGAGGTGGGGGATTGGAAGAACCACTTCAGTGAGGCCCAGAGCCAGCAGATGGATGAGGAGTTCAGCAAGAGACTAGAAGGAACCAGACTGGGGAACAAACTGAAATACGACACCTACTGCAAATAGGGTGCCACTACACAGGCCTTCGCTTATCTGAGCCAAAATCTGTTTTTGCTTGGGTGAATTATGCTTCTGCATCAATTCCATACTCGAAGTAAGTCGATGCTGTTGCTCTACCTCACCATCGAAATGGTAGTTGTAGTGGCACGCTTGTTACTGTGTGTTCACATCAGAAGCGTCCAAAGCGACCAGGTTGAATTCACCTTGTTCGCTCATGACGTATCATTTGGAATGTTGGATTTAGCCAAAGAACTTTGGATTTAGCTTGGTAATTAACAGACGTCGATAGAACTATGTATTCTGGTTGGTTTTCGCCTAACCGCGTCATAGCTCATTACCATAAAGTTAACTAACTAACTTTTTCGCTCTGGTCGCCCAATTCACTTCGCTGCCAGCAAATTCGCTCTGGTCGCCCAATTCGCCAACTCTCCATAGAGAAATAATGACTTCCGTCGCTCTGGTTGCTTTGGTCGCTTCTGATGTGAACACACAGTTAGACTGCCACGAAGAAATGTCAGTGTAATTTGTTTGGCCTTGGATAGATTTTGTAAAAGTTACTCATTAATGGAGCCAGTAGGTTATACCCCTATACCAATGTTGTACAACATTGATCTGAAAATAAACACTGTACATTTGAACCACACAATGTTGGTAACCAAAAGTACATCTGTCGAGATATGTGTATTCACCAGTAAAATGGTGCTCCTCAAATGTAAGAACTATCACTGAAAACTGCCTGAAATTCGCTTAACCTAAATTACTATCTTGACTTTCTTATTCTATGTATGAGAAAATAAACCAGGGAACTTTTTATATACTCAGTTGTGAGGAAAAACTAAAAGCAAGAGTTAAGTCATATAATTTCTGCATTTTTATGCAGATATTTTTGTACAATGTCCCGAGTCTTTGTATGTGATTTGGGTCCCATGGTTAGCACGTGCAATGTGCTGTTTTGTGCTCCGAAGTGCAATGTAATAGGGCATCCAGGGCAATGTTTGTTTAATAGCAATACACAAGACATCTGTTCTTATCCAGTTATACCCTAATATCTTCTCTGCACTACAGTATGAATTATATGTCAAGTTATATATATTTCCCCATCACATTTCACATTTACATGAAATATATACATAATACATATCATATAGTATATATATATATTACGTTTTCTTAAATATTTGTCAGTAAATGTTTTTGACCAATATGTTTGTTCTTTTGACTTATTTGTGATAAGTCTGATAACAATGAAGGACATCACAAAATCATTGTTGATTCTCCCTGACATGCCCTCCATGAATGCAGTCCAAAGCTGCAGGGATTATACATGTGTCTGCTAAAGAAATAAGGAAGGGAGAAAAAATATAAAAATGAACCAATATCAGTATCAATCATTAACTTTTCAACGTTTCATAGGCTTTCTGACAGGTGTATGTAATCCACATCTGTCAAGTGGCTGTTGCTAGACGTATGTAATCAAGTGGGTAATTTCTTCCACGATAATGCAGGCCTACTTTGTCCTGTCCAACAGCGTCCTCTGGTGGTTAATGAAGTACACAACAAACATACTTGAATACACAGGGATGACAATCACATACACATACACACACATGCCATCAGGCAGGCATGCACACACACACACACACACACACGCTCTGACCCAGGCATGCACACAGACACACACACACCCAGACACACACACACACACACATAAAAATAAACACCGGTTGGTAAAGTGGAGCTGCATTTCTCTCTCTGTCTTTCTCTATGTACTGTATGTGTGTGTGCGTATGTGTGCACATTTGTCTGTCTGTGCACTGTCTGTGTGTGTGCTTTGTTTTTATATTATTCACAAGCTTTTACTTACAAGCCATTTCCCTGGTTTCTGGGAATGAACAGGAGATTGTAAAGAAATTCTAATGTCTTTTCATGCAAAACGGATGAGGGTTTGTTCAGGAATAAAGAATTTATAAGCCATGGGAAAAAAAATCTTATTTGTTTTAATTGAGGTACTGGTTTTCCTCCCCATATTTAAATTCGGTTGTTTTTTGTAGTACAAAATAAAAATAAGCAGAATGAGAAATGGTGCAGAACGACAGCACAGTTGTTTTTGTATTTGGGATATAAAAAAAGGACTTTAATTGGACTGTAGGACTTTAATTTAACATCCACTTATCAATATCTCATAAAATGTAATTTCATTGCATGACATTGCATACACCTCTCCAAGATGAAGCATTGCATTATTATTATCATTATTATATCACCAGTGTGTGGTATAGGACACATATGATATGTATCTGCTTGTCAGTCTGTGCATGTCTTCAGCTTATGTAAAGCTTTGCAAAATGTGTGATAAGCCCCCCCCCCCTCCCATTGCAGTCATTTCCATTGCTGTGTAACCTATATGTTTAAAATAAACTACTAAATATTTAAAATTCCATCATCACAGTAGGCACAATGTGCAGACGTCTACGTAACCTCTTGGCGCTGAAAGAAAAAAACAAACAAAAAAAATAAATAAACAAATCTATTTTTCATAAAGTACAGAAATGAAAAAAAATGTCTAACTGAAAAAGGGATAAAAATGGGCAGCAGTCTGCAAGATGCCACCCACACTCACTCCTACAGGAAACAAAGGTGGTTTAATTAATTTGGCACTAAAGGCATACAAAATTCTGCTTTAGTAAAATAAATAAATAAATAAATAAATAAATAAATAAATAAATAAATAAATAAATAAATAAATAAGGGACACAGGGTTTTGCTATCTGCTTCTGAAATGTGTTTTAGTGTGGTGGTGGATATGGGTAAGTTTACTGATTCTGAGTCACTGCTTTCCAAACCATTTAGAGAGGAACAACAGCTGTAAAACAGAACAAAATAAAATAAATAGGAGCTTATCGGTGTCTTGCGATGAGCAGCTGTAGTCTGATTAGACACACTCTGATGAAAATGGGGAAAAGTACACACACACACACACACCTACACACACACACCTACACACCTACACAGACACACACACACACACACACACACACACACACACACACACACACACACACACTTGGATGGATTTGTTCCATATTTCTTTCACGATATCTCCACCTTCGCTGATGATCTCATGAAACTTGCATTGGAGTTTTGCTGCTTGGCTGAGTGCTTCCGGTGTGGGTGTCCTCCTCTAGTAAGCTGTGTCACCACAGTGTTCCACCAAACAGCCAGCATCACACTAACCAGAAACTATTAACTACAGCTAGCATTACACTAACCAGAAATATAGCCACTAACCACAACTAGCATTCCATCAACCAAAAAATAACTATTAACCACGGCCAGCATTCCACTAACCAGAAACTAACCACTAACCACTAACCACAGCCAGCATTCCACTAACAAAAAACGAATCACTAACAACAGCCAGCATTACACTAACCAGAAACTAACCACTAACTACAGCTAACATCCCACTAACCAGAAACTAACTATTAACCACGGCCAGCATTCCACTAACTAGAATCTAACTATTAACCACTTCCAGCATTCCACTAACCAGGAACTAACCACTAACCACAGCTAATATCCCACTGACCAGAAACTAACCACTAACCACAGCCAACATCCCACTAATCAGAAACTAACCACTAACCACAGCCAACATTCCACTAATCAGAAACTAACCACTAATCACTGCTAGCATGTCACTAACCAGAAACTAACCACTAACCACCAACCACAGCTAGCATTCCACTAACCACAAACTAACCACTAACCACATTCAGCATCCCACTAACCACAGCTAGCATTCCACTAACCACAAACTAACCACTAACCACATTCAGCATCCCACTAACCACAGCTAGCATTCCACTAACCACAAACTAACCACTAACCACATTCAGCATCCCACTAACCACAACTAGCATTCCACTAACCAGAAACTAACCACTAATCACTGCTAGCATTCCACTAACCAGAAACTAACCACTAACCACATCCAGCATCCCACTAACCAGAAGCTGGAGGTGGTAAATGGTTGCGAAGTGCAAGAGAACGGATACTGAATGTATACTGAAAAACCTTGATGATGGTGTTTTGAATTAAAGTATCAACTTTGGGGCAAAATTCCTTCAAGCATGGGATGGGAGATTTTAATTTTCTAATGGAAGACAAAGACTTCTTGGTACAAAGGAGTGTCATTTTCATTCATGTCAGTAATACCAAAGCTTGTGCTCTTTGGCAAAAATATATAATAAGTGTCTGAGAGTCTTGACCCTTTGTCAAGGCATCTGTGAAACATATTTTAATCTGTGATGTATATTTTGTCTGCACATAATATATGAATAATGTGTACTTTTTAAAATAATACATTTTACATCATTCTGTGTCTTGCACACCTACTCCAAACACACAGACACACCGACACACACACAGTTTTCAGTCCAATTCTCACTTATCACTTATCCTCATCGCTCTGGTTACACAATTTAGAGTACAGAGGAAATGTCGCCCTCTGTAAGCTCTTCAACCCTATGCTTTTGTTCCACTCTTCTCCATTCTCCTTCATACTCCTTCACTCCTCTTCATCCCTCCCTTATTTTGTCTGTGTCCTTTTTTCCTATCCTGTCTTTCAGAGGGGTCAATCTCGACTTTAGAAAGTAAAAAAAAAGACCTTCTGTCTGTGCACTTAACACGGGTGATTTCACTAAATACCCGATCTACATATCTGAAGATTTTCAGACTGCTTACATATCGCCCGCTCTCTCGTCTCGGTCTCTTCCCCTCCCTCCCCGTTTCTCTCTCCTTACCTCCTCCTCCTTATCTCCCCTTACCTCTCCTCTCCTCTCCTCTTCTCCGTTCCCTTCCTCTCGTCTTCTCACCTCGTCTCCTTTCCTCTTCTGTTCTCCTCGCCTCTCTTTCTCTCTTCTCACTTCAACTCCCCCTCTTCTCTGTTTCTCTCCTCACCTCCTCTCACCTCTCCTTGTCCTGCTCTCTCCTCCCCCTCCTCTCCTCTCCTCTCCTCTCCTCTCCTCTCCTCTCCTCTCCTGTCTTTTTCTCTTCTCACCTCATCTTCCCCCTCCTCTGTGTTTCTCTCCTCAGCTCCTCCTCTCCTCTCCTCTCCTCTCCTCTCCTCTCCTCTCCTCTCCTCTCCTCGTATTCCTCCTGAGAGTGGCTATCTAATGAGCTTTAATAAGGGATAATATGGCGCCCAGCGTCTCCGTCTCTGTCTCTGGCCAGCGCAGGGCAGAGCCACGTTTGGGTCCGGAGAATGAGGCGAGAGCTGAAGGCTTGGGTCTGGATCTATGAACCACTAGGGAACTTAAGTATCTCCCACATTGTAAATACCCATGAATCCATTCTGCATCTTGATGTGATTTAATCCCTACATGGAGATTTGGTCACGACTAGCTAAATCATTTGAAGGTCAGGGATTTTTATAGTACAGTGGAAGAATTATTTTATATTTTGCTTCTTGAAAGGTTGTGGAAATTTTACCAGATTTTTTCCCCCTTGTTCATAGAGGGCTGCTGAGTCATGTTATTCTCCTGTATATTTCATTTTGTTAAAGCAACACTAAGTAGTTTTCGTCTTTGGTCGCCATACAGGTTGGAAGCGTAATTGTCTCTATTCAAACTACAGAAGGATGGACCACTCCTCCAAACTTAGTGTGGTTAAGCAAATTCAGAAGTGGCTTTCATCCAGTTACAAGTTGATGAACCACTGAAACCACACACACACACACACACACACACACACACACACACACACTTCCCCATCAAGAGAAGGAGCAGAACCCGGTGCAGTGTAAGGACCATGCCAGTGCAGTGTAAGGACCATGCCGGTGCAGTGTAAGGACCATGCCGGTGCAGTGTAAGGACCATGCCAGTGCAGTGTAAGGACCATGCCAGTGCAGTGTAAGGACCATGCCGGTGCCAGTGCCGGTGGGCCCTACACTGTGGTCTTTTCACAGAGGGCCTTTGTCTCCCTGACGACAAGCCGGCAAGCGAATGCCATGTGAGTCGACTGCAGCTTAAAACACAAGAAACAAGACCGATGATTCACAGAAAAGAGGAAGTAGTATGTCCCTCTCTCCCTCTCTCTCTCCCTCTCTCTCTCTCTCTCTCTCTCTCTCTCTGTGGGTGAGTGTGGGTGGAGGCTGTAGTCCACATTTTTGGACATTATCGGATAGTGACGATGTTTACGGGACGGTGACGATGTTCAGGAAACAGTAGAGATTATTCAGCAGACAGTGGTGATGTAAAGTGGACAGCAGTGATAAAGTCTCTCATTAAAACCAACCAGAGACCAGTGTGCTGTGATTTCCTGATGAGAGGCTTTATTTATACTTTTTTGCCGGACGTCATCAGCACCTCAGCCTCTGCAAGGCTGTGCGCAGGGATTTCTTTGAGGTTTAAGGATTTTGTTGGACAGCAGTGATGTTTAGTGGACAGTGATGTTTAACGGTCAGTGGTGATGTGAGCATGTGTCAGAGCAGAGGTGGTGATCTGGGAAAGGCCAGCCGAATCTAGTTACCGTTAAAGTTCGTGACCGCAACATTACGGTAACATTTACCGTAACATCTCTGTAATTAGCGAACCCACAAAAGCTAGTTTATACCTATTCCACACACACACACACACACACACACACACATGGGTGCAGATCCAATGTCAGGATGGGGGTTGGGGGAGGGCATGAGATTTGCAGCCCTGCAGACACACAGACACTCACTCACACACATGCTAAACATGCCTCCATACCTGAGGCAGATATTAGTTGAGACCTACCGTCGCCTGACACCCAGAAATGACAGTAGGGTTCGGGTAGTCCGATCTCTGGCTTAAATTACAGTAAAAAAAAATCTTTTTGATTTTTGCTGAGACATACAGCCCCTTGTGATCTCTATAGGATCTCCATTTTTTCAGTGCATGTATGAAAGCATCTTATGAGTATAAGCATGAGGCCATAGATCCCCCCGGTGTCCCGCAGAAAGCTGGATATTATTCAGCCGGACACAATGGAAAAGATCTGTTCTTTGTTTGTTACATTGAACGATAGTATGAAATCACGAAGGACAGACATGAAAATCCATAAAACTTGACTAAATAATACCAATATGATCTTTGTATGTAATGGCAGCATATATACACACAGTCTCACACTGCAAGCGTGTATGAGAAGGGTGAGGTGACAACCACAAGTAACGTCATTACAGGGCAATTATTACAACACACATGTGAAGCATGCTGTGGGCAGACTGACTGTGGGCTGCTGTGGTCTAATGGTTAGGGAGTGGGTCTTGGGATTGGAGGGTTGCAGGTTCAGTTTCTGTACCAGTAAGAAGACATGTGGGTGGCGGAGTGAATAACCAGCACTGTCCTGCATACGCATCCATAGCTGGAGTGCCCTTTAGCAAGGCATCTAACCCTCTACAGTGCTCTAAAGGGACTGCATTTGTACCCAACTCGGTACAGGTAACTCTGGATAAGAGTGTCAGCTACATGTATTGTATTAAAATGTTACGTATGTGAAGCAGCCATTTCAGCAAGCGGGCACTTTGAGGGAAGGGGCCTAGCTGAAGGTGGTGAAACACCTTCTGAACGTTGGATCAGTGGCTGACTACCATTCAGACAGATGTAAACGTCAGAGATATATCTGTGAGTCAAAGCCAGCTGGTGAGACAATGCTCATTCACAGCTCCCACATTCACAAAAAAAGTGTCACAGACTTTCCAACTGTTGTGACGCAATCCAGAAAGTCAAAGCTGAATTGTATTTATATCACATGTCAATCGCTAGTTCCTCTGTGAGGGAGTTCTTCCTCAAAAGTCCTGTGAGTGATGTTCCTGAAAGTGATGAAAAGAAACTATTGTTTTGGAGACAGTCACTGTTTTATCCATCAGGAGGGTGTCAAACGATACACATGTGCTGAGCTTTGACACACAGGTTCATTGAGGGTGGGGCAGGGCATGTGGGGCAAGGGAAGTATCGCTAACGCTTTGTATATGGAGCAGCTGTGTTCTAATGGTTAGGCAGTGGTTAGGGAGCGTGTCCGCTAAGTGTAATGTAATGAAGCTTGTCAAGTGGACATCAGTGTATTCATAAAATGCTATAGACACATTCATAAAGGGTTAAAATGCCTCCATAAAGCTTAATAATAGTTGAAATTAGTATTCATAACTATTTATACATGCTCATTGCTGCACTCGTAGCAGGGGATGTTTTTATTAGAAGTAGGCTATTGGTAACAGATTCTGTGTGGGGCAGCTGTGGTCTAGTGGTTAAGGAGTTGCTCTTGGGATTGGACAGTCACAGGTTCAAATCCTGGCCTACCCATGACTGAATTTCCCTTGAACAAGGCATCTAACCACACACTGCTCCATGGGACTGTAACTGAAACCCTGTAAATTACTGTAAGTTGCTCTGGATAAGTACATCAGCTAAGTGTAGTGTAATGAAGCTTGTATTCATGAAATGCCATAAACACAGTCATAAAGGGTTAAAATGCCTCCATAAAACTTAATAATAGTTTATATTTAGAAAGTAATATTCATAACTATTTATACATACTCATTACTGCACTCGTAAGCAGGTGAAGTTTCATAACCAAGAATGCACTGTCATTTGAAATTGGAACAAGAGTACAGTCATGAGTTTGTATAAATAGTTATAAATAGTTTGAATGAATATACTTTATGAATGCATTACAAGCCTTTATGAATGTGTTTATAGAGTCTTGTGAAGGTAAGTATCATAGAAAGTGTAACCGAAGTATTTTCCGTTCTATTTATGAAAGTTGTTCTCACGTCCTCTTCTTGTAAATACACATCCCCTAACAAAAACAACCAAAATAATAATTGAATTATAAATGATAAATAATAGGAGCCGTAAGGAGCACACCTGTAAAATTGAATAAAACCCTTAGCATAAGCAAGCCTATTATTGCCATAGTTCATATCATCATATTATCGGCTATACTGTATATTGACCAGGTGAGTCTAAAGGGGCAGCTGTGGCCTAGTGTTTAGGGAGTTGGTCTTGCAATTGGAAGGTTGCCGGTTCAAATCCCACCCTACCGATGGTCGAGATGCCCTTGAGCAAGGCATCTAACCCCACACTGCTCCAGGGACTGCAACTGAAACCCTGTAAATATCTGTAAGTTGCTCTGGATAAGAGTGTCAGCTAATTGTAATGTAATATATGATATTATCAGCCAGGCCACTTAAAATTAGGTTTTACTCAAAGGTTACTCTGAGGTTTTAAAAAAAAGTTATCCCAGTGCAAGTTATCCCAGTCGTCAAAGCACCCGACCATGAACAGGCATTTGCCCATGGGAACCGAGGTTTGAATCCGGCCTGCGGTCATTTCCCAACCCTACCCCATCTCTCTCTTCCCCACTTACTTCCTGTCATCATCTTCACCGTCCTATCAATAAAGCCATTAAAAGGCCAAAAAAATACTTTAAAAAAGAAGTTATCCCCGTGAAAATAGACAAATACGTATCCCCTATTGTAACCCGGGTCTAGCTTCTTTTTTTTACCAGGTAAAACCTCAGTTTCAGTGGAACAGCAACAGAAATGGCCGATAGTAGGAACTACTGTATGCCGATAATAGGCTTACTTCCGTTAGATGGCCTACTTACAGTTGTGCTCATACGTTTATATACCCTGGCAGAACTGATGATTTCTTAACTATTTTTCAGAGGATATGAATAATTACACAAAAACGTTTTTTTTTTTTTTTTTTTTTTTTTTTTTCACTCATGGTTAGTGGTTGGCTGAAGCCATTTATTGTCAAACACCTGTGTTTACTTTATTTACATCACAATAACAACAAAAACTATCCAAATTATTCTCTGAAAAATGGTTAGGAAATCATCAATTCTGCCGGGGTATGTAAACTTATGAGCACCACTGTACACACACACTTCCCTGTTTTGTCATTTCTTCTGCGCCTTCTCAACTCAAAAGGAGGGAGGAGGTGGAATGATATTCCTGCCAGCTTTTCCGTCATCGACACTGACTTTAGGGAACAAAGCATCACTGGGGTTCCCCCTAAATGACACCTTTTTGCCTTGCAGAAACACAACTTTTCCATAGATACATCAAGATATTTGTCACCCTGACAGCTGGTGACAACTGCTCATTCATGGAAAATACCATTTTCAAAGTTAGTAGTATTACAGAAGGAATAAAGTCTTGATCATGACATTCCATTCATGGTGAATATCTGTACATTGGTATGTGAAAATAGGCATACGTGTGTGTGTGTGTGTGTGTGTGTGTGTGTGTGTGTGTGTGTGTGTGTGTGTGTGTGTGTATGTGTGTGTGTATGTATGTGTCTGTGTGTAATGTGTTTGTGCGTGTGTGGGGAAAAGTTATAGGGGCAATGTGCATGATTGATTCATTGTGCATCTGTGTGTGTGTGTGTGTGTGTGTGTGTGTGTGTGTGTGTGTGTGTGTGTGTGTGTGTGTGTGTGTGTGTGTGTGTCTTAGCCCTGACTTCAGAAAGTCACCAACACACCGGAGAGCAGCAGCAGCGGTGGTGGTGACCATTTTATTATGCCTTTGTCATTTCCTTGCTTGGCCGTTCAATCCCATGCTGCCCTGCAGGAAACGCAATCTCAGGAGGCCCATTAGGTGCTCGCAGGCCACCATTACAGCTCTGACTCCACACCAGAACACAGCGGCATGATGCGGCACAGGGCATCTGCCGTGGCTGGACAGTGTCAATCATCTTCCTGTTTCTGCGTAATTGATCTCAATTTATTTTCATTACTCCGCTTTATTTATATATTTGAATTTGTTGATTTATTTATTTTTTTGTAACAGTACTTAATGACGCTGGCCTGGGTTAATGACTTAGTGACGCTGGCCTGAGTCATCACGGGCAAGTTCAAGGCCAAGGTAGAATACATATATATATTATATATATATATATATATATATATATATATATATATATATATATATATATATATATATATATATATATATATATATATATATATATATATTATATATATATTAGTCTGTCCCGCCAGGGAAAATTCAGGCCCAACATTGCATGTCTCATGAAAACATAAGAGGTAACACTTTAGAATAACTACTCCCTATAAATCATGTACAATTCTGTTTACACATTATACATATAATTTTGTTAACACATCATTTGTTACCCTTTATTTTCCACATTATTTCTCATCAATTAATCATTTCAAAACATATTCATATTACGTCTGCTTGTCTGTTGGCTGTCTGTCTGTACAAAAGAAGAAAAGAGGTGTTTCACAAGGTGTGGTCCGCAAACTGTTTTGGTCCAGAAAAAAAAAAAGACTTCATTTGAAAAACAAGGCAAGGGCAGCAAATGCCTGCTACACTTCTGTAGCACCTGTGATTATATTTGTTTGGATGTGTGCACCTCTCTTCTTCTTCCATACAGACCTAACTACAAGTCATTCAAAGTTGCGTTATCTGGGTGTTTGCAATTGAGGGAAAGCCTTTAGCTTTAAAATTAAAAAAATGGATGTAGTTGTTGCTGCATTAAAACAAGGCTTAAGCCCCCAACGAATGCCACTATGAACAACATCAAAAGTTCTGTTTTTGTATTGATGTAGTTTTGGGCACAACCTTTTCTTTTCGGTGTTAAAGAAAAAAAAAAAGACATGGTGTTCTGCAACATGTATTGGTGTATGTCAAGTCAAGTCAGTCAAGTCAATTTTGTTTCTGTCACACATTTAAAAACAACAAAAAATCAACAAGGTGCTGTACAGGACAGCCAAAACAACAGCATGTCTGTTCATTTGATCACCTACTGTAAATAAAAATATCTCATGCCTTGAGAAAAAAAAAAAACGATATAGATTCCATAATAAATATGCTCTGCAGCCTATTTCCATCCTCTTCCACGTCTCTCTGCCTCCATCGTGCTTCACAGCTCAAGTCCTCCATTAGCCGCAAATGACCAACAACAAATGGCATGACTTGGAGCAAGTCTAGCTCCTCACCCCCTCATATCAGTCTTAATTAGTCTCAGCGTGGCCTCCTTTCATAAAACACATCATTTTACTTTTTTAATTATTTATTTACTTCATTTGGTTTGGTTTATGCCCCCTAAGTCTGCTCATTTTTTCACCTAAATACAAAACTAGTACTACTACTACTATTACTACTACTACTACTACTACTAATAATAATAATAATAGTAATAATAATAATAATAATAATAATAAAACACTGAAAGACACTTTTGTAGGAAAGCAAGTATTGGTCATTTAATTTTATTTTTTGCTAATCACATTATGCATATTACAGAATAAAAAAAAAGTATATTACGGTTAATTACTGTAATGTCTCTGTCTCCGCAATGACGTCTCTAGCCAGTCTGCATGCCTGCGTTCTTGTATTCAGAGCAGACATACTATGCGAGTCACGGCTGTGTTAGCCTTTATGACTGACCAACGCGGATGTCCGTTTACAGTATATGTTGACTAACAATCACACAGAACTGTCTGATTTCAAATGCTCTCTGGTATTCAGATATGCCTCCCAGAATTGGATTTGCCAACCTGCAGAATCTCTAATGCAATCTACCTCTATGACTACAGCTCGCTACACTGTGTGTGCATGTGTGTGTGTGCATGTTGTGTGTGTGTATGTGTGTCTTTGTGTGTGTGTGTGTGTGTGCCTGTATGTGTTGTGTGCATGTGTGTCTTTGTCTGTGTGTGTGTGTGTGTACGTGTGTCTATGTGCGTGCGTGTGTGTGTGTGTGTGTGTGTGTGTGTGTGTGTGTGTGTGTGTGTGTGTGTGTGTGTGTGTGTATTTGTGTGTGCATAAGTGCGTGAGTGTGTCGGTAGGTTGAGGGTTTGCAGAGGGAGTAATGACTGTGAAGACAAGGCTTCTAATGAGGCCAAACAGACTTACTGGAAGACTTCCAGTTTCCCTGGTGTTAAAAGACAGACCCCATATAAACCCCAAAATGGTGGAGAGTTAAATCCTCTGGGATGCACCTGCCACTCCCTTTCTAAATCCGGAACTATTAGTATGGCCATTAGTAGCCCTTATGTTGTTCTGAAATACACCCCAAAAAGTTCTTTGGAACTCAACCCTAATACTGCCAAGTGACACATTTGTATATAATATTGTCGTGCCACTTTTAACTTTGGTGACAGTCTTGTGGCTATATTTCAGTAATTATTATTAGCACTACGTCTCCTATATGTCTGCAAACATGAATTACCATGTACTGAATTTTACATTGCGACATATTACGTGTTTATATTTATTTGTGAGTCAACGCTGAAATTAAAAAAAAAAAGAATTTCACCTCGCCCTATGACGAAGTCTACCGGGATGCGTCATGACGCACTGACAATTTGATTGAACTCCAGCGCTGCTAAGACATTTAGGTGTATAAAATGCGACCACAAACGTAGGGTTGGCAGCAGAAGATTCTTTGGAATCCATCCGAAAAGCAAGAGTCATTGAACTAAATATTTGTTTTCGTCAGGGGAGCACCGCTGCGGCTGGCATTTCAGAACCTTGGAGAACACTCGTGGATCTCTCCTTCTGGGCACTTGTGACTTACCAGAAATATGTATGTGAGATTTTTATTGCGATGGTCGCATTTTTATCAGAAACATTTAGAATCTCCGCATTTGGCTATGTTATAGGTATAAAAGAAAAATCAAAGAATATCCGCCTGTCTGTTTTCCCGCCACTTATTAGTAAACTGTGTTTTTTTTCAATACTAGCAATTATTGATTAATGAAGAACGAAGTAGTCACAAGTTCTTTGATAAGTGTCTGGGTTTATTTTGGTATTGCCTTTTTCTCCCGTTCAGCGCAACTATGAGACAAATAAGCGTCTGTCAACCTTTGGTGCTGGTGGTTCTACTGAGCGCACTGAGTTGCAGGACTCTGGGTCTTCCTGCCATGTCCACGTACTCAGCAATGAGGTAAATCTACAAGAACAATCAGACACTTCTCGACAATTGTTTTCGACTGCTTTCCAGTCAGCACATTGATCTGTTTGTGGTGCCGTTCCTGGCCAAGTCGGTTAGAGGTGGCGCGTAACGTCTGAGCCAGACGTCTGAGCCTCATGCCGTTGTTTCTTTGTTTAGATCAGAGGATCTTGACGGTGATGGGACTGACAGCGACCTTTCCAGCAGCCCGGCGACACAAGACTTAGAGGGCTATAAACTGCTTTATGAAATCGCAAACACTGTCGCAAGGTCTGTCGATATTATAGTCATTTTACTGCATTCAAGTGTTTCTTGTGCCAGTGTAAAGTTTATTCAAATTACTTATTCTCTCGATGTTAATCAATAATTCAAAGTCCATATAGCCTAAGTAGAATAGTAATATATCCTGGGTGTGGGTCAGTGGCATAAGTACTTGTGACCGTTTTCTTGTGATGTCAATTAAATGTAAGCCATTTGATTTCTAGACCTAGAAGACATGCAGATGGTCTTTTCACCAGTGGTTACAGCAAGCTTCTTGGACAGCTTTCAGCCAAAGAATACCTGGATTCCCTCATGGGCAAACGAATTAGGTAAAATGCTTTTTAGTTGGTGGAAAATTGTGGGGAATACAAAAGAATGTAAAGTTTTTCATTCACAAATGAAGACTAATAACCGTTCTATAACCATGTTAAAGTTTGTTTTCTGGTGTAGGGTTGCTATCTTATTGTTTTTTTCTTTCTTTTTGAAGTGATGATCTCGATGATGATCATTTGATAACAAAGCGTCACTCTGATGCGGTCTTCACCGACAACTACAGCCGCTACCGAAAACAGATGGCAGTGAAGAAATTCCTCAACTCGGTCTTGACGGGGAAAAGAAGGTAGGCTCGTCCAGACTTTGACTAAGCAAAAACACTGTGTCAAATTCGGTTTCCGAGTTTAGAAATCTTGTGATATGGATATAACCATTGAAAGAATGATGGGAGAGTTCTAGGGAAATCTGTTTTGAGATAGCTAATATCTGTCTACGAAAGACAAATTTTGGTCTAATATTAGGCTACTCATGGATGCGTGCTGATCATGAAGTGTGTCTCATATTTGATTATTTGTGTCAGACCACGAGAAGCAGTACAAATAGTACAATGTCCTTGTCGCTTTTAACTGATGTGGGCTGACAGATACTGTCTCATGCTCCATTTAGTGCTTACTGGGAAAAAGCTGGAAACTCAATGTCTTAAAAAAAAAAAAGCTAAAGCACAGTCTTTTTTAAGAATAGTAACAAAAACAAAACATAGACAAAAACAAACATGTGTCCCATTTTTCTTCCAGTCCAGATGACCCTCTAACCATGACCGAGGAGGCGATGCTATGATGCCGCATATTTTTAAGCCATCGTCACTAAGCAGCAGGTGTGAACTACTGTCTTATCTTGTCAGTCTTATAACTTTATAAACCGGCAAGCACGACCTAAATAACCAACCACTTTTACATATTTATTCAATAGGTCCGTCTTTGTACATTGGAATGGTATTAGTAAAAATCGCCTTGGAATCAGTTCAATTTCTTGTAATCTCTACAAATGCAACTTTATAACAAAATAATATCAAAAAGTCAGAGAAGACATGCCTTTTACAACAGCGGCTGGGCAGTAGATTAATGATCAGTTTAACTAGTGCTCAAACGCTGATAATGGGAACGTACAGAGCTGTGCGTAATTGCGCATGACGCATGGCGTGTGGTATTGTTTAATGCGCACAAGTCCAGATATGTTATCGATGCCGTGTTTGGTAACACGCCTAGCACATCCGTGACCATCCTGATTCTTCCTTTGCAGATATCCTGACGCGTAAACAGCAACCTTACCCATCACCAACACGTGCCCTCAGCCGGATGCCAAACCTGACGTTTACAGACGCCATTGCCAACACGCAGCAAGCAACAATATGCCACTTATCACTTAATATGCTCTCTATCATATACAGCGAACCACTGGGAGGTGCAGAGGAAAGCCTATGTATATACATATTTCTTACCAAGACATGCAGTATGTATCCAAATGTTATCTATCTACATACAGACACTAAGACGTCGAAACAGATATCCATGGCAATGTATTAACACTACGTGACTGATATTGTGTGTGTGGACACTGGAGAGAACGAGACAAGAGTACAACAATAAATAAAGCAATGAATTGAAATTACGTTTTTAACTACAATATTTTGACATAGGTCAACAATTGATACACTCGTTTCTCGAGTTGTAGCGGAGTTTGGTTTGTGGATGAATGTAATTGAAAATGTACGGATAATAAAGTGAACAACAAATATCACTGGGTGATCTGGCACATGTACTGGCCAATCTGCACATGTACTTACTGCCTTGCCGCACTATAATCAGGCAGAGGCGTCACTTGACATATTACTGTACTGGGGCACAGCTGGGGCACACATAATTAATGCGAGCGTGCAAAGCGCGCGAATAATTTTTTTTAGCACTTATTTATCATTAAAAAAACATAAACAGTGCTTTAAACTAAATAGATATATCAGATTATGTTGATATGCTCATCAAACATCGTAGATGTCAGATAGCAATCTCCAGAAACCGAGTGTGGGAGCTCACAGTGCTAGGCTAACTGTTACATGAATCAACAACGATAATAGGCATATGCCAGTTAGCTAAAAGACAGCAGCTAACGACTCCAGTAGGCTACTTTGGAGTTTACAGCCTTTGTAATTTACAGCCAGAACAGCTTGCATGGCAGCTGCCTCATACATTAAACGTAAAAAGTAACGTTGTAATATGTAAATCCACATGGAAATGGCGACACAGAGGTGAAAACAAACAACAAGATGAGCAATTTACCCGGTACTAACCTGTAAGACAGGTGGAAAGACATAGCGCTCAGACACCGTTGTTACACGTTATGTCACAGCCAAAGTCGCGTGAATAAATAACGATATTAAGTAGCCATGTGCACATTGTTTATGGAGTGAATAAAGTAGCAATGAGTTGCCATATTAAGTAGCTATGTGCGCATTCTGTAGATTATGTAGACCTAAAACTCGAAAGTGTTTTTTTTTTAACTGGTGAAATTTATACTGGGGCACTACAGACCAATACTGGGGCACGTACCCCAGTAAAATATGTCTGGCGACGCCCCTGTAATCAGGTAGTCTCTCTGTCTCTCCCTTTGTCTGTATCCCAGCCCTCCTTCCCTCTCCTTTTCTCGCTCTCTCTCACACCCCATCTCTCTCTCACTCACGCAAACAAACAAAAACAAAACCACTGACCCACACCCCCCTTCTCTCACACACACAGGGAGAAAGAGAGGTAGGGAGGGGTGGTTCGACTGCACGCATGGACACAACTTAAGTTTGACAGATGGAACGCTGCAGGTGTTGTGAAGTTTACTCGAAGAGGAAAATTGCGAAATGGCAGCTGTATGTCAAGACATCCCCTGGGAGTTTCTGTTGCAATCTCGTGGGTCCGCGCACACGGCACGTTTCTGACATTTACCTGTGCTGTATTCACCCAATAGTAAGGCTTTATGCGAGCACAGCAGGTTGTTGTAAGCAAGGCTGATGGCGGGAATACTAATGGCGAGGAATAC
The DNA here is from genome assembly GCA_027475355.1 of Coilia nasus. Lineage (NCBI taxonomy): Eukaryota > Metazoa > Chordata > Actinopteri > Clupeiformes > Engraulidae > Coilia > Coilia nasus. Next base: position 12,837,760 of record CM050198.1, read on the forward strand.
TAATGTCGCATATTTTTGTACATGCTGATTCTTGCCATAGCCATTAAGAACTGCGTGAACTATAACGTTTGCAGTTTCTGAAACTGAGTGTTTTGCTGTGTCAATCGCTTGGTTGACAACAGGAACGCCCGAATGGCATTCACTGCAGAATGTATTTAGCCACACAAAGAAATGGCCAGCAGGGGGCAAACTTCACAACTGAATGTGTCTTTCCAATTGCAGTAGGAGGCAGGGCTGTATCTTTGCACATTTATATAAAAAGTACTTCAGTCAGGGACATTTGCCACTGTATGAAGGCAATAATGCTTTTTAATTTTCATATATTCTGACAGAAGTTCGTTTACCCGAAAATGTGCAAACATTTTCAGCCTATGCAAATTCAATATAGAACGGATGGTGTTAGTTCTTGACATAATTCTCCTATAATCATACTGAAGGCTAAAACATCATCTAGGCTTTCAGGCACAGCGGTACCACTAGAAATTGTAGGACTTTCGACCCCCCCCCCATTACAATTATTGGCATTATGTAGCAAGCAACAATGTAAAACTCATTTTAAAGTCTTTTTAGCTTGTTTCTTATGGTGAGACAGTAGGACATGGTCAGAAATCATGTAGTAGAAATTGTATTGATATGCTTTAAAGAAACATACACGCATGCACGCACGCACGCACACACACACTATTTCTCTCTCTCCCTCTTTCTCTCTGATACACACACACACACACACACACACACACAGATTGCTACACTATAGAATATGTCAGCATGAGTCATGTTATATTGAGGAAGAACCCCGTGGACAAGAGTAGCGTCTTATATAAACGTTTATCTTCCTGTTTCCTCTCCCTGCTCTGCTGTTTATTGTGCTTTCTCACCTGGGCCAGGGCCTACACTTCCAAAACATGCGGCCTCAGGTGTGAAGCGGTTTGCTGGGGCAGAGAACCTGTGATGACCACAGACAAAAGGCGGAAGGACACGCTGGTTCATCCACCCTGTCCGAGGATGGATGGATAGATAAATAAATAGGTAAATAGATGGACAGATGGACGGACAGACAGACAGACAGACAGACAGACAGACAGACAGATAGATAGATAGATAGATAGATAGATAGATAGATAGATAGATAGATAGATAGATAGATAGATAGATAGATAGATAGATAGATAGATAGATAGATAGATAGATAGATAGATAGATAGATAGATAGATAGATAGATAGATAGATAACAATGTTACCTTTGCACAGAAGCAAAAGATAAGAAAAAGATAATTGGAGAACATGTGCTTGCCAATTCTAGAAGGCTATTAAACTTTGCTTTAGTGATGTTAAATCCAAGGACAGGACTCAAACAGCAAGCCTTTCATTTGCTTGACTGTACTGACACAAAGTTCAGAACTTCGCTGCAGGTTTTGTTGTGAAATCATAGGAATTTATGACGTCCATAAAATGTACAGCAGCTAGGCATGAAAGGACTTCCACCAATAGCTTCTTGCAGTCCTGAAGCTCAGCACCAATGCTCATGCCCAGAACAAAACCATTACTAGCTCTACAAGAAAATAGCAAGTACTTCACTGGTTGAAATAGAAAATATTATCAGGTGCTCTTCAAGGACAATGGGCAAAATATTTCAGAAAACAAACCTGACAAAAAGGACGTGTGTGTCAGTAGCAGGGTCATTTGTAAATAGACCAACCTGAGACACTATGATACTTGTTACATGTGCCACAAAAATGCCCACACATGTACGTACAATTTACCCTTTTAACTCTGAACAATATGAAGAAAAAAAGTAAAAGTGGATTTGAAAGACAGTTCTGAGGCAGCAACACACAAGAAATACTTAAGTACATGCACCACCACACAAACACACACAGACACATTACGTTACATTACATTACACTTAGCAGACGCTTTTATCCAAAGTGACTTGCAAAGGGAGGACATTATAAGCTAACAGAGGTCTAGACAAACACAGAGTAAACAGACTACACACATACAGTACACACAAGGAGATACATGGCCCTAGCTACGTTTCCCGGGGCAGGGACACTTCAGACACACACACACACACCCTACACACTCATACAAGCAAGTAAAGAGATGGTTAGTAGAGATCCTGTGGACAACCATGTGAACAGTGTACTGTAGATGTGTGTGTGGAGCGTGTGGAGGAGAAGATGATGAGATAAGGGCGTGACAGTGTGGAAGCACGTGAAGCAAATAAAAGGAGATGGGCGGATGACTAATGCATTATAAATAGTTTAGGCCAAAGAACCACATGCATAGGGAAAACAGAGCATCAGCAACATTCTTTAGCTTCCCCAAACTCCCAACTTACTTACCCCATACCCACCCACACACATACCCAAGCACGCACACACACACACACACACACACACACACACACACACAGAAGCACACACACACACAGAAGCACACACACACACACACACACACACACACAGAAGCACACACACACACACACACACACACACACACACACACACACACACACACAGAAGACCCAAACACTCTCTGCACCTGATGTAGGAGGGCAGAGGAAGGGAGGCATGAAGTCTTCACTTCCTGCTCTGTCACTGCATTGTCTGTCGAGGGACGCCGGGGCCTGGAGGTCACTAATGTAATGACCGGCTCACATAGCTATACACACACACACCCCGACACACACACCGACACACACACCGACACACACACACACCGACACACACACACACCGACACCGACACACACACACACACACACACACACACACACACAGTACACACACACACACACACACACAGACACACACACACACCGACACACACACACACACCGACACACACACACAGTACACACACACACACACACACACATACACACACACACTTACAGTACATACACACACACGCACGTGTAGACATCCACATTCACTATTTCACATAGATACATTTAAGGACACAAACAGAGATTACATGTGCGATGTATTGCCACTTTTTTATTTAGCCTTTAAATGCACAATAGCAGGGAAATATCACAGTAAGTATGGTATATTATATATCATACACCCATTCCTGTGCACACACAGACACACAAACACACACACACAGACACACACACACACACATACGACATACACCCAGCCACACACACACGCACACACACACACACACACACACACAAACAGACAAACCCAGCCACCCCTGTGCTCCTACCACTGCTTCTAGGGAGCAAGAGAGCAAGGGAACAACAGAGCGGGAAAACGAGAGAGTGAGAGTGAGAGAGCTATAGAGTGAGAGAGTGACAGAATGAGGGAGCAGGAGAGCGAGAGAGGGAGAGAGCGGAAGAGCTGCCAGGTTATCAGTGCAATCAGGCCACCGGTGTACTTTAGCAGCCTGCCAAGACTAAGTTCAGGAGTCCACTGGGAGTCTGCCGTCTCCACCACCACCGCTACTGCTGTCCCACCCCACCACCACCCCCAAAGGGAGCCTGGTCCCTCCCTTTCCCTCCTCCTGTGCTGTCCTCTCCTGTCCTGTGTAGCTGCAGTCTGTGAGGCCGTGTACAGTAGCTCATAGGAGTCATTTTAGGGTGGAGGATGGTAGCGACCACTTTTTGTCGCAACAAATTTTGCCCCCCATCATTTTAAAACAACAACAAGAAATATTCTCTTCCTTAACCCCTTAGCGGTTACCGTATCGCCGGCACAACGGCTCACTGTGACTGAAAAAAAAAACATAACTACAACATTAGTACAACATTACAGAAAGTCTTTAGTAACACATTACAACTTGGTCATTGCTATTCTGGTAACAACAAAGTTATAATAGGGGGTGCATCTTAAAGGGTCAAATACTATAAGCTATCTGACTGTTGCAAGATGTTACATAAGCTACAAAGCCTTCCTCTCGCCAGCCAATGTATGCATGCTAAGATTTAACCAAACTTTTGCCTGTGGTGTAGCTTACTGACTGCCTTGGCTTACTGACTGCCTTGGGGGGGGTGGGCAGTCTGAGTTGGACAGGAAGGGAGAAGGTCGCTAAAGACTGAGCAGCAATCAAGGGAACAAGTACGAGGTCAGGGCAGATGAGAGACAGAGAAAGAGAGAAAGAGACAGAGAGAGAGAGAAAGAGAGAGAAAGAGACAGAGAGAGAGAGAAAGAGAGAGACAGAGAGAGAGAGAAAGAGAGCTGGACAGAGAGGGGAGAGAGAGAGAGAGAAAGAGAGAAAAGTAGAAAGAGAGAGAGAAATAGAATTAAAAAAGTAAGTATTAAAAAGTATTAAAGTATTAGAGAAGTATTACAGTTCTTGCCCATTGCTTGAACGCAATAGACATATGCTTAAACCAAAGTAACATAACTTGAAGTTGTGTTACCATGCCTTAAACACAGTGTAGCCATACCTTAAAAACAAACGCTGCTTTACACTTTAGTTGCAATTCTGCAACACACTTGCTCCTTTTTGCAACACACTTGCACACTACACACTATTTTATACATAAGACACTTCATTCAAAAATGAAATACCGATGTATCATTGGCAAAACACATCTATTAAAAATACAAAAAACAGTGTTTTATATGAAGTAGACTAGTGTGTTGCTGCTAATGTGACAGTGTTTTCATAAGATGCAAGTGTGTGCAATTTTGTCATCAGAGTGACATTTTGACAAAGGATTGTTAGGTTTTGATTGCAGAGTTTCAATTTGACATAGATGTGAATGGTTTATTTCCAAGTGTTATGTCTTATGTGCTTGTGTGTAGGGTTTTGGCACAGCGAGCCAAGTTGAACAAAATGTGTTTAAGCAATGGGCAAAAACTGTAAACAACAAATAAATAGACGGTATCTGATATCAAGTTTGCCTATTATGTATCTTTTGTTTCTGAAAAAAAATAATAAGAATAAAAACTTTATCTGATACGTTATGTAATAAACATGTGAGTTTACCGGTATTACATAATCTCCTTTTGTTGTTGTTACTTAGTCACGTCGATTTTAACATGCGTAAGGTCAACACATAATATGTAAATGTAAGATTTATGTGCGTTTTGAAGAGAGGAAGAGATAGACGGGGGGAGCAAGACAAACAGAGACAGACAGAGAGAGAGACAGAGAGAGAGAAAGAGAGAGAAAGAGAGAGTGAGAGAGACACAATCACCACTAAGGAAATGAAGAATGAGTCAGAGAAAGAGGTGTCACAGAGGAAGAGAGGTGGGCTGAGGAAGAGGTGAAAGGTCAAGGGTCACTGAGAGAGGTCACACGGGGTCAGTGTACTGTGCAACCAGGGGAAAGGATGAGATCAGCTTGATTAGGGTCCGAGGTGTGATTTAACCTGTGTGTGTGTGTGTGTTTGTGTGTGTGTGGGACAGAGAAAGAGACAGAGACAGAGACAGACAGAGAAACAGACAGAGAGAAAACAGACAGACAGACAGACAGACAGACAGACAGACAGGGAGACAGAGAGGGGAGACCAAGATAGAGTGAGTACTGGCTTCATTAAGAGATTGTAGCATAGCTAGGTAGTAAGTACATGTGCAGAATTGGCAGTATGTGCTAGCACATCACCCAGTGGCATTTGTTGTTCATTCATTCATTCATTCATTCATTCATTCATTCATCCCTCCATCCATCCATTCACCCTCTATCCATTCAATAGTAGTTCTGCAAGAACAAAAAATAAATAAGTAAATAAATAAATAAATACAAATGATCACACAGGCAGTGGACATTAACCCATTAACTCATTGCTTTATCGCATCTAAATTATGATACCTCACAGGGTTAGAGATTACATTACTGATTAACCCCGCGTGGATGTTTAATAGAATGATTTAACTCTAATGTCATATAACTTATTCATACAGTGCATACAGTACACATAGTCCATTGACACATTTTCCAATTTAGGGACTGAGAGGGTAGAAAGGCCTTTATTCAAATACATGCTGTCGTAAATCTGTGTCGATGATGCAAGAATATTAAGATAAAATATATGTGTCATATTTTATTCAAGTTTCTGTCATCACACACACATACACACACACATACACACACACACACACAGACCTGCATCTACAATTTATCGTTTCATTTCTGAACAGTGTTTTAAAATGGGAAAGAAAAGGTAAATATAAACAGACAGATCTATTGCAGCAACACATAACTGCTGTCAAAACATTCTACACCTCTATGTATTTGCATCTGGTAGGTGTACTCTGCTAATATCATGAATGCCACTCATTTATGACTATATTGTATCTCTTTCTCTCTCTCTCTCTCTCTCTGTCTGTCTGTCTCTCTCAATTGTAAGTCAGCTTGGTAATCAGCTGTGTGCGCGCATGCTTGTGCACATACCTGCCACGTGTCTGTGTCTGTGTCTGTGTCATAATGTGTATCATAGTGTGTCTATATGTGCATAACTGCAGGTAGGGAGTACTGCAGATAAGAACACCACCCCTCCCCCCCCACCTACACCTACACCTACACCTCCATCTCCACCCACCCTCCATCCCTCACTCCCCCCCACCTCTCCCCCTTCCTCCACCCTCACCCCCCTCCTCCCCTCCTCCCTACACCACCCCACCTCTCCTCCCACCTCCATTCCACCTCCACCCTATTGCTCTTTGATCCGCAGCTCAGGAGACCAGAGTTCACACCACTGTCAGCCACCCCGTCGGGTCGTCCACACACACACACACACACACACACAGGTATGGTGAAGCTCTGCTTCTGTTTTCTTACCATTCTCTCTACTTCTGTGTGTGTCTTAGGTGTGTGTAATGTGTGTTTGTGTGCTGGTTTGTGTGTTGTGTCGGTCTGTTTTGTTTTATTTTGCTCACCCAGCTGTGAGGGTAAGGGTTGCTGTTGAGGGGTTAGAATGCTGAGGAAGTGATTGTGACATTGTGGCACTAGCATTGCTGTGGTGCGAGGCTCGCGTTGTCACTGTAACAAATGCTATAAAAGTGTCAGGGGTGGATGGTTTCTATTTTTTCCTTTGTTTCTTCTGTTTTGACTATTTCTCTACTGGAAGTGAATGTCACTGCTCACACTCTCTAAATGTACCTTATCCTGATTGTGGACATGATACAGATATACTACAGTAGTTGTGAATATTTTTAATAGTTTTTTCTTAATGTACTTTATCCTGATATAGATATAGTACTTATTAATATTTTTTATTGTTTCTTGCAAGCCCATATCTTTCCTAACCTTCTTTCTTTCTTTCTTTCTTTCTTTCTTTCTTTCTGTCTTTCTTTCTTTCTTTCTTTCTTTCTTTCTTTCTTTCTTTCTTTCTTTCTTTCTTTCTTTCTTTCTTTCTTGTTGTTGTTTTTTCTTTCTTTCATGCAAAGGAAACATTACATTGGCAAAGGGGAAGTCCTAAAGGGCTTTCCAGACATTCCTTAACTAGAGACAGGATGTTTCAATGGGGTTACCTGTGCTGATTGTTATTGAGAGGAAATGGCCACTGAACACACTGTACTGCCAGAGATATAGGCCTTAACTAAGTACTGGTCACCTGCAGGCCTTAGGTGGTTGTCACTGTGGTATACCTATGGAGCATGCTGCCATGGTTACCAGTGCAGGGTATATATATTTTTTATATGTGTTTTTAATGTAATCTTTGGTTTGGTGTGTCCCGGACTGCAATCCTTCTTTGACTTTTGAGAGAAGGATAAAACTTCCTCACCCTTATAGGATGTATTTCAGCCTGTTGAAATAATTAGGGGACACAGCTTCCATAGGCTGCCAGCAAGGATGACAACACGTCACAGTAGTTGATGTTCTAAAACCTTGCAACTGCGATTTGACATGGCAAATGTTTTCCAACTGCTTGCGACGACTTGCAACTATCGATACACACCGCTACAACTCCTCCCTGTGACTTTCTGCAACAGTTTTGTCTCGTTGTGAATCTTTTTGGTGAGAACTTAGCCTGGGTGTCCCCATACTGCCTGTGACGCTGCATTTACATTTCGCGAGCAAGTCAGTCTGGCCAAGCTGCCTATCTAAACCATTTCTGCTCAGTCCTCAGATAGGGGGCCAATGAAAATCGAGCATTTCAAAAGGCAATGACGCGGTAGTTTGGCGACCGGAAATCTATCTCAGTCACTTGTCTACATGGCGAACGTGGAGCAACCGTAAGATTTCAATGCATCTGTAGCTGCTGTTTAGGACGAATTCAAAGGGAAGTTCTATCTGAAAATAGAGCAAAGGGCAGCCCTTGAAGCATTTGTTGCGGGAAAGGGCGTTTTTGCAATGCTACCGACCGGCTTCGGTAAAAGTTTAAATTATCAGTTAGCCCCGCTGGTAGCCAAGTCCATGCTTTGCACAGACGCTGTTGTTGTGGTCATGTCGCCTTTGATCGCACTGATTCGTTTTTTGAATATCAATATTGAATGACCAACACCAGCCACTCTCATGTTCACCTCACAAGTCCGACAAAAATCCTTTAACGCCATTGCTATATGACTACAGATTACTACTACTTTTTGTTTGGATCAAGCAGTTTCTTTCGCTACGCATCAGAGGACAGAGGGGTGTGATTGGTTGAAGCTTCGTCCAGTAGCAAACAGAGGCATTTGAAAGAGGCGGGTTAAGCCCGCCTTCTGAGAAATGGATTTACAACACAGCTTGGCCAGACCAATGCTCTCAGAGCATTGACAAGTCGCGATAGCCAGGCTAGTGTGAACTGGCTTTTAATGACCAGTGTCTCTTGACCTTACTGATGAAGTCACCTAAACGGTCTAATCCCTGACTTCTAAAGAAGATTAATCTCAGCTATGCAAACACATGTTTCAGAATCATTCTCCAGTAGTCAGAGTAAACGTCACTAATCAGTAATGTCAACGGCCTTTCCCTGCCCACTGTTAAAGAGTCACGTTCTCTCTGGTGTTATGCAATAACCATTCAGTTCGGTATTTACTGTTCAGTTATAAAGTATTGATTACTCTTAATCGCATCACTGAATCCTTAAAGGCTTGCCACCCATAATAAAAGACTTAGTTTTCTCCCTGTAAGACAACAGAGTACAAGATCTTTGATCACCTGAGCTAAATGACAGCCATTAAAGAAAAGGGATTTCCTTTTTAATAGACCCACCTCTGTTTCAGATATGACTAATCAACCCCTGACAGGGGCGTCGCCAGACACTTTTTACCCAAACACATGCCCGGGTAAACATGCACTGTGCCCGGGTAAAAAAAACAAAAAAAAATATCCAAACAAATTTCATAATCAACTCTATTTGTTGTTTTTATTATTATTATGATGATGATGATGATGATGATGATTATGATTATTATTATTATTATTATTATTATTATTATTACTGAATAGGGCTGTGTCATATATCACTGCAAGGAATAATGCGGTCAGCACAATTTGTCCCCCCTTTTCAATCAACGCACGTCATACTCAAAGTGTGGAGGGGTCGCACTCGCAGGCGTTTGTTGCGTCTTTGTATTACAGTAATCAGTGAATTAAAAGCACAATGTGACGCACAATGCACGAAACTGAAGGCAAGCAAGCTGCCCAGTTGCGCTTGTGGCACTGCGGTATATTTCACTTTCAGCTGGTACCAGTGGACGTTAAATGTTATGGACATATGGAAATTCTTTTAGCATAAAGACAGAGGAGTAGGAAGGAGGAAAGATGAGGTGGAGAGAGGTGAGATATACTGTACGTAGATCATCTGGTTAAGTCATTTAGATCAAATGTTCTGTCTGTGATGTCGACCAGATCCGCCGATGGGGGTGGGGGCTGGGCAAACGGATCTCTTGTCCCTTGCCCAGGGAAAGGGAGGCCCAGAACAAGTCCCTCCTTAAATTATAGAGTACAGAGGGGGGGTCCCCATCAGATTATCTTGTCCTGGGCCCAGCCAAGACTGTCAGCGGGCCTGTGCCTAGCGACGCTAAAACCAAGACTCTCTTTCACTTACTCTTGCAACTGAGAAAGGGGGTGGGGGGTGAGGGGTGAGGGGGAGGTTGGTCATTAATGGGGCCTGTGCCCCTGTACAGCTATATGTCTAGCAAAGCCCTTGACCCCTGCCATGGGCATGTGATGCAAAACCACAAAGATTGACAGAAAATGTCTGTCATGAAAATTCCTGTGTGGGCTGTAAACTGTGTAGAGATAAAGAGGGGGAAAAGTTGTTATACTGACTCTTTTCAGGGTCACTTTCTGCATAAACCAGCCAATATTGTCATGTGTGGGACAGGTCGAGGTGTGAGTGTGTGTGTGTGTGTGTGTGTGTGTGTGTGTGTGTGTGTGTGTGTGTGTGTGTGTGTGAGTGTGAGTGTGTGCGTGTGTGTGTGTGTGTGCACGTGTGTGTATGGGGTGAGGGATTGGAGGGACTTGACATAGTATCAAGAAGGGGGGCGAGAGGAAGAAGATATTTGACGGGAGCATGCAAAAACACACTAGCGTGGTCAACCATATGTTGCGTAATAGAAAAAGTGCCACGCTTGCAGACGCGACTTCTCTTTAGCAACTCACAAGCAGTGAGAGCACGTGAGAGTGAGAGGCAGAGAGAGAAAGAAAGAGAGAGAGAGAGAGAGAGAGAGACAGAGAAAGAGATACGCAGAAGGATAGGGAGAGTGGAAAAACTAGAGACCCCAACGAGAGGACTTTACTGTCGATCAGTTCTTTGTTTGCCTGACCTACTGGACAGCACATGACAACAACAACAACAACAACAACAACAAAAAAAAGAAAGTTTGCAGAGGAAGTTTTTGGGGGATCAGAGAGGAGAGACACAGACAACTCCAGACAAGACTGGAGTCTGCAGCAGGCAGACGACCACAGACCACAGAGAGATTTAGCGAAAAGCCAGAAAACTGTCACAACAACAACTCCGACCTGAGAGGTGTCTAGAATTTGAGTTCCTGAGCCTGCGAGAAGGTGAGTTCTGATGCAAATTGACAGCTGTCAGACTAGTGTGAGAAAAAAAAAGCAACTGCTGTGTGAGCTACTTGGGATTTAAAGGAGAGGTTTTGGGTCAGATGCTTTCATTTGTTATCAGTCGCTGGGAAATTGTCGCTGTTTAGTCAGTTAAGTCAGGTGTCTACATAGTCATGTCTTTGTAACAGAAAAAACACTCAAGTCTTGAGTGTTCAAAATAGAAGGGTGATATTTATGTGGTCTGCGTTGCAGTTTGTCCCCTAGTTCATTCACATTGTTTTTAAACTCTGGCCTATTGATGTATTGATCTGTTGCAGTTTTTCTTTAAAACTCAGTCAGAACAAACAAGTCTTTATTTCCTCGTCTGCTTACTCAGTCGCTTCTAGCTGTAGCTGTCCGGTTGTCATGGTAACTGCTGTGGCATCGTCGTGGAGACACGGATGCCCCTGACGTTTTGGTACGAGGTGGTGGAATATGGCGAGGGTGTGCCTACATTGCCATGTCTTCACAACACGAGGGGAAACTCTTCGGCGAGCCCCTTTGCGCTCAGGGTGTTGTCGTTCAGGCAGGCTAACAAGGGGTCGGTGATGTGGCATCTCGATGTGAAAGTGGGCCTGTGTTAAGGAAGTGCACCACGCTTTTTTTAGCTGGACATGGATTGGGGTGGGGGTGAGGGGTGTGTGTGTGGGGGGGGGGGGGGGGGGGGGGGGGGGGGGGGGGGGGGGGCATTGGGGAAAGGGGTGAGGGGTGAGGGGAAGAAGGAACTGGTCAACATGTTGTTCACAATTGTGCACAACGATGATACACCCACACGAATGGATGAAAAATTGGATGCAAGCACACTCACATACACGTATTTTCTCTGTCTGTCTCTCTCTGTCTCTCTCTGTCTGTCTCTCTCTATCTCTCTCTATCTTCCTTGCTTCCTCTCTCATACACACACACACACGCACACACACACACACACACACACAATACAAACATATTGTATGTGATTTAGCTCTTCATCACTTAAATATCCAAACAGATACAACAAACAGAACTAAATCAGAACACAGAAGCAAAATAAAAAGACAGAGTGGCAGAGTGTGTTATTCCTAAAAGGATATATTCCCTCTCTTTCTATGTCATATACTTTTGCCCTTTGGGGAATTAAACAAAGAGCACCAAAATGCACCAGATTTAAAATCATTCATGGTCAGCCACCATTGCAGATCATTACAGTCAAACTTTGGGTAATCAGCAGCGATTATGTCATAAGACTAACTCTGTTATTCCTTAGCCATTGTATTAACGATGACTAACGCAAGTTTTCAAATATTTATGTTCTTGTGACGTCATTGTTTGATCAGACTACAGATTAGTTCACATTAGATTGACAGCATTGCCCCCCATTTATGTCAAGTCTAATCTGATTCCATTCAGCACAATCCCGGTTCTTTGTATGACTCCACCAATAAACCAGCTGCCCTCTTGTTGCCACTTCGCAGGAAGACCTCACCGACGTCCTCACCCTGTCGTTTATCCCCCCTCTTCCCCTTCCTCCCTCTTTTCTCGCATCTCTTTTTTTTCCTCACACATCGCCGTACCCATAACACACACGCCTTTCGATCTTCCTGTGCTTTCTTCCTCCCTACGCACGTCTGGCCTCCATTGTGACTCCATTAAGATCGCGCAGATAACCTGTAGCACCTCAACATATTGCTGACGTTCAAAAACATACTGTACAATATATACAGTATAGCCAAGAAACCCACATGCTGTCTTTAAGCTTTAATCAGGCAAGAAAAGGTCACGTGAAGAAATATACCACACCCATACACAAACCACGCACACATACAGACACATACACATACAAACAGACACACAAACATCATCACATACAGAGAGAGAAACACACATATGCGCGTGCGCGCACACACACACACACACACACACACACACACACACACACACACACACACACACACACACACACACACAGACACACACACACACACACACACACGCACACACACACACACACACACACACACACACACACACAGACACACACACACACACACACACACACACACACACACACACACACACACACACACACACAGACACACACACACACACACAGACACACACACACACACACACACACACACACACACACACACACACACACACACAGACACACACACACACACACAGACACACACACACAGTGTTCCAGGCCTCTTAATGCTGAGTTGAGATTGATTAAGGTGCTTAAGGAGAGATGTTTTATTACAGTTTTTGCCCATTGCTTGAACGCAATAGACATATGCTTAAACCAAAGTAACATAACTTGAAGTTGTGTTACCATGCCTTAAACACAGTGTAGCCATACCTTAAACACAAATGCTGCTTTACACTTTAGTTGCAATTCTGCAACACATTGCTTGTGATGTTGATGAGATCCTGTGGCCACAACCCAACACACGGCAAGATCCATAAGCCCATTTACACACAATTGTGTCCTTGTATATTTATATTGGTGTTTTGTGACCAGGTATTGCAATGACCCTGTCAGTGTGTGTGTGTGTGTGTGTGTGTGTGTGTGTGTGTGTGTGTGTGTGTGTGTGTGTGTGTTTGCCTGTCTGTGTTTGTCCGCCCGCAATGACCCTGTCTGTCCACTTGGCGAACCAGGTTTCCATCTCTGATTGCGGTTGTTTTTTTTGCTTTAAATTCATTTACTGCACTGTAAAGTAGACTACTGTAATGTGCAGTATTTAGTATTTTTATTTTTTGGTTGTTGCGAAAACATGCCTTCTGCAGAACTGAATAAAAATGAAAGACTGCTGTGTTTTGTACAGTATAAAGTAGACTAGTGTGTTGCTGCTGATCTGACAGTATTTTCATAAGGTGCAAGTGTGTGCAATTTTGTCATCAGAGTGACATTTTGACAAAGGATTGTTAAGTTTTGATTGCAGAGTTTCAATTTGACATAGATGTGAATGGTTTATTTCGAAGTGTTGTGTCCTGTGTGCTTGTGTGTAGAGTTTTGGCACAGCGAGCCAAGTTTTACAAAATGTGTCTAAGCAATGGGCAAAAACTGTAATGGGACTGTAATCATGTATTCTTATGCATACTTCTAACTCCTATTCCCCCACACCTCATACTTCACAATTCAGAAGCAAAATCAATCAAACATATAAGGCCAAGGTTGCCATCTGCACACATGTCTTTGTCTCTCTCTTGTTTGCTTCCTGGGTTTCCCTCCCTTTCCCTTCTCTCCCCTCCACACCCACCCCACACCACGCCACCCACCACCACACCACCACACCACTACTGCCTGTCCACATAATCTTATCTGGAAGGGGATGCTAGCATTGGGCAACTATCGATGCATAGCTGGCATTGTGTTTTTTATGCCTCTAGAGCGGTACTTGGGCTTATTGTTTTAGCGTCCTCTAGCCCTCTAGCCCTCTAGCCCTCTGGCTACTGACGCAGAGGGTGACTTTGTAATTTGTTTGCCAAAGTGGTATTTGGGGGGGGGGGGGAGTCCATTGTTTTAGTGCCTGCTAGCCACACCAGTGGAATGCATTGTAAGAGATGTGTTTAAAGATATGCAATGGGGTGGGTGGGGGGTCCTTTACAGTAAGGTAGAGATTTTTTAAACATCCTATAAAGGAATGTATTTTTTGTTTTTGTAAACAATGTTAAATTCTAAAAATTCCAGGATATTCTATGCACCCCGACATTCTTTAGAACTGACACTCCCACCGAGTGGAGGGCCTGTAACTTGTAGGACATGGCGCATGAGATCTGAAGGGGGTTGAGGGGGTTGTAGAATGTGTCACGGTGCCTGAGCAAACGTGAGTGTTCACGAGTGCGGGGCTGGTAGAGGCTTTTGCAGCGGTGGTGATGCATGTCTCGCCCTGCTGCGAAAGAGAGGGAACGTGAGGGTGCAGGCGCCCGGGGCCGTCTGGACAACAGTCATTGACATGTGAGCGGACGGATTTGGCTGAGGTGCACAGCCATACAGACTCGCATACACACACACACGTGCACACAAACACATGCACATACACATACACACACATGCACATACACACACACACACATGCACATACACACACAGAAGAACAAACACACGCAAGAACACACACATAACACACATACACAGACACACAGACACACACATACACACACACAAGAACACACACACACACACACACACACACACACACACACACTAACACACAGACACACACACATACAGAGTCACACACATACACACACACAAGAACACACACACACACACACACATGCACATACACAGAAAGACACAACCTGTAGGGGCCAAACTTTACCGCTAAACCTAGATTAGGGAAGCAGTCTAAGGCCAAACTCTGTGCACGAGTTTGAGTGGCTTTGACGTTCAGTCCATTCAGCACACAGTTGTCTATTTGTGATGAATTTACAGAAATTTATTTATATAATTTTGATAAACTTTATCATCAGTCCATCTCCAACTGGATTGCTCTGGCCTGATTTGTTTTTACATGATAATAATATTGAAATTGCAGTTTGATAGAGATTACTTGGAAATTATAATTAAAATAATTTCATTTTTGCATATTTCTGAAAATGGACTTAGAGGTTTTTGTATCTGAGCTCTTCATATGTATTACACTTTTTGCCCATTGCTTGAACGCAATAGACATATGCTTAAACCAAAGTAACATAACGTGAAGTTGTGTTACCATGCCTTAAACACAGTGTAACCATACCTTAAACAAAAGCGCTGCTTTACACTTTAGTTGCAATTCTGCAACACACTTGCTCCTGCACACTAAACACTATTTCATACATAAGACACTTCGTTCAAAAATGAAATACAGATGTATCATTGGCAAAACACATCTATTCAAAATACAAAAAACAGTGTTTTATATAAAGTAGACTAGTGTGTTGCTGCTGATGTGACAGTGTTTTCATAAGATACAAGTGTGTGCAATTTTGTCATGAGAGTGACATTTTGGCGAAGGATTGTTAGGTTTTGATTGTAGAGTTTCAATTTGACATAGATGTGAATGGTTTATTTCCAAGTGTTGTGTCCTATGTGCTTGGGTGTAGAGTTTTGGCACAGCGAGCCAAATTTTGCAAAATGTGTTTAAGCAATGGGCAAGAACTGTAAATGAGAAAGTGTGTCCAACCTTTTGACTGATACTATATATACTGCATTGAAGTCCAGACCACGGCATAGGGAAGCGTCCCTTGGGACGAAAGCTGCAAGGCTGCAGCAAAATTGTCACGAGATCTTTCCTGGTCAGAGGAAGTTTCTACCACACTGGCGAGTCATTATAAGGCATTAAAAACATCTTTCCTCACTTCGTCTTTCAATGGGGATCCCCATGCTGAGCTGCAAAAAACGGTTGTGATTTTGGCTGTCCTGAAGTGACTTGCTCTGGTAATTTAGCCGTTTAGTATTTTCAAATGTCCTTCTGGACAAGCCCCTGCACTCGGCAGCCATCTTGGCAAATGGCTTTTGTGGGTAAATAAGACTATGCCCTACATAAATAAATGGAAAGAGATTACTGAGGCACATACAAAATACATGGCTAAAATCACAATGAAAACTTGATAGCGGTGGATGAAATTGTTTGCTGGTTTGTATGAAAATTAAGTTTAAAAGGCCCTTTTCTGACTTGTAATTTTGAACTGTGCTCATGCAGTGCTTTGCTACACGGCAAGTGTAGTACAGCGAAGCACAACCCTACAAGATGATTGGATTTGTACAGATCGGCAGATAATTGGCTCTTGGCAGCAATGTAGGCAGGATAATTGCAGACATCCGCTATCTTGGCATTACGAAGTTTCCCCATACATTTCTACGGATGTGTTTTTCTTAGTGTGCCGTCTGCCCCTGCTAAAAAGTCTCTGGCATTTTATCCCAGGGAGACTGAGGTCAATGGAGGTAATCTGGCTTTGTACATAGCATGCAGTTAGCATTCAGTAATGGCAGCAAGCTAATGACTATTAAAGGCTAAAGGCTAATAATTACTGACAGTGCACACAGCACTGATGTCATTGTTGTCTGGTTTACCTGACCTGACTTATCTGA
>CM050198.1:12864761-12867261 GCA_027475355.1 Coilia nasus
ATGCGAGCGCGCAATACAAAACATTTTTAGCACTTATTTATCCTAAAAAAACATATAGTGCTTCAAACTAAACAATCATATCAGATTATGTTGATATGCTCATTAAACATTGTAGATGTAAGATAGCAATCTTCAGAAACCGAGTGTGGGAGCTCACAGTGCTATGCTAACCGTTACATAAATAAACTAAATTAATGGTAATAGGCATATGCCAGTTAGCTAAAAGACAGCAGCTAACGTCTCCAGTACTTCAATTTACAGCCAGAATTAGCTTGCATGACAGCTGCCTCATACATTAAACGTAAAAAGTAAAGTTGTAACATTTAACTTCACATGGAAATGGCGACACAGACGTGAAAACAAACAACAATGATGGGCAATTTACCCGGTACTAACCTGTAAGACAGGTGGAAAGAAATAGCGCTGAGACACCGTTGTTCGACTTTAAGTCACAGCCAAAGTCGCGTGAATAAATTATTATATAAAGTAGCCATGTGCATTGTGTATGGAGTGAATAAAGTAGCAATGAGTTGCCATATTGAGTAGCTGTGTGGGCATTCTGTAGATTATGCCATGTAGACCTAAAATTTTAAAGTGATCTTTTTTACTGGTGAAATTTATACTGGGGCACTACAGAACAATACTGGGGCATGTGCCCCAGTAAAATATGTCTGGCGACGACCCTGGTAAGGTGATTGCTACTGCTCAAAAGGTGTAAGCTAGCCTGGATTGAGCAACGCGACACATGCAATACTTATTCCAAAACGTTGATTTATTTGTTATTTTCGGTTTACTAATTTTTTTAAGTTCATGGAAATTAAACTCGAGGCTATTGCCATTAATTGTGAAGTTTGATAGAGACGGTTACAGTAGGTACTTACATTCTATTGGGTATTGATATGGAACGGTGCTGAAGTTTTTAACTTTTTTGCCAGAACTACTTTCAAGGCGTGCATGATATACGATTTTACTGCATGTCTAGCAACCAATCAGAAAGCAGCACCATGTTCTAGAGGGTCATAATTCAGGATATTATTTTTTAAGTGAGAAGCCCATTTCCTCCCCTCCCCTTCTGTCCTCCATAAATGGGTAAGCCATGTGGGTGGCAGTTGGCAGCAACTTGTTAAAAAACTCCCCAAAAGCCTTCCTCTCCACCCCCAACTCTTGCTCTCCTGACCCTCCTGAAGTTATTTGGCCAAGGTCACCCCAGGCAACATCTGTAACCATCAGGGAGGTCCAATTTGAGCTGATTTGACTCAGCCGACTGAAACAGAGGCATTCTGCAGGACAGTTTTTGGGTGGGCGCGTGGGTGTAGCTTGGTAAACCAGCCTCTTGTGCTACACTTCTTTTCACACAGAGGGTCTGGCTCTGCTACACTGACAAACTATTGCTGCCTGGAGGTGTAGACTCTGCTGAAGTTTAAAATGATTGGATCTGCCTTTACCCAATTGCTAACATCCGGTTGTGATGTATGCAATTAGCCTGGTTATAAGACTACCTACACACTACAATTCCAATGTAGCACACAAAGTCGACGTCACCGCTCATGAACACTCCCTCTTGTTGCGTAGGGCTACAAGGTGTCTGTCATTCTTGTGGGTGTGTGTGTGTGTATAAGTATGTGTGTGTGAGTGTGTGTGTGTGTGTGTGTGCACATGCATGTATGTATGTGTGTGTGTGAGTGTGTGTGTGTTTGGGTAGACCTGAGCTGAACCCAAGGTTGTGTAGGGTTGTGTAGGGCTACAAGGTGTCTGTCATTCTTGTGGGTGTGTGTGTGTGTGTGTGTGTATATATAAGTGTGTGTGTTTGTGTATAAGTGTGTGTGTGTGTGTGTGTGTGTGTGTGTGTGTATATATAAGTGTGTGTGTTTGTGTATAAGTGTGTGTGTGTGTGTGTGTGTTTGTGTTGGTGTGTGTGTTTGTTTGTGTGTGTGTGTGTGTGTTTGGGTAGACCTGAGCTGAACCCAACATGTGTTTTAATGGTACTGCTTAGTGTGTGGGATGTGTGACTAATGGGATATTTTGGAATGGTTGGGATATTTTGTGAGTTTTGGTGGGATGTTTGAGTGATGGCACGAGAAGGGAGTGTATGTGTGTGTGTGTGTGTGTGTGTGTGTGTGTGTGTGTGTGTGTGTGAGTGTGTGTGTGTGTGTGTGTGTGTGTGCGCGTGCGCTCTGTCTTTCTCTCTCTGTCTGTGCATTTGTCATGTGTTTGTTTGTGTGTGTGTGTTTGTGTATGTGTCTCTGTGTGTGACAGTCTGTGTGTAATTCCTGGGAAATACACCAAATGTGCGTGGGTCCACATCCCATAACCAGCACACAGACTGAGTGACTCCCAAACAACAACAAAAGCATCAACACAAACAAAAACTCGTCCACATCTGTCAACAAACTGAACAGCTGTCATCACCCACTGTTCTGGATATCGCTGGATATCTCTCCATTAGTCTAAGAACAACAGACAGGGATAGCAACAGCAGAAAGACAGAGAAAGAGGTGCT
>CM050198.1:12872261-12882261 GCA_027475355.1 Coilia nasus
ATGCAGGGAATACAACAGCATCCACATAAGGTGAGTATGGCCGCAAACACGGCTATAGACATGATGATAGTAGCAGCAAGCTGCTTGTATTTACCAAATGCATCCCCAAAACCGTCCCACATGGTCGTGTCAACCCCTGAGTGGTCTTTCATCTTTTTATTGAGAGATCTAAGTCCCTCTATGGCCCTGGTTAGGCTGCCATTAGCGGCTGTGTTGTTTGGAATAAACGTACAGCACTGATCACCAAAGATAGAACAGACCCCACCCTTTTCTGCCAACAGCATGTCTACCGCAATACGGTTTTGAAAAGACATGAGGGAGGTGGCTGACAATTGCCCATGGACGGCGAGGAATCCTTCTTCAGTTTTGTTTCCTAAGGTTTGCACGTTATAGTGGATGTAATTAATTCGGTCCACATTCTTGTTTATAGTGCACCACCAGCAGAGAGTAGACTCAAATCCTGCTGCCACTTGGTTGACTAATTTATATTCATCAGGTACTCCTCTAGGAACACCAATACTGTCTATGTATGTAGGATCATTTTTATTATACCATGACCTTTTATGCCGTGAGTTCCATGCTTCAGGTAATACGCTGTTTACAGAGGTTAATAATTCAGTAAGAGCTGTGGGTAAAACAGTGACAGGTAAAATCAACGAAACAGATGCACATGTCCCAGTGGTGTTGTATGGCAGTTTGTCATATAATTTGTCATCTCCGCACCACCACCAGATGTCACTACGAGATTCAGGTCTAAAATAAATGTCTACCGTTTGTACTTGGTAACATTGTGTAGCGTTCAGTTTCCCTTGCTTTTTACCGGTGCCTGTTCGATTTACACAGGAAAAATTTCCTGCAGCTACTTTACTGGAGAAGTATGGTTTCTGCTTTTCATCATTAGTTAAAGGAAACACTGAGTCCCAGTGAGTGCAGTTTGTCGAGGGTATGGTATTGTTCATCACATTTACCAGGCATTGAAATTCTAACGCTGAGGGCACCACTTGTAGGAGTGGTCTTGCCCCCATGCACACTACACAATCAGTTTTTGCTTTTTCAGCAGCTTGTTCCACCATCAGCAGCCAGTTATTGTCAATACGTGATATTCCAGTGGTGATTTCAAACCAGTCGTCTGTGTCAGGCTGTATGTAGATTTTAGGTTTGACAGTGGATGTGGATTTCGGGCCTAATGTAATGTCCGGTTCTGTAGTAGATGACACAGGGGTGGTTGTGATATTAGGACATAGCAAAAGAGTGACGCAGGGGTCCTTTGCGTGTTCACGCCACACACATAGACGAAGTCCATGGCAAGGAGGGTTTTTATATGGGCCGAAATTAGCAGGTTTTCCGAAGGGTGTTTGGGTTGTGTTTATGTTTAACACTAAGTTCCCTTTTGTTTTTGTTAAAGATACCTGCTTTTTCCATTTTGATGAGATGTGAGAGTACCCATAAGACCCTCCCCCCCATGACCCCGTAGTGGTAAAAACATCGCCCCACCAGTGTGCGTACTCTAAGTCATGTCCCGTCATAAGCTTTCCACCTCCATCTAAGTACCAGTCATATCCATCCCAGTCAATCATTTTGCGGCCTCCCACTGTCAGTGATTGATCGAACGTGAACACTGCCTGGGTTTTGTTATTTTGGTAACAAAAATACAGTTCCGATGTTTTATCTTGGTTACTATCAGTAGTTTTACAGGGGTGTTTCAACATACCGTCTTGGATTGTACTTATCCACCCGGCCTTCCGTCTATTTCGGTTAATTTTTTTTACTTTCATCGTGACCATCACACTTCCATAGAATTATTAGGGTTATTATGATTCCCAGTACTCCCCCTATTGCCAGTAATCTTTTATGTATTGGAGCAAACATCCCGACTGTAGTCTTGTGTCTCCTCCTATTACCCTACAGAGGGGTAGACAATCTTCACCGGGTTTGAGACAACTGTAATACTAAATACTTACAGTCCCCTTTGTAGCCGGACTTCATCTAGGGTGTGTTGAGAAGCTACAAGATAACGCAGAATGTTGCTATACTACTTTTGGAGTGACTTATTATCTTTTTACAGTGAGTCAAGTGAATTCATGTGTTTCGTTCTGCCAGTGCCTCACAGTCATGGGCCTCTCCGTGGCCTTGAGCATTGTCTCGTGCACACACTAAGCATGCCCTACAAAAAATTTTTTTTTTTTTTAATAGGAGTTAAAACCATATGTTTGATATATTTGGTTTACTAGTCCCGTCATCCCTCCTGTTGAGACATATGTTTTCCCATGGCTCACTATTGCTGCCCATTTATATAGATTCTTTGGTAAGATTGGTTTATTTTTGTTGTCGAGTGGTCATACATAGATACCTTGTTTTAGTACTGCTCCTTTTTTTTTTTTTTTTTTTTTATCCACAAGTCTTGTTCTGATTTGGGTGATTGTTGTTGCATTTCTTGTAATATTGTATCGTTACACCAACCTTTTAGGTCATCTGCCATCATGAATGTTGGAATTTGTCCTTGTGCAGCTTCTTTGGCTATTTTGTCTGCAAACGCATTGCCTCTCGAAACTGGGTCAGTTCCTGTTGTATGAGCTGCACACTTGCATATGGCTAACTGTTGTGGCAGTTGTACTGCTTGTAATAGTTCTGTTAACAGTTTTGCATGTGTCACTGGTAAAAGACCTGCCCTTTTTTTGTTTTTCTTGTCTTTTATTACTTTTTCTGCATGGAGGGCATGATTTATATATTCAGCGAGTGTTCCTCCACTCATACCTATATAATGGCGATTTACCCATCCCTGTATGTCAGGGCGTGACCCTGAGTGCAGGGCATTTTTTAGTTGTTGTTTATATGGGCTCTGGTCGTCATCGTTATGATCTAAGCCGCTGTGAGTTTTGAAGATTTTTTCCATTCTTACTCGGTACTCATCGAATGATTCTCCTTCCTTTTGTTTGCATCTGCCGATTTCGGTGTAATTTGCTTTTTTCTTATATTTGTCTTTAATTCTCTCTAGGAGTGGAGTAACTTGAGCTCCTAGTCCTACAGAATCAGGGCCCATTAAGATGATAGGACAGTCTTAAGTTTTCCATTTGTTTAATGCATTCCTCCAATCTCCTACCCCTCCTTGGGAGCGAGTAAGGGGTCGTACAGGAGTAGTATGCCCTGCAGTGGATTGGTATTCAGGGGGTGGCTCTTGTTCAGGGGCCGACGCCTGAGCTTCCTGTATTTGTTCTAATTGCTGTCTTGGTGCGCTGTAGGGCCCTGAGTATTCATTGTCTTCCTTTTTGTGAAACATTATGGGCTTTTCTCCCCTACTTTCTTCAGCTTTCTTTTCACATTCTTTTTCTTTTCTCTTTTTCTCTTCTCTATCTTGTCTGGCTTTTCTTTCACCTTCCTCTCTTTGTCCTGCTATTTTTATCCAAACCTGAGTTTGTTCATAACCTTCTTTACACATCTTTTTTCTATCCTGTTTGCATTTTGTTCTTATTTTTTGTTGTAATTTTTTTTAAGTTATTCGTAGAGAGTTTTCCGTTGTATCCATATTATTTTACCCAGTAGCATAGGGGCTCTATGGCTGTTGGGTCCTCCCTCTCTACTACCTTCCAGTCTTTATTTTCTAACCCATCGAGGGTCTTTGCTTTCTCCTTGCTTTGTCCTTTTCCCATTTTGACCTAAATTTAGGCCCAGTTATTGGTAATACCTACAGTATTCTAAAACTGGGACTACCTTCAACGAGATAGCGATCAACAACCTTGTGTGGTAAAGCTCGCTTCTACCTTTGCAGGTGGAGCTTTCTTGCTTACGGGCATCCACAGAGGCTCGCTATTTGTTCCTCGTTGATTTTACATAAAACACAGTTACCTAGTGGTAATTGCGTTTTCTTTCATACACCATTCACACTTTCCCTACCTTTGTTCAACACAGAGGACTCCGCCGTCCTTCGTAGCGTATAGAGGAGTCTACCCTCCTGCGGAATTTAACTGTTTGAACTTACTTTTACCTGATAGAGTCTAGAATTGTCAGGGTTTTTCTCTTAGTCATACACTACTTTTAGCGTATACTTCACTTAGTCATACACTACTTTTAGCGTATACTTCACTTAGTTTCCCTACCATTTTTTTTTATTTTTATTTTTATTTTTTTTATTTATTTTTTTTTACGTATTTTCGCATGCATGCCTTTTTAAACAAAAATCTACTCACAGTTCTCTGTGTCCTCGGGTCTTCCTTCAACCATCGGATCCCAGCCCGCAAGGGAGTAACCAGTCCCGGAAAGGGTCTTAAATGCTGTGGCCACAGACTTTTCTGGATCTCACTTGCACGCTGGGATCGTCAGGTATCTTGGAATCCGGGCTCGAAGGACCAATTAAATGTTAGGTTTAGGCACTAACATTTATCAAAAACAACCTGCACACAAAGAAGACACAGAGAATCAGTCAAAGTTTCTTGCAAGGAGAGTGATCGGAGACTGCTCAGTTACAATCGTCCAAACTCACTCTGAAGCAGTCTCCTCTCTACATGCTTTTTATTTCGGAATATCCTAGTTACAAAGAGTCTCAACCGCTAGGGGAAGGTAGCAAAATACAAACCGGTTGAGACCAGGTTTTTGCACAGCAACATATGTAGCACAAAAGATACGCTATGTTCCAACCTCCCCTGCCTCTGTAGTTACACCTTGCAGCACAGCAGGCACACACAAAGACACATTTATATAGCAAATGGGTATCATAATGGAATGACCTTCATACATGTCTCCAACAAGTAGCCTACCGGAGAGACATATTTCCCTCATCACACACACATACAATATCTCTCACATGAGCATGTATCAGAGCAGAAATACAGAAACACATAAGCATAATCACAAAGTAGAATAACATATATGTACTATTATTCCAACAATTAGTCTACCTACCGCTTCTCTGCTGCCCACAGAGCAATGTGACAGTCAACAATGTGGTGCATTGTTAGTCCATCTTTTAAAAGAAAATAAGGTCCATGATCTGAGCTACTGATTGCCAATATTCATTTGTGCTTCCACAGACAGACGGACAGACAGACAGACAGAGAGACAGAGGGACAGAGGGACAGACGGATAGACGGATAGATAGATGGATAGACGGATAGACAGATAGATAGATAGATAGATAGATAGATAGATAGATAGATAGATAGACAGACAGACAGACAGACAGACAGACAGACAGACAGATAGACAGATAGATAGATGTTTTTCATTGATCCCAAGGTGGGAAATTGAAGATAGATGCTGTGTTCTGTTTTATGATGTAATAGAGCTTCAGTGTTCTGAAAAAGCTCTGTTGAAAACAAAAGGTGTTGATGGTACGTTGCAGCTTCTTCATGTCATGCTGTTAATGCTGCACTACTGCTTATTCATTTTACAGTAATGTATTGTCCATTTTTGTTTTTATCAGGGTGACAGCTGAAGTGTGACACTAAGCAGCACTGAATGAGAACGGCTTTGCCTCAAGGTCACAGTCATGACGGTCACCGGTGCTCCGAAAGACAGGTAACACTTATGGTCACCCTTTCAGCTGAGGAAATCTTATGTATGAGCATGGCTTCTATTTGTGTTTACATCTTGTAAACATGACCCTGTTGAAAACCAGCTTAAGCCGAGTCAGGCCCATTTAAACTGTAACTTACTTGTTACTATTTTTTTTTCCTGTATAAAGAAATGATTAAATTGAATTGAACTGAGTTGAATTGTTTTTGAAGGCATTATCAGTTTGCAATGAGTATACTTTTTTTTGTTTTGCACTGACACTCTTAGTTTCCTACTGTGCCCTTTGACCTGACAGATATAATGCAGTGTGGCTCGTCTTCTTCACCCTTGGCCTGGGCACCCTGCTGCCATGGAACTTCTTCATGACCGCTACTATGGTAATGTTTTTACTATTATTATTATTATTATTATTATTATTATTATTATTAGTAGTAGTAGTAGTAGTAGTAGTAGTAGTAGTAGTAGTAGTAGTAGTAGTAGTAGTAGCAGTATTAGTATTAGTATTATTATTATTATTTTGGAATGATCTGAGGTTAACCTCTGACATTTTACTCCTCTTCTCTCGTTTTCTTTTTTGTCTCTCTTCTCTTCTCTTCTCTGCTCTTGAGCAGTTTGTCTTGCCTTTACCACTCTTTTCGGTTTAATCTGTTTCAAATATATATATAAAAAACTCATAATATGACAAAGCCACTATTCCACCTCTGTGTGACACTGCAGTACACCACCAGCAGCTGACTCACATCCACCATCTGCCCTCATCTCAGGGTTGTCATGGATAGATATCTTAAAGCTGCCCACTGAAAAGATACACATTAGCATTGTGCTCAGCTACCTATGGCTTATTCTAAGCAAAGTCGGACGCCACTGATTGTTTGCTCTCTCCCCTCTTATCTGCTCTCTACACTGAAAGCTATCTTTGCTGAATGCATCTATTCAGGGAAAAGCAATCAGAGGGTAATTACATACCGCTTGACTTCAGATCAGCTCGGTTGAGACACAGGACCTCTTAAGGTGCTTCCACACTGCCCCAACAAACACCAACCAACTCCAACAAACGCCAACAGTTGGGGCAGTGTGGACCACCAGTCTGTGTTAGTTTGTTCTTGTTGGATGGAGTTGGAAGAGTTCAACATGTTCGGTCTGGTCTGGTGGAGTTGTACAATGTCTGACCATTGTAGACCAAAAATTACTTTGGCCACATTCAGTACACTTTCAACTTTGCCCATGTTAAAAAAATGTTGAAGATCAAAAACAGATGGTGACAAAAGTTAGTCTTGTCAGTTTTTAGTCTGGGCAGTGTGGACTGGCAGTTGGTTTTCTGAACATTCTAAAGACTGCCAGCTGCCAGGTGCCAACAACTGCCAACTTTAGAATGTTGGAGCTGGTTGGCGTTTGTTGGGGCAGTGTGGAAGCACCTTTACGTATCTGCGTATCTGCAGTGATACTCACCTAAATAACCTGTCTCTCCCTGCGTATCTGCAGTGATACTCACCTAAATAACCTGTCTGTCTCTCCCTGCGTATCTGCAGTGATACTCACCTAAATAACCTGTCTCTCCCTGCGTATCTACAGTGATACTCACCTAAATAACCTGTCTGTCTCTCCCTGCGTATCTCCAGTGATACTCACCTAAATAACCTGTCTCTCCCTGCGTATCTACAGTGATACTCACCTAAATAACCTGTCTGTCTCTCCCTGCGTATCTGCAGTGATACTCACCTAAATAACCTGTCTGTCTCTCCCTGCGTATCTGCTCCAGTGATACTCACCTAAATAACCTGTCTCTCCCTGCGTATCTGCAGTGATACTCACCTAAATAACCTGTCTGTCTCTCCCTGCGTATCTGCTCCAGTGATACTCACCTAAATAACCTGTCTGTCTCTCCCTGCGTATTTACAGTGATACTCACCTAAATAACCTGTCTGTCTCTCCCTGCGTATCTACAGTGATACTCACCTAAATAACCTGTCTGTCTCTCCCTGCGTATCTACAGTGATACTCACCTAAATACCTGTCTGTCTCTCCCTGCGTATCTGCAGTGATACTCACCTAAATACCTGTCTGTCTCTCCCTGCGTATCTGCAGTGATACTCACCTAAATAACCTGTCTGTCTCTCCCTGTCTCTCCCTCTGGTTGTTTTCAGTACTTCACCAGCCGTCTCCAAGACCCCGTCACCGCTGATGACGCGTCGTTCAACGATACCGTGGTTGTCGCCACCCCCTCTCCGGATGGCACGGTGGTGGACACACGCAGCGTCCTGCAGGCCAAGTTCAACAACGTGATGACCCTCTGTGCCATGCTGCCCCTGCTGGCCTTCACCTGCCTCAACTCGTTCCTGCTCTGGTAGGTGGCCTGGCTGCATTGGAGGTCAGCTCCTAAGGGCTATAGGATATGCTTTGTGTAATCACTACTCTGTCCAGTGCCAGGCTTTGCAAAACTGCTTTTAGGCCGGGCGAGGAGGTTGGGGGGTGTATGGGGGGTACTAATGCACATGCCAAGACCAAGCTCCTCTACGAGCTTGGTGCGACAGCCAGGCTAGGTGAGCAAGTCAGTGTGCACATTATCACACATTTCACAACAGCTTGTTCCAGTCGGATGATTTATCGATCTCTGATTGGACGAAAGAGGCATTCCATTAGCGAGCGTGTCCTCTGCCAACGCTTTTCATTGACACCACGCATCCCATGTTTATCTGTACATTATACACTACCACTGCCATACTTTAGCTTTTAACTCTGTTTACTCACTTACAGTCATCAGTGGTTTAATCAAGGGGTCTGGGGGGTACTAATGCACATGCCACAGGTGGAGAATCCGTGATCCACACATTCCTTCCTGGTCATTTGTTGCCTGGCTGGGCTGTCACACCAAAGTCATAGGCGGAGCTTGGTCTGGCAAACCTACCATAGACAGGAAGTTCTCAGAGGCGGGGTCAACGTAGCCTGGTAAACCCGCCCCTTGTACTTCATTTCATTTTGTACAGAGGGCCTGGACAGGAATCTCTTGAGGGTCATTTAGTCGGCCCCAGCAAGACCGATCCAATCAGCGAACAGAGGGTGTGTTCGTTGGCCGTGACGTTGACCTTGTGTGCTACATTGGAATTGTAGTGCGTAGGTAGGGTAATTGCATATGTGGAGACCAGGCTTTAGTGATTGGGTAAAGGCAGAGGCACTTGTTTTAAACTTCAGCAGAGTCCACATCTCCAACAAATCGTTTCTGACGGTGTCTGTTCCAGACCCTCTGTACAAAATGAAATGAAGTACGAGGGGCTGGTTTACCAGGCTAGGGTCAACGGGCGTCTATCAAATGCCTTTGTGTACTACCTGACTATCTTTACGTCACTACGTCATTATGTTACTGTGTTTGTCCGCTCCGACGCCACTGGACTGCAAGAAATGTTGTGTTGTGGTGACCTTGCCAAACTGTAAAGCACTTTGAGCTGCATCTTGTATGTATGAATTGTGCTATACAAGTAAAGATTATTATTATTATTACTGACACAGCTACAACCAATCAGACCACTGATTCCGATAACATATGCATAATTGTTCCATTATCATCCCTGAATGAAGTAAATGATGAAACCACTGATAACTGTAATCAAAAAGTGAAAAAAAGTAAAGTGAAAGTCAGTCCCATTTGTCATTGTGATCACACAGCACATCACAGCACACACACAACGAAATTCAACCTCTGCATTTAACCCATCACACGTGAGCAGGGGGCAGCTATGACAACAATGCAGTGTGTGGGGGCGGTACCGTGCTCAGAGTACCTCAGTGGCACTCCTGGTGACCTGGGATTCAAACCTACTATCCTGCGATCCCAGGTCCGATACCTTAATCGCTTGGCCACCACTGCCCCAAACAGAGTTAGGTGCTAGAGTATGGCAGTGATAGTGTATAATGTACAGAGAAGCACGGAATGCCTGGTGCCAGTGAAGGCAGGGTTGGGCAGGGTTGGCAGAGGACACTCTCGCTAATGGAATGCCTCTCTCGTCCAATCAGAGATTGATAAGTCGTCCAACTGGAACAGGCTGTTGTGCAATGTGTGATAATGTGTTCACGGACTCGTTCACCTAGCCTGGCTGTTGCACCATGCTCGTAAACGGAGCTTGGTCTGGCAAATCTCCCACAGACAAGAAGTTCTCAGAGACAGGGTCAATGGGCGTCTATCAAATGCCTTTTTTGAATTATGTAACTAAGAAACAAACTAGTAAACACATAAACACATAAACTAGAAAACATAACCTCTTCTGGCGGAGGTAATTATTAATACAACAACCATTTGTGTTGCTCTCCAAAGGGTGCCTCAGAAGCTGAGGATCATGGGAAGTCTGGCGGTCATCCTGGTGGTGTTCATGGTGACGGCCATCTTGGTTAAAGTGCAGATTGATCCGCTGCCCTTCTTCGTGGTCACGATGATCAAAATTGTCATCATTAACTGTAAGCGTCCACATGCCGATCCTTCTGCTTTATTGCATTGCATTTT
>CM050198.1:12887261-12912261 GCA_027475355.1 Coilia nasus
CCATCGGTGAAAGAATACAATTTGCCATTGACCAAGTTACCATTAATGATAATAATATGAGTAGGGTTGTACAGTGGAGTAAATGAGGGTGTGTACTTAGCGTTAGCAAGTCTGTTATCGGCCAGGTGGTGAGAAAAAATTGGATGTGAAATCAATTTCAAATAAATGTTATAAGTACAATTTGACTATGTTGATGGAGATAACTTCTTTTTCACCGGGCAAAGCCTCATTTTAAGTGGAACAGCAACAGAAATGGCTGATAATAGGCACTATGCCCACAATAGGCAAGCTTCTGCTAAACGGCCCCCGTAAAGGCCAACACAAAGCAGACACACGCATCCAAACTGGCAAACTGTGGGGGCTGGAGAGTCAATACTGAAGGGAAAGTCTACACACCAGGGCTGGAAATTAACTTAGCAAAATGTGAACCTTTACCAGCCACTAACAAATAAATGATAAAATTCACCAGCCACTCAACAGTAAATCATTTTTTTGTGTCCCAAATCTACCAGCCACTTCTATATTTTACTAGCATTTGGGTGGTGTCAATTTCCATCCCTGATACACATTAGGTAATGCTTTTAGACAATATGTCATGATACGACCCCACAGAGGCCAACACACATCCACAGTCAACAACACACAAGTACACACAACTTAACGGGTAAAACTCTTGGTGCAGCAATAGAATAAAGGCTCAAAATGGTCTGCACACCGCACCTCTCTTTTAATGAGGTGTTTCCCTTGTTGGCAGTCCAGCACCTGGCTTATAAGCTTGGATGTGGATCAGAAAGGGATCAGAGGGGAGTACTGGTGGTACCCAGCTGCTCTGGAGCTGAGCATGGGACTGGAGCCTAGAGAATAGCCTCCCTCCTTGTTTTAGAGTTGTGTTTATTTATTGGTAGGCCCACATTGCTCTAATTTTGTGAAATTGCATGAATGATGGGTAGAAAAGATCAGGCTAGTTCACACGACTTGTGCAGCATGTACTGTACTGATTGGGATTTTGGCAATGTCAATGGATTGTTATAGGGAGTAGAAATGACTAATGTTTAGTAACTATGCACTTTGTTGGCAAGTACTCGTGGAATAAGACATAAAGGGTAGCACTTTCCACGAAGCTTATGTTCACATGATTCTATAAACACATTCATAAAGGCTTATAAAGGTATGTGAAGTATTCATAACTATTTACACATACTCATGACTGTACTCGTAAGGCATTATACTGCTCTAAGCCCCATTTCAACTTCAAGTGACACAGTACATTCTTGGTCATAAGGCTTTATGTACAGGTCATAAGGCTTTATGTACAGGTACTTTACAGATGCAACCGTGAGTATGTATTACAGTTTTTGCCCATTGCTTGAACACTATAGACATATGCTTAAACCAAAGTAACATAACATGAAGTTGTGTTACCATGCCTTAAACACAGTGTAACCATACCTTAAACACAAACGCTGCTTTACACTTTAGTTGTAATTCTGCAACACACTTGCTCCTTTTTGCAACACACTTGCTCCTGCACACTACACACTATTTCATACATAAGACACTTTGTTCAAAAATGAAATACCAGTGTATCATTGGCAAAACACATCTATTGAAAATACAAAAAACAGTGTTTTACATAAAGTAGACTAGTGTGTTGCTGCTGATGTGACAGTGTTTTCATAGGATGCAAGTCTGTGCAATTTTGTCATCAGAGTGACATTTTGACAAAGGATTGTTAGGTTTTGATAGCAGGGTTTCAATTTGACATAGATGTAAATGGTTTATTTCCAAGAGTTGTGTCTTATTTTCTTTGTCTGTAGAGTTTTGACACAGCGAGCGAGCCAAGTTTTGCAAAATGTGCTTAAGCAATGGGCAAAAACTGTAATACTTATAAATTCTAATTTCAACCATTAACAACCATTTTCAACCATTATGAAGACATTATTACCCTTTATGAATGTGTCTATAGAGTCTAATTAAGGCAGGCTTCATAGACAGTGTTACCACATGAAGTTTTCATCTCTGTCTCCTTCTCCCCCTCTTCGCCCTATCCCTCTCTCACTCTATTCCACTCTTTCTACACACCATTCCTCATTCCTCCTCTCTCATCCATCCCTCCATCCATGCGTAGATCTGGGTGATGGCCGTGTGTGTGTGTTTTGCCTTCACCATCACCATCGGCACGTTCCCTGCCGTCACTGTGGACGTGAAGTCCACCATCGCTGAAGGAGGAGCCTGGGGTAGGCACACGCTTCACTGTGTCTGTGTGTGTGTGTGTGTGAGTGAGTGAGAGAGAGACAGAGAGAGAGAGAGTGTGTGTGTGTGTGTGTGTGTGTGTTTGGTGTGTGTCTGTGAGAGAGAGAGATAGAGAGAGTGTGTGTGAGTCTGTGTTTGGTGTGTGTGTGTGTGTGTTTGATGAGTGTGTGTGTGTGTGTTCGATGAGCGTGTGTAAGTGTGTGCGTGTGTGTATGTGTGTGTGTGTGTGTGTGTGTGTGTGTGTGTGTTTGATGTGTGTGTATGTGTGTTTGATGTTTGTGTGTAAGTGTGTGTTTGTGTGTGGTTTTGTCATGCATAATGGCCATTCTACGAGGCAAGATTTCAGGGAAAAAATACTTCACTGAGCATCTCCACTTCTGCTGTTTTCTTGAAGCAGTGCCTTGAGTGCACACACACACACACACACACACACACACACACACACACACACACACACACACACTGGAGATAATCTGTAGTGTGCATAAAGAAAAAAATGGAGGACATCCACTGCCTTACTTACCATGTTAGTCTTGCAGGCAAATCTGTGCCATAAGAAGCATCCATCCATCTTTATCAAAACAAAAGAAAATTATGTAACATTTTTTTTTAATTAAAGATGTGTCATGTGCTTTTCTACTGATTAAATTGTGTCACTTGTGAAAAAAGTATAATTGCTTGCCTGTCTCTTTGCAGAGAAGTACTTCATTCCTGTCTGCTGTTTCCTGTTCTTTAACCTGTTTGACTGGGCGGGCCGAAGCCTCACTGCCGTATGTTCATGGGTAAGGCCAAGTGTGTGTGCGTGTGTGTGTGTGTGTACGTGTGTGTTTTTGTGTGTGTGTGTGTGTGTGTGTGTGTGTGTGTGTGTGTGTGTGTGTGTGTGTGTGTGTGTGTGTATGTGTGTACATGCGCATTGGAGAACTCCAAGAGACTGATGCCCATCAGGAGTTCCTTCTGTCTAGTTCTTTCAGAATTCTTCTTCTGAACACATTTGTGGATTTGTGGGTCTCTAAAGTAACTTTATTATATTTGTTTAATAGATTCGTCTGGTTCTTGGTCCATTTACATTTAGACTCGGTTCGGTACGGTTTTGCAGTTCGTGTTCAGTTGAAACTGTTAGGACAACAATTCAGTTCTAAAAAAAATACGCTAACTTTTGGGAAAGATGGTGGAAAACCTTACCCTACTGTATGTAGTGAGCCATACTGAGCTTGAACTCGGCCTCGTGGCCCTGTTCCACCAACAATTCTGACACCCAATAACTCCCACCACACTGCATTAATCCATCCATCTTGTCTGTCATGTGTGGGAGCATTCCAGATGGTTAGGCATGACAAATGGAGTTCTGGAACATATCAAATGTTCCGGAAGATATCAAATGTATTGAAAGGCATTACCTATCAACCCGTTAACGCACACACACACACACACACACACACACACACACACACACACACACACACACATACACATACACATACACAAGCAGCACCAGCTCATATTGACCACACAGTCACAGATGTGTGAGCAGAATTAACTTTCGGGATTTCAAATGTGCTGAGAGGAATGCGGGCCAAGCACTCCAAGCAAATCACATCCTAACATGTGGATCAGGTCCCAAGATTTCACAATCCAGGCCAGGAGGGTGTGTGTGTGTGTGGGTGTGTCAGGCTGTAAATATATCCACTGTGGTAGGGAGGGGGTGAGATGTCTGCCTGCTGCAACTGGAGAGCTGATAATGTCTGGGTTGAACCTGGTGGTGTTCTTGTTGGTGTGTGGGTTAGGCCATAGGTTGTGTGTGTGTGTGTGTGTGTGTGTGTGTGTGTGTGTGTGTGTGTGTGTGTGTGTGTTGTTGGTGTGTAAGGGGTTGAGATGGAAATCAGATGGTGTTCTGTAATCATCATTTGTTTGGTTGTTTGTTGGTTAGCAACATAAGTCAAAAATGTATGGATGGATTTTGATGACATTTTCAGGGTAGGTCAAAAATAGGCTAATTTAAAAGTGATTGGATTTTGGTGGTGATCTGAGCTGCCCTTCTAGAGGTCTGCACTCTCTGAGTGCTTTCCTTATTTATTTATTTATTTATTTATTTATTTATTTATTTATTTATTTATTTATTTATTTATTTATTTATTTTACACTCCTCTCATTCCATTCTGGCATAATGAGTCATGCCTTGCGCTTAATACTGTGTTCAAGAATCCTATGGAAAAAGCAAACAGACAGACCACATGGGATATAAACTATAGTAGTCAGAGGTGAACGAAGTAGTCAATTTTTTTTTACTTGAGGAAAAGTATAGTTACTCCTTGTTAAATATTACCCCACCACAAGTGAAAGTTGCTATGTGAAAGTGTTACTTAAGTTGAAGTACAAAAGTATTTGTTTTCAAAAATACTTAGGCCTAAACATTCAAAGTACATGTATTTTTTTTTCTTTTTATGTGTTTTTTGTTGATAGTATGGGGCCACAGACAAATCTCTAAAACCTGACCTGAGCTTAAGTTCTTTATACACAATTCTCTATTTTCACATTTTAGGACCTACCTGATGTCATAATTCCGCTAGCGTTAAAGCAGGACTATATAAAAAGGACAATATTTGAAGAAAACTGTAGTTAAATGAAAGCCACAAGTTGTCAAAATGTTTAATACTCAAGTAAAGTACAGATACTTGAAAAATGTACTTAAGTACAGTACCACTGTTAGTAATGACAGCAAGTTTTTCAAGGACTCATGGAGCTGGTTCAGCAGTGTCTAGCTGAATGTTTTTAGATGAGGCACTATAAACAGACTACCCAAAAAAATGTGCAGACTACCCAAAAAATGTTACCAGATAGATACTACTTATACTTCTTATAAATTATAGATATAATATAAATAATTACCTGGTCTCTAGAAGGATTGACAAGGTATTGCAATGACCCTGTCTGTCTGTCCGTCTGTCTGTCTGTCTGCCTGTCCGTCCGTCCGTCCGTCCGTCCGTCCGTCCGTCCGTCCGTCCGTCCGTCTGTCCGTCTGTCTGTATCTCTGATTATGGTTGTTGTTTTTGTAAATGTTAAGGTCTTTTTTTAGAATCTAGCATATAAAGTTTAATTTCTCTCTCTCTCTCTCTCTCTCTCTCTCTCTCTCTCTCTCTCTCTCTCTGTAGCCTGGTAAGGACAGTAAGCTGCTGCCAGGTCTTCTGCTGGCGCGCATCATCTTCGTGCCTCTCTTCATGCTGTGCAACGTGCAGCCACGCAACAACCTGCCCGTGTACTTCCACCACGACGCCTGGTTCATCGTCTTCATGATCTTCTTCGCCTTCTCCAACGGCTACCTCGCCAGCCTCTGCATGTGTTTCGGGCCAAAGTGAGTACCGCTAACACTGTGTTATCAAGTAATAACGCACACATATATTTTACATTGAAAATCTAAACTAATTAACAATTGCATTGTGATTGCAATTATGTACATTGCTATGTTGTACATTATAGACAATTGTGTTTTTTATTTTACTATTGCTATTTTATAGCATTATTACCTCCACCAACAGAGGTTATGTAATCGTCAGCGTTTGTTTGTTTAGTTATGGAGGGATTTTGATGACATTTTCAGGGTAGGTCACAAATGGGCTAACTTAAAAGTGATTAGATTTTGGTGGTGATCTGAGCTGCCCTGGCAGAGGTCTGTGCTCTCTGAATGCTTTTCTAGTTACTGTTATAATTGTCTTGTTAACTACAATTGTGTGTTAACTTTACCCATTTTTTTCTCTCTGTCACACCATACCTTCCCTCCTTTCTCTCTCTCTCTCTCTTTCTACTTTCCCTGCTTCCTCTCTCCCCTTCTTTCTACTTTTTCCATTCCCTTCATTCTCATTCTTCCTCTCTCTCTGTCATTCTTTCTCTTTCTACCCCGCCCCATTCTCATTCTACCTTCCTTGCTCACCCTCCCTACTCTCTCTCTCTCTTTCTACCCTCCTCTCTCTCTCTCTCTCTCTCTCTCTCTCTCTCTCTCTCTCTCTCTCTCTCTCTCTCTCTCTCTCTCTCTCTCTCTCTCTCTCTCTCTCTCTCTCTCTCTCTCCCCCCCCCCCCCCCTCCTCCACAGGAAAGTGCCCCCCCATGAGGCAGAGACAGCTGGAGCCATCATGGCCTTCTTCCTGTCCCTGGGCCTGGCTTTTGGAGCAGCCCTGTCCTTCCTCACCAGAGGCATAGTCTAACTCCTCAACACACACACGCACACACACACACACACACACACACACACACACACACACACACACACGCACACACACGCACACACACACACACACACACACATTCAACCTCACACGGTATCAGGACACCAGGACAGTTAGTGTGTATGTGTCTGGACCGTCATCCTCAGCTCAACAGACTGCACACACATATATGTAAACATATGTGTATACAAAAACACAGACATGCAGGCACACATAGACACGCACACAAACACGGACACACACACACACACACACACACACACACACACACACACACACACACACACACACAAGGTGCACTTGACCGTGTCGCCGCAACAATCATGCACCACATTTCTCTGGTCTGGAACACACACACCCATGCACATACACACACACACAAACAAACAAAACATACCCACCTCTAAAGACAAATATTAAATATTGCAAATATGAAATGTTGCAAATATATCATGTTCTGCAATAATGGCACAGCACAGTTATGTAATAATAGCACAGCACAGTTTGAGAGCAGGCTGAATGTGGCCTCACAGGACAGGAGACTGCCTGAGGGGGGCGGGGGGGGCTATGGATGCTCTGGGATACCCTCAAACCCAGTAATGTCTACTGCCAGCCCAATATAATATAGACAGGTCACATATGAGAGTGTGATTATGGCAATCGCATTCTGATACCATGTCTCCTTTGTAAGAATCTTCACACCAATAGTGTAATCATCAGCATACAGTATACAGTACATCTCTGGAAAAAATTAAGAGACCACTGTAATTTTTTCCTAAAATCAGCATCTGTACAAGTATGACAGCCATTCCTTTCCAGTGTCAGTTGAATTTGTAATTTGGGAGAAATGTTGTCAGTAGTTTACAGAGTAAAGCAAAAATGTTCACATTACTCAAACATATACCTTTAAATAGTTAAATCAGAGCAACTGATAATTTTACAGTGGTCTCTTAATTTTTTTTTCCAAAGCTGTAGCCAGGTCACATATGAGAGTCTGATTATTAGGGCAATCACATTCTGATACCATGTCTCCTTCACACCAGCAGTGTAATTGTCAGCATATAGACAATAAAATAGGACTTACCTTCTGCCAGCACAATGTAATAGGGCCATTCCATGTCAAATGTCCAAATGTAAAGAAAACGTCCCACTCAACCATCTCAGATTTGGCTGAAAAACATTCCAGGAATTTCGTATACTTCCTAGTAAAATAATAGTAAAATTCCCAAATTTTAGCTGTCTACTCCCTGTAGTTTTATTTTAAAAACAACACTTAGCAGGCCTTAGCCTTTAGAGCGGGAGCCATTTGGACAATCCCTAGTATTTGATCAGCATCATGACCGTTCTTTGTGGCCATATTGTTGGCATTCCTAGAATACGCAATCGATACGGAATGACCCGATATACTTAGTCAGTCTTATCTGTGAGTCTGATATGTCAATCAGATTGTGATACCATGTCTCCTTTGTAAAATATTTCACACAAGCAGTCTATTCAACTGCATAAAAGCAATGAAGTGTATCTCTTTATTCTTAGCTGCCAGATAATGTATATTGTACTATATGTATTAGTCTCTCCACGGGCCTAAGTGGAATCGTATTTTGATCCGGCAGAAGATCAAATATATAGCCATATTATCAGTGTACTTGTTGCCTTAGTTAAATATATTAGTTTACTGGAATAGAAAACGCTGGACAAGATACTTGTGTTAATTGCCAGTATTAATAGCAATAACATTTCAAAATGTATGCTCAATAGAGTTTTTAATTTTTTGTGTGTTCTTCAGTTTCTTTGTAAATTCAAAGACTTTGGCTCTGCAAGGTTTAATCTGTTTTAGACTTTTAGACTTAACATAAACAGGTGTAGAAAATTGATGCATAATTTCCCATACATAGTTCAGTTCCTTTTTTATTTACACAATATGTTTTATTGCAAATCATTAAGTGATAAAAGCAACACACAGATAGCTACTTCGTGCATGTTAGAAGTTAGGCCTGCCTAAAGTTAGGCCTACCTGATAAAAACAAGCATGATGTCTAAGCATCAGACTGAATATTGTGTTTCCAGAGTTTACATTTTTCTACAATCTATCTGCCATGAAGGGTTTTCACTATGCAGCATGCACATACAAGCACTACACAAAATGCAGTACTATAGAGGAGGTTTATAAAGCGTCTTCATTTAGCTTTGAGTGCTAACCTGATTTTGTGTCATTGACAATAGAAAGCCTTATATTTTGTGTAATTCCAAGTCTGTCACTGAATACAGGTATGTACTTTTTTGTGGATTGATTATAATGTGAGAGCTGAATGTGTGTGTTTTTCTTTGGCCATTTGTACAGTTTCATCATTCCTGTAGGTAAACAATTTTACCTGTTTTTCTTTTGTTTTGTTTTTTTTGCTTTTTTCAATGCAAAAAAAAAAAACTGTCACAATGAGATTTATGCAGCTCAGTCAAAGAAATGCCTTTTGTTAATAATGCCCATTCTGAAACAACCACAAGTGGACCAGAACTGTCTTGAGAAAGTAAAAGTCCTGCCATGTATTATACCTGCCTGTGCTCCTATAACACAGGTGATTTTACAAATTGCAATTGCACTGGCCACACCATTGTTTTTGTCGTTTGTTATACAGACTACCTCAGACTTACAGGAGGCATTCTGAATAGCAACTTTGCATTTCATGGTCATTTTTCAGCGTTGGTGAATTTGATTCAGTTTGTAATGATAAGCACAGTTGTACAACTATGGATTTTTTTTTTTGCTCATCATTTATATCATGTTAAGAAACTAATTTGCATAAACTAATTTGTATTGAGAAATAAACATCTTCTGTATTTTTAAAAACAGTCTTTGCTATTTCTTCAGTGTAACTCAATTGTTTTGTGCATATATGCTATCAGGCAACATCTAATGGTGTTATGGCACAACAGTATCAGGGCCTAATTAGATCTCATTTGTGGTTATAGGGGAAACAATTCTGGCATCTTACAGGCCTAAACAGAAAACGATAGAAACACACAAACCACAACAAATACCCAGTGCTGTTATTTAAAGTCTTACTGAGAGGATCTTTACTTGATTGATCTTTACGTGCACAATATCGTACAGTAGAATGAAGTGCGTAATTAATCCTTGGATGCACATACCTGGAACTTAAAACCTTGTGGTGTTAAATCTGATATGTAGTCATTCAACTAGAAAGATGTCAGTCTGAATGACAGCACACTGACAACATCAATGATGATATGGTAACAGAGCCTATTTAAGACAGGTTTAGGCCGGCTATTTGCCATGGACTGCATGAATGACTGTAGATGATGCATAGGCATTTTCCCAGAACACCCTTGCAGACGCCTTTTGGTTCCAGTTTAGCTTGGATGGGATTGGGGGGGGGGGGGGGGGGGGGGGGGTGTTTCCTGTCATAGGGCCCCAAAACATAAGACAGCAAACAGACAGACGCAAACACTTACGATGAATACCATTTTTATTGTTCAAGGAACTGAGTGTGACAAATGTTTTCACCACACAGACAACCTTTGGACCAAACGGTAAAATAAATAAACACATATAAACAAGTGCGCACACAAACCCACACTCACACATACTGTAACCCACACACACACACTCAACAGCCCAACAAATCTACAGCATTAAACTAAAACTACTAGATGTCCTACGGCATGTTGACATGTTTAGTGGTAAGCTAGCATAAATGTTAGCATAGAATTGCAGAGACAAAACGTGGCCCTATTTTACACATCGACCCACATGGCAAACCGATGCTTCAAAAACTGTACATATGTACTATGTGTTACACTACCATCTGTCTTGGTATGATGGCGTGGCGATGCAGGGTATGTACAAAGGTATGACCAGCCACGTCTCAGTTTAAAACTCACCAACCACTGCTGGTTATTTGTTTCTCAGTAGGCTAGCCTTGTGCTGCGTCTCCATATCCCCTGGGCTTAAAGACATTCTTTTCCTCACAGCATCAATATGCTTGATGGTTTAGAAGTCACAAGCAAGCAAAGAAAGAAAGAAAGAAAGAAAGAAAGAAAGAAAGAAAGAAAGAAAGAAAGAATCTTATGTGGTTAGGAAAGATATAGGCTTAAGAAACAATAAATAAAATAAAATAAAAAAAACAAATGTTAACAACTATTATATCTATATCATGTCCAGAATCAGGATAAGGTACATTAAGAGTGTGAGCAGTAACATTCATCTCCAGTGGAGAAATAGTCAAAACAGAAAAAAAAAAGATGAACCAAGACACCTTTTCAAAGGTCTCCAGCATGTAGCTACAACACTGACACAGGTAGGCTGTAACAGACTACAAACTAGAAAGCAGATTTACACAGAGTCATCATGGCATTTGATTTTACACGGCTGGTGCCAACACCAACAAGCACACGTACAGTAGCTACAGCTTTCATAGGTAAGTTTTGTGTCTCCTATAAAAGAAAAGAAAAAAACACAAAAGAGGAAAAAACATCCGCACACGGATATAAAACTATAAAACGAATGGAAGCACACGATGATGTAAACATTTGAATGAATAAAGTACACGTCACCTGAGACTGTGCTGGAAGCTTCGTCTGCTGGATCCACCCACTAACAACTGAGGTAACAGCCGGCTATAAAGCAAGTCTGGTCCCTGACCGGTACCAACTTCATCCCGGTGTCAGCTACCATATTTTGGGGAATATTGGATGTTCCTTGAGCTGGTCGGTGAAACATCTTGTCGCTATAAACCCTTCACAGCTTTTCAGCGAGGCGTTAAATCCTCAGCAACACTTAACAGGAGTGGTACATAAAAAGGACAAGCATGTACACAGTGCCCTCTAGCGGCTCTTCACTAGTACAACACCTGTCTACCTAAATGCGTTTTTTTGCTGCAGCTACAATGGTATTTATTTGTATTTATTCATTTACTTTCTTCCTTATATACCCCACAGGTTTTCAGTCGCATAAAGTGCCAGAAAAGAAGCATAAACCACTCGATGTCCTTTAAATCCTTTTACACTTTGTCAGAAGGGTAAGACCACTGTCTGCTCAAACACCCCCACACACAGCTGATGTGACTGTAACCTATCGATGACTGATGGCGAACAGGGACTGGAGGCAGTTTCTTTGTATTGGCAAAACAAATGTGGTGACGTGTTCACACAACTGACATGAATGTAAGAAGGACGTGGTTTAGCATCCTTAGTTTACTAATGTAGGCTAGCTGGTACAACAACGCAACTTAATCAACAGAATCGACCTGAAGCATCGCTAATCATTGGCTCTGTAGTAACAACGCAACACTGTTCTCTCCTTTGACTGCTTTAGAAGGAATTTTTATCACACGGCTGCAGAACTGTAGAACTACCTACACGTCGAAGTTGCAGTCATACACACGCTCACACACACACACCGCATGACACAACGGCTTGAGGAAGTGGCTCTCTCGCACCGTGTTGTGCTTTTAGAGGTGCATAAAAAAGTTTTTTTTTTTCTTTTTTTTTTTTCGCAGGTGCGTGAAAGCACTTAGTCTCCGAGGTGTCACAGATTGGGAAAAAATGAACAAATACGTTTTAGAACTAGAGAAGTATGTTTGTGCCAACATACTTTTTACAGTCGGTCTGCAAAAGACATTCTCTCCATCATCTTAGTTCATAGTAAACTAACCAACAACAGTTCTTCCTCTCACCTCATACAAAACAAACATAAAAAACACACACTCACAAAAAAACAGGCACCAGCTGACAGACATTGTCAAGCACAAAGTGGTTACTCACAATTTCATTTTTAAACTTTTTTTTGTACTTTTTTTTTGCCATTCTCTTTTTTTTCTCTCATAAGAATGGTAATCCAGGTTTCTCCAGGTTTCAGCCTGACCTAACATGTTGTTAATCTGTAAATTCCAACCATTCCTTGGCAGGCAAGATCTTTGTCTTTGTACAATGTCCAAGCCGCCATCACAACTTCGCAACATCATCTCATCTCTCACCAAGATAGGAGTCTTTGCTCCAAAAAAAACAATCCCACCAGGTTTTACCTCAGTCTTGACAGGTATCTGGTGGATTTGACAAAGAAGCAACGGTTGTGAGTGTGTTTCTTGTTTTTTTTTTTTTTATGATTACAAGCTTTAAGCCCACACAAGTCCATATCACAGTCAAAGCCCACAATTGTAACTGTCTTTTGTAGGTTCACTTGACCTGCATGTCAACCAGCAACAGACATAATCACAGAAAAATGGAAAATACTATTTGTTTTGCCCAAAGATCTTCTTTTTGTATAATCCATCCACTAAGACCAGCCTGTGGTCTGAGAAGAGTCAACACTTGCAGTACATAAGACTCAGTAGGGCCTATTAATGGTTTGAGAAAGTACTGTTTTGAATGTCATGAAAAGTCTTGTCTTCTGTGTTTTATATAATGCTTTCTCCATCAGTCTACATCAAATGTTGACTGACATGTTGAGAAAGTCAAATGTGAAATCCAGCTACGGTGGTTAGGAATGGCAGGGGTAACACGACAGTGAGAGGGTCAGCAACTAAGATGGCCGAACACGTACGTACGGTACATCCATAGGGTATAAGATAGAGGGGGGTAGGGTGGATTTTGCGGGTGTCAGGGAGTGGGGTGGGGGGTATTTACACTGTGGGGGCAACGCTGTGGGGCTAAATAGCCTCTTCAGAAGAAAAAAAAAAAAAAAAAAAAAAAAACTAAACGATTCACAGTGTAATCATGTGTCGACTTTACATGGAGCGCACTGGTCACCCCCACTGGGAAAAACACTCCGGTCCGCCGAACCTCTCTAGGCAGCTCGGCCAGCCGCCACCCTCCGTTACCGTGGTGACCCGCGTCCGCCTTTCAGACCCCCATTTCATCAGGGGGGCACGTCGAACTAACCAGTCTGCCTTCCGGGAGAAGAGGATTCTAATCACATGACCAACAGTTTCCTTTGCCAGGAAGAAGCCAGGCTTGGGGGGGGGGGGGGCGGGGGGGGGAATACTGGAATGGGTCTGAGATGCACTGGGTTACCTGGTACGCCAATTTGTTTTCTTTGTTCTTCTTTCTTTCTTTGTTTCTTTCTTTCTTGCTATTGCACTTATGTATTCCTTTGGGAATGCCTAACAGAACACTGAAACTGGGTTAACGCAAAAACACACCACATCACACACACACAGTACACACAAGCGCACACACCAAAAAGAAAATAGCAAGCCCATTTTATAAGCATATCTAGTATAGCAGCAGAAGTAAATAAAACACTGATTCAGGAGTGCTTACAAAACAAAACAACAAACAAAAACAAAACAAGGGACAAAAAAGTAGTTTCAGATAGAAGCAGGTGTCTGTTTTTTGAGGCATTGACTTCACTGTTTGTGTGCTTAGAGTCCAAATGGCTACTGAAGCCTTGTCTCTGTCTTAATGCATGTGTTTTTTGTTTTTTTTTTAAACCATGACCAACTTTTTCCTCCCAATGCCTTATGGGTAACTTCTCCAATCTCTGTGGAATGACCGAGCTGAATGACCACAGTTCAGGCAAAATTGCTCGAGGACACACAGAGAGGTTTTTGAAGAGAGGAGAATTGAGATGTGAGAACTCCACAGACCGTGAAGAGTGAAGCTGGATGAAGAAATAGAGAGAGAGAGTCCAACATTTTTTCAACTTTGTTTTTCTGTTTGTTTGTTTTTCTTTCCGTCTTTCATTCTCCGGGACTGGTCCGAGTCTTTCTCACCGTATGTGTGGCCGTCCTTGGAGTTTGCTATGGTAAACGGCAGCTGTAGTATTGACATGATAAATAAAAAGTGTGTTTGTGTGTGTGTGTGTGTGTGTGGGGGGGGGGGGGGGGGGGGACTTGTGTAAGAGAGTTTGTACGTACAAGCACAAGGCCTTCAGTGAAGTCTCTCAGACTCACAGCCTCACAATGATGAGGTCATCAAGACCCGCCAGCACAATGCATGACTGACTGCCCAGGGCCAACTGGTTGCACATAGGGTAGAGGCAGTGTCCTGTATACTGTAAGTAAAGGTATGTGTGTGTGTGAGTGTGTGTGTGTGTGTGTGTGTGTGTGTGTGTGTGTGTGTGTGTGTGTGTGTGTGTGTGTGTGTGTGTTGTACACGGTAGTGTGAAAATGTACTGGAAGAATAGGGGTTATTATTTGTCAAAAGAAGGGTGCCTTTTTGGGCTCCCATTCTGTGCTTTTGTATGACTTGTGAAGAGAATCTGAGTAGCGGAGAAGTACCTGTGAACATTCTTGCTAGTGTGTGTCTGTGTGTGTGTAAGTGTCTGTGTGTGTGTGTGTGTTTGTGCATACGTGTGTGTGTGTGTGTGTGTGTGTGGTGTGTGTGTGTGTGTGTGTGTGTGTGTGTGTATCTGTGTGTTTTTATACATGTGTGCGTATGTGTTGCGTGTGTGTGTTTGTACATGTGTGTGTGTGCGTGTTTGTATGTGTGTGTGTGTGTTCGTACATGTGTGTACATGCCTCCATAATGGTCTTGTGTGTGCAACCCTTAGTCTGTGCCGATGGCTTTAGCTGGTCCCTATGTCCAGTGGATCCTCACTCCCCATCATAACCC
Organism: Coilia nasus; assembly: GCA_027475355.1. Classification (NCBI taxonomy): domain Eukaryota; kingdom Metazoa; phylum Chordata; class Actinopteri; order Clupeiformes; family Engraulidae; genus Coilia; species Coilia nasus. The sequence continues at coordinate 12,902,303 of CM050198.1, forward strand.
CCATCTCCTACCCTCTCTTCCTCCTCCTCCTCCTCCTCCTCTTCTTCTTCTCTCTTCTTCGTCCTTCTCTTCTTCCCTCTCTTATCCCCTCTGCGTCTCTCTTCTCCTCTCACCCGCCTGTCATTGGTGGACCTCGTTGGCGATGAGGCTGTCCTCACCGGACTGGAAGTCGGCCTCGTTGAGGCTGCTGCCACCGTTGATCATCTCCTCGTCCTGCGAGGAGCCCTGGCCGTCCTCCATGCTGCTGCCGCCCCCCCCGTCTCGTCCGCGTTGGGGTCCTGCAGCACCTGCGCGATGTACGACTGCTGCTGCGGGAGAGAAGGAGAGAGAGAGAGAGAGAGAGAGAGAGAGAGAGAGAGAGAGAGAGAGAGAGAGAGAGAGAGAGAGAGAAGAGAGAGAGAGGAGAGACAGAGAGAGAGACAGAGATAGAGAGAGAGAGAAAGAGAGAGAGAGAGAGAGGAAGGGGAAGAAAACACAGGTATGGGGAGGCAGAGAGAAAGAGAGAGAGAGAGAGGTAGAAGAAACGGAGAAGAGGAGAGGAAGAAGGAGGAGAAAGACAGTGAAAAACAGGGAGAGAAAGAGGTAGAAACAGAGAGAGCGAGAGAGAGAGAGACAGAGAGTAGGTAAAAGATAGAGAAAAACAGGGAGAGAAAGAGGAGAGAGAGAGAGAGAGAGAGAGAGAGAGAGAGAGAGAGAGAGAAACAGATAGAGATAGAGACAGAAAGAGTGAAGAGAATGAGATAGAGTAGGATAGAAAAGGAAGAGAGAAGGTAATCAGTTAATATGAGTGAATATCTGATGTGTCTCTTTTTGATTGTAGATGAAGATACTGGACAAACTAAGTAATCTCCCTCTCCCACTCTCTCCTTGCTCCCTCTCTTACTCTCTCCTCTCTCTTTTTCTCCCCTCCAGTCGTATTTCAAAAGAGCAAGTACTAAAACGGTTTCTCGTGGAAGTACTCCTTTAAAGAGAGGAAAACAAACATTTGGGCTTACAGTCAAACAGCCCTTGACTGCATTAGTGGTGATGTCCTATCTCTGTGACGCTGCCATGTTGTGGTCATCATGGAATTAAAAAATCTTGGGATTCCAAATAACAAGACTCCGACAAGCCAGATCCTGCCTGTTTCAGGGTCTGTTATGGTATGCTACTGGATTCATTACTCTATGATTTATTAAAGGAGTACTTACACAAGAAACCGTTTTAGTACTTGCTCTTCTGAAATACGACAGGTATGCTCACTACGACAGGTCACCCCGAGTTGCATATTCACGTGGAAAATGTTCTTCTAAACCCGATTGCCCTCCAGTAGTCAATGAAAAGAAAGTAGGCGGAAAAACGGACCGTGAATAAGAAAAAATGGCCAACAAAGTGACATAGGTTTGTAAATTAGAAAAAGCTATGCCACAGTTTTGATTACTGGAAAAGTTTTGTCTGCAGGCACGCATTCACTTAGCGAAGTATAGGCAAGGATGTGTGTTTGTGTAGAACGTTTAGATCTTCTATTTGGTTCGCTATGACAGAATGGGCTTTTAATTGTAGCCTGTGACTAGCATAGCCGAGAAACCTGTCATTCTCCCTGCTCCATCTCCTCCACCAAACTAGAACAGCCTGAAAACAGAAGCACTAAAGCATTTTTTTCCTCCAAACAGGGCATTCATTAATACTAGAGACCACCGCAAAATTAATGAAAACCGGATGGACGTACACCTTTAAGATACACAAAGTAGCACAGCTAGCGAAAATAGCAGAGGGAATGAGACTCAGCGATTGGAAGATTAAAGTAACCTTAGGAGAAGAAGGAGAAAACAAACAAACATGGAAGAGAGTAAAATCTCTTTTATTCTCTACCTGGGCTGTCTTGCTCGTTGGTGATGAACGTGATGGTCGGACCATTTTCCACACCCTCTGAATCAGAGTCCTTGGTGTCGATCTGAGATAGAGACAAGAGAGAGAGAGAGACAGGAGAGAGAGAGAGAGAGAGAGAGAGAGAGAGAGAGAGAGAGAGAGAGAGAGAGAGAGAGAGAGAGAAAGAGACAGGAGAGACAGAGAGAGAGAAGAGAGAGAGAGAGAGAAGAAGAGAGAGATAGAGACAAGAGAGAGAGAGACAGGAGAGAGAGACAGACAGAGACAGACAAATGAGAGAGAAAATAGATGACCCAGATAAGTTTGACGTAAGAGGAATGTTCTGGAAAGTCAAAGATTTACAACTAGGGGTGCTATGGTGAAAAATCTCATAAGGGAAAAACACTGTGTTTAGGGGCATCTGTAATTGTGCATTCAATTTGCCTAGCGATCCTAGATTGAGATTAAGAGATCACAATTTGGTGAAATCATTTTGAGCAGTATGCGCTCCATTTGTCAGAGAAACGGGTTGCGCAGGGGGGGCAGGGATGTTGCATTTTGTCACTTCGGTCTACAGCACTTGAGAAATTAATCAGAAACCGAGCATCAATGATGACTTAGGGCGCCTAGGGCACAACTTTGGTTTTAACACTGTAATAAAAAAGGTTAAGTGTCGTGTGGTATGTATATCGAGGGGTGGGGTGGAGTATTATTTTGCCTCAATGTTTGGGGGATCAGGACCCCCCTCTTATCTCCCTGCCAGTTACGGATGTAAATAATAGATGGCCCACAATACTGCCCTACAAAACCAAAAGGCAGTAACTACATATTTTGTCAAACTGGGTTTAGACTAGAAATTGACTTTATAACATCTCCTTTGTCTTGTGACTAAATCTCTTGCTTCTTGCTATTCAGAAAGTAGATAAAATCACCACCTCTATTATAACTAACAACATGTGTTACTGGATATTATGACAACATTAAACACATTTTCTCAGTTTCTATGTTCACATAGTTACTGCCCTTTCCCTTTGTAGCATAGAATACTGATACTGTAAGTGGGTCACAAATCAGCACTGAGGAATTGGGCCTGTAGCTTAGCTTCTGTGTGTAACTTGATCAGCCAATGACAGTAATCACCCCCTGTTTACAGTGCTGTCTTGAGGTCGGCAGGACAGATTGTAGTAGATAACACGTTGTATAACACAAAGTTTATCTGATCAAGATCACAAGAGCAATTAACCATTGTATAATGCATTCAAAACACCCTCAGGACTTGTTGACTGTGTGTGTGTGTGTGTGTGTGTGTGTGTTTGTGTGTGTGTGTGTGTGTGCGTGTGTTGAAACATGTTATTACCATGTAGGTGGTGAATACAGCTAATTATACTATATATTTTCATAATATACAGCTCTGGAAAAATTAAGAGGCCACTTTAAAATTATCAGTTGCTGCACTATTTCTACTGTAGGCTATACATAGTGATGTTTGAACATTTTTGTTTTACTCTGTAAATTACTGATAAACAGTAGTAGTAGTACTAGTAAACATTTCTCCCAAATTCAAAATTTAACTGACACTGGAACGGAATGGCTCTCATACATGTAGAGATGCTGATTTACGGAAAATTTGCAGTGGTGTCTTCATTTTTTTCCAGAGCTGTACTATAATTCTAATACGTTATTAAATATAATATCTCATCCATATCTACATCTATCTATATCTATATATATACATAAATGGTATGAGGTGTACAGACACAGACTGGTGGTGGTAGTGGTGTGGTGGGCTTGGCCGTACCTTGTAGTTGTGCGCGCTCAGGTACTTGAAGTGCCCGAAGCAGACGTGGGACAGGCACACCACGATGGTGATGATCAGCACCACGAAGGTGAACATGGAGGTGGGGGCCAGGAAGCCTGAACAAGAGACACACAGACAGAGAAGGGAAGAGAAGAGAAGAGAAGAAAAGACAAGAGAAGAGAAAAGAAGAGAGGAGAGGAGAGGACAGAAGAGGAGAGGAGAAGAGAGGAGAAGAGATGGGAGTGAAGAGTTGGAAGGGAAATAGAAAGAGAGAGCAACAAGGAGACAGCCAGAAATACAGAAATACAGAAATAAAGAAAGAAAGAAAGAAAGAAAGAAAGAAAGAAAGAAAGAAAGAAAGAAGAAGGAAGAAAGAAAGGAAGAAAGGAAGAGGGAGGGACAAGGAGACCTGGTTAGAGACTGCTTAATGCTAACATACTTTGATGATAGACACAAAAACACACACAGACACACACAGAGACAGACACATACAGGTACAACCACAGACACACACACAAATACACACACACAGACAAACACTTTCACAGGCTAAAACACAAACTTTTTTTGCCCTTTTTTTCTGCCTTGCACCAACGACAAGCCCTCCACCTCCACAATACACCTTAGCTTAGTCATGAGTCATTTCAGTAGCTGCAATTATTCACACCAACCCACACAGACGAGGACAGATGGACACACACACAGACACACAGACACACACATATAGACACACACACACACACACACGCATGCACAGCACACACAGACACATAGAGACACGCACACGCACGCACCAATGCGCATGCACGCACACACACACACATATAGACGCACACACACAGACGCACACACACACACACACACACATAGACGTGTACCTATGCGTACGGTGGAGAAGAAGAGAAACCAGAAGAGGCAGAGGATGGGGGCGGCCACCACACACACACACACACACACACACACACACACACACACACACAGACACACACACACACACACACACACACATAGACGTGTACCTATGCGGACGGTGGAGAAGAACAGAAGCCAGAAGAGGCAGAGGATGGGGGCGGCCACCACCTGATTGACGGCCCCTGAGTGGATCTTCTTGTCCAGTTTGGAGGGCAGGTATGCATAGTACATGTTATACCTGTCCACCAGGTGCTTCAGCAGCATGTGCATCAGACCTGAGGGGGGGGGGGGGGGGGGGGGGGGAGGGGAGATAGGACAGGAGGGGGAGGGAGAGAGAGAGGAGAAAGAGAGGGGGAGGGAGAGAAAAAAAAGAGATTTACCACTTTTATTAAATCACTGTCACTGTATAGCCAGGGGAGGGAGGGAGAGAGAGAGAGAGAGAGAGAGAGAGAAGGAGAGAGAGAGAAGGAGAGAGAGTGAGGAAGAGAGATGATAGAGAGGGGGGGGGGGGGGAAGAGAGAGGGGAGAGAGAGAGGGGAGAGAAAGAGAGAGAGACAGAGAGAGGGAGATAAAGAGATAGAGAGAGAGAGAAGGAGAGAGAGTGAGAAAGAGAGATGACAGAGAGAGAGAGAGAGGAGGGAGAGAAAGAGAGAGGGAGGGGAGAGAGAAAGAGAGAGAGAGACAGAGAGAGAGAGAAAGGGGGGGGGGGGCAGGGAGAGAAAAAAAAGATTTAACACTTTTATTAAATCACTGTCACTGTATAACTGGGGGAAGAAGGGAGAGAGAGGGAGAGAGAGAAGGAGAGAGAGACAGATGATGACAGACATAGGGAGAGAGGGAGAGAGAGAGGGGGGAACGAGAGAGAGAGAGAGAGAGAGAGAGAGAGAGAGAAATATATATATAGAGACATTTTTAAATACATTTGTCAACAGGTACAGAACAGTTCTGGCAACATCAAACTCAGTTGGTAGAGCGAGACACTCAAAGGACCTGTCTGCATTGCAACTGAGAGAGACGACAAACTAAACTACATTTTAAAAAGCGTATTAGTAGTAGCACAAGGCAGTAAAATAAGGTGATGATGACAGAAATCCAGACCCTGACAAAGGAAGAATGAGGCAATAAAATTAACCCAGCAGTATACATAGTGATGTTAATGCAATGCCAGAAACTGTACAGTATTCCTAGACTGCGCCTATGTCAGAGCTGATACAGGAACGTGTGCCCGAAACTGTGTGCAGAGAGCAGGTCTCAGCCTGTCAAGGATACACTGGATTCCTACAAAAAGTGCACACACACACACACACAGACGCGCCACACACACACACCACGAATGACTCAATTGGCTTCTGGAAATTTCTATGTCTCCCTTTCCTCATGCTGAGCCAAAATAGGAATGACTGGGTGAGACGTCTGCTGATTTTACATTTTTAGCAAACCCCACAAAAAGTAGGCTGACAGTGATGGCCTCACAATCATCCCCTCCACACACCCACAGCTATTCTTGATTCACAGTGAAAATAACACATCATAACAGGAAGGAAAAGAAATACTCTGTATGTCAAAAGGTTTTTTGTTTTTGTATGACAATATATGAATTTACATTACATTACACTTAGCTGACACTCTTATCCAGAGCGACTTACAGATATTTACAGGGTTTTCAGTTACAGTCCCTGGAGCAGTGTGGGGTTAGATGCCTCACTCAAGGGCATCTCAACCATGGGTAGGGGTGGGATTTGAACCGGCAACCTTCCGATTGCAAGACCAACTCCCTAACCACTAGACCACAGCTGCCCCATATGATGTCTACAGTTTGTACAACACCAGGCACATACTGTATGAACATTCTGGAACATTCTGGAGAAAATGGTGTGCTGTTTGGAACAGGCATTGCATGTTAATGGGGACAGTTCTTTTATTATTTACCTGTAAACATAATAAAAAAAACACTGAAATACGTATATAGGTACTTTGTACTTCGCAAGGTACCAGGCAGTTAACTTCCAGTATATCCATCTAGGAAATAAAATTCCAACTCTGACAAACACGAGAAACAATCATGATGATTAAAGTCATTACAAATGGGTTACCTCCAAAACTATACACCCTTAAGCTTAGTCATCCTGCTCAGAGCAAGTCAGAACCAGTTTTTCCACTTTTTCTGATATCACAACAATTCCTCGAAAGAGGGCCGTGTCACCTTCCCTGACTTTGAAAGGTCTGCTCAGGCATGTCTGAACAAAATGGCAGTCAGGTTGAAGTCACAGGCTTTTAAAAAGAAAAAAAAAAAGAAAAAGAAAGGGGTGGAATTAGGATGCCTTGCTAGCCTCAAAAGACACACACCACCCCACCCAACCCCACTCCCCAAATTGTTTTGTTATTATTATTATTATTATTAAATAATTTGTATTATTTTATATTACTATCTTGACTAACTGTAAACAAATGCCCTGGTAGGACAATAACACAGATGGTTCAAGCACTGAGGTTGTATGTATGCTTGTGTGTGGTATGTGTGTGTGTGTGTGTGTGTGTGTGTGTGTGTGTGCGTGTGTGCATCTCTGACAAATAGTAATGTATAGTGTAGTGGTGTTATGTAAAAGACAGGAGACAAAAAAGTGGTGTCACTGGATGTAAAGGTGCTGTGTAGTCACTCTAGCCTGAAACGATGAGGGTTATGGAATGGCCACACTTGTTTTTTTATGCTTCTGTCTCTACATGTGGGCTGCTGCTGCGTTAGACCTCACATCATAAAGACTCACCGCATATATATATATATATATATATATATATATATATATATATATGTATATATGTATATATATATATATAAAGGGAGCTTTACAGGCATGGTGTGTGTGTGTGTGTGTGTGTGTGTGTGTGTGTGTGTGTGTGTGTGTGTGTGTGTGTGTGTGTGTTTATGTGTAAGAAACATAAGAATCTTACACTCAATAACTAAAATGAGCATAACTGTGTTGCTGTCCTGCTATTCTGTGTTTTCGTAGAGCCATACAGTCCTCTGTATCACCATGTCAATGTATGTCAACATCCTGTCCACTACAAATGTCCACCCTTAATTTCCTTCGGGATGAATTTAATGAGCTTCTTCTCTATGATAATAATAGGAAACTCTCATACAAAAAAACAAAACAATTCTGTACTGTTTTTTTTTTTTTTTGTAATCGTCCTCCCTGTCTGTCTGATACATCTACTTACCCTCCAGAAGTGTACTAATGACTACAGTTTAAATTCTAAATGCATAGCTAAGCGTGTGAGTGCTTTGTTCAGCTCCGTATATGGCGTAGTGTTGTCCTCGAAGGACCAATCATGTAACAGAAAGGGAGCAGGGAGGGGGGGCATAAGCTATGACCCTGTGTCCCACAAGTGGCTAGCATGTTGCTGCTTGATGGCATGTGTAGGTAATGGCATTTTTATGTTTTTTTTTTTTTTGTGCCATGCATCTTACAGGGGGGGGGGGGGGGGGTTCTCTGGAAATCAGCTGTCAGACGACTCAGACGCTGATGACCTACTTCCTCTTGGAGGCGGGACCAGAGCTAGTCAGCCCTCAGGTCTTGCTGTGTTTAACGACAACATTACCCTGCGCTCTGAGCCAAGTAGTTCATTCACACTTGGGAATTTGACTCGCACAGGCAGGACGTGGAGCACGGGACCTTGCAGAATGTCTGTATGGAGGCAAATGGGATGATTAAGACTATCTCTTTTTTTTTTCTTTTCTTTTTTTGGTCTCATGGCTCTTTTCTTTTCAGGATATCTACTGTTTTTTTCATGAGGAAGGGGTAATCTACTGTTGATTTTTTTTTTTACTTTTTTCTCCAAACTTTCCCACCCTGGTTTATCTGTGCTTCACACAATGGAGGGGGCTAACTGCACGGCCCACAACAAGCCGCTGTACGTCTTCTACTCGGCGGTGCTGTTCGGCGAGTTCATCCTGGCCCTGCCGCCTCAACATGTCCGTCATCTACCTCTTCATCTTCAAGCTCAAGTTCTGGAAGAGAAACAACACCAACAACATCTTCCTGTTCAACCTGGTGCTGGCCGACATCCTGCTCCTCTTCTGCCTGCCGGTGCGGGCCTACAACTTCCAGCTGGGGCAAGCGGCGCAGCGGAAAACGAGGTGGTCTTCCGCACCATGCTCTTCGTGGTGTTCCTCAACCGGGGCGCGAGCATCGCCTTCCTGACCATGGTCTCGGTCTACCGCTACTTCCAGGTGGTCCACCGCCGGGGCGCGACAGCACGAGGCAGATCTTCCGGCGCTCGGCGGTCCTCGCCGTGCTGGTGTGGCTGCTGCTGCTGCCGCTGACCATCCCCATGATGCTGCAGCCCGCTCAGCAACAGCCTGTGCAACGACGAGGACAACGTGGTGGACGCCTTCCGCGAGATCGTCTTCTTCACGCAGAACCTGGTGCCCTTCGCCATCCTGGTCTTCTGCACGGTAGGCATCCACGCCCGCCTCCGCGCACGCACCACCGTGGGCGATCGCTCCAAGCTGCGCCGGGCCTCGTTCCTGGTCATCACCGTCATGCTGGTCTTCTCCATCTGCTTCCTGCCGTGCACCATCTCGCGCATGGTGCTGCTGGTGGTCAGCCGCGGCTCGGACTCGGACAAGGACGTGGCGCTGCAGGTGTACGACGGCCTGAAGTGCCTGGCCTACCTGGACCCTGCTGCTGGACCCCCTGGTCTACTGCCTGAGCAGCACAAAGTTCAAAACCCTCTACGTGGAAACCTACCCTGCCCTTTCTGCGGACTAAAAACAAACAAGAGGCAACGGAAAACAACGTTGGGGCCGTGAGGCAAGACCAAGTGCTGCAGGGAGAGACCACAGACTAGTCCTAGCTCCACAGCTGAAGGGCCTTGTTCTGCCCTTCAAAGGCAAAGTACAGTAACTATGCGAACATTGAAACTGAGGGGAAAAAAATGGCTTCAAAGTTGTCATACTGACCAGTCAAACATGTTTTAGGTATAATAGCGACGATGCTTTTATGTAATTTCTTCGTAGGAACAAGCAAGACATTTAGTCACAAGAGAAAAAAAACGTGTTATAAGGTCAATATCCAGTCTACGCTCCACTTTGACAAAATATGTCGTTACTGTGTTTTGGTTTTGTAGGGCAGCCCACAAAATATTGCCAGTGTTATGGTGTACAGGGTAACGCATGTTTATACACATTTAAATGTCATTTAAAGGTTAAATGTCATCTAAATGTTGTACAAAAAAAAACAATCTTATTAACATTTTAAACGTCATGGATATGTTGTCGATAGTGCATGTCGGGCAGAAGTGTTTGTGACCCATAAATGTCCTGTTTTTGGTTGATGTTTAGTGAACTGTGTGGCTGTCTGTGGTTTGCTTAAAATGGGACATTGGTATTTCCTTCCCCCAC
>CM050198.1:12924761-12927261 GCA_027475355.1 Coilia nasus
CTTTTCTTCTTCCACAGCAAACAGAGCAAAGACTGACAATGCCTGCGCTATTTATTTTGGCTGACAAAGTCTTGATCGGGGTAGCTGACCTAATGATTGGCTTTGGGTTTGGATAGACACAAGTTCAGTGGGTCGCAAATTGGACTTCTGTACCAGTAGGGAAAATGTGGGTGCAATGGGAGTGAATACTCAGCCCTCTCCTGAAACTTCACCCATAGCTGGCGTGCCTTTGAGAGTAAGGCATCTAACCCCACAGTGTCCCAAGTGGGACTAACACTGTACCCAATTCACTATACTGTAAGTGTCAGCTTAATGACATGCACTGGCTAAAAGTAGCTACTGTATGCTGTGGTCAGCAAGAGCAGTGTGAAAATGATAAGCAAAGGCTTTCCTTTGTTCTAAAATGTGTATTTCCCTATCTTCAGCCACACACACTGTACGTACTGTATGGTACTGTATATCCCTCTCCACTATGCGGCAGTGAAACAAATATGCTGATTGGCTGCTGGTCAACGTCACTGCTGTGTGTGTTTCTGCACAGTCATGGATGACGTGTGGTGACGCAGCAGCCTGGCCCCCCCCCCCCCCCCCCCCCCCCCGTCGTGTTGTTGCTCGTTCCTCAGCATTGGTTTTTGTGCGTCACGGACCATTTGACTCAGCTGTGGCAGTGTGCCACCAGAGCTTCTTCACACACACACACACACACACACACACACACACACACACACACACACACACAAATGAACACACAAATGAACACACTCACGCACGCACGCACGCGCGCACACACACACGCACACACACACACACACACACACACACACACACACACAGACGATGACACAGCACACGTGGCCTTGCGTTTGCACACAGGGTCAATGACTATCACCCGCATTTGCTGAGTCCATTTGGGACCCGTGTGGTCAACGTTTGGCAAACACTGGGCAGCAGACCATCACCCGTACCTCTACGCCACTCTCTCAACCACCGCCACTCATTTGTGCACATAATGGCTGCACCAGCAGTCTGCTTAAAAAAGGAAGCGCAGGCACATTCGTACTCTAAATAGGTGCTGAACTAAAAAAACAGAGGGAATCCAAGACATAAATGAGAGGTCTGCACACTTCAGCTCCCTGATTGTTTTTACTTTTATTCATGTTCCTCGCCTAAGTGACGTTTCGAGCCAACTGCTCTAAACCAGACCGCACCGACAGTCTGTGACATGTGTAACTGCTACATCATCATCATCATCACCATCATCATCGTCGTCATCATCTTCATCATCATCATCATCATCATCATCATTATCATCATCATCAACACAGACTGTGAGGAATATCTACACTACAGGTAGCCTTGTTGGATTAAATAATTAATTGTAAACAAGGGCTACACAAGAGGGGGTGTAATGCAGTTTTCTCTCTCTCTCTCTCTCTCTCTCTCTCTCTCTCTCTCTCTCTCTCTCTCTCTCTCTTTCTGTCACACACACACACACACACACACACACACATCAGTGGTGTGTGTCATTATCAGGACAGAGAAAGAGGCAAGGAGTTCATGGAAAAGAGGAACTGAGGTCAAGGGAACTGAGCCCAGATAATGCCCTCACGAAAATCACTTGCCCTCTACTTGCTCTCCTCCACCTCTCCCTCTCCCCCTCTCTTTCTCTCTCTACTGCACCTCTCTCTCTCTCCCTCCCTCTCCCCCTCTCTTTCTCTCTGTACACCTTTCCACCTCTCTCTCTCTCCCTCTCTCTCTTTCTCTCTGTTTCTCTCTCGCTCTCCTTTGACCCATCCATCCCTTGTTTGTTTGCGCTCTATCTCTCTCCATTAATCTATTTTGCTGACTTTGTCTCTATGTCCTTGTCACTCTAACAAAGTGTTCAATTTCCCCCCTGTAAATACACACACACACTCTCACACACACACACAAAACAACACACACCAGTCACACACACACAATACACACACACACACACACACACACACACATACACATTCCCACACACAAACACACACAGACACACACCCACAAAGACAAACACACACACACACACACACACACACACACACACACACACACACACACACACACACAGTGCCCTTGAGGCTGAGGATGTATTGCACGGTCGCTTGGCCAAGAGATAATTATTTCATCCCTCATAAGCCTCATAAGAGAAGATGAAGTCCTCACTTCGATTATTTGTCCTCGGAAGACCAAAATACACACACACAGCATCCCTCTAATGAGCAATAATAACAAAACCGTCCTCTGTTGACCCTGCTCCTGTCACCACCATTACAACACCCACTGCAATGTCCTCTTAAAAAGCTCCTAGACATACTGTAGGCCTGGCCATTAACGAAACATCCTCTACAACTTTACACAGTTGGCTACAGATCACAAGCTTCTAGATCGGGGAGGGTCAAACTTTTCTACTTTTCTGCTGAAGACTTGGGCCACCCCTATTCTGCCCTACTAACGCAAAGTGCAGTAACTA
>CM050198.1:12937261-12939761 GCA_027475355.1 Coilia nasus
TCAACTAGACTCTCACACATGACTAAACTGTAAAGGAAAAGAGGAAGGCGTGACTACCAGGTCGTCTTCCTTGTAGTGCATCTTGGACGTGTGTCGACGCATGCTGTACACCGTCAGGAGCAGGTACACGAAGGCAAAGGACGTGTGCAGCCATAGCAGGTTGTTCCTACGGTAAGCGAAGAGGGACAACTCTAGCCAACACTTACGACACTTACCACAGGCACATTCATTCATCAGTCAAGGGACATTAAATAAGGCTAAGCTAATGATAACTCATCTTGTGACATGTTTTACTTCTCGTCATTTACGTCAGTTATAAAGGTAATGATGCGATCAGTCTTACCTTGCGTAAAAGATGTAATGATGCGATGGCTCTTACCTTGCGTTCAGATTGGCTATTGTTGTTCGGCCAAAGCTGTAGGCATTGTTGTCTGTGGTCCAGTTAGATAGGACAAGAGAAGTGAAAAAGAAACAAGAAGGCAAAAAGTAGGAGAGAGAGAGAGAGAGAGGAAGAGAGAGAGAGAGAGAGAGAGAGAGAGAGAGAGAGAGAGAGAGAGAGAGAGAGAGCGAGAGAAATTAAGTGTCTGACCTTCTTATAATGATGAACACATGATGCTTTGATATTATTAGGGCTCTCTTAGACAGACAGACAGACAGACAGACAGGCAGACAGACAGGCAGACAGTTAGACAGGGCAGAGGATGCACAAATAAAAGATATAGGGGATGTCGACAGGGGTGTGGAGCGACAGATGGAACATCTCTATTTTTCAGCACACCGCCCTAAGTGTTTATGATTGCTTTTCTGCATCTCTCTCACTCCATTTTCACACCCAACAGATGGATACCCAAGTGTATAGTTCCATCAACAATGTCATTCTGCCCAGTTCCTAAGGTGACAAAACAGACAGACCGTAAAAGATTGTCAGGAGGACATTTTAAGTTTCACACCAACTAAGCGAGCCAGAGAACTGCTGCTGTCTCTGTGGATGGATGACGGAAAAAACAGACTCATTTGATTTAAATGAGAAGCACAGGGCTTTGGTATAACTAACACATATCTGAAGTACGCCATCCACACCATAAAACAAGGTGATGGGGGAACATGGCGGCTTGGAACTACTCAGCTGCCTCGAGGCTGTAAGATGTAACATCACCCCTGACAGGAATGTGAATCAGTAGTGTCAGGAAATTATGCAAAAAGAATTCTGAAGGACCCTTCAACTCTGAAAAGTCTGAAACCGAATGTTTCGGAAAGACCATGACTCAAAGCTAGCATTAGTCAGTCTACCAGAGAGTGGTTTGGCCAGGAAGTGATTTGTATTTTGAAGTGGTGGTCGAGTCAATGTGTGGGATTTAATTTAATTTAACAGAAATGCTGCAGCAACAGAATACGAACGTGGGTGTTGCACAATAAAAACTCACTCATGTCACCAAGTAGAAGTTTTTCTGTTCGGGTATTTCACGGTTCACATCAGCAAACAGAGAGAGGACACATTCTTTTCTACACTTAATTGGTCTCCTAAAGTTCGAAAATGTAATTTAAAAAGTGGTATGTTATCCAGAGCGACTTACAGTTCTTTACAGGGTTTCAGTTACAATCCCTGGAGCAGTGTGGGGTTAGATGGGGTTAATGCCCTTTTTCTCAAGGGCATTTCAGCCATGGGTAGGGCGGGACTCAAACCTGTGACTCTCCAATCCCAAGACCAACTCGCTAACCCCTAACCCCCATCTCTAAAGCCTTCGAGATAAATACAGTATCTCTACTCTACTCTACTATACTCTACTCTACTCTAGTCTGCTCTACTCTACTCTAGTGTCTGCAGTATTTCCTGGAGGCAGGAGTTGCTATAGCGATGAGAACAGATGGACTCATACCCTGAGATACCCATGGGCCCAGGAGCTGAGCAGGTGAAAGGATGATACTGTATGTTGCTATCACTAATATAGACTCTGTATCCTGTTCTCCTCTTCTCTTCCCACCTGATGTCACACTTTCATTCTGTTCCTTCAATCACGCCATCCAACGGCCTCTGTCTTACTTAGCTCCAGTTTGCCCTCTTTTGTTTCCCCCTCTTCCAGGGTTCTGTTCCCGCCACTCCATCTTTGCTCATTCATGTAGTCATGTCTTGCATTTAAAGCCCCTCCTCAATCTTCATTTTCTTATCTCTAGTCCCCCTTTGCCTACTGTGTGTCCAACTACTGTCTATCTTCTTTCTTTTCAGGACTTTCCTTTTAATGACTCTTCCCTTCTTTCCTTTTTTTCTTTTGATGTATATTGCACCCCCACTCTCCATCTACCCCGCTGTCTCTACCTCTCTTTCTGTCTTCATGACTCTCACTTTCTCTCTCTCTTTCTTCATCTCTCTCTTTCTTCATCTCTCTCTCTCTTCATCTCTCTCTCTCTCTCTCTCTCTCATTCTCTCTCTCCCTCCCTTCAGCTCCAGACGGCCAGCCAATTACCCAGCACCGAGATACAGTTCAATCCCATTAGCCCAGCA
>CM050198.1:12944761-12954761 GCA_027475355.1 Coilia nasus
TGGTATTATACCCACTCTATTGTCTATTGTCACCTACTGGTTGCATCATTGCACAAAATACTAGTCATACAGCCTGCCCATAGGCACACAAACACACACACACAGACTTGCCTCAACATATTATATGTATGTATGTATGTATGTATGTATGTATGTATGCACGAGCGGTCAGGTATTCCTTCAGGAAGGAACCCAACAGGGTACATAGTGTACCCCAAAAAACAAAGACCCATACAGTGTATTCCTTTAACACAAATTAACATGGGTGGGGAAAAGTACAATGTGGCTGTCAGTACAGGCCTTTGGAGAGAGAGAGAGAGAGAGAGAGAGAGAGAGAGAGAGAGAGAGAGAGAGAGAGAGAGAGAGAGAGAGAGAGAGAGAGAGAGAGAGAGAGAGAGAACTATAGAGGAGGGAGAGAAAGAGAGACAGAGAGGGAGAGAGAATAGAGGACAGGAACAGACCCTGCCTTGACCCTTTAAAGAGGCTGTGAGCAGCACTGCGGCAGAAAGAAGATTAGGAGCAGCTCCTGTGTGTGTGTGTGTGTGTGTGTGTGTGTGTGTGTGTGTGTGTGTGTGTGTGTGTGTGTGTGTGTGTATATGTCCGTCTGTGTGTGTGTATTTGTCTCAAGACAAAATCAGATAGCACATGGCAATCTTACACAAAAAAACGGTATGCCTACAGTGAGGGTTATTCAAGCCATGAGACACACACATACACACACACACACACACACACACACACACACACCAGTCATGAGTGTGTGTAATCTGTAGACCGATTACTCAGCGTTTTTACCATAAGAGGTACTGCAGTGTGTGTGTGTGTGTGTGTGTGTGTGTGTGTGTGTGTGTGTGTGTGTGTGTGTGTGTGTGTGCGCGCTTGTGGGTTGGGGGGCAGTAGGTAATCTAGCTCCAGGGTGACTTTTGCAAAGACGAGAAGAAAGTAAAGGACAATGAGTGTATGAGTGTGTGTGTGTGTGTGTGTGTGTCTCTGACAGAGGTTGGATGAGACAAGCACAGCATCATCAGTAAAAACTCTTTCGGCCTGAAACCGTTAGCAGGGAGTTTTATACATATTTAGGTATTACTTAAAAGCAGGCATAGCACATAATGTATACCTACTTTAAACACATTAAATAAAATAGAATGTAAACAAAATCATAGTTACAAGACCAAATGATATTTTATACAGATTTTCAAAAAAGGTTGTATTATTACCCCAGTCTAACCTCAGTGGGTTAAATGTAACTATATGTTGTATGTAACTAAATGTAAAATAATGTGTATATAATAATGCAATTATATAATAAGTATTAAGCACACATTGTTTATTGTTTGTCTCATAGGTGTGTACATTTAAGCAAAAGAACACACATGTAGAAACACACACACACAGACACACACACACACACACACACACACACACACACACACACACACACACACACACACACACACACACACCATGATGGCAAAGCCAATCAAACTGACCGGGAGCAGGGCCAGCAGCCAATGACTGGTGGCTGAGCAGTGGGGAGAGGTGTTGTGGGCGGGGTTAGGGGTAGGATGGAGTCGGGATGGTGGGTGTGGCTTACATTATCCCGCTGCTCGAAATCCACTGAACTGGAGACAGAGGTGAGGCGCTCGTACCGGTCCGGCGTCTCAGAGTGCATAGCAGAGGCCACACTGAGAGAGAGAGAGAGAGAGAGAGAGAGAGAGAGAGAGGGGGGGGGGGGGGGGGGGGGGGGGATTGAGAGACAGAGTGAGGGGGTGGTGGAAGGACAGAGCGAAGGATGGAGAGAAAGAGAGAGAGAAAGAGAGGAAAGCAGAGAGAGAGGAGAGGAAGGAAAGAAGGAAGGAAGGAGGGAGAAGGAGGGGGGCAGAGAATGAAGAGTGAAGGAGAGAGTGGGGAGAAGTATGGACAGAAAACAGAGAGAAAAGAGAAAAAAGGAGGAAAGAGTGGTGGTGGTAGCAGAGGGGAAAACGTATGAATAGAAAGAAGCCAAAAATGTAGTGAATGATGTAACAGTAGGTTCATATGAGAAAAACAAAAGAGAAAGAAGAGGATGATGGAAGAAAGTATAAAAATATATATAATGAAAAAGCGAGAGAGATAAAGAGGGAGAAGAGGAGACGGATAAAGAAAGAGTAGGAGAGAGTGACAGAAACAGTAAAAGTTAGCACCATGACAGATATACAAAAAGCGCTACGAGCCACACAGCAGCTTTCAGTTGTATTGCTGTTACAGTAATTGGGTTATAGGTGTTATCACTGAGCTGTCAGTGCAGTGTGTTATCCAGAGGGGAGGAGAGATACTGAAATGAAATCTGGAGCCTGGGGAGGATTGTAGCCCTGTCTAAGGTGTCCTCAACCGCTTATGAGGAGGAACACCTGGAGAATTTGATGAAAAGGATGGCAGAAGAAAGAAACAATGAAAGATAAGACAGAAAGGCAGACAGAATGAAAGACCTCTGACTCAGTAATGCAGTGTTCCTCTCAGGCTCCGATAAATCATTTCACGTACCTCTTAGCCCATCTGGACACACACACACACACACACAAACACACACACACACACACACACACACACACACACACACACACACACACACACACACACACACATACATACAAACACACACACACACACACTTTTTTCATGGAAAGGGGTCTGATATCTCAGGCTAAACCACAACTAAACTATCCTGGTCAGACATGGGAGCTTATTAGTCCCACAGAGAGGACAGAGAGAGAGAGGGACAGAGAGAAAGAGAAAGACAGGGGAGACAGAGAGACAGACAGATAGACAGACAGAAACTGCGAAAGAGACAGAGAGAGAGACAGGGTAAAGAGGGCGGAAGAGAAGTACTAGTAGGAGGGTCTGAGCACAAGACAGCACCATACACAGAGCCATAGGCCCAGTTAGCATTGACCTCTACTCCAGAGCAGTGTAATCTCATAATACTCTGTTTAGTGTTTATTTACTGAGGTAAATCTTTGTAATACATCCCGATACAAGAAAGAGGGTCATCTTATGAAGATGTAGTATACATAAAAATGTTTGTCTCGTCTTGTCTTTTTGCTGTGCACCTTTGTTTTATGGAATAAACAGAAAAAGTTAACATCTCTGTTGCTCCTGTGATCCTTCTTCTATACATACTGATACACCTGCTAGAACTGTTGTGTTCCTCTCGCACTCCAAGATTATGCCCTGATGTTTAATACAACATGAATGTTTTCCCTTCCCTTGGAACCCTTCATTCCAAGGTTACTCTCTTGTGAGATAAGTAATCTCCATGGTCAGGAAAAGACAGAGGACTGCTTTGGGCAGAGAATGAGAACAAACCTTATTCCTATCCACACTGAACTACAGTCACACTCAGAAACTACATTTCCCACAATGCTCCAGGGGTGAAACCCTCATTTCAATTTTTAAATGGGTAAGAAGGGGGGGGGGGGGGTTCCAGGGACTGGTGCCACCACACTACTTTGAGTTCCACAAATACCATCAGGAGGGAATTCTTTCCAAACCACAAGTGGCAGCGAAAATAGAAGGTGCTAGGCTAGCACGAGGGCTAACACAAACCACGGAAAGCATGAGGCTAAATTGACACCTGAAAACACAGGGCAGCTATATATTCTTTTACCTTTCCGACACCTCACTGTCATCGCTAGTGATAGTTTCCATAGCCTCTCTTCTCCGACTGTTATTCAACAACACACACACACACACACACACACACAAGAAGTACGAAGACAGATGAGAAGCATGTGAGGCCATACACATACACTCTCTCTCACACACACACACACACACATACCATAGGGTTATAAGGTTATGTAAGAGAAGCCCAGAGTGAATGAGACCAGCAGCCTGAACGAGCACTCAGCTGACGGCACCAGTGGCTGGCAGGAAAGGGGTCAGGGGTGAGAAGGTCAAAGGTCAAGCACGTAAAGCATGTGAAGAATCTCCTGGCATCACTTCAGTGTCACAGACACACCCTTGCATTCTTTCTCTCTCTGTCTCTCTCTGTCTCTCTCTGTCTCTCTCTCTCACACACACACACACACACACACACACACACACACACACACACTTTCTACTACTATGTACTTCTGTGTTTTTCCCCCAAATTGCCTTGCGAGGCACTATGTCTACTTCACACCAATATATTTACACAGCCGTATCCTTACACACAATTGCATGTACAGTGGTCCCTCGTTAACCACGGGAGCTAGTTCTAAAAATAACCCGCAATAGGCGAAATCCACAAAGTAGTCAGCTTTATTTTTTTACAATTATTACAGATGTTTTAAGGCTGTAAAACCCCTCACTACACAATTTATACAGTTTTCTCAGACAGACATTAACATTTTCTCACATTTCTCTCTCTTCTACTCTCAAAGTTTAAACTTTCGTCGACAGGTGTTGTTGGGGAGAAAATTTGCGAAGAGTCACACGG
Source organism: Coilia nasus (assembly GCA_027475355.1). Classification (NCBI taxonomy): domain Eukaryota; kingdom Metazoa; phylum Chordata; class Actinopteri; order Clupeiformes; family Engraulidae; genus Coilia; species Coilia nasus. The sequence continues at coordinate 12,949,224 of CM050198.1, forward strand.
CTAGCAATCGAAGATTTATGTAAATTTTCCAAGCTGAACGCATTCTGTACTGTACAGGAGACACAGCACGAAGGAGATTGATTGACAATGTTCTACAGTCCCTTAGCCAATCAGGGTGCAGAATGGAATGTGCTGTAAGAAAAAAAAAAAAGCATGCAAAATTGCATAAAAAATCCGCAAAACTGCAAGGCCGTGAAAGGTGAATCGTGTTATAGTGAGGGACTACTGTATAGTATAACCTCATATCTTAAATAAAACACACACTTTCATTATTCTAATCACAAACCTTTCTATTTTTCTGCCACAGAAACACACACTTCCACTTGGTCCTGACACAATGGAAGTCTCTTTATCTCTTTCTCTTTTTTTTAACACACACACACACACACGCACACACACACACACACACACACCCACGCATGGACACACACACGCACCCACACATGCAGACACACACGCACACAACCACGCATGCACACACACCCACACACACACACACACACAGGAAGAGAGACAAGAAGTCCAGGCACATACACACACACTCTCTCTCTCTCTCTCTCTCTCTCTCTCTCTCTCTCTCTCTCTCTCTCTCTCTCTCTCTCTCTCTCTCTCTCTCTCTCTCTCTCTCTCCTCTCTCTCTCTCTCTCTCTCAGACATACACACAAACACACACACACACTGGGTGCAGGAAGAGAGAGAGAGTGAGTGAGTGAGTGGTTATGTTAGTGCCTCTGTCAGGAAGCCAAAGGGAAGACGATGGCCAGAGGAGAGGAGCAGCACACACACACACACACACACACACGACAAACCAAACCAAGGGACAGGCAACAGGAATGGCAGACCATAAAACCGATGAAAAGAAAGAAGAGAAACAGATGAAAAATAAAAATAAAACAACATACTACTCCCTCTCCTCCAGGCCACTGAATCTCCTCTTCTGTCTTGATGAAGGGAGAGAGGAGGAGAAGAGACAGACCAAAAATGTGACAAACTTAAATTTAACACAGATTACTTTTCAAAAATCAATTACCAAATTAAACAAAAAGTAAACAACAGACACAACACAACTGAGCATGAGCATGTGTAAATAAAACATCAATGTTCACAGAAATAACCGAGGGGTCTACAGGAAATACAGGCATAGTCACAAAATCACATTTTTCCAGGTAGTCCTCCCATTGGTAGTTGCATTAAAACCCCAGCTTTTTCTAAAGTAATTCTGTCAATGAACGAGCATAATCTTGGGCTAGAAGCAGCTTAAAATAGCATCTACTCATAAAATCAAATAAAAAAATTTGTTCAGCTTCTGCATTTTTTGATCATGTCCGTTTTTTCCCATGAACTCCTCAACTGTGAACGGGTGAATGATGGTCATTATGGCCGTAGTCACTGACACAGTATTGTAGTGCCAAATTCAACGCATGACATCAGCACCATCAGCTACTGTTGAGGAAAAAGAGGAGTTAGAGGAATAAAGAGGCATCACGGTTTAAAGGAGAGAGAACGACATGAGATGCACATAGGTGGATAGCGCCGAGCATAAAGCTACCATTTTCTGTGACTGCTCCCCTGTGAGAATAGAAGTGAAGGGCGCTGCTTAAAACAACCTGTGGTTTAGCAAAATACTTTGGAAACAGGCAGAGGGGAGGTGATGAAAACATATACAATATATTAAACAAAAATATAAAATATTTAATATAGGAAATAACATATTGAAATGTATGTGCAAGTAAAGTATAAAACACAGCTTATGTAAAACACCAGAGAAAGTAAATGACAATTATCTAGTATGTATGTCTAAAATATGTACCCTTGTTGCAGATAAACACAACATTGACCAATAAAAGTTTTTTTTTTTTTTTTTGCTTTGGTTTTGTTTGGTGAGCCAGCACCACTGATTCTGCCCCTGACTTGTTTTTGGCAATGACAGCAAAGTTTACATCAGCACTGCATGTCTGTTTACCCTTCATTATGTCCGACATTCTTTCTCTCTCTCTCTCTCTCTCTCTCTCTCTCTCTCTCTCTCTCTCTACAAACACACACACACACTCCACTTTCACTCATACACACACACAGACACAAACACATACAGACTCTCAGACTCTCTCTCTCTGTCTCTCTCTCTCTCTCACACACACACACACACACACACACACACACACACACACACACACACACACACACACACACACACACACACACACACACACACACACACACACACACTGTCTCTCTCTCCACCAGTACACTGTGTTTTTTGTCATTTCCCCACTCCCAAAGGAAGGCCTGTCCTCAGCTCACTTTGTCTTTCTGTCTCTATCTGTGTGTGTGTGTGTGTGTGTGTGTGTGTGTGTGTGTGTGTGTGTGTGTGTGTGTGTGTGTGTGTGTGTGTGTGTGTGTGTGTGTGTGTGTGCATGTGTGTGTGTGTGTGTGCACGTGTGTGTGTGTGTGTGTGTGTGCGCCAGTTTGCGTTTGTGTTAAGTTGTTACACATGACTAAGCATAGCTCAGATGTATCCACCCTGACTGAATCCAATGGCTGACCTAGGATCAGTTTCCTCAGCATATAACTCCTGAAGACCCGTAACGGGAATGAGGCGAGACACCTGATCCAGGAACAGTTTACAGGATTGAGGATTGATCCCACAAGAGATACTACAACATACAGAATAGGGGAAACTTAGAAATTAAAGACCTGAGGTGTGTGTGTGTGTGTGTGTGTCTATGTGTGTCTATGTGTATACATAGTGATGTTTGTGTATGTGTGTATGTTGTGTGTGTATGTACGAGTGAAAGTGAGTGTGTGAGTAGTGTGTGTGTGTGTGTACTGTATGTGTGTGTGTGTGTACGAGTGAAAGTGGAGTGAGTGTTTGTGTGTGTGTGTGTGTGTGTATGAGTGTGAGTAGTGTGTGTGTGTGTGTGGAGAGAGAGAGAGAGAGAGAGAGAGGGAGAGAGAGAGAGAGAGGAGACGAGAGAGAGAGAGAGAGAGAGAGAGAGAGAGAGCGCGAGAGAGACACTGTGTGTGTGTGTGAGTGTGTGTAGGCCTCAGTCAGAAAGAAGAGGAGTTCCATAGTGCAGTGCTGCCATAACAGATCAAAGACAAAGGAAATGTGTGTGTGTGTCTGTGTATGGATGACAAAATAGCTTCAAAAGACAATGAGTGGGTGCTTGCTGTGTGAAGCCAGACAGGAAATAGTGTGTGTGTGTGTGTGTGTGTGTGTGTGTGTGTGTGTGTGTGTGTGTGTGTGTGTGTGTGTATGTGTGTGTGTGTGTGTGTGTGTGTGTGTGTGTGTGAGTGTGATGCAGTGTAAAAGTCTATGCTACAAATTCCTACAACACAACAACTTCTCTCCTGCGGACTTACAGTCAGGAACGTTTAACACACTCTCACCTCACACCAACCCCATTAAACCCTAAACACTCCACTCAGCAGTGAAAGCCTAGTCACACTCCCTATTCCCCCACAACAAGGCCAAACACCTCTGACTCATTCTGACAGCAGAGCTTGGTAGTACAGCAGACTAGCAGTCATACAATAATAATGAGTGAGTGTGAGACAGGAGACAGCATGTGTGTGTGTGTGTGTGTGTGTGTGTGTGTGTGTGTGTGTGTGTGTGTGTGTGTTTGGAAAATCACTATGAGCAATGGGTGGCACACCTCTTCGACAGGAGTGTGTTGGCCTACTGCTACCAAGAATGTGAAAGGCCTGACCTACACACACACTCATGTACGTACCCATACACACACACACACACACAGGGGGTTGACTTCACACTTAGTCCGCCAATACAATATCATCAGATGGAAGTGGCCAGGGACATTATTGGCAGCTGTACACTTACGTAGGGACATGGCAGTATTAAGGCTACCTAATCAAACCTAATCAAAACAATCTCACATCAGTTTAACTGATTATCACCTGTAAATACCATTCATAAACATAATTTATGAGTATTCATTGAAATGGACTTGAATGTTTATGCATGTTCCACGTGTTATGATTACCTGTTTCAGAGTTAGGGATGTCACTGTGCTGTCGTGCATGTGATTGCAATGTGCGGGCATCGTCGCCCATCTGTTGTTGTGGCCTGTGTTGTTCCAGTGCATGGGTCATTTTTCTAGTGCAGTACCAAATGTTTAGTTGTTTACTATATTATGCTAGCCTGGATATCGCACCAAGCTCACAGACGGAGCTTGGCCTGTCAAAGATCTTATAAACAGAAGTTTTCAGAGGCAGGATCAACAGGCCTCTTTTAAATGCCTCTGTATACTACCAAGAAGATCTACAACCAATGAGATCACTGATTCTGATGACATATGCATAGCATTCATTTTTCATTGGTGCCCAATTTTTCAGGCAAAGGAACAGCAGAGAATAGGCAGGTTGGCCAGACTGCACTGTGTACGGGCCTAGGCTAATATTGTGCACTAATAAACCAATGTAATCAGTCAATAGAACTGACACACTTTATAGTATACTACATAGTGAATGAGTGGACATCTAACAGAGCAGTGGTGCCTATTAGTAAACCCTAGACAGTGACACATTGACTACTGTACAGTTAGTTGAGTTGCTGAGTTGCTATATAGTATTGATGAATTGTAAAAATAAGACCTTGACTTGAGGTATGTGTGAGCAAAAAAGAAAAAACAGTTAATTGCTCAAAACTATCACATTTCTGGAAGTGTAATTTCCGTGCGTCTCTTATCCTCGTCACGTTTTAGGCTTGGCGTGTCTTTAATTACAACGCTGGCTGGTGTGTGAAGATGGGTGACAATTTGGCACTTCTGAAGCATGCCTTCCTGGCAACCAACTAGCACCGGCATCTTGTTTTAATTAACTTTCATATCATGCAGTCATGTGAAGCATGGATTAACACACCAGCTAGTCACCCAGACTACAGTATGTACACCATGTAGTTCACTGGTCCAAGTCAGAAAACACCACAAAAAAAGCTAAAGCTTTTACCACAAAATATCACTAAAAAACATGACTTAGCATTCTGGCAACCCTTTTATCACTGCTGTGCATCTGTGCTGTTAATGGTGTTTGTAAGCATTTTACATCACTTTCTGTAAAGCAGATTGCTGTAGTTGTATGGCCCAAACTCCTTATTTGCTAAGTTAGGCTGGGTGTTTTTGAGGCCTCCACTCTAAAATGAATTTGGCTGGGCCTCCACTCACCACCATTGCTGCCAACTCTCTTGTTCCACCTGGGGTTTCTCCGATTTGTCGAACCCATCTCCCACTCCCCCCTCTCATTTTGTCACAATAATCTCATGAATCTTACACGATCCAAACTTCTTTATTAATACTCAAATCAACCACAACCGCTGAAATCTCCTAGATTTAGCTACTTAACTGTTGGCAGGTATGATCACCAGCACCATCCAGGGGGCATAAAAGCTTGTGGACCTTTCTCCTCTCTTCTCTGTCTGCATCTGGTTGAGATGTGTTGCGTTAGGGGGCCCAGGCTAGGAAGCCCCCTCTTTAAAGGCAATACTAAGATGCATAGATTTACAAATCCCTCCAGGCAGAT
>CM050198.1:12959761-12994761 GCA_027475355.1 Coilia nasus
GCTGAGTTTAGACTGGAAATTGACTTTATAACACCTCTTTTGTCTTGTGATTAAAGGAGAACTTCGGTGTAAAATGAAAATTGGCATGTTAAAACATCATACCGAGTTGGTATGTGTACTGGGGAGCAAATTTGATTTAGCCTGTTGCATTCAGAGTTTAACTATTTTTTATCGTTTGTTCCAGAAGGCTAACAATGGAAGTGGTAGGTGCCCCCAGACGAAGCATGACGACTACGCTATTTTTAAACCATTACAACAGCTCGAAAGGAACTCCACACTCCATCGGTAGTACAAAACAGGTCCTGACATTTAAAACGAGGCACTGAGAACTTTGTAAGTGTACACAATATTTATTAATAAAATAGTTTTGACAGGCAGTACCTTGCTGTAGTTTCTCGTCGCCGCCATGATGAAAGTCCGCACAAGTCAATTGAGGAACACGAACCAGCAGGAAGAATAGGAGAAGAGGTAGTACAGTCGACTTGTTTGGACTTTCATCATGGCGGCGACGAGAAACTACAGCAAGGTACTGCCTTTCAAAACTATTTTATTAATAAATGTTGTGCACACTTACAAAGTTCTCAGTGCCTCGTTTTTAATGTCAGGACCTGTGTTGTACTACCGATGGAGTATGGAGTTTCTTCGAGCTGTTTTAATGGTTTAAAAATAGCGTAGTCGTCATGCTTCATCTGAGGGCACCTACCACTTCCATTGTTAGCCTTCTGGGACAAACGATAAAAAATAGTTAAACTCAATTTTGCTCCTCAGTACACATACCAACTCGGTATGATGTTTTAACATTTTCATTTTACACCGAAGTTCTCCTTTAAAACTCTTGCTTCTTCCTATTAAGAAAGTAAATATACCCATCTCCATTATTATCCCAACATATTTGACTGGGCATTACATTGACTTTAAAGGCATTTTTCTCAGTTCCAGTGTTCACATATAGTAGTTATGGCACCTTTGTAGGGCGGTATTGATCGGAGACCCCCTTCTGCAAACTTGCATAGCGTGGTTATAGCATATGGAGGGCCACAAAGCTAATTCAATAGTGCCGTTCACTCTGTTATTAGGTGATGAACCACTGAAACAATTTTGGAAACATTATCTTAAGGTTGAAAAAAAAAAAACTACTTAGTGTTGCTTTAAAGATACAGCACTGCAACTCCTATCAGCCGAGTTGGAATGTCAATAAACTCTTTTCCCGCCCAAGTTTAGGAACTACTGCACCTTTTAGACTTTTGGTGAAATACAGGTTCTTACACCCCAAAAGTGGTTATGAACAAATATTGGTGATTTTGAGAGCAATAAAACTTGAGAGACCAAAGTGCCACAATAATTCCCAGTTCTCCAGTTCCAACAAGGATTAGCACACAAAGGAGTCCCCAGTGCCTCCCAGTTACCCAGTTTCCCATTCCCAGTTCCACAGTTCCAACTAGGAACGTCACACAGGAGTCAATGGTAATCACTCTCATGTGCCAAGTTGTCTGTGAAACATCAGTTGTTATACCCTCTTCGTACCTCTGTGAACTTTGTACCTCTGCCTCTATACCAAACACCCAAATGAGGAAATTCAATAATCAATCGTTTGTTACAGTGCTGTCTCTCATCTAAGAAGCAGGCCTAGGACAATGTGTGATAAACATGAACCTGCAAACAGAAAAAGGAGATGTCTGTGTAGATGCTCATTCATTGGCAGGTGTGGCCTAGTGTTTAGGGAGTTGGTCTTGCGATCAGAAGGTTGCCGGATCGAATCCCGCCCTCCCCGTGGTTGAGATGCCCTTGAGTAAGGCATCTAACCCCATACTGCTCCAGGGACTGTTACTGAAATCCTGTAAATATCTGTAAGTCGCTCTAGATAAGAGCGTCAACTAAGTGTAATGTAATAATCCAAGTCATGGTAGTCAAAAGGAGCTAAGTTGTAAGGAAGCCCAGTAGCTTACAACTTAGCTCCTTGAGAAAAAGGAGATCATTTTGGGGGAAGAGCTGAGAGGTGTTTATTCTGTCCTCTGAAAATGGCATACAGCTGCTTAAAGGATGGAAGAAATGTTAGTGATGTTTGAATCAGCAACGAGGAAACAACGGACAAATTTACATTGATGTAAACAGGCAAATAGACACATCCGTCAGGGACAATGAGGCACAGATAGTGACGGTGGTGTTTTATTGAGACACAGTAAAAGTGTCGGGTAAGATTGAAATCATCCCCGCTGGCTGTTTGTGGCATCTGTTCCACTCTCTCTGTCTCTCTCTCTCTCTCTCTCTCTCTCTCTGTCTGTCTCTCTGTCTGTCTCTCTCTCTCTCCCTCTCTCTCTCTCTCTGTCTGTCTCTCTGTCTGTCTCTCTGTCTATCTCTCTGTCTGTCTGTCTCTCTGTCTCTCTCTCTCTCTCTCTCTCTCTCTCTCTCTCTCTCTCTCTCTCTCTCTCTCTCTCTCTCTCTCTCTCTCTCTCTCTCTCTCTCCCTCTCCCTCTCCCTCTCCCTCTCCCTCTCCCTCTCTCCCTGCGAGGGACAAGAGGGGAACTAACACCCCCCTCAACAAAATAAAAAAAAAGACAGCAGACACCATCTGGGACAGCAGACATCCCAGTGAAATGAGTAAAAGTGCCTAGCATCTCCTCAAGGGACAAAGTTAGGAGTTCGACACAGCTGAGACAGAAGCTAGTAATTACTGAAATGTACAAAATAAGAAATGAAATCAAATTAAATGTAAAAAGTGAACCGGCTTGCTTCTGCTTGCTGTATTTTGGTGGCTGGCTCTGTTAATTCACAAATGTACCTAAAAGAATCAATCATTAAACAACACACAAATATGGATATTCAAGCTTGATCACAGATTCCCTAAAACTACTGTTCAAGTCCATATGCAGTACATTTAAAATAAATAAAACAATTTATGATAACATACAAACATGCATATTCAGGCTTGATCATACATTATAGTAGAGTGCAGTACACTTTAAATATATACATACATACATACACACGCACACACACACACACAGATATTCATAAACAAGCGTAATCAGAGATAGCAACCTGGTCCCCCATATGGGCGGGCAGGCAGACACACACACACACACACACACACACACACACACACACACACACACACACACACACACAGATAGGCAGACAGACAGACACACACAAACACACACACAGACACACAGACGAACAGGGTCATTGCAATACCTGGTCAATCCCTCCGGGGACCAGGTAATAAATAAATAAACAAATAAATAAATAAATACATAAATAAAGTCACGTGTTCTCAGGTAGGTCTAGCCTAAGTGGCGGGACGTCCTTACCTGTCAGCATCGGTCACCAGCGCCAGCCGGCCGTAGTCCCAGGCCACCTTCCTCAGGATGGAGAAGACGAACAGGAGCACCTGAAAGAGCAGAGTCAAGGACATGCGTCAGCAGAACATTCTCTCTCTCTTTCTTTTTTTTCCTCTCCTCCTCCTCCTCTTCTTTCCTTTCCACGGCGCCTGAAGCTGAAATCATAGAGCGAAGCACCAGCACTACCACCAAACAAGGTTATAACTTTTTTGTAAACCTGAAAGAGGACTAGGAAAAGACATGACACATCATTTTTTTTTGTTTTTTTTTATATTCAGCATACAATTTTGCCCTTTCGCAAACAGAAATGAAAGTGTGTCCGCATTGCAGTGTATTAGCATTTTGTAAGGTCCTTAGATGAATCAGATGTAAATGAAATCGTTTAAATGTAAATGGATGGTTTGGCATTCAGCGGGTAATCACTCATCCTATTTAATTTTTTGTCATTTCTCCACCTGATGTTCATATTTTGTGTGGAAAGTGCTAAGCAGAGCAGTGGGGGAGGGAAAAAAGGGGCTTTTCAATGCTAGCCTCTTCAAAGCTGCTAACTACAGGGCTACGACTGATAACATTCAGAATCGGATTTCTATTTTCAGACAGATGTAGCCTATTGAATATGAAGATGACTTTTAGCAAAACATAGCCTTTCCCCTCTCTACTTACATTCAAGTTAGTCCTTAAGTATCTTTTTTTTTTTACTCACCAGTATGCATAACATGACAGGCCGCTTATTCATATTCTTTGAAACACGAGGGAATACAAGTGTATGGTCTGTCCCCACAGGGAAATGGCTGTCAACGGCACTCTTTCAACACTTCTGATCCACACAAAGTGGTTATGAACAGATATTGGCGATTGTAAGAGCAGTAAAAACTGACAGATCGAAGTGTCAAACTAACTCCAAGTTCTCCAGTTCTGACAAGGATTAAAAGCACAACGCAAAGCACAGAGTGTCTCCTAGTTCCCCATTTCCAGTTTCAATTAGTAATGTCACACAGGAGCCAACGTTAATCGCGTTCATTTGCCAAGCTGTCGGTGTGTGTAGTGGTTGACTGGAAATACCACAGCAGCCCATCGCAGGCTGCATGGGACAGACTATGACAGACAGACAGACAGACAGACAGATAGACAGACAGACACAGACAGACAAACAGACACAGACAGACAGACAGACAGACAGACAGACAGACACAGACAGACAGACAGACAGACAGACAGACAGACTGAGACAAACAGACACAGACAGACAAACAGACAGACAGACAGACAGACAGACAGACAGACAGACTGAGACAAACAGACACAGACAGACAAACAGACACAGACAGACAGACAGACAGACAGACAGACAGACACAGACAGACAGACAGACAGACAGACAGACAGACAGACACAGACAGACAGACAGACAGACAGACAGACAGACTGAGACAAACAGACACAGACAGACAAACAGACACAGACAGACAGACAGACAGACAGACAGACAGACAGACAGACTGAGACAAACAGACACAGACAGACAGACAGACAGACAGACAGACACAGACAGACAGACAGACACAGACAGACAGACAGACAGACAGACAGACAGAGACAAACAGACACAGACAGACAGACAGACACAGACAGACAGACAGACAGACAGACTGAGACAAACAGACACAGACAGACAGACACACAGACAGACAGACAGACAGACAGACAAACTGACACAGACAGACAGACAGACAGACAGACAGACTGAGACAAACAGACACAGACAGACAGACAGACAGACAGACAGACACAGACAGACTGAGACAAACAGACACAGACAGACAGACAGACAGACAGACAGACTGAGACAAACAGACACAGACAGACAGACAGACAGACAGACACAGACACAGACACAGACAGACAGACAGACAGACTGAGACAAACAGACACAGACAGACAGACAGACAGACAGACAGACAGACAGACAGAGACAGTCCACAGACATGCCATCACAGGCAGGGAGTCACGATCTAGCTGGTTAGCCTCAGCTGATTAGCAAGGCACTTCCTCGTCACTATTTTCCAGAAGTTGCATCATATCCACCCCCATTTCCCCATTTCAGACAGACAGACAGACAGACAGACAGACACAGACAGACAGACACAGGGGGACAGACAGACAGACTATGACAGATGGACAGACAGACAGACAGACAGACAGACAGACAGTCTCCCATCACTGGAAGGGCAATCTCCTTACTGCCTCACTTCCCTTTTCATTTTCCAGCTGAGCTGAGAATGCAGGACACTCTTACTGAAGGAGACAAACGGACAACTCAAAAAAATAAATAAATAAATAAACTCTTTCTGCCATCTCAACAGCTTCGAGCACATATTCATCATCACAACCTTAAAAAGTAGCTGTAAGAAACCACCCCTGCATTTCATTTGCATTTCCACATCATCAGTGAACCGCACTGCTCACTTCTGTGGCGTTAAAGCATTAATAATCATTAGTGTTATCATCGTTAGCAACGCTGTTGGTTTTTAATAGGAGCGATCACAGCATCGTCAGAGCTCCACATTGCTAAACTGCTGCTCCTGCTCTACTGCTGAGTGTGAAGTCTCCTATCTGGCCCAGGGACTGGGAGAGGGGAGAGGGGAGAGGGAGAGGTGGTGTGTGTGTGTGTGTGTGTGTGGTGTGGTGTGGGGGGAGGGCGGGGGAGAGACCTTGACCTACTTGCTAAACCGGTACACCAGCGTATCAGCATCAGCATTTCCAGGTCAAACTGCCATCACTGCTATGCTTGGCTGGTGGGTTACCTACTTGCAGCAGTGGGGTGGTGGTGGTTACAGCAGGGTGTAAGTGTTCTTTATTTCTTTCATTCTTCCTTTTCTTTCTTTCTATTTATTTTTTCTCTATCTCTCTCACTCTCTCTTTCTTTACATCCAATACCCTGTGTTTCTCTGCCTTCTCTTCTTGCATTCTCTCTCTCTCTCACTCTCTCACTTTCTCTCTCTCTTTCTCTCTCTCTTTCTCTCTCTCTTTCTCTCTCTACCTCTTTCTCTTTCTTTTGGCGTAAGCAAATGTGATTGTATGAATGAGAGAGAGAGTAAGGAATGGGGGGTGGGAAAGCTTGGGTGTTGGGGGTGGCAGTAGGGGTGACAGTGGGGTCTGGATTCATTGCATGAGCAAATGTGATGGAATGTGTTGCTAAACAGAGGCACCAGGTGACACATCAGTGTTTCCAGGACAAACCGCTGCCACTGTGCTTGCATGGTGGGTTACGTACTTGCAGCAGCGGGGTTATCGGTGGGAGTTGGGAGGGGCGCAGTGGTGGTGACAGTGGGGTGGGAGTGTTTTTATTTTCTTTCTGTGCGTGTGAGCAAATGTGATGGAACGGGAATGGGGTTGGGGGGGAGGCGGCAGTGAATGTGACATTGGGGTAAAAGGAATCTTTTTTTTAGCTCACTCTGGATGAGCAAATGTGATGGAATGAGATTAAGCCATCCACCCCACACCACCCAGTCCACCAAGCCACTACTCCACGCTGCTGTGTGGCAGCAGTGGGTTAGTAGGACACTGAGGAAGCCCATGGAAACTCTGGACTGGGGGTGGGGGTGGGGATTGGGGTGGTGGGTTGTGAGCTGTGATTCAGTCAGCCGGAGGTAATCGCCCCCAACGCATATAGACATTTCTGTGTCACCGCCATCCTCTTGCGTATTTGCATGTGTGTGCGTATGGGTGCGTACTGCATGTAGGTGATTTGGTTTCCTTATATGTGTTAATGCAAATACTGTGCGTGCATTTGCATATGCATCCTGTTCTGTGTGTGTGTGTGTGTGTGTGTGTGTGTGTGTGTGTGTGTGTAACAATATATGCAATAAGTGTGCAGAGAAATGTGTGAGCTAAAATGCAAAGAATCCGTAGGTAGTTTATCACCGTCTTTGCATAGCACAGCATACGTGAGGCAGGTCTTGCAATAAACAGTGTGAAGCTATTTATGCCTCTACTAATGTGTGTGTGTGTGTGTGTGTGTGTGTGTGTGTGTGTGTGTGTGTGTGTGTGTGTGTGTGTGTGTGTGTGTGTGTGTGGTGTCTGGGTATGCGTGTCTGTGTGTGTAGATATATCCTACTCTTCAACACAATGCAAATTTTCAAATTTGACTAAAGGAATGTGCCTATTTCACCCATCCCATCCCCCCTCACCCATCATGCTTATGTGAATATCGCCATGGCGAGACATCCCTTTTCCTCTATCTGGGTCAATGCATTACCCACAAACCCCTACCCTGCCAGCTGGCAGTTTTGATACCATGCCTACTCTACCCACTAGGGAAAAATGCAGTATTCACCTACACACACACACAGATGCATACACACAGAAAGAAACAAACACAGATATACATACAGACACACACACACACACACACACACACACACACACACACACACACACACACACATAAACACACACACACACACATAAACACACACATAAACACACACACACACACACACACAGATGCATACACACAGAAAGAAACAAACACAGATATACATACAGACATATGCACATTCACACACAGATGCAGGCACATGCAGACACACACACACAGACACACACACATGCACACACATACATGCACACACACACACACACATGCGCACGCACGCACGCACGCGTACACACACGTACACATACACACACACACAACGGGGACGGAAATTGGCACCAGCCACCAGCCAAATGCTGGTAGATTTCAGACACAACATAATGATTTCCTCTTGAGTGGCTGGTGAGTTTAACCTTTTATTTGTCAGTGACTGGTAAAGGTTCACATTTCGTAAAGTCAGTTTCCACCCCTGACACACTCGCACACAGATACACAGAGACACACACGCTAACACACACACACAAACACACACAGACACACGCGTGCAATTTGAGAAACCCACAAATGCACAACATTCTACTGTAGACAGCAAGAGTGAAAATACCTCAAGTGGGTGCAAGCACAAGAGAGGAATACACAGGCAGACAGAGACGAGACATGATGGGGTATTATGGGGTGGCGGGTGCTTAGGGCACCATGGTGTATATTACAGTCCAGTGTCTGAAGGGCCTATGTACTTCACAATTAATAGGACCTTCTGCATAGCTGTAGTCAGGCCCGTCGATGGGGGGGTGGGGGCGCAAACGGGTTTCTTGTCCGGTGCCCCGGGAAAGGGGCGAGGCAGGGGCAGAACTGGTCCTTCCTTAAATGATGGAATATTGGGGGGGGGGGGCGGGGCCCCATCAGATTATCTTGCCCCGAACCCAGCCAAGACTGTCAGTGGCCCTGGCTGTAGTGATATGGGTTTGCAGACGGACTCAATAATAAATGGGACCTGATGGGTGGTTACAGTGATAGGGGTGCCAAAAAAAGGCTCCATAATAGATGAATGGATGGGCCCTGTTGGATGGCTACAACGATAGGGGTGCAAGCAGACAGGCTCCATAATAGATGAATAGATAGGACCTGCTGCAGCAGACAGCAGACAGGCTCCATAATGGATTCGAGGGCCTCTGACTGCCCCCGTCGGTCGCCATGCAAAATTTTGCGCTAATGCAACCGGAGCGGTCTACCGTGTTCCCTGGGTTGAGAGTGGATAGGGTGGTAGAAGGGGGTTGAGGGGTTGCGGGGAGTGGATGATGAAAGAACAGGGAGAAGGAGGCTAAGAGATGAGAGGAGGAGGTGGAGGTGGGGATGGGAGGTGAGTGGAGGAGAGGAGAGGAGATCGCAGGTGACAAAAGGACATGTAAGAGGAGGAGAGAGATAAAGTGAGAGCAGAGGAGTGAAAGAATAGAGAAGATGGCAGACGAGGAGGAGGAGGAGTGGAAGAGGAAGACAAGGAGAGAAGATAAGGTGAAAACTAACGAGAACAAAGGTTAGAAACAGAAAACAAAGAAAAAGAGGGCATAATAGAGGAAACAGTGACAACAGAAAAGGACTAAACAGAAAGAGTGTACAAAAAACAAAAGGAAAGAGAGAAAAGAAGGAATGACAGAAGAGACAGATCAGAAAAAAAGGTAAAAAGAGCGAAGCATAGACGACAAAAGAAAGTTGCGTGTTTGCCACCCTCGTACAGACACCGCTCTCCATCACACTCAGGAAGGGAGACGTGAATGGGATTCATTTTGAATAAAAGAAAGAGAAAGGATGAGAGAGCATTTTAAAGAGGACAGCAAAAAATGGCATAAAAAGACAGACACAATACAGAAGAGGAATCAGGCCACTGAAAGAGTTGACGGGTAAGAAGAAAAGAGAGGAGAAGGCAAAAAAAAAGAAATGAGGGAGAGAAAAAAGGAGAAGCGTGAAAAAGCATTGCTTAAAGACCTAAACTGTGTGACCTCCACAGCCACCAGTTTTAAGTGGATCTCTCCCCAGACTCAGACATTAGGATGCATGCTTCGTAGGCACCGTCAGTCTCTGTCCCTCTCTGTCCTTCTCTCTCTCTGTCTCTCTCTCTGTCTCTCTCTGTCCCTCTCTGTCCTTCTCTCTCTCTGTCTGTCTCTCTGTCTGTCTCTGTCCATCTGTCTGTCTGTCTGTCTCTCTCTATGTCCTTCTCTCTGTCTGTCTCTCTGTGTCTTTCTCTCTCTGTGTGTCTCTGTCCTTCTGTCTGTCCTTCTGTCTGTCTGTCTGTCTCTATCTCCTTCTCTTTCTCTATGTCTCTCTCTCTGTCTCTCTCTACGTCCTTCTGTCTGTCTGTCTGTCTCTCTCTCCGTCCTTCTCTCTCCCTCTCTCTCTCTCTCTCTCTCTCTCTCTCTCTCTCTCTCTGTCTGTCTCTGTGTCTGTCTCTTTCTCTCTTTTCTATCTCTCTCTCTTTCTCTCTGTCTCTCTCTGACCAGTCTCTGCTGATTTAAAACCCTGGCTCTTCCTATCTCCGTGACCTCTCATAAACATAGCTTCAGCTCCGTGCCCAAGCTTTAATACTGTGGCCAATTAACAATGGCAGATGGTTCCCTTTGTATTTACCATCAGGGGCTACACAGTCGTATTGACATGTGGAAATGCCAAAGAAATAATTAATGAGGGTATATTTGATTTCTATGTTAGGAAGCCTGTGTGTGCCAATTGGTTTCTGACACTCAAGTATTAGGGCCACCATAATCAAGATGGCGGTTAACAACATTTTGCAGTGACAGTGCAGCTAAGCGACCTTGAGTTTCGCCTTGAAACACAGCAGAGTGAAAAGTTACATCACTGTATAAAGAGAGAGAGTAGGGGGCGAGAGGGAGGGAGGGGGAGAGAGAGAGAGAGAGAGAGAGAGAGAGAGAGAGAGAGAGAGAGAAAGACAGACAGACAGACAGACAGACAGACAGACAAATGGGAAGATGGAGGGGGGGACAGAGACAGAGACAGAAAGCTTTGATACGCTTAACTGAGAGAGAAAAAGGAAGAAAGAAAGAGACTATGAGGCAGCTGAAGACAGAGAGAACGAAGAGGGTGAAAAAAAGAGAAGAATGGAGAGAGAGTGCAGTATTCAGCAGAGCCCACGTTCACATTTCTCCTTCCAACACTCAACAGAGGGACAACAGAGGCGTCGTCACACAATGACCGCTTCTCTTCCTCTGCAAAGATGGAGGGAGGGAGGCGCTGAAAGAGTGTGTGTGAGGGGGGCAGAGAAAAAGAGAGAAAAAGACAGAGAAAGAGAGAGAGAGAGAGAGAGAGAGAGAGAGAGAGAGAGAGAGAGAGAGAGAGAGAGAGAGAGAGAAAGAGAGAGAGAGAGAGGTGGGCAGAGACTGTGCATCTCTGCCTACAAAATGGACAGCAAGTCCCAGATGGTTAGAGACTAACCTACAAAGTTATGGAAACAACACTCCAGAAACACTCCAGAAAAGAGAAACACTCCAAAAAGCTGTCAAAATATACCCAAACACACCTTTTATTTACATTTTTTTGTATTTATTGGCACTTCTACACCTTAACCTATGGATTGATTAGCTACAATCACAGAGACAAACACGGCATGGGGACTCACCAGGAAGCACATGAAGTCGAGTGCGAGTACGGTGGGCACACACACACACACACACACACACACACACACACACACACACACACACACACACACACACACACACACACACACACACACACGGCATAGGGACTCACCAGGAAGCACATGAAGTCGAGTGCGAGTACGGTGGGCACACACACACACACACACACACACACACACACACGGCATAGGGACTCACCAGGAAGCACATGAAGTCGAGTGCGAGTACGGTGGGCACACACACACACACACACACACACACACACACACACACACACACACACACACACACACACACACGGCATAGGGACTCACCAGGAAGCACATGAAGTCGAGTGCGAGTATTGTGGGCACACACACACACACACACACACACACACACACACACACACACACACACACGGCATAGGGACTCACCAGGAAGCACATGAAGTCGAGTGCGAGTATTGTGGGCACACACACACACACACACACACACACACACAGATGTCATAGGGACTCACCAGGAAGCACATGAAGTCGAGTGCGAGGACGGTGGGTACGCCCCCGAAGGGCAGGCCCTGCAGCACGGTGCTGCGGATGCGGGCCGAGTAGCAGTACTCCTTGGAGGAGTTGCTCTGGCAGCTGGTCTGGCCCACACAGCTGTGGGGGCCCAGGATGGCCATGCCCACGGCCCCAGGGTGCACCCAGAGGTGCGGCCCACACTCCCACACTCCTCCTCCTCCTGCTCACACTCCTCCTCCTTCCTCTTAGTCCTCCTCCTCTACTCCTCCTCCTCCCCTTCTTCTTCTCCTCCTCCTTTTCCTCCTCTACTCCTCCTCTTCTCCTCCTCTACTCCTCCTCCTTTTCCTCTTCTACTCCTCCTCCTCCCCACACTTCTCCTCCTCTCCTTCTCCTCTTCTTGGGCCTCCTCCTCAACTTCTCCTCCTCCTCTTCCTCTTCTCCTTCTCCTTGTCTTCCTCTTAGGCCTCCCTCTCCCCCTCCCCTCGCTGGTGGGCCAGTAAGTTGAGGTGAGTTAGGTTAAGGTAGGGTAGGGTGGGCTGGGGTGGAGTATGGTGCTCAGGTCGGTCTACCCCACGGGCCGGGGCGGGGCGAGGCGGGAGGTGGGCGAGATGCAGGAGGCAGGCACTCTATTGGCACATGCTGCAGGGCAGGAAGCCTGTGGAGAAAAAGAGAGAGGAGGGCATTTATTAAAACAATGAAGCGAATGAAGAGAATGAAGAATGAAGAGAATATTATTTTTATTATTGCTGGATGAACAGTTGAAATGGACAACTTTTTTTAGTTTTCCTTTGATTTGCAATCTCTCTCTCTCTCTCTCTCTCTCTCAAATTCACTATACTCACTTCCTCTCCCACTCTCTCTCATGTTGTCATTCTCTCTCTCACTCTCTCTCTGTCCCTCTCTGCTTGATAAACTATTTGAGGGGATGAAACAAGGGAGGTTCAGTCACACAAGCAGTCACAAAAGGGTGTCTAAATATGTTCCCAGTTGTTTTGCCCCTCTTGTATAACAACCCTGAGAAATGATTAAAAAACAAGAAAAAAATTGTATAATGCAGCTCCCTCTCACTCTGCCACCATGACTTCTGCGGAGCCATGATAATGGTAGCCTGGCTATAAGCCTGCTTACGCACTTCCGCTCGATTATTTTCTCCCTACAGTGGTAATCTGGGTTTGCTTCCATTGACATTGGTTGATTCCATTGGTTGATCTTAACAAGACCAATCGGCGAACAGCGAACGTGAGCGATGACTTCAGCTTTGCGCGCTACAACCTAATTCTAGTGTGTAAGTGGGCTAATTGCATATTTCACGACCAGACATTAGCGGCTAGGTAAAGGCAGAGCGACTCGGTTTAAATTTCAGCAGAGTCTACACTTCCAGGAAGCAAACATTTCTCAATACAGCACAGCCAGACCCTCTGTACAAAATGAAGTGTAGTATGAGGGGCTGGTTTACCAGGCTATAATAATGGTTCTTCCACCCAGAGGTTTACAGGGCTTGGCTGGCAGCCTCACCAGCTGGCAGCGTCCCATTCTCCCAGCCTCAATGACAATGCCAGAATCCTCTCTCTTGTCTCCCTGTCACTGAAAACACCACTCTGCCTCCCTGCCTCCCACCCCAACCCCTGACTTAGTCTGGGCACACCATAACAAGCACTGTGACCGACAGACTCATATATTTTTCACACCCTACTCACATGGCACATCACACACACACAAACACCTGCCACAACCACACACACGCACACAGACGTGCACACACACACACACACACACACACACACCCCAACACAAATGCTTGTATACCCAACACAATATCACCTGTTTTTTTAACCATTAGTTCCCCTTATACTCCCTCATATTCACCCATATGCTCCAGCGGCAATCATTTTAATGACAATATATTTTTACCACTAGATAACCATACCCGTATGTACTTATATACACACACACAAACTTCCCCCAGCTGACACACACACACACACACACACACCCACACACACACACACACACACCCTATTGAATGCCAACCCCTGCCAGCCTGATCCATACACACCAATAATGCCAGCCTGCCTGTCCCACTGTGTGTGTGTGTGTGCCTGTGTGTGTCTCAGGATCAAAGATGTGCCTATTTTTGGAACCAGAAGTGGGACAGCTACAGTTTAGGAGGTGAATTCTGGCTGAAGGTTTGTAAATGACTCAAACCCACAAAGCCAAATCCATGGATGAGATGGGAAAGGTCACACTCTGAATGATAGTGCAATAGGATACTTCCTGGAAACGGAGGGATCGAGTACAATTCAGGTTCGGTGAAATGTGTGCTCTTGACAAAAGATGTCAAGATATCATGCCAGGGCACTTTTCAGTGAGTTGAATAGCAACATCATAGTGGCAGTGCAGGTCTGCACCAGAAAACAGGTCTGTAAAGAGGTCTGCAAAGTGCTTGAGGCTATATATACAGGTTGAATAAAATGTAGGTAAGCCATTCTGGTCTGTGCTACACCAACTGCATATACAGCTCTGGAAAAAAAAAAAAAAAACTAAGAGACATCAGTCAACATCTGTACATGTATGGCAGCCATTTCTTTCCAGTGTCAGTTGAGTGTGGTATTTGGGAGAAATGTTGTCAGTAGTTTACAGAATAAAACAAAAAAATGTTCACTTTCCTCACACATATACCTATAAATGGCTAAATCATAGAAACTGATCATTTTACAGGGATCTCTTATTTTTTTCCAGAGCTGTATATCTGTATACACACATATTACAGACATCACAACTATGGCAAAATACATTTTAAAATAAAAAAAAAAATACAAGAGGAAAAAAAAGTTCCAACTACTAATCAAGTGTATGGTATTATACACAGTTACATTAGTATCTTCGTAAAATATGATTCATGAGGATATCTATACATGCCACCTTTTCAACACCTTAAGTGCAAGACACTTCTAGCAATATAGACATGCTTGCACTCCGCCCACACAATGCCACACAACAGCAATCAACGTCAGTCTGACAAGTAGCAATTGTTAGTTGAGGTCAGAAGAATAAAAAAAAAAAAACAACCTCAGCTGACACCACTTAGGGCTCATTCACACACCAACTTGAGCGTGTACAGCACGTAACCGTGTACAATAGGTTTGTATAGGGACAGAATACGCCCAGATCATGCGTGCAATGTGAAGAGTCTCATTTGTTAACATGCATTCTAAACGAATACGGACAGAAAACGGGCACGCACTGAATACGGAGAGTGTTTGGTGTGAATGAGCCCTTATCAATGAATGTGTTGCGGTATATAAAAGCTAATGGGATACTTGTGGAATGACAGAAATGGCATAAATCAGAGGCAGAAAGTCCATTTTCCTTGACAGAGGTCTGTTACACTTAGCAACAGTTAATTATTCTGAAATTTCAGACCTCCAGACAGCCCATTCAGTTCAGTGGAACATTCTGGAAAACTTTGACAATATGTGTATTAACAATAATTATTAATAACTTTATCATTGATCATTTTTGACATTTTTGCCCACTGACCCTACCGTTGGTGACCGTATTTGGTGTTTTTTATTTATGCACAGTGTGCAATCACCTCCTTTGGCCTCCTGCAATCCTCCTTTAAGACTGCACTGTGTGTGCAGTTTTACACACCTAATTTCTCTCCAGGGCACAATTTTAGAGATGGGAAAGTAGCTTTTTTTCCCCCAAAATAGTGGGTGTTCCTTTAATGAATAACTAATTAATAATGTGAAATTTCATTTAATGTCAAATGAATTAATTTGACAATTTAATTTAATGTCAAACTCAAACATCTCCATACCACCAAACACAGACTGCTGGCACATACGGACCGTACTCGTGGTATCTATCTGTTATCTCTTAGAGTCTGCTGGAAGTTTGATACCTCCGCCAGCAGAGGTTATGTAATCATCAGCGTTTGTTTGTTTGTTTGTTTGTTTGCTAGTTATCAACATAACTCAAAAAGTTTGATGGACTGATGGATTTATTGAGGGATTTTATGAAATTTCCATGGTAGGTTAAAAATGGGCAAACTTAAAAGTGATTAGATTGTGCTGGTGACCTGGATCACCATTTGGACCCAGGTTTTTTTTAATAGGATTATTCACCATTCACTGCGTGCACATGGACGAGTTAAATACAATTGGAAAGGGATTGGGATCGTATCGAATTCATGTGCACAGGCTAAAGATCGTATAGGGATTGGTTTTCGCGAATCCGATTGAAACCCCTGGCTTGAGCCGATGTTAATCCGCTTGGTGCCGCCTTGTGCACGGGATCATATCGGATTTGCCTACTGCGCATACACTGGAATGCACTGCTTGTAATATCAAACGCCGATGGCACAGTTTGTGTGGTATCAAGAAAACCAAAAACGCTGTTTGTTCGTTCATACGGACTTCCAAACAAAGGAGAATGCACAACATGCATGCAAATGCTGCTCTGTCAACCTCCTCCAATGCCATCTTTGTTTGTATGCCGCCAGATAGTTTGTTTATTTTCTTTTAAGCAGCCATCGACCAGAAGTAGTTCTAACACCACTTGTTGAAAGGAATACATTGCCACCTAGCGTAGCGGAAACGGCCAGATCTCTGACCGTTATCCGATTACACAAACTCCATGTGCACTTGGATTTTGGGACAGACCACCCGTTGGGTAGCAACACACAATCCAATCTCAATCCAGTCCGATCCTACCATGTGCACGTAGTGAATGTGAAATCGGAGCAATTTGAACTGAGCTGTGCTGGCAGAGATATGTGTTCTCTAAGTGCTTTTCTAGTTTTTGTTTGTTGTGACAGTGTGTGCCATCACCCGAAGAGCCCACTGTATGTGTGCACCATTATAGACCCAATTTCTCTCTCCACCAGCACACAGCTCGGGCACTTCTGTCACATCTTACTGCTTCTCTAATGGGGGAAACATGTACTGTAACAGTTTTTCCCTGACCACGCAAAATACACCAAGTGGCAGGACTTTTTACTTAAACATAAATAAATAAATAAAAGTTCAGCCCTGAGAAATTCCCAGCCCTTGGTCAGTTCCGCTAATGAGCAACGGTTGTCGGGGGAACGCGCGCTGCAGTGCAGATTCCGCCCACAGCCCACCTGTGTACACCCCTGCAGCAGATTCTACCCATGATGCAATTTCACTCCATTAATCTGCTCAGGGACAGTACATGGAAATCTTCACATATGTACATTATACATTTGTACAGTGGTCCGTGGTTCTGTGTGTGATTCTGTGTGTGTGTGTGTGTGTGTGTGTGTGTGTGTGTCTGTGTGTGTGTGTGTGTGTGTGTGTGTGTGTGTGTGTGTGTGTGTGTGTGTGTGTGTGTGTGATTCTGTGGGTATGTTTCATAAATGTGTACTGCCACAGCTGCAGACCCCCCACCATCCCCCAAAAACAACGCACCTGCTGAAGCAGGTGTTGTGGCAGGAGGCTGCATGAGTCATACCTTGGTGACAGTGAATCATCAGGTTTATTTTTAATTTGCTTTATTGCCACAGACTCCAGTCCCGAGCACACACTGGTAAGGGAATGAATGAGAAATCTAACTGGCAATGTTCATCACCAGTTTCACATTATGTTAACTGTGCACTTTGCTAATACAAATCGTTAATAGTGCAATATGAGGGAGTGGTTAAAGAGGCACTCAAAATATAATTATAATAGTAGAGAAAATTATCATAATATTAGAGAAAACAACTCTGAAGTCAGGGGGAATTTCTGAGATTGTTTCATAAACCAGGAAAACTCCAGGGAAAACTACAGCAGTAGAAACTTACAACTGAAGGTGTTGACAAATTTATCTAAAATCCCTAGCTGCTGTATTCACGAATCTCCACTGTTCCATTTAGATTTGACTGCTAGCTTGACTGTCTAGGCCACTCTTGCATTCCCTCGGAGCAAAACAAACACATAAAACAAGCAAACAAACAAAATGTCTACTCTGCCTAAATTATTCTCTCCAAGCCTCTGTATTATTCAGTTTTTCCATCATGACCCATTTTTTCCTCCAGACTATTTTTTTTTCTTCCAGGAAGACCACAGTGTAAATAGGGCAGGTCGGGAGGGGTCGGACAGGAGCATAGCCAGCCTGAAGACTGCACCACCAGTGTGTATGTATGTATGTGTGGGCTCCCTTGACTGTGGTGGGGAGAGGATGTTAACTTCCTGGTGGTGAGGAAGTGTTGTGCTATTATTGGGATCTGGGTTGAAGTCATACGCTCTCTCCTAAACCAAGCCGGTTCCAATGTGGAGCACTGCGTAGAGACCAGGAATGGACAATCTGACTTCAGAATCTAGACTATCCTAGCCTGGTAAACCAGCAACTCATACTTCATTTTATTTTATACAGAGGTTCTAGCCTTGCTGCCGTTGACATTCATGTATTCGGACCAAGCGAATCAGCGAACAGAGGGAGTAAGCAATGAGTTTGTAAGCAATGACGTTGACTTTGCGTGCTACATTTGAACTGTAATGTAGGTAGGGTAATTGCATATGGGATGACCAGACATTAGCAATTGGGTAAAGTCAGAGCCAGTTGTTTTAAACTTCAGAAGAGCCCACATGTCCAGGAAGAAATCGTTAAGTCAATACAGCAATGCCAGACCCTCTGTACAAAATGAAATGAAGTATGAGGGGCTGGGTTTACCAGGCTTCACGCTCTCCTAAACCAAGCCAGTTCCAATGTGGAGCAGTGTGTAGAGACCAGGGATGTCCAATCTGACTTCAGAAAGTACAATATCCTCACACACATCCTCACACACAAGCAAGCAGCCCTTGGGACTATGGGGGACACTAGTAGAGCTCTACACAGTGTTCTGGCTCGGTTCTCTGGTGCTACTGGACCATAACAAAGCGTGCCATGTGTGTGTCTGTCCTGGGTTCCCTTGTCAAACTGTGAAGCACATTGAACCTTTGTATGAAATGTGCTATACAAATGCATATTATTATTATTGTTGTTGTTGTTGTTGTTGTTGCACGGTAGCCCAGTTCAACAGAACACCAGCCTGCTACAACACAAAGAACATTGGGTCTGGTTAGGCACTAAGAGAGTGAGGGGAAGCCAGTTTTGCAGCAGAATCCTGTTTTTTTTTTTTGCCATGGTGAACCAAATATTAGCAGTGTAGTGACAACAGGTAGGCTGTTCACAACTTGTCCTCTGTCTGAGTAGAGCAAGAGTGTTTGGTTTTGAGCTGAAAAGCTCTTTTCTGAGAAGACATATTGGCTGAACACAAGCACAAATAGTAACAATGCTATGACCCTCCCGCAGGACCCGCTTGGAATTGAGCACAGGGTAGAAGTGTTATTGGAGCACAACTGTGGACAAAGTTATAGCTACAGCTATTTGCTGGTGTAATATGAAAGCTATCATCTTCTGCCTTTGAAACAGGAGGCCAGTCCCCCAAAACTATTAGGTAGAAAAGTGCAGGGTAGAAGTGCTATTGGAGCACAACTGTGGACAAAATTATAGCTACAGCTATTTGCTGGTGTAATATGAAAGCTATTATCTTCTGCCTTTGAAGCAAGAGGCCAGTCCCTCAAAAGCATTGGGCAAAAAAAAATATATTTTCAACCTCGCAAGCAGTGGCTGTAGCACAGAATGTTATTTGGAATGCAAAAATGTAATTAAAAAGAGCTTGTTATCAATTTGCTCTCTTGCATTAATAATGCAGTGAGGTTATGGATGTGTTCTCTTCAAGAGGAAACTATAAATCACTGAGTGTCAAGCCATTTTATGTTCAATAATTTAGCATCTCCAAGTGCAGGAGAGAGGCCAGCCAGACTCCATGTCCGCAGCAGATGAGCAACAGATGTTTTACCATCCAATACTCCAGACAGGGACAGAGGACTGAACCAGTTCCCCCATCAACCAACCCTGAGGCACCATAGAGCTAATTAAATGAAGACCATTAACTGAGAAGAAATACAGTTGTATAATCAATAGAGATTATTTGGTCTGGAGCACTAATGACAATCAAAATCAAACAGTTCTATGAACAAAAAAATAACTATCAAGCCGATCTATGTGGCCTTCAACAAAAAAAAAAAAAAAACACCTAAAACAACTAAACACAGACCTGGGTCTGTCAAGGGCTGGGCGATATATCGATATTATCATAATATCGATATATTTTTGAAGGAGATATGTATTTGACACTATATCGCCATATTGCTATAGTTTCGATGCTGAAATGCCACTTCATTATACCACTTATTCTAATGTGTTCACACTGTTCAGACAGCCGGAGCTTTCTTGGATCGCTCAGCTGTGCCCCTGTGTGTGTTACTGTGTGTTACTGTGTGTGTATCTGCACAACTCTTTTAGAGAAGTCTTAACTTAACATGAAACACTTTGCTCTTTTTGTTTTTGAAATATTGCTATATCCTATATCACTAGTCAGCCCCAAAAATATCGTGACATCAGTTTTGGTCCATATCACCCAGCCCTAGTGTCTTTATGTCTGCGAGTGGTGAGACGGTGCCAGGAACCGGCGGTAAGGAAACGAGACCCGCCCTTCTTGTTCTGGCACGGCACTGGATGCCCGAAGAGGCAACAGCTGACTGGCGGATGGACCCTTCACGGGGACACGTTACAATTTAATTAAACAAAGTAGAGGGTTACTGTATAAAATCTGTGTTCCTACAATCCGACATTCAGGTCTGGATCAAAGAGCAAGGAGGGCAAGACGAACACAAAAGGAGGGTGGAAGTCAAGAGATGTCATAATTGAAAGAGGACCTGACATTGCACAGACATCACACCTTGAATTTCCATTAAAAAGGTAGAGGGTTATTTTATATTGCCTTTCTAACATGGCCGTTACTATTGGGATGTGGATATGCATTCTGGTTTCTTTTCTATTTCCCTAGATACTGCAAAGTAGGAGTAAGGATTTTGAGTGGCTTGACAGCTCGTGTTGCATTATGACAATGGAGGCGAAGAAGGCGACAGAGAAGAAAGAGAGGAAAAAAAGAGGAGAGACACGGAGAAAGAAAGAAAACGAGACAGGCTTAAACTTAAGTTTACCCGTTAAAACTAGAAAACTCAGAAAACCAATATAAACAAGACGTGCTAAAGCCCACATCGCCAATTAAAAGGGAAATAATGAGACTCAAGACAAAGAGGAGAGACAGAAAGAGGAATGGGATGAGGCAAGAACGCAGAAAAAAAAACAAAAACAAAAACAAACAAAAAGGCTGTTACATTTAAGAGCAAAATGAACCACTTAGAGGGTAAGGCCAGGTTAGTAAGGAGGGCTATGAGAAAAAGAAAAAGATGGTGAGAAGAAGAAAGAGATGGTGAGAGAAAGAAAGAGATGGAAAGACAAAACAAAAACAGAAAGGAGTGATGCTAAAAGAGCATGACGAAAGCAGAGGAACATACTGACACATCAGACAGAGATGAGAGAGATGATGCTGAGGATGATGAAATACTGACAGACAAGAGCAGAGAGATGGGTGGCGAAGAGGCATCACGCTTCAGAGGAGGAGAAGA
Organism: Coilia nasus; assembly: GCA_027475355.1. NCBI lineage: Eukaryota > Metazoa > Chordata > Actinopteri > Clupeiformes > Engraulidae > Coilia > Coilia nasus. Next base: position 12,981,158 of record CM050198.1, read on the forward strand.
GAGGGGAAGAGAGAGAGAAGGAGAGGAGAAGTACAGAGGAAAATAGAGAGAGAAAGAGCGAGAGAAGGAGAGGAGAAGAAGAGATGGAAATAGAGGGAGAGAAAGAGAGAGAGAAGGAGAGGAGAATTAGAGAAGGGAAATAGAGGGAGAGAGAAAGAGAGAGAAAAGGAGATGAGAAGAAGAGAGGGAAATAGAGAGAGAGAGAAAGAGAGAGAGAAGGAGAGGAGAAGAAGAGAGGGAAATAGAGGGAGAGAAAGAGAGAGAGAAGGAGAGGAGAAGTAGAGAAGGGAAATAGAGGGATAGAAAGAGAGCAACTAGGAGAGGAGAAGAAGAGAGGGAAATAGAGGGAGAGAAAGAGAGAGAGAAGGAGAGGAGGAGAAGAGAGGGAAACAGAGGGAGAGAATAAGAGAGAAAAGGACAGGGATAAAGAGGAAAAGAGGGTGAGTGAGAGATCTAGAGAAAAAGAGAAACAGGGAAAAAAGGGATAGGAAGAGAGAGAGAGAGACAAAGAGAGAGCAAAAGAGGGTGAGCGAAAGGTAGAGAAAAGAAGAGATATAGCAAAAAGAGGGATAGGAAGAGAGAGGGAGAGAGACAAAGAGAGAGGGAGCAGAGTAGAGAGCAAAAGAGGGTAAGTGAAAGAGAAAGATGGAGAGAAGGAGAGAGAGATAGAGGAAAGGAGAGACAAAGAGAGAGGCAGAGAGACAGAGAGAGGTAGAGAGGTAGAGAGAAGGAGGAAGAAAGGGCGTGCTTGGCTGCAGCAGTACTGCGGCAGATGGCTTTGCAAGACTGGGCTTATACTGTGACACAGACCACACACACACACACACACACACACACACACACACACACACACACACACACACACACACACACACACAGACACAAGACTGGGCTTATACTGTGACACAGACCTATCTCCCTCTCTCCTTCACACACACACACACACACACACACACACACACACACACACACACACACAAAGGGGTGGGTGGTGAAGCAATCAGCTGTGAATAAAGCAAACGAGTGACAAGCCCTTTTCTCACTCCTAATGCTTACCCCACACCAATCACACTCACACACACATACACACAAACACACATAAACACACACACACACACCACATTTTTTCTCTCCCCAAAAGAAGTCAAGAGAATAAAAAAATAAAATAAAAAATAAAACAAATGCACACACATCTACATTGGATCCAGACAGGTGGTTCTAGTTACCAAGGCAACAGTCTCCATTCCGAGGCACCCGATTGGGTGCTTTAACCTTGGGAGGAAAAATGGCCGGAAGGTGTGTAGGAAAATAGCAGCAGGTGCCTATCAGTGAGCACATGCACTCAGTCAGCTCTGACAAGCCTCTGAATGAACATACTTACACCATATCATATCACACCACACCACACACCACACCACACAACATCCCACCACATCCCACCACACCACACACACAACACACTACCCCCTCTGTCTGATGCAATACGGAGCCTACAGGTGGTAATTCAACACCAGCCGATAACTGGGATATAAACATGGCAGCTATCTGCAAGGGCGAGTGTCACAGGTATCAGCAGCCCTGCAGCAAAGGGAAGTTGGTGATGGGAAGTCACGACCAGCCAGCTCTCCCGAAGGGGGCGGGCGGGGGGGGGGGTTGGGGGTGTGCTATTCAATGGGGACGTTGGTGTCACAAGCAGGGGTGGAGGTGGGGGGATGGGGTTGGGGCTTGTGGTTGAGGGGGGGGTTTTGGCATAGGCACAGTTTGGATGAAAGATGGGACCTTGGAGTTTAAAAATGTTTATGTAGCCACCTGAGCCATTTGAACGCCGTTTGAAACTGTCATTGGTTACCACTCTGTAAACACAGCTCCTCATCTGCATAAAGTTTAACAGTGCTCAACTTTTACCACTCGCCTCGCTGATCTATGTCACCACCTGCCCCCTTCCCACTGAAAAGAATGTGGCATTCTGCTTCACCCGCTTGCATGTACTTTGGCCATAATGCATCACAGCATAACACCAGGTATGCTTTCACAGGTGTGATGGGCATGTTTTTTACAGCTCTGCGGCAAAGGAGGATGATGGCAAGTCACGACCAGCCAAGTCTCCCAGAGGGGGGTGTTTTGACTGCTGTTCAATGGGGACAGTGGTGGCACAAGTGTGTGTGTGTGTGTGTGTGTGTGTGTGTGTGTGTGTGTGTGTGTGTGTGTGTGTGGGAGGTGGGGGGAGGGGGTTGGCACAGACACGCTTCGGGCGAGAGATGGGACTTTGCCACTCTGCATGACAGCAACTGCCTTGCAGAAGCTGACATTTCTGTGTGTTTGTGTGTTTGTGTGTGTGTGTGTGTGTGTGTGTGTACGTGTGTGTGTGTGTGTGTGTGTGTGTGTGTGTGTGTGTGTAGGATGATGGTGTTGCTGCTGCTGGCATTGCCACTTGTTTCATAATCACTTCCCTGCACCATTTTGACTGTAAATGTCCACTTTTTCTCCCCACTGTCACCTTGAACACTTGTCGATGTTGGTGATGCTATCATGGGGCAAGTCACACAAGTCAGCTCAGGCTATCTAGTCCATCTACATACAATGCCCTAAGTATGCCTGTACTGTGACCCTGAACTTATTTTTTAACTATACTATCTAATCATTTTTAAACACACTTGTATGTAATAATAATACCTGTCTGTAATAATACATACCTGTATGTCTAATTATAATGCAAAGCACGCTTTTGCGTGCAAGGTTTATCAGAAATCATCAAGTCCATCTATAGTATTTATCTACAATGTTCATGTTTAATATATCTAACATCTTTTTTGTAATTAAAATATTACATATCTTTAATGTCTCTCCTATGCAAGTGCTCGATCGATGTGTGTGTGTTCTTTTTTAGATAGCAGACGGGCATAAAGTCGGGCAGTGTGTCTGCCCAACCACAGCATTATTGAGAGTTTATTCCAGTATCTCTTCCCACCCCCCACCCCCTCCCTCCCTCTTCTCCTCTCCTCTCCTTTCCCCTCTCCTCTCCTCTCTTCCCATCTCCCCTCTCCTCTCCTTTGGTCTCCTCTCCACCCCTCTCTTCCCTCTCCTCTCCCCTCCCCTCCCCTCTCTTCTCCTCTTCCCATCTCCCCTCTCCTCTCCTCTCCTCCCTCTTCACCCCTCTTTTCCCATCTCCCCCTGCCTCATCTCCTCTCCTCTCCTCTCCTCTCCTCCCATCTCCCCCTGCCTCCTCTCCTCTCCTCTCCTCTGCTCCCCTCTCCTCTCATTTGGTTCCCTCTCCACCCCTCTCATCCCATCTCTCCTCTCCTCTCCTCTCCTCTCCTCTCCTCTCCTCTCCTCTCCTCAACTCTGTTCTCTCTCCTATGGGCTGCATCATCTCTGACCTACTTTCTATGCCCCCCGACACACACACACACACACACACACACACACACACACACACACACACACACACACACACCCACCACCCAGCCAGCATGAGCAAACAAGGCCAGGCAGCGGCATTCTTTTTCCGCTCCAGTTGTTCACATTCATTGCATTGCCTGTGTGTGTGTGCGCGCGAGTGTGTGTGTGTGCGTGCAAGTGTGTGTGTGTGTGTGTGTGTGTGTGTGTGCACGAGTGTGCAGGTGTATGTGTGTGTTCTTTGTCAGGTGTCTCAGGAGCGAAGAAGGGGAGAAGTACACAGAGAGAGAGGAACAGAGAGACAGACAGAGATAGAAAGAGACGAGAGAGAGAGAGAGAGAGAGAGAGAGAGAGAGAGAGAGAGAGACAGACAGACAGATAGACAGACAGACACAGAGAGGGACAGAGAGACAGAGACACGAGAGAGAGAGAGAGGGAGAGAGAGAGACAGACAGAAAGACATAGAGACAGAGTGAGAGAGAGAGAGTGAAAGAGAAAGAGAGAGAGAGAGAGAGAGAGAGAGATAATAAAAAGGGGTTGGGTAGGGTGGATAAAAGCTGAGATGGAAAAAGAGGGGAGGGAGGAGGAGGAGGAGAGGTAGAATAGTACAGAGTGTACCCCTGGCTGTGACTGGCAGCATCCCTGCATCGGATGTTCAAACTCAGCCTCCTATTTACATCTGTGGAGAAAATCTCTAGCCTCCCTCCATTTCCACATCTCTCCCTCCCCCTCTGTTCTTAATCTCTCCTTCCCTCTCCATCTCTCTCTCCCAATTTCTGCATCTCTCTCGTTCTACACCTCTCCCTCTCCCTCTGTTCTTAATCTCTCCTTCCCTCGCCATCTCTCTCTCCCAATTTATGCGTGTCTCTCTTTCAACATCTCTCACTCATTGTTTGCAATCTCTCCTTTCCTTTCCATCTCTCTCTCCCAATTTCTGCATCTCTCTCTTTCTACATTCTACATCTCTCACTCAGTTTTTCATCTCTCCTTTCCTCTCCATCTCTCTCTCCCAATTTCTGCATCTCTCGTTCTACATCTCTTCCTCCCTGTTTTTAATCTCTTCTTTCTTCTCCATCTCTCTCTTCTCATTTATATTTCTTTCTCTCTCTCTCTCTCTCTCTCTCTCTCTCTCTCTCTCTCTCTCTCTCTCTCTCTCTCTCTCTCTCTCTCTCTCTACAAGCCCTGCTCTCCATAGTCAAGTGGCACTTCTCATTTCTGAATCAGACAAAAAAAAGAAAGAAAATGGCATAATTAGTTTTTACAGTTTACAGTTACATTTACAGTTTAAAATGAGTATGTACCTGTGTATCTCTTTCTCTCTCTCTGTATCTCTGTCTCTCTCTTTCTCGTTTTCTCTCTTTCTCTCCCTCTCTCTATAAAATGTTAACAGAAGAACACAAGAATCACAGGAAAGTTGTGCACAGCCACACACCTATAGTCAGTAATACATAGACAAGCAGACAAACAAGCATGGCCTTGAAATGAAAATAAAATGTCTGGGGCTGTCTTCAGAGCAGACTACAACGGCTAATGTTGCACTGCCCGACTGTTGACAACTAGACTACTAGGGCTGGGTTAAAAAAAATGATTTATCGATATGTATCGATATGGATTTAAAAAAACTAAAATCGATATGAAAATTTGTGAATCAATACTTTAATAACAGGTCTCTTCTGGCATATGCTGGTGTCATTATTTATATACAGTGGTCCCTCGTTATTCGCGGGAGTTGCGTTCTAAAAATAACCCGCGATAGGCGAAATCCGCGAAGTAGTCAGCTTTATTTTTTACAATTATTATAATTTTTTTAAGACTGTCAAACCACTCACTGCACACTTTATACACTTTTCTCAGACGGACGTTGACATTTTCTCACATTTCTCTCTCTTCTACTCTCAAAGTTCAAACTTGCAAACATACAGCACTTCAGAGTCACACAGCTAGCGATGAAAGATTTATGCAAATTTAACAAGCTGAGCGCATTCTGTACTGTACAGGAGATTGATTGTCAATACTCTACAGTCAATTAGCCAATCAGGGCGCAGAACACAATGCGCTGTAAAAAAAAAGCGAAAAGTGAACCGCGTTATAGCGAGGGACCACCGTATATTTAAACATTGGCTGGCTAAACATTGACAAGCAGAGGGTTGTTCTTCACTCATCGCTATTGTATCAAATCTGATGAATCTGAGAATCGGATCGTATCGTGACCTTGTGTTGGTCTCATGAGCTGTAATGATATTATGCCAGCCTGTTGTAGATGACACTGTGTGTGTGTGTGTGTGTGTGTGTGTGTGTGTGTGTGTGTGTGTGTGTGTGTGTGTGTGTGAACGAGTGTGTGTATATGTGTGTGGATGTGGGTGAGTGAGTATCCAAGCTAAAAAGAATAAAACCTATCACTAATTGATTTGCGATGGTAGTTACGCTCACTTCTGACCATTTGATTAAATTTAGGATGTGCGCAAGAATAAAATACAGTCTAGTCCTACATAATGTAATTGGCAGCGGTATGTGTCGGTCATGGGATATGAAGGGACACTTGCTGAGCAGCACCATTTTTAAGTCACAGCTTTTTTCTGATAAGTACAGCCCCAACAAACAGCAAGGGCATGAGAGATAGAAGGAAACAAGGTTGTTTTTATTCAGCTGTACAGTATAAATAAAAACTATACAATTCCCGGAATAGTTTTCCCGTATTTGTTTTCTAATATACACCTCCAACTTAAGAAATAAAAGCAATTGTGCAATGTCAGACAAACACGCATACATTTTAACATTATTTATCAAAAAAACAAGGCTCCTCGGGGCTGATAGCACAATGATGTTAGAGAGACACGCGAGCCGAAAGCTCACGAGATTTAATCAGGCGTCAGTCATAGAAGTACAGCCCCAACAAACAGCAAGGGCATGAGAGATAGAAGGAAACAAGGTTGTTTTTATTCAGCTGTACAGTATAAATAAAAACTGTAGAATTCCCGGAATAGTTTCAAAAGTGGCAAAAACCCACTCAGCAGATCCTCAGACACACTTGGTGGCCAGAGACACATCTTTCTTCACCACAAAACATGTCTGTGAGGACTCTCATTCATCTGGGTCATGGTGGTCAAAGCAGCTAAGTTGAAAGCAACCGGATGTCTTTTTGGAGCTTGAAGATGTTTCACCTCTCATTCAAAAGGCTTTTTCAGAAGCTTATTCTACGCTTCTTCTGAAAAAGCCTTTTGGATGAAAGGTAAAATGTCTTCAAGCTCCAAAAAGAAGTCCAGTTGCTCACAGCGTAACTCCTTTGTTCACTTTAAACATGCACTTCCAACCACTAAGTGATATTGGCACCAAAGACTGCAATACTATACCTTTTAACATATGCATCCAACTTAAAGAAAAACAACATCTAGATGAAATGTCAAAAATATACCATACTATGTGCAATGTCAGAAACCATACTGAAATACTGTATATACTTCCAAATAAAAAAGCAACACCTCTGTGCAATGTCAGGCACTATTTGTTTTCTAATATACACCTCCAACTTAAAAAATAAAAGCAATTGTGCAATGTCAGACAAACACGCATACATTTTAACATTATTTATCAAAAAAACAAGGCTCCTCGGGGCTGATAGCACGATGATGTTAGAGAGACATGCGAGTCGAAAGCTCACGAGATTCAATCAGGCGTCAGTCATGTCAGTATGCCCAGCAGCAGCAGCAGCAGCAGCAGTGGCAGCGGCGCAGGATGGAACACGCCCTGGCTGACTGAATGCATTTCAGGTAATTGGAAAACAATCTGTGTGGATGTGACTCGTCTGCCTTATCTTGTCTGTCTTGTCACACTAGATAGGACCGTAGGGACGTGATGCCAGCCTTCTTTTCTTCCATCGTGCACAGAATCAAACATGCACAGGGGCAAAAAAAAAGCAGAGACAGAGACAGACAGACAGAAAGAGGCAAACAGACAGACAGACAGACAGACAGACAGACAGACAGACAGACAGACAGACAGACAGACAGAGGCAGAATGACTTGTCTATCTTGTCTTGTCTTGTCACACTAGATAGGACTCTAAAGGATGGGAGGCGATGGGATGGGATGGGATGGGATGGGATGGGGTGGGATGTCTTTTCTTCCATCGTGCACAGAATCAAACATGTTTATGTTTATGAAAAAGAGTGGCAGAGAGGAGGAAAAGAGAGTGATAGCAAAAAGAGACTGAGAGAGAGAAAGAGAGAAAAAATGGGCAAAAAAGAAGTAGAGACGTAGAGACAGACAGACAGACAGACAGACAAAAAGAGACAGAGCTAGAGACAGACAGAGAGACAGAGAAAGAGAGCGAGAGAGCAAGAGAGCAAGAGAGAGAGAGAGAGAGAGAGACAGACAGAACGAGAGGTAAGGGTCTGGGACAATCTGTTCTATATGAGTGTGGCATGCATCGTGTGAATCTCGTGTGTGCTATGCATTGGAATGTGAGATGCTGCACGCATGGCGAGTGGGATGTTGCATGCATGGCGAGATGCTGCACGCATGGCGAGTGAAGGAATGCAGGATGCTGCACGCATGGCGAGATGCTGCACGCATGGCGAGATGCTGCACGCATGGCGAGTGAAGGAATGCGGGATGCTGCAGGCATGGCGAGTGAAGGAATGCGAGATGCTGCACGCATGGCGAGTGAAGGAATGCGGGATGCTGCACGCATGGCGAGTGAAGGAATGCGAGATGCTGCACGCATGGCGAGATGCTGCACGCATGGCGAGTGAAGGAATGCGGGATGCTGCACGCATGGCGAGATGCTGCACGCATGGCGAGTGAAGGAATGCGGGATGCTGCACGCATGGCGAGTGTGTGCTATGCATTGGAGTGCGGGATGCTGCACGCATGGCGAGCGAATCTCAGTGCATTTACTGCTTCAGGAGCATGACAGACGTGATGGAGGAAAAGAACAGAGACTTACAGACACAGAGGGAGAGAAGGAGGGAGAGAGGGAGGGAGAGAAGGAGGGAGAGAGGGAGGGAGAGAAGGAGGGAGAGAGGGAGAGAGGGATGAAGGGAGATGACGAGGAAAGCGATAAAAGCAGTCAAGTATGTTTGAGGTCTTTGAATTCAGCAGTGAGCAGAATAAGCAATAGCCCTATAGCCCTGGACATCGACACAAACATGCATGCATGCACACACAAACACACACAAACAGACACACACACACACACACACACACACACAGACACACACACGCACACAGACACACACACGCACACACACACACACAAACACACACACACATACATACACACAAACACAAACACGCACACAGACACACATAAACACACACACACACACACACACACAAACACGCACATGGACACACACACACACACACACACACAGACACAAACCTCTGTCAATTTTATCCTCAGATTTCTTCTTTGTCTTAAAAGTATCCTTGTTCAAACTCTCACTTTCAAATTTCTCATTCTATCCACTCCCACTCTTTTGTCGTCTGTTTCTTTCTCTCTTTTCTCCCTCCTTCGTACACCCTCCCCTCTGACTTTCTACTTCAAAGCTTTTCTGACTTTTGCTTCCGACTTGACATTCTGCTAACTGAATTGTTGATCAAGTGTGGATGGAGCACAGAGTTCAGCTGATGAATGAACAAAATATATATTCTCTTTTTTGTTCTTCTCCTCTCAGTCCATTCAGTTTTTTCTTTCCTCTGTATTCATACTCCCTCCAACTTCCAACTCCTCCTTCTTTTTCTTTTAATCCTCTTCTTCACCCAGGACACATGCATCATCGATCCAGCCTCTCAAGACAGACCACCTATGCCCAAAGACTGACTCAACAATGAGAACTCTTTTTTTCTCTCTCTTGCACTCTCTCGTTATTGCTCTCTTTCTTTCCCTCTCTCTTTCCCTCCATCTTTCCAAGCACACCCTCCATCTCCAGTTGTGCATCCTGGCAAACAGTCAATGATTCATTCTTTTCCTTCATCACTCTTTCATTTTTTCCTCCATACTTCAGATGTGTCTTTCTCTTCTGGTCTGATCAAAACATCAGACACCGACCTTGAACCTCATAAATTATATCGGAGTACAAATAAATAAATACAGCTCTGAAAAAAATCAGTTTCGGTGATTTAATTATTATAATTATAATAAATATATGTGTGAGTAAAGTGAACATTTATATGCTTGCACTTTGAAAATAGTATATATACATTTCTGAGTTTTTGAACTCTTCTTTGAACTATTTTTTATTCTTCCTCTCAGCTGTGATTTTTCCCGCTTAATGTAAATAAAACAATCCAACAGCAAATGGAATTAACCGTTATATATAGAGATGCTATTTATCATAGCTTCACCTGTGACCTTCCCATGGAACAACTTTCATACCAGACATTCATCACCTCCCTGTTGTATCAGAGCTGGAAATGGCAAAAGAATTATGTATTAATAATGTCATCATTTGGTGGTCAGTCAAGTGTGTCATGTTTCATTGATGTCGGTTGTGTGTGTGTGTGTGTGTGTGTGTGTGTGTGTGTGTGTGTGTGTGTGTGTGTGTGTGTGTGTGTGTGTGTGTGTGTGTGTGCGCGTGTGTATATTTGTGTGGTAAATCACCACACTCCAAATTATATCTCCCAGTGGGATCAAAAGGCCATAAGCCACATAGCAGCAGACACAGAGCAACAATAAATTGCTGTGAATCGCCGTAAATCTTCGCCGCATATTGTAGATTGCCTTCTCGCCGGAACCTATTCCCAGGAGAACGGGCCGCATTGCAGAGGGGAAACTAGAGGCGGGCCGTTATCGGCGTTAACGTGCTGCGTTAACGCGAGACTCTTATCGCGCGATAAAAAAAATATCGCCGTTAATCTATTCTCAAAGTTGGGTTGGGAGCTGGGTCTATACTACACAAACTATGATGACTTTCACCAAAGATCTTAGATTCTACAAAGATAAGCCAACATAATACGTTACTATGGGACCAAAATGCCAACAAATTCCTATTTCGAACTCTTAGAAAATAATTTAGTGTGTCTGTAAAGCGAGCTAGCAAGCTAACGAACTAGCTCTAGCTCATTCAAGTGAATAGTAGTAACTATAACAACATCATGTGCTAAACGCTAACAGCGATTGGGCTCACCTTGAATTTAATACATTGCTGTAGCCCTATAACTTTATATTACTTTGTCTGCTTACACTATAACCAGTAACAGTATCTAGGTGGGTGTTAGTGACAGCTTTCAATTCAAAACATTACGTTAGCGTAGTTCGCTAGCGTTAGCGCGCTAACAACCACATAGTAAGTGGTTGCTGCCTGACCTGAAATAAAGCTAATTTTCTCAAAATCCAAACAGTAACAACTTACACTATTAGGCTTGAAATTATTACAAATAGTTGCAGATTGTGACACATGATTCCAAAAAACCCTTAACAACTCCAGAAAAACGTAATGACCAATTTATTAGTTAAACTCCACATGTGTCCCGTTCATTTCAGTAAAACGAACCTAGAATCTGCTCTGCACTGCATAAAGGGGGATTCCCCCCTCCCCCTTGCGAAAATAGAACACGGAAGCAAACGGCTCCCTTCCTCAACACTTTCTGCTTTCACCTTGATATTTCAGCGCGGATGTATACCCTACCTCTATATTTTAATGCGGATGTATACTTAGCCGAATTGCACTGAAGGGGACTCCTGCCACAACTGTCCCATGCGAGAGACTTTTTTTCTTTAGCAGGCCATATTGTGCAGAAAAGGAGATCTACTTTGCCACCAGAAAATGTGAACAAGCTGGTCTGCCTAAGTGACTGGTGGAAGAAGGAGAAATAGAGCTTGGACTGATTGACACAAAGCTACTGACTGTAAACAGTTCATCACAACTTCTTATGTAGGCTTACAGTTCAAAATCCATGTTTCATGTTTCATTTAGTTCATGTTTAACTAAATAAACAGCTAGTAAACACAAGTACATTTTATTGAACATGATTTATTTCCATCACCAAGTATCAAAGTAGAACAGCTTTTTCAAGCAGTTAGTGATGCATTTTGGAAACAGGAGATGAGCCCCTGGTCTACTGTGCCACCTGGCTTAAGAAACCCGTTCTCAAAGACTTACTTCTAGTCATTATTTAGGTAGCACACATATTCTGAATGCCTTCGGCAGAATTCAAATGAGCCATTTTAATCTAGATTAATCTAGATTAATTTTATGATTAATCTAGATTAATCTAGATTAAAAAAATTAATCTATGCCCACCACTAGGGGAAACACATGATTGGTATGAAAGATGGGGTGGGGGTGGGGTGGGGGGGGTGGAGGAAGGGGAGAGGAAATAGAAAGGAAAGTCATCGTTGAGGTTTTCCTCTCCAGGTGTGGCTCTTCCACACTCCTGCTCTACAAGTGTGTGATGTAGTCTTCTCACCCATGTGCTTTCCACTCTCCCCAGCCCTTCCCCTCCTCTTCACCCTAAGTCTGCTCCATTATGGAAAATAATCATAAATCACTGAAATTACTTGAAAATCACTGGATTATGAAATTAATTATTAAAACAATTATTTTTTTTCCTTAGAAACATGTTACATATATTAAAAAGTTCTTTTTTTCTTCTTTCTGTTTTCTGTTCTTTTTTTTAAGAACATCCTTATACCTTGAAATTTCCCCTGATACCTTTCTCCATAAACATTCGTGTCCGCTGTAGTGGCTGGACGGAAATACACATGCGTGTCATTTTTTTTTCCCCCTTAATTTTACTCATTTTGAAATTGTTTGGCCCAAAAATAGTAATCATGATTTAAATTTGATTAATTAATTAACCGTACTTTGCCCTTTCTTTGCTGTGGTGTCAATCACTGAGGAAAACAATCAGTGAGTAGCCTGAGGAACTATTCTCTACAGAGGGAGCTAAAACAAATGAGACACACAAGTCCAGATATTCTTTATAAAAAGTGCATCCAACACAAGACGCAACAACCTTGCACACAGATACACCCTGAAACCAAACAGCCATACACAATGCTCCATCACTACTAATTAAAACAGATGACAAGGCATACCGTGGCTCATCTAGGCCTTTCCAGGTTAATAACAGCCATACTATGCTGTCTATACTATTACAACATCCATATTCGCTGAGCATTTTAGATGTATGCCATCAGTGCTTAAAGCAACATTAAAGCACTCTTCATCTGCGGTCACCCTACAGGTTTGGAAGTAGAATTGTCTTTTTTTATGTTTCATTGAAACTACAAACCACAGCGACTCGCTTCTGCAGACTTGCATAGTGTGGTTATAACCCATGGAGGGACGCAACGCAAATTCAGAAGTGCCGTTCACCCTGTTTATTTTTACCATTATTTTAAGGTACAAAAAAATAGTTAAAAAGTTAAAGGTTAGTTAAAGTATGTGTGGTAAACAGACACACAGTGCCGTTACAGGTCTGGACCACGCTTTCTCATTCAATACAGGCTGGAACAAATGCACAGTACTAGATTCTAGCTCCTGAAAGCCAGTGAGGCTACCCACATCTCACACATTCACACCATGGTGGAATGTAGTAGGATACAGCTCGCTGCTTGTGGTTGAGCTGACCTGTGGCATGTCTGTACTATTGACTGTATATAAGAGAATTTGATAAACCTTCTTTGACGTCACGCATAACAGTCTGTTTGTACATTTATTTCTGCTGTGAAAATTGACTTTTTAACATGGGAGTCTATGGAAAGTTGCTTGCTTCTGCAGCCAGACCCCAGTATCCAAACGTTTAGTTTTGGCTTCATTGTTTAGCCGTGGACATTGGCCCTTGGTCTGTAACTGTATCTTTAAGGACAAAGAACACAGGTCTGCATACCTTAGAAGTGTATATTGTAGGTGTCACTAAATACCTTAATACAACTTGGATAAAAGAAACAAAAAATGCATCACTACTTACTAACTAAGACCATGTTAAAGTGGTTTTAAAGTGGTTTGTAGTTAGTAAGCAGTGCTGTCGTTTGTGTTTGTTACATGTACCTCAGTTACACTAGTATGATTGACAGAATCACATAATCTCCAGCCAAGACAAATGCCTGAATGGTGATATCATACACAGGCCATCTTTTTGAGTAATGTTGCCAGGCAACTCTTTTCACAGATGTCGTTAGGGCACTTCCAAACTCATGTTAAGTAACACTCTTTTTTTTTTTTTAATCAGGAACACTTCACTTAAAAAAACTCACTTCAC
>CM050198.1:13002261-13027261 GCA_027475355.1 Coilia nasus
CTTTTCCCTTCTCTCTCTCTTCCTCTCCCTCTCCCTCTCCCTCTCTCTCTCTCTCGTTTGTTATTCCCCTCAATCCACCACAGATCAAACAGAAAGTGCTCTCTCTGTTGCTAAATAGGCCCTCACTTACTCTCGCTGTTGCTACCCACCCACCCGCCATCCGCCACCCACCCACCCGCCACCCGCCACGCGCCTGCCTCCTGCCATCACCACCTCCTCCCTTTGATTTTCTCTCCTCGGGCTCGCTGCCTCATTCTCAGTCCACCACAGTCATTTCCTCCATCCAATCCCTCCCCTCTCCTCTCACTTAGCTACGGACTCAAATCAGCGCTGCTGCTGCTGCTGCTGCCATAACAAACCTGCACTGTCGAGCCCCTGTAGAGAGAGGAGACACCACTCACAATACAACAATGTGTACTAATCTGTACAAGTCGAGTTCTGAAATGGGACTGCAACGTTTAGACCAAGCTAAATGACAGCACTAGCAGATAAACCTATATCCCTTTCATTTTGGCACACAGTTTTGTCCATACCCATTTGTAAACATGTGCGTGAACCTGCTTTTATGTGTATGCCAAACAGTTACCATAATATCAGGTCTGTAGGCTAGTCTATCTAGTTGAGTTAAAGTGAAACTTTGGCACACTTGAACTCATATCCCAGTGTAAGAGGTAATTACATTACTCTAATTACTCTCTGTGGCCAAAAAAATAAACAAACAAAAAATGCATCCTTACTTGAGATTTCAGAGTAGATGCAAGACTACCCAGGACAGGGTATGAAGCTAGGAATGTAGACATTTCCATGCCAATAAATTGGCTGTAGTCAAAATGTGGCCAAGTTCCCCCTTTAACACTCCAGCCAATGGGACTCTGCTCTGAACATTTTGCAGCACCAGTGCACCCCACCCACTGACATCATCTATCCATTCATCCATCTATCCATCCATCCGTTCATTCCTCCTCCTTTCCTCCTCTCGTCCCTCTCCCTCGCTCTCTCCAGGGTATGGGTCTGCAGTCAGCGCCTCACCCCAGGAGACAGCTGAGGGGTCTTAGGCTCACACAGATGATGACTGACCAAAGGAATGTCAGGGTTGCACTCCACACCCTCCAGGCACACACAAAGTCAGTCAATAAATTGGTCCAAATAAAGTTGAAGACATATGGAGAAGATAAATGTATGAATGTGTGTGTGTGTGTGTGTGTGTGTGTGTGTGTGTGTGTGTGTGTCAGAGAGAGAGACAGACAGAAAGATAGATAGAGAGAGGGAGAGAGAAAGAGACAGAGATAGAGAGAGGGAGGGAAAGGGAGAGAGCAAGAAAGAGACAATGAGATGAGATGTTCTAATGGTGAAACGAGAGCAAAGACATTGACGTTTATGGAGACTGAAAAGACAAACAGAAAGAGACAAAGAGAGAGAGAGACAGAGACAGAGACAGAGAGAAAGTGCAGGAGAGCGAGAGAGAGAGAAAGCGGCAAATGGAAAGACAGACAAATAGACAGACAAAGAAAGTAAAGTAAAGAAGGGGTGAATCAGATCAGTGCGAGTGACAGAAATACATAGTGTGTGAATATGTGGATATATGCGGGACATATGAGGGACTGTAGGCTGAGAGAAGGAGAGAAGGAAGGAAGGATGGAAGGAAGGAGGGAAAGAGAGAGAGAAGGAGAGAAGGATAGAAGGAAATAGGGAGGGAGAGGAGGGAGGGAGGGAGGTGGAGAAAGAGGGAAAAAGAGAAGGAGAGAAGGAGAGGAGAGAAGGAGGGAAGGAGGGAAAAAGAGAAGGAGAGAGGGAGGGAAAGAGAGAAGGAGGGAAGGAGAAAAGGAGAGAAGGAGGAAGGAGAGAAAGAGAGAAAGAGGGAGGGAGAGAGGGAGAGAAGGAGGGAAGAAGCGAAGGAAGGAAGGATGGAAGGGAGGGAGAGAAGGAGAGAAAGAGGGAGGGAGGGAAGGAGAGAAAGAGGGAGGGAGGGAAGGAGAGAAAGAGGGAGGGAGGGAAGGAGAGAAGGAGAGAAGTACGGAAGGAGAGAAGGAGGAAAGGAGGGAGGGAGGGAGGGAAGGAGGGCAAACAATGGCAGGAACGAGACAAAGGAAGGCAGTCAAGAGGCGACCACAACGATCAATGACTCTGACAGACGCAGACAAAAGTATGCGGACAGCGAGACGGATCGTCATTGACGACTGTGACTCATATTTGTCCCCTAATATCGTATAGCAAGATCAGTGACTGTCCAGCATGTCCGATGCGTTTTACATTTAGGCAATGCTGCCAGAAAAGAAACTGCGACACAAACAAACAAACAAAATTATTTAGTTGGTTCTGAGGCAGACCTGACTGTTTTTTTTTTTTTTTTTTTTTTTTTTTCGGTCCATTGTCTAGCTGTAATTTGGAAAATATGGCTGGTCGATTTATTATTTGATCTGTCAACATGTCAGTGCATGATGCCACGCTGTTCAAGCTTCCTTGTCAGTCACTGGATGAGACTGTGGCACACATAAGAAGAACCTTAACAAAACCCTTAACAAAAATCTGATGAGGAAAAAAAAAAAAACGAAACACTGAGTCATGCAATTCAACAGACAAAGGCAGGCTTCCTGAATGGCATCATAAAACCCATGGGGCAGGAATGACAGCTCCAGACACACACACACACACACACACATACACACACACACACACACCTTTCCAGTGGTGCTCGTTAATGAATGAGGAACAGTTTCAAGAACAGCCCTTGCCCAATAAAGCTCATTCAGTCAGCAAGGAGAAAAAAAAAACTGTGCATTTCCTGCTACTGAATGAAAGAGGATTGTGATGGACACAGCAAAAAAGATAGATTAGGAGGGGAAATATAACCCAACAACTGGCCACAAAGACAAACAACCAGGGGGAGAATATGAACATGGTCTTACTGGATAGAAGGTCAGAGGAAGTGCATTCGCTGCCTGCCTGGGTCCATTTTTTGCAGGACCACAAATATGAGTCCACATATTATAACCCAAGATTAATGACGGGGATATTACGTGACTCCATCACACAGGCAGGGTATAACTAGAGCAGCGGGTGACAGACTCATAAAGAGCTGGTCTAAACAGCCACCACCACCAAAGGAGGAAAATAAAAAAAGAAAGGAAGAATAACAGCAAAGCGACGGGAAATCAGCCTTTCACTGCTCTGTGCCACTTTGCCACAGTAGTTATCTGCGAATTACACACAGCTGCGTGAGGTAACTGCCTTCGTGCCAGTGACCACGGGGCAACTGTCAAATTTGGCTTTCACACGAGGGAACAAACGCAATCATGGAGACAGAGAGAGAGAGAGAGAGAGAGAGAGAGAGAGAGATGAATGAATGAATAAACGTTCGTGGAGGAAGACCGAAAAGCAGTCATTGTGCAAATAGCCTACGTTTAAGACCTGAATAAGAAGTGTCCGTTTCTATCACACGAGCAAGACAGCGTGCGTGTCGCTGACCTCTATTTCCGACCCAGCAGTTTGCATGCATGCATCTGAAACGTGCTTGCATCTGTCAAATTCCCCAGAAGCAGTGCACGCAGTTAAACAGAATATGTATTGTCATTAGTCAGCAACACTGACATATGGTGACTTAAAGGTGTTGCCTAACCTTATTTCCTTGGATGGATCTGCATATCAGCGTGAATACCCAGACTGTTCGAAGTTATTTTCCGACGGCGAACTTGACCACACAGTCTTTCTGGCTCAAATTATGTACAATTGTTCTTTGAATGAAGCGAAAATATTTTCCAGTTCTACAGTAGCTTAGCAGACAAATCCAGTGTCAGTGCCTGGTTGGTCATATCCCACCTTGCATGAAATGTTTCCCCCCATTTATTTTAAGGGACATTGGCTACCCTGTTGTCGTGATTAGTGGCACTATCACCATAGACAGCCCTTATGCACTGACCACAGCTTAACCAACAGCTCAGAAGGGCAATGGCAGGACAGCGACAGCCTATAATTTGTCCTCCCACTGAATCCCGCAAAGCTGCGTTTAATGCAGACTTCACATGTAGGTCTTTCCCTGAGATTTCACAGACACAATACTTTACTTTTTGTCTAATTAAAATGTGACATGTCACGTCTTTCTATTTAGGCTGTAAGCTATTTTTTCTTTCAGAGCGTAAAGTGGTTCAGGCACCCAAAGCACTATAGGCGTAACGGGCCCACACGCACAATGGTACGAACTCCAGTCTGCATCATAAGAGTGCTGCGCCAACATTTCACACCCAAATCCTAACCACATTTTTGTGACAACATTACGCTTTCCCCGGCTGATTAGCTGGATGAAAACATTTCACTTTACCTGTCGGTACGCCTGCGTCTTCCGTTGTGCGCTGTCTCCTTTGCTCTAATGACAATATCCCACACACGAGATAAATCCTCTGGCTACAAATCCAACTAGGCAAGGCTGAAGAGCAAATGACGAGTCACATCAGAAAGCAAACTCTTCCATTTGCTCGTTTGCGTCTGCTCCGTCCGATGACCTCAATGCCTTGTGATAAGCCGTTCGTAAAAAAAGGTGTCGGTTGCCTTTCTCTGTCAGAGTGGACTTCGCAGCAAACAAATTGTCGAGTACGCTCTAAGAATATAAATACCGGCAATTGGAGGCTTACCCATTGTGAAGCTCGCTGCTGACGCTAGGTGGCCATCCAAGACAGACTTCCGTTCCGCACTTCAACACACTGGTCCTGGATTGAAAAAAGGTCCAACAACGCCCAAAGCAGATTCTGCCCCTAGTGTTTACCCTTGGTAACATTTCCCATGTGATGTTATGTAAACTACAGCCTAAATATGTCAGAAATGGTGACGCATTTAGGATTTTAGGCAGTTTGTATGTTTAATAGACATAGAGATTTGTTTTGTTTTGTTTGGAAAGTGTTTCATTTAAAGACACCTGCCGATTTAACAAGGTAGCAAGAACATATTTTGAAATGTTTTATCAAAAGTAGCCTATTTATTGCAGATTTCCATAGCTTTTTATATAACCGACTACAAAACGGGCAGAGCATATGATATTATGCAAACCGTAATAAAGTGAATAAAGCATGTTAATCTTTGTGTGCATGCATTTTACGCAGGCTACATCCCAAAAAAGGTTTAAAAGTTACTCAGACCCATTCTTGAGAGTGTATTTATTGGTTTCGTGGTTTGCTTGTTTACAATAAAAAAACTAATAGTGTGTCTAATAGATTGTTATGATAACTTATAGACTACACTACAGTGAAACACTACACTGCAACACTATACTGTAACACCCTATAAATAGGCTGATGAATTGGGAATTACGAGGGTTTGTTTTTGTCTTTTATTTCACTTCTTTCTTTTTCTTAGGTGACAGTCATGGAGAGGTAATACAGTAAACTTGGGTAAGAGAAATTGTAGCTTTCTGTCCAGCACTACACTGACTTGACTGCACCCGACGACTTTTATTTCGAAACAGCTTTCAGACTAAACCGGAAAATGTACAGTCGGACTCCTGACCACTGCTAGACAACGTTTTGCTGCGCTACAAGGTAACTTTGACTTTTAATTCTGTTCGCTACAGTGTTTCGTCCAAAGCGCTGAAACTATCAATTTACGTATCTCACCACAATCAGTTGTTGCAGTTAGGTAACTAGTGAAACAGTTTACTTTGGGAAAGTGTCAACTGCTGTCAAATCTTAGGCTAGTTGTCAAGTTAGCCTTTCTCCGACCATCTGGTAGACCATACTGCCTATTACGCTTCAAATTATCTGGGTTTATTGACGAAATTTGGCCAGTGCATAGAGTACTGCTTTGCGTATTTAGCTGCTTTGTGGATGAGCAGGTTTGCAGCTGTCATTCTGAATTGATAAATACACTGCGTGCAAATAATCCGTTTTGTGACAGCTTTAATTAAGAAAACGTAAGACAATTGTCTTTGTTTTAGATAAGCAAATTGTCATGGGTCGTCGCAAGTCGAAGAGGAAGCCTCCCCCCAAGAAAAAGTTGACGGGAGACCTTGACACCCAGTTCACATGTCCATTCTGTAACCACGAGAAATCATGTGATGTGAAAATGTAGGTTGTGGTCATTCTAAACTCTCTATAATTTGTTCCTCTTGGTAATACAAAACCTCCCAGAATACAGTAAGCTAAATGTTAAAACTACCACAGACTTGCTCGTTGAATTCAACCAGTTTTGTGTTTTAAAATCATGTCTGTGTATTCCACACAGGGAGAGGAGCCGAAACACTGGGATCATATCGTGCTCCGTTTGTCTGGAGGAGTTTCAAACTCCCATCACCTGTATCCTTTTTTGACGTCCTCTGTGCGTATCTTCACACCAGCTGTGTTGTAGAGTTGGTTTTGGCATATGTCTCTCTTTTTCTCCCACTTTGAATTTGGTCTGCTCTCTCTCCCCCCGTTTTTATCTTTCCTAGCCATCAGTAATCAGTGACTCACTCCTTCATTCGGCAGTGGGGGGTGAAACATTGTGTGCCAACCTGGCAGATCATGAATTTAAAGGGGGTGGCAAAATCCGGATTTGTGTAGTGGTGTGAAATCTGAAAACTGAGGAAACAAATGTGTTTCTTCAATGCTTGAAATTATCACCCCAGACCACTGATATCTGTGACAGAAGTTTGTGTGCATGTGTGTGTGCATGTGTGTGTGTGTGTTAAAATGTGCTGGGACCCCTACGTTTATTTGCATCAAATATTTTTTAACATAATTGTAGCCTCATTTGATAATGAATTAACCTAGACATTTTGTAGTGATTTTGTGCAACCCTAGCTTTTTAGGTTTGCTTAAATGCCATTTCAGTTATTGTAGCCTCATCGATTTAGACAAAAGCACCGTTCTTTAGTTTAAAACGACTCCCTGTTCCAAAGCAAGGTGTGGTGCCAGTATCCAATATGGATTTGTTTGAATTTAGGCACAGTCAACAACACCTTTACAGGGCAAGCCTTTGAAGCCCCTAAGAATAAAAGTCAAATAGGATTATAGCCTTTTGAGGGTGCACTGACTCTCCACTGAGTAGTTACAAAGACCATTTATCATTAATATCCTATGTCATAAATACAGTATGTATGTGTGTTTGTATGCAACTATGTATGCATGGCTATCTGTCTATCTATCTGTCTGTCTGTCTGTCTGTCTGTCTGTCTGTCTGTCTGTCTGTCTGTCTGTCTGTCTGTCTGTCTGTCTGTCTGTCTGTCAGTCAACATAATTTATGCTGGTAGGAGTTCCATGTTTTTGTGAGCTTTCAAAGAGCAAGTGCTGCATGTAACTATCCCCCTTCCATATCCACCTTGACCCTGCGCATCAGATCTGTCAGAGCCGGTAGATGTGTACAGTGACTGGATAGACGCTTGCGAGACTGCGAATCAATAACATCGGTGGTGGTGGTGGTGGTGGTGGTGGTGCGAGGCAATGAATGTATGGGGCGTAGCCAGACATGATAAAATAGATGGCCCCAGAAAAACAATCGTATGGGCCTACTTCAAATCACATAGGTTATTATTGTTACTATAACAGTCATTCAAACTAGAGGAGCCTTCTGATTGGGTGGGTGGGCTTGATTGACAGGTGGGTGGGCCCCGGGCCACCCACAGCTGCGCCTATGGAAAGAATCTATTGGAGAGTGTAAATCTGTATGCTGAATAATATGGTACTGTCTTAAATCTCACAATAGTAATAATATTTATAATAGGTCAATCAATCGGGTAGAAAACCACTGTGTAATGTTGACATTCTGTAACTCCTCATTGTCCAGGGTTAGCTGCTATGTCTGGTTGGTTGTACATTTTGTAAAATCACACATTTAATTGACTTTAGCTTGAATTAAGTTATGTCATATTGTGTCTTGATGGAAGGGTACTGTTTTATTGTAGAAACAGTACATGTCACGTTACATTAATGCCACCCAATGCAGATAAAAATTCATAAATATGAAGACAAACATATTAAATTATTTGTGTGGGAAACTGAAAGGGAAATATAGTGAAAGCAAAATAGCGGAATATTTTATTTTAAAATGAACGTATTAATAATGAAAAAAAAAACAATACGTTACACACGGGTAACACTGAACAGTGTTTTGAATGGGGAGTCTATTAAAATATAATATACCAATTACTGTATATGCAATGCATTGCTTTGTCGTATTGTTGGAGGGGAAAAAGTCATGCGTTGTATTTGTTTTGTTAAGCTATTATGTGTTTATTGACTTTTTCATGGCAAAAAAGTGTTGCAGATTAAATGTGATTCACATTTCTCATGCATACATTTAGCATTTTGCATATTCCTTTCATACAACAACAATTTAGTAACTAGTAATGTCTATATGTAATGGAGGACAGGTCCTGGAAGGTGGTTGGTGATGGAGAGGGGAAACACTCAATTCAGTTCTGTTTCAACAACATACAAAAGTACAAATGACAAGTAAGCCATGGTGATAATGATCAGATAAAAAGTCTTATTGTTTAACACAGGTGAAGTACCAATTGTGCTGGACTAAACCAACCAATAAATGTCCATTGACTAAACCAATATTAATTTAGGGTAAAAAAAAAAAAAAGGAATGTGTTTCCCCCTTGTATTTGCACTCTCAAGGCAGTAACACAAGCTACACACTAGAGGTCCCTAAGTGACTTTACCAACACTGATGGTAGGCCTATTGAGGAATAGAAAGAAAGTTTGAGGGTGATCCTATCTTTTACTTTATGTTCTATAAAGTATAAACGGTTGCCAATGGATAAAATCACAGGCAAGCACTAATGAATGTTGTGAACATTGCTGTTTAGGCCGAATGACATATTTTTATTTTATTTATTCTATGAGCAACACTAGTCATGGTGTTGTGTTTTAAGTAGGCAGTTTAGTGACTAACCCAGTTAAGTTCAATCAGATGAGGTGGTAAATCTTCTAATAGAAGTGTCTTGCAGCTTCACTGTGCTAGCAAAACAGAGCCAGAGAGCTCCTGATTAGTAGATTTACCTATTGCTCTGAGTTAACCTACTCAGGTAAGTGAATAAACTTGCTTTGTGAAATACCCCCCTTGTTAATGATTAAATCTGTACACAGACGGATGCATGGATGATATGTATAAATTGTAAAGCAAGCTTAACTTTTTGCTCAAAAAGGGTTTTGCTTGTGTTGTTAACTAGTCTGTCTTCTTTAGGTATCCCTATACTGCTGTTGACTGAGCATTGATGCATTTAGGAAGTGGTATAAAACATTACTGGAGTTAGTCTTGTTGGACTTTTCAGCTTATGGTGGTATCAACCTAAACTAGTTCAATAGATTAAACCATCTAAACTACACCTAAACCTAACCTGTCTGAATCTAAACTACAGTCTACACATGATGCATAACTAAGCTCAGTAGTGAGAGATCAAGTGCTGCATACCTCAAGCGGTTCCAATGCAAGTCTAACACAACCAACATGGCCCAGGGGGCTATTCCAAGTATGAAGTTCACTGACTGACGGAGGCAAATTAAGACAAAGTAAGTGGTAACCCTAATAGCAGAGCCCTCTGTCCTTGTTTGGCTATGGGAATAAAATCATAAGACCCATCTATTAGTAGGATTACCTCTTGCTCTGAGTAAGCATACCCAGGTAAGTGACTACACCTGTTTTTTTTTTTTTTTTTTAAAATACCACCCCATGAGCTCATGTCATGATCGTAAACAATGATGACTGCAACAGTTTGCGTGCATGTTTTTTTTTTTTTTTTTTTTTTTAACTTTAATTTTTTTTTTTCTTTCTTTGCTTTTTTCTACTTTTTTGTTCACTTTAAGTGGATAAGACTGCAGAGGTGTCAATCTTGACTTTAGAAAGTAAAAACTACACCATGTACTCCTCTCTCTTTGCTCTTACCACAGGTGAATTCACAAAATAACTGATCTGCTTGTTTTATGATCGGTATGCTCAATAATATCAACTGATTCAGAAAACAGTTGGATCAAATATGTGGCAGAGTTTTTTTTTTTTTTTTTTTTTTAACTTTCTGAAGCCAGCATTGACACCTCCGATAGACTGTAGGCCACCTTGTTAGTCAGAGCACTGATAGCCATCAATGTAGGCGTCGTCGTATAGCTCTTCGACGTTGCTGCAGTACTTCCTGTCGTAGACTTGGCGCGGGAGGCCCAGGGGGGTCATGCCCTGCTGGGATGCCACCTTGTTGGTGCCCATCTGGAGGGACACGGTCGACGTGTCACATTCCTGCAGGTTCATCTTCGTGTCGAACACCTGGCGCTTGGTGCCAGGTGCAGTCATGCCAGCCTGGAAGAACATGACACAAAACATCCCCATGTGTGTGTTTATATATGTAAACAGTACTGTGCAAAGGTTTTAGGCAGGTGTCTTCAAACCAGCATCAGTTCACACAAAGGGCTACGCACAAAGTCAGGGATTTTGTAGGATTACAGTCAGATGTATGATGGTTGGTTGTATATGTGAGGAAACCTACATCCACAGAAGATCTGTGGTTAGTTCTTCAGGATGTTTGGAACAACCTACCAGCCAAGTTCCTTAAAAAATTGTATGCAAGTATACCCAGAAGAATTGATGCACTTTTGAAGGCAAAGGGTGGTCACACCAAATATTGTTTTGATTTAGATTTCTCTTTTGTTCATTCACTGCATTTTTGATTGATGAGAATAAATGATTAACACTTCCATTTTTGATTTTTGAAGGCATTCCTAGTTTATAGCATTTTTTCACACCTGCTATATATATATATATATATATATATATATATATATATATATATCAGGGGCTAATGTTTTGCAAGGTGGTCATTGTCATGGAATTCTCTGTCTTTCAAACTCTGAAGCACTTTAAGCTACATCCGTTGTATAAAATGTGCTATACAAGTACTTATTATTATTATTATTATTATTATTTTATTATGTGGGTCACCAACCCACAGCCATGGGCTGAATGCACTGCTGGTCCAAAACAGTGTCGGATGGTGAGCTCTTACCTGGCTCGCTCCTTTGTTAGTGCCCATCTGTAGACTAATGGTGGACTGGTCCATGGGTTTATCCAGGTCGGACTTGGGGTCGTATAGGTGCCGCCTTGTTCCGTAGGAGGTCATGCCCTTTTGGCTGGCACACTTGTTGGTGCCCATCTGGGAGGTGAAGAAGCAGCATGTTTATTCTTTGGCATTGGCCTACTGGTTAAGGAATAGACCGGTTGGGAAATTGAATCCACTGACAGGTAAAGAAACAGTTTGGGATTTGACCGGTTAGAAAATTGAATCCCCTGACAGGTACAAAAAATGGGGATGAAGTGGGTGATTTTGCAGTGCTCTCCATCTCACATCCATAGCCACAGATGGGGTGCCCTTAATGCTCCCCTGGGGCTGGATTAAAGACAGACTATGGCTCTGTGCATATGTAACTGAGGTCTTCCTGCGCAGTCCAGACCCAATCTCAAACCCACAACCTCACAGCAACTCCAGTATGGCAGACAGACGCGCTACCATTTGAGCTAAAAGCCGGGCTATTAGCTCAGTCAGAAGCGTATCTTTTTGAGGCATCAGGAGGGAGGTTTACTAACATTCTACGCTGAGCTGTGCTAGCTGGCATCCATTACACTCATCCCCCTAAACCTCACTCCCATCCGGGTTCACGGCACCACTGTAACCGAGGTCTTCCTGTGCAGTCCAGACCCACTCTCGAACTCACGATCTCACAGCAACTCTGGTATGGGAGACAGATGCACTACCTAGTAAGCTAAATAGCCAGGCTATTAGTTCAGTCAGCAGCATGTCTTTTTGAGGCGTGAGGAGGGAGGTTTACTAACGTTCTACGCCGAGCTGTGCTAGCTGGCATCCGTTACACATGGGTATGTGTACTCTGAGTGTGTACCTCCTGAGATGCCCTATAAAATCCTACCAAGTACCCCCTGGACTATTTACCACATGCTATGACAACTTTTGCATAATAATAACTACATAAACAAAATGTAAGCATGCATTGCATGGTACATATTAATGTGGTGGCAATTCGGGTGTATTGGGGATCATGCCCAAATTGGACGACCACTCTTCCACTACTGGCCACTGTTAAATACATTTGTCTGTTGTCTGTTTTTAATTAAAATTTTAGTCAGTTAGTTAAGGACTTTTGGTGATTTCACCAAGGTAAGTGGATTTTTTTGATTACTGGCAAAAAGAAACAGATAGTCACAGACCTGCAGGCCAATGACGTTTCGTCCTTCCTTCATCTTCTCTGGGGCGAACCTACGTTGCTGCTTCTCAGCGTACTTCACCCCAATGTCAGATTTGGTGTTAACACCCTTGGTCTTGGCCTAAAAATGGGAAAAAAAGACACGCCTGTTATAATGTTTTTGGTTTTTTTTTTTGCCTTTTTATACAGAGTTTTCCCATGCATTTCTATAAATGATGTTTCCAGTGCTGCGTCCAGTGCTCCGCCTATAAAAAAAATAACAACATCTCTGGTAACACCCACCACTCCAGCCAGGGTGATCAGCGTAGACTGGACCTGCGTGTGATTCATGTTCTCAAAGAGGTCGTTGGCCTCGAAAATATCATGAGGCCTGAGTCCGTAATCGGTGATGGCTCGGACAAAGTTACCAATGTTCTCAAGCTGGAACAGAAAGACACAAGAAAACACAGAGAGAGATTTAACACTTTTTTATAAGAGGCCTTTCCAACAATCATACATCAATAAAACACAGCTGATGTAAAAAAAAAAAAAGCAGCATCTGTTTCTAGAATCAAGAAAACAAATTCAAAGCAAATTCAAAACTCTTCTGCCAACCATTAATATTTTCAAAATCAATCCCCCAATGTAACAATGTAACATTACGCATAACATTACATGTTGTTATATGTAGATGCACTTAAAAAGACACAAATCAAAGAGTTAGCATTCATCCTAGACAATAAGAAGGGATCATGGACGAGAAGTGTCCATGTCTGTGCCTATTTTTGTCTGAAGAATGCTTCTCAGAGAAAGCGTGTTGTTTAGACACTGGGCCAGTTTTGCAGCATCGCCAGACATTAATGTCCATCAGTGTGAGCAAGCAGCCCAGACCACCCTGAAGCTGTTGCAAAGCCCCAGAAAACTAAATCTGATTACAGGTTTGTTGAAACATTCATTCAATTTCTTTTCATTACATTCATTTGTACTATTTATTGAACTGCCATTCAGTGATCACAAACTAGTGTTTCACATATCAACACTTTTTTTTAACATTTCAAAACAATCTCTTCTTTTTAGTGTTAGATGCTGGAAAGACTCCACGCATTTAATTGCCGTTTGTTTACAGTTTGTATTTATTCCTTTGCAGCTTTATGTAGAAGAAACCAGAACCAAAACGCTGGGCCATATCATGTGCAAGCTCGAAAGGTCAGATTATCCACATTTTCTTCTCTGTAGCTATGCTTTCATTTACAAGCACACGACATACAGTACATACAGGTCAGTCAATATGCCATGTAGATCGCATATATATCAATATTATTTAGTTAGCATTTGGACTTCTGCCTAAAAGCAGAAGCTTAAAGCTACTCTGCCTACGGGAGGGATAAATTGTTACTGGGGTTGAATAGCTGAGAGCCAACATACACACAATCTGATACACAGCTAATTCAACAGCCTCTGTCGTGGAATGTAAACATACTGTACGGATCCTCTGTGCCAAACAGTAATGCTGCAACGATACCATATACAGCTCGCTGTCGGGAGAGGTTTGGAGTCAGAGACGTCCAGAAAAAAAAGAAAGAAAAAGAAAAAAGAAAAAGAAAGCATTGTTGTTAACCACCGGGAAATAAAATGTGACTGTGAAAGGAATTAAAGTGTGAAAAAGAAACAATTACTTTCACTTGGGTGGGATGAACAGAGTGGGAGGAGGAGGATGTCAGAGACAGATGGGTAGAGACAGAGAGATGAAAAAGAGGAGAAGAGAAGGAGGAGAAGAGATAGATTCGAAAGACAGTGTAGTGCAGGGGCTTAGCCAGAATTTATAAAATGGGTGGGCTTATAAAAAAATTAAAATGGGCCTAGGCCCAAAACACACAGTTTACTGTTATTGCTTAAATAGTCGATCAAACAAAAAGAGCCTTCTGATTGGGTCTGATAAGCCACCCGTGGCTACACATATGGTGTACTGAGAGATAAATACTGTACAGCCAGAAACATGCTTAATTCAGAAGAAGTAGAATGGAAAGACTGTGGAACGGTAGATAAAGACAGAGAAAGAGGAAAAAAAAACGAAATTCAGCTCATTTAAATGTAGCTGTTTTATACCGTAACATACCGGAACCTTCTCTTACTCAGACAAGACTATATAGAACAGTTTCTTTTCCAGATAATTGATATTGTCCCCTTGTCCCCCGGCTGTAGCAGTTAACTCTGAGTGCTATACACAAGCAGTCTCTTTTGCCCACCTTTTTTGGTATGTTTTGCTAGCATCATTAGCTTGCTAGGGCCCCTACTGCCATTGTGGCCCGCAGGAAGTCAGTCTCAGTTTTCCTCCTACTTTGATACCCATATCATATTAAGGAGAGACAGCGACAGAGAGAGAGATCACACACACACACACAGACTCTTTCTCTCTCTCTTTCTCTCTCTCTCTCTCTCTCTCTCTCTCTCTCTATCTATCTTTCCCTCCCTCTCTCTCTTTCTCTATCTATCTCCCTTTCTCACACTGTCTATCTATCCCTCTCTATCTCCCCCCCTCTCTCTCTCGCTGTATTACATTGTACCCTGTATGTAAACCTGTTCTGCTTTGGCGATACAAAACTGTTTGTCATGCCACCAAAACTCATTTAAATTGAATTGAATTTAATTGAATTGAGATGGCAATAGAAAAAAAAAGTCAAGGTGCACTGCACAGCAAAGGATGCCATGATGGCTACTCTGAGGGACAAGCTTAGAACTAGAAGCGTAATAAAGTCAGTGAGTTCAAGATGGGCTGCCTGGGGCCAGACAGACAGACAGACAGACAGACGTGTCATAGCTCCATAACTCCATTACCCTCTGCTACATAGGTGTAGCGCTCCGGTCTGCTTACATTTCTCCGTCACGCACTGATGATTTGTGCGGTGACATGTACGCCGCATGTAGCTACAGTGGAGCCATCAGAGCATAACAAACCGCATAGCACACACACGCACACCCACACACACACACACACACACACACACACACACACACACACACACACACTGTACACACACATACACACACACACACCTTCCACACACACACACACACACACACACACACACACACACACACACACACACACACACACACACTGTACACACACATACACACACACACACCTTCCACACACACACACACACACACACACATGCACGCGCGCACACACACACGTGCACACACACACACACACACACACACACACACACACACACACACACACATACACACGCGCAGGCACACACACACAGGTGGCCCTCCCAGGCCACAGATAGTGGCAGGAAGACGTGTGTGGGTGTGTGTGTGTGTGTGTCTTTCAGCGCTGGTGCCAAATTTGGCCATAGGTGTTTTAGCATAACAAACTGCATAGCACACATACACACACACACACACACAGATTGCCCTCCCAGACCACAGATAGTAGCAGGAAGATGTGTGTGTGTGTGTGTGTGTGTGTGTGTGTGTGTGTGTGTGTGTGTGTGTGTGTGTGTGTGTGTGTGTCTTTCTTTGCCAGTGCCAGATTTGGCCAGAGGTGTTTTAGCATCATCGGGACGAGTAGATCTCTGCCTCACCTGATGCCAATTTTGGCTCGACTCGTTTATCTTCCTGACCGACCCCGGCTGCAGCTTGTTGATTAGACTGTGGAGAGAGGGAAGAGAAAATAGAAGAAAAATAGAGTGAAGAAAATAGAGTGATTAAAAGGGAACGATTTTTTTTTTTTTTTTATCTACGGCATGTAACGTTTACATTTTTTAGGTATGTCGATTTATAAGGTGAGGTGGCGTATGGTTACACTTAAGCTCGGTGTCCATAAAGCATCATAGTCACGTTTGTAAATATTTATTAAGTATTCATAACTCATCATCGCAACTGGCACACGTCTCTGTAAGTATTTATATATGCACATAACGGCATTCTCGAAGCATTGTGATGTTGTACAAAACAGAGCTCTGGAAGTTTGCGTAGAAGCAGACACGACTGTATTAGGCGGATATATAGTACAACATTTCATGTGAGGTAAATAAAGTAAAGTAAAACGTTAACACATTCAAAGCTGTGTTGGCTTCCAAAATAATATGACAATGCTTGTCAACTGCAGTTGTCGCTAGGAATGGGAATTAAAAACAGGTTCTTGCTGAGAACCGGTTCCTTGTGTTTCAATTCCTTGGAATCATTTGCCAGTTTTGCAAACGATTCCCTTATCGATTCCAGCGGGCATGACTAACTTACGCAAGTTACACAACGTGCGTAGCAACGTGCAGTCAGCAGGAAACATGGCACCCATGCTGTTGTATTGATTATTTTCTACAGAAGAATATTTATTTTAGCTGTGGCCCTCTTTTGACCTCACGGTTGGGCTTGTAAGGTCAGGTTACTTTTAAACTAAACAAATTTGATGCTAATCGTCCTGTTTGTTCTCCTTTTTTCCAAATGAGAATTGACGGGAGAATCGATAAAGAACCGAATCGTTACGCAGAGTCGAAAATGGAATCGGAATCGTAAAAATCTTATCAATTCCCAACCCTAGTTGTCACTATGTATCAGTGCTTACACAGACGTAATGAGGCATAACCTTAGCAAATCTGTTTGAAATGATTTCTAGATACACCGTTTAAAGTGTTACTCTGCATTTCTATTGAAAACATGGACATAAAAATGATTAGTTTCCTCAGAGATTTTATCATATGCTCAGTACAAACATGCCCAACTACTAAATAACTACCTCCCATACCATAAAGTGCATAATCATGTAAACACTAAACTTCAATATGTTTGTTTTATTTCTTACAATATGTTGAAAGTTGACCTTATTTCTGTTCTCAAACAAAAAGTCGCAAAAAAAATCGAAAGCACTGGTAGGTGACCTATGACCTTTCGACCTCTTGACTCACTCGCACAGGATGACTCCGTCCTTCAGGCTCTCCATGAAGTTATCGCCGAGGCGACGTCCCGTCACTTCCTGGATCCACATCCGCAGCTGCTCCTCTATCACCGGGTCATATTTTCCTGCCAGCTGTGTTGGGGGGGACAAAGGGCAAAGGTGAGGGGTTAAAAAGAAATCTCCATGCAAGTTATTGGGACGTGTTTGTGAGTAGTAACAGTAAGCACTATAGCATCATATATAATGTTTTAGAAGGCATGTTGGTTTTTTAATGTAAAATGCAGTCCATCTTTCACTTGTAACTGGTTGACAACTGGTGCTCTTAACATTGCATTGGCCCCTGGAAGCTTATATTTTTCAGGATGTGGCCCATAAACACAAAAGTTTGGCCACCCTTGCTTTAGGAGTTCACCGACATTCACATAAGTCAGTTTACAATAATCTGACCATACTTGGACTTGTACAAGGGGAGGGGGGAGGGGGGGGGGGGGTATGTGATAAGATTTGCATTTGAGTCCAGGCCAACAAATCTATCCCAGAGTCTGGAGAGATCCTATCAGCCTGAGCGGAGTTCCTCAGACAGGCCTCGTGCAGCATGTACTGTATGTGTTGGTAAGTGTCTAACAGCTCTGTGCTGTAATGCGTCTGAGTGCTTTGGGATTGTCTGCAAGGTTGACACCCTCATAACTGAGATTCTTGTATTCTGTCTGTCTGTCTGTCTGTCTGTCTCTTTCTCTCTGTCTCTCTCTCTCTCACACACACACACACAAACACACACACACACACACACACACACACACTCTCACTTGCTGGATTGCTTACTTTCTCTCCCACTCCATCTTCCCTCTCTCTCTCTCTCTCTCTCTCTGTCTCTATGTGTCTCTCTCTTTCTCTCTCTCTCTCTCTCTCTCTCTCTCTCTCTCTCTCTCTCTCTCTCTCTCTCTCGCACACACACACACACTCTCTCTCTCTCTAACTGGCATCTCACTCTCACTTACATTCTCTCCCACTCCATCTTCTCTCTCTTTCTCTCTCTCTCTCTCTCTCTGTCTTTCTCTCCCTCTCTCTCTCTCTCTGTCTCTCTCCCTCTCTCTCTCTTTCTCTCACACACACCCACACTCTCACTGCTTACTTTCTCCTGCTCCATCTTCCCTCTCTCTCTCTCTATCTCTCTCTCTCTCTCTCTCTCTCTCTCTCTCTGCCTCTCTGTGTGTCTCTCTCTCACACACACACACCCACACACAGACACACACACACATTCTCTCTCACTGGCTAGACTGCTTACTTTCTCCTGCTCCATCTTCTCTCTCTCTCTCTCTCTCTCTCTCTCTCTCTCTCTCTCTCTCTCTCTCTCTCTCTCTCTCTCTCTCTCTCTCTCTCTCTCTCTCTCTCTCTCTCTCTCTCTCTCTCACACACACACACACACACACACACACACACACACACACACACACACACACACATACACTAACTCTCTGGATGTGGATGTTATCCTTTTAAGAAGACGTGGGAGAGAGGAGAGAGAGGGGAGGCCGCAGAAGACTGTGATTCATTAGCGGTAGCAGGGAGAGGCTTATTCTTCTTCTTCCAGAGAACAGAGCACACCAAACTAGGCAGAAACTGTTCTTCCCGCCCCCGCCCCCACCCCCCATCCTTCATCCTCCATGTTTCACTTCACTTGCTCCCGATTTCTCTTCCTCCCCTCCACCACCCCACGTTTTCTGTCGTACAATGTCTCATCCTCTCTTTCTCTCTTCCCCTCCCTCTCTCTCTGTCTCTCTCTCTCTCTCTCTTTCTCTTTCTCTTTCTCAAACACATGCACACATGCACATATGCACACATACGCGTGCGCGCGCACACACACACATACTCACACATACACACTGGCGTAGTTACCGAAAATGCCCCTTTAGAGATAGCCAAATACATGCACACACACTTAAACAGACACAAAGAAATGGTGCAGTCTGGTGTTTCTGTGTGTGGTGTGTGTTTGTGTGTGTGTGTTTGTGTGTATGTGTATGCATGTGTGTGCGCATGTGTGTGTATATGCTTGTGTGTGTGTCTATGTGTATGTGTGTGTCTATGTGCGTGTGTGCACGTGTGTGTGTATGCGTGTGTGTGTGTGTATGCATGTGTCTACATGCATGTGTGTGTGTATGCTTGTGTGTGTGTGTGTGTGTGTGTGTGTGTGTGTGTGTGTGTGTGTGTGTGTGTGTGTGTGAGTGTGGGAGGTGCAGTGTGCTTTGCATCTTATTAAGGCAATGAGTAGCCACATTCAGTCAGAGTCAGTATGTTGTATATATGTTCTGCTTGAAGCCTGCAGCATCCTAGTGCTAAGAGACTTATACATTTACGAAATAGAAAGATAGAGAGAGATACAGAGAGAGAGGGAGTGCATTTGGTAATGTAGTATATTATTTGCTATACCATAATTAGTAGAGTATTAGTAGAGAAAAGGAGAGTAAAGTAGGGAAACCTTATTTATCCTGAAGGAAATTAAAGATAATTGTTGCATATACACTCATTCACAGGCTTAGGCCCTGTCCACATTAATGCGGATACATATGCAAACGCATAATAATGTATTCTTTGCGCCTCCCGTCCACATTAACACGGCGAATTCAAACACG
Organism: Coilia nasus; assembly: GCA_027475355.1. NCBI lineage: Eukaryota > Metazoa > Chordata > Actinopteri > Clupeiformes > Engraulidae > Coilia > Coilia nasus. The sequence continues at coordinate 13,021,950 of CM050198.1, forward strand.
GCAAACGAAGCTTTTGGAAAACGATCGCTGAAGTGGAGAGATCCGAATACGCCGGCTTGGAATGGAGGATAGGCGTTCCATTGCTATGGCACCCGAGGAAAGTTTGTGCTCGGACTTGGTAATTTCTTCCTCCTTGTGGGGGAAGTCCTTGTCTTCCTGTACGGTGGAAAAGGGGTACTCGGCGACAAACCTTCGCAAAATATCCCCGTATTTTGTCACACACGTCTCCCAATCTACACTTTCCAGTACCTTTTGGGACTTATACTCTGACGTAACCCAAAGGAGTAATTCCACTTCATCGTCCGTCCAAGCGAAGAAGGAAGCTTTACTCATGTTGAAGTTGAACTTGAAGCAATCTTGCTAGCGTTGAAACCTGCAACAATCTTGTCTAACAGAACTGCTAGTGTAACTGCTCTTTTTTACTTTCAGCGAGCGATAGAACTTTGAGGTGCACTGGAGTTTGGCGGGACTGGAGTGACGTAACAATCACAACATTTCTGAATTTTTCATAGCAGACATTTCTAAAAACGCATTATTGTGGACATAGCCTTAGTCCACCGTATTACATACACAGGAAGGCTATTCCGTGGTGAGAGACCCCAATTTAGTGTACACACGATGAAGTGCATGCATTCTTTGCTTGACTGAAGAAGAAGAATTTGAGTGCCCTTTTCCTACTTTTCTCCTTCACTAAACACTAAACACTTCTCTTCCCTTTGATACTTCACTCTTTTTTTCAGAGGAAGGATGATCTTTCTTTCTGCTTCCTCTTCTTTCCTGATGATCTTTCTTTCTTTCTTTCTTTCTTTTCTTTCTTTCTTTCTTGCTCTGGCCCCTGAACTCTCCTCCACAACCCCCCCTCCACACACACACACACACACACACATATTTATACTCCACTCACTTTCTCTCTCTCTGAGTCTGTCTGTCTTTCAATTTGTCCCTCTTTCTCTCTTGTTCTCCATCCTCCCTCCATCCTCAAGAGACATGGCCTCTCTCTCTCCCCCCTTTCTGTCTCTCTCTTGTTGCCCCCTTCGCTCTCCCTTGCCTCTCCTCCCTCTCTCTCTCTCTCTTTCCTTGCCCCCCTTCTCTCCCCTTCTCTCCCTGCCTCTGCCCCTCTCTCTCTCCCTGCCTCTCCCTCTCTGTCTCTCTCCCCTGCCTTTCTCTCTCTCTCTGTCTCTCTCTCTTTTTTCCTGCCTCTCTCCCTCTCTCTCTCTCTCTCTCTCTCTCTGTCTCTCTCTCTCCCCTCTCTCCCTCTCTTTCTCTCCCTCTCTCTCTCTCCCTCTCTCTCTCTCTCTCCTCCCGCTCTCTCTCTCCCTCTCTCTCTCTCTCATCTCGCTCTCTCTCTGAGTCTGTAGTGTTTACAGCTTGTGGGCGTCCCCTGTCACTCCAGACAGAGAGATGCTGCTGCTGCTGCTCCTGCTGCTGCAGAGCCCATAAAAGGAGCTGCCCTGTGGGCCTATAACCACCTACCTGTGTGTGTGTGTGTGTGTCTGTGGGTGTGTGTGTGTGTGTGTGTGAGTGTGTGTGTGTGTGTGTGTCTGTGGGTGTGTGTGTGTGTGTGTCGGTGTGTCTGTGTGGTGGATGTGTGTGTGTGTGTTTTGGGGTGCATGTGTGCAGGCACATGTGCGTTAGTCAAATGCATCACTCAGACTTATGCCCCACACGTGCATCCTGTATACTGCATATGTGTGAAAGTGTGCACATATATAGTACACATGCATATGCATGGGTAGGTGGAAGTGTACAAGTGATGGGTTTATCTAACATGCAACTATTTGACATTGGAACAGATCCATCTGTATGAATTCTGAGTATATTCCCTTCTGTCTGTGTCACACGTGTGCATTACAAGAAGAGGAGAGAACAGAAGAGGCTATCACAGCTAGCTGAACAGACCAGAACAGAACAGAACAGAACAGAGCGAGGGGGAGTATAGTCTACTGACAGGAACCACGAGGGCTTCTTGGCTTCTTGGCAGAGCTCACTACACAGCAGCCCCTGCCCCGCTCTCGTAGCCAGACCCAAAGACAGGCCCGCAGCTGGGGGAAGGTTACTGTAAATATTTATCCAAGCCGGCAGCCAGCAGATCTGTCATATGCCTTTTCCCCAGAAAAGGGGATCCCACCGCACCCCCAGTTGTTGGCCATGCTCAGGCCCCAGAGAGCCAGCGACAAGCCATCGACTGCGACTGACTGAACTGACCATATTTGAGGGGTCCAGGGAAAGAACGGGCACGGTCACTAATGCAGAAACGGCATTTATAAGGTTTTATTTTTTTATTTTATTTTATAAGTAAATGCTATTTTAACATGCTTTTAGCTTGAGACTATGCTCATTTACTCACAGGATTGCTTTTGAATAAAGCTGGGGTTTTTTAATGCATCTACCTATAGGGGGAGTGATGTAAAATTTTTGATTTTGTGAACTATGCCCGCTTTTTCCCGTGGACTCCTGATTTGGCTCAAGGATGGCATCAGGGAGCTGGCCGCCTTCCCCCTGACTCTGAATTTACATTTGCAATCCAAATCTACTCCCATAACTGACATTTTTCAACCTTAGTTACTAAAAATGTAGCATATGTGTTTGCTGTGATGTATCAAAGCTGTGGTACTAGTGCTGTAGATATGTTTTAGTAACACTTTCCTTTCATGTCAAGTAAAATGTATTGTCAGTAACACTTTATTTTATGGTTCCTTTTTCAGTGTATCTACATGTATCAACATGTAAAATGATGTACTTACACTGTATACAACTAATACTAATCCTAACCCTTACCTTAACCCTATGGTACAGTGTAAGTACATATTGTTACATATTGTTGTCACTTTCTTACACTGTACCTCACTGATGTAACAGGGACAGTAAAAATAAAGTGTGGCACACTAACACTAACCCTATGGTACAGTATATGTACATAATGTTACATATTGTTACACCACGTTGTTACACTGCACCTAATTGATGTAACACTGACACTAAAGTAACCCATGTATGTATTACATACACATATATGTAACCCACTTCTTAACCTAAGTAGCTAAAACATGGCATATGTATTTGCTGTGATGTAGCAAAGCTGTGGGTAGGGTAGGGTGATGTACATATTTTTGGTAATATCAGAAATACAATACATAATGTAATCAAAGTACAAAACATAACCATGAGGTTTATGATATGATATGATATGATATGATATGATATGATATGATATGATATGATGTATGATATCATATATGATATGATATGATATGATGTATGATATCATATATGATATGATATGATATGATATGATATATGATATGATATGATTTATGATATCATATATGATATGATATGATATGATATGATATGATATGATATGATATGATATGATATGATGTATGATATCATATATGATATGATATGATATGATATGATATGATATGATCCAAATTAGTTAACTGACACACATCTGAGTGATAGTGATTGTGTGGGGGTGACCGCACAGGTGGTTGAGCAGAGAGTTGGGGGTGTATTCTGCATGATGGTTAAGAAACTTCTGGAATGTGACATAAAGCAGGTGACATGTCTCTCTCTCTCTCTCTCTCTCTCTCTCTCTCTTCTCTTTCCCTCTCTGTGTCTCTCGCTTTCTGTCTCTCTCTACCTCTCTCTTTCCCTTTCTCCTGTGTCTCTCCCTTTCTGTCTCTCTCTCTTTCTCTCTCTCTCTATCTCCCTTTCTCTGTGTCTCTCCCTTTCTGTCTCTCTCTCTTTCTCTCTCTCTCTATCCCCCTTTTCTCTGTATCTCTCCCTTTCTGTCTCTCTCTTTCTCTCTCTCTCTATCCCCCTTTTCTCTGTATCTCTCCCTTTCTGTCTCTCTCTCTTTCTCTCTCTCTCTATCTCCCTTTCTCTGTGTCTCTCCATTTCTGTCTCTCTCTCTTTCTGTCTCTATCTTTCTCTCTCTCTCTATCTCCCTTTCTCTGTGTCTCTCCCTTTCTGTCTCTCTCTCTTTCTCTCTCTCTCTATCCCCCTTTCTTCTCTCTGTCTCTCCCTTTCTGTCTCTCTCTCTTTCTCTCTCTCTCTATCTCCCTTTTCTCTGTATCTCTCCCTTTCTGTCTCTCTCTCTTTCTCTCTCTCTCTCTATCCCCCTTTTTCTCTGTATCTCTCCCTTTCTGTCTCTCTCTTTCTCTCTCTCTCTCTCCCTTTCTCTGTGTCTCTCCATTTCTGTCTCTCTCTCTTTCTCTCTCTCTCTATCCCCCTTTTCTCTGTGTCTCTCCCTTTCTGTCTCTCTCTCTTTCTCTCTCTCTCTTCTATCCCCCTTTTCTCTGTATCTCTCCCTTTCTGTCTCTCTCTTTCTCTCTCTCTCTCTCCCTTTCTCTGTGTCTCTCCATTTCTGTCTCTCTCTCTTTCTCTCTCTCTCTATCCCCCTTTTCTCTGTGTCTCTCCCTTTCTGTCTCTCTCTCTTTCTCTCTCTCTATCTCTCTCCCCTTTCTCTCTGTCTCTCCCTTTCTGTCTCTCTCTCTTTCTCTCTCTCTATCCCCCCTTTTCTCTGTGTCTCTCCCTTTCTGTCTCTCTCTCTTTCTCTCTCTCTATCTCTCTCCCTTTCTCTCTGTCTCTCCCTTCTTCTGTCTCTCTCTCTTTCTCTCTCTCTATCTCTCTCCCTTTCTCTCTGTCTCTCCCTTTCTGTCTCTCTCTCTTTCTCTCTCTCTATCTCCCTTTTCTCTGTATCTCTCCCTTTCTGTCTCTCTCTCTTTCTCTCTCTCTCTATCTCCCTTTCTCTGTGTCTCTCCCTTTCTGTCTCTCTCTTTCTCTCTCTCTCTCTATCCCCCTTTTCTCTGTATCTCTCCCTTTCTGTCTCTCTCTCTTTCTCTCTCTCTATCCCCCTTTTCTCTGTATCTCTCCCTTTCTGTCTCTCTCTCTTTCTCTCTCTCTCTATCCCCCTTTTCTCTTTATCTCTCCCTTTCTGTCTCTGTCTTTCTCTCTCTCGCTGTTGTTTTCTTTCAGTCTCTTATCTTCACATCCTTTCTTTCTTGTTGTCACACTCTCTCACGCCCTGTCTAACTGCTGTCTCTCATTGGTTGTTTTTCTTCCTTTCATTCTTTAATGCTCTGACCTTCTCTGTCTCTCTCAGACTGTTCTGTGCTCTGGAGGTTTCTTTTTTTTTTTTTTTCGTTTTTCTGTCAACATTAGTCCTTTGCAGAAAGTCCTGCTTTCTATGGTCATAAGCACACTCAGACAGAGAGAGAGAAGGAGAGAGAGAGAGAGAAAAAGAGAGAGAGAGAGGCAGGCAACCGAGATGGAGAAATAAATATCATACACTGATGTATCTTCAT
>CM050198.1:13032261-13167261 GCA_027475355.1 Coilia nasus
TGTGTGTGTGTGTGTGTGTGTGTGTGTGTGTGTGTGTGTGTGTGTGCACACGTGGTAGTGATCTTTACAGTCCACTTGATGGATTCAAAGTTTCAGTGGTAGGTGGGAGAGAGAGACAGAGAGAAAGAGAGAGAGCAAGCGATAGAGAGGCAGACAGAGAGAGAGAGAGAGAGCAAGCGAGAGAGAGACAGAGAGAAAGAGAGAAAGAGAGAGAGGGATGGAATGTGCAAGCTTTATTTGGGCATAGAGACAGCCGCATGGCCAAAGGGCTGCTGCCTGTAATTAGGTGCATAGGGTGAAGGCTAAGAAGCCTGAAGAATCTTCTGGAACACGTAAGAGCCTGCCATCACCATCCAGATTTTTACTATGGGACCACCAGCAACTGATATTTCCCCTTGATATTTAATCTTGTAAAAAAGGACAGTAAAAACACAAGTATTAACACATGTCCATCATCAAAGCCATTGTGTTAGAAGGAGTGAAAAAAAACAAAAGAAACAAGCAACAAGGAAGGACATATATAAGTAAGTAAACAAACAAATAAATAAATAAACAAATAAAGTTATACATCTTGATGCAGTAACAGTTGTTAAAGCAGTAACAATTACAAATTATTATTATCATTTTTTTATATGTATCACTTTTTCTTTCTTTAAACGCATTACATTTCTTAAACTCGATTATAGGCCTGCACTACAATATGCTTTTTACAAAATGTGAGATATTGTCAGGTCTTATTAGTGTTGCTTTAAAACTTACTGTAGTAAGTAAGTAGTATTTCACGTAAGAAACAACAGTATGTTTATTTCTTAGTGTATTGGTGTATTTATTTTTGTGAGTAGTTTCTCACTAAAAACCTTCTTTAACTGAAGTCATAACGTATTATGGGTGAGCTGATGTCATTACAATGCTTAGTCCTCCCCCTTGTGGCTCCCTTGTAGTACTGCACAAGACAAGTACTCTCCCCATGGCCTAGTGATATGGACGCTGCATGTGATGTTATTCATGACATCTTTTCCTTTTATTTTTTTATTATTTTCATTTTGGGCTGGAAAAGGCATGCACTATTTCCTAAGCTGTAGAAATACTCTAATCAACGTGTTTATAGTGTTTTGCTTTCTTTGATGTAGTGTCTAAATTAGAAATGTTATCATATGGGAAAAAGGGCTCGAAGTTTTAGGAAAACATAAAAAAAAAACATCAATATTCAGTGTAAGTGGTGGTGTTCGACTTATGGTATCTATGTTTAAAGTGTCACACAGTTAAACATTTCACATATGCATGCTGAGTGGGAACTTAAACTTAAAGGAGGTGGGAACCTCTTTTTAACTTTTTTGGATATTTTTGGTCTTTTGGTTCAGCACCTTCCTAAGTTACAGATGTGCATGCCCTTGTTTCCTTTTTTGATAAATTTTTGGACCATTAATCATCATCACTTGGTTTTGTTAATCCCAGTGTTCTTTTGACATATGACTTGAAATGAATGTTTCACATCTGTTGGCTGGTCACTAGGACAAGGCCAAAGGCCCCTACAGGTAAGACCCATTACAGTACTCGCCTTATAGAACTATTTTCTGTTTTCACAAATTTCTGACAGCTTTCACAGCAAGTATTATGACTTGGTTTTGTTACCCTTGTATTCTTTTGACATATGACTTGAAATGAATATCTTTTTCTGACAGCTTTCACAGCTGCCGTTATCACTTGATTTTGTTAACAAACGTGTTATTACCAATGTGCTTTTGACATAGGAGAAAAAAGTAAAGGTGCCAATTGTTTGCTTGATCACTAGGCCTGAGGACCTTACACGTTAAACCCATACATTACCTTTTCAACGTTTCTGTTTTCACATATTTCTGATAACTTTCACAGCCAGTATTATGTTCTTTTGATATATGACTTGAAATGATAACTGTCACAGTTGATTGTATTCATGTCAGCAATCAGCATTCTTTTCTTGGTCATCAGCGCTATACCTGACTTTTATTATGAAACACCCACTTCAAGTCGGAGAGATCCCTTGTCTCCCAGTCTATGGAGAAATCGCGGATACAATGAGAGGATAGAAAAGGTTTTTTTTTTTTTATTGATCACCATTTTGAACAGTATTTATGATTTCACATCTGAATGCAAGTTTTTCACAATTAAATAAAAGTTGCTAGTTCATTTTCAATAAGGTGCACAGCCACCGATATTTTGAATGTCAGGCGAACTTTACTGCGGTCTGTGGGTCAGGTGGTATGGTCAGCTGTCTCAAGTGTTACAGAAGACACGTTTTGGAATTTCCTTTACAGCGATTTGTCTAGTTGTTAAAAGATTACGTTACATGTAGGCCTATGTAATGTAGACTATAGTATGGTTCTGCTGTTTCATGCAGTTATGTGAAAACGTTGTTGTTATTACAATAGCCTACATGAATCCTATAGCCTATATAATCTTTTATATTTATGTCTCGGACGTTAGCCCTTCATCAGACTTTTGATGTGGTAGTGGTAGGATATACCGCTGCAGTAAAGAAAGCATAATCACAAACAGGCATACTTGGTATTAAGTATTTGGGCCTAATGTTTCACGAGAATGACAGAATGTATCCACTTCTGTGCTTCATTGTAGACATTCCAAGTGTGGCTGGCTCGTAATGATGACGCACTGTGTAGTTTCGTGTTCGCGCCACTCTTTGTAAAACCCAAAGGGAGGGGCGAGGGCGACTGACTGACTGATTTCAACGAGGTCCTCTCGGAAGACAAAGTTTTCGGAGTACAGTTACCCACTGAATTCGTTTGAGATAGAAAGATGAGTGGCCAAGATCCAGGAGGAAAGGGTTCTGGAAAAGGTGGCGTTAAGCGTCATCGCGAAGCTCTTCGGGACGACAAATACGAACTGAGAAAGAGAAAGGTGGCGGAAATAAAAATGCAATTAGGCAGGCAGCAGTCACTTTTCACGCAGCCGAATTCAAAAGCCAGGACAGTCACTGAAGCATCGTTACGGGTGAGTCACTCCATCATTAAGCAGAAGAGGGTCTTCCAAGATGGAGAGATGGTAAAAGAGGCCTTCCTTGAGGCCGCAGATTCGTTGTTTCAGGACTTTAAAAACAAACCAGAGATAATATCTTCGATCAAAGCCCTTCAGTTATCAAGAAGTTCTGTTACAAGGCGCTGTGAAATGATTGGCGATGATCTGAGACAGCAGCTTCAGAGGGACATTGCGGACTGCGAGTGTTTCTCACTGCAAGTCGACAAGTGTACGGACATAAGTGATACAGCCCAATTGTGTGTTTTCATTCGGATGGTGTTTGGAGATATGACCGCCAAAGAGGAGCTGTTAACTATACTACCCATGAAGGAATACACGCGCGGAGAGGACATTTTCCAAGTCTTCAAAAACTTTGTGGATAAAACCCAACTCCCAGTGGGTAAACTGGTGTCAATCACCACGGACGGGGAACCTGCAATGGTGGACTGCTCTGATGGATTTATTGCTAAGTGCAGGGAGGACGATGCTTTTCCAAGCTTTCTTAATTATCATTGTATAATACACCAACATGCACTATGCGGAGAAATGCTAAACATGAAAGAGATAGTTGATGTGGCAACCAAAATAGCCAGTTCTATTCGAGCGAGGTCTCTTCAAAGACGTCTGTTCCGTGCACAGTTGGAAGAGGCTGACTGTAACTCTTCCGACCTCCTGCTACACGCCGACGTGAGATGGCTTAGTGGGGGGGGATTCTTGCAGAGATTTCGGGAGCTCTGTCCGGAGATTAAGGAGTTTCTTCTGGTCACTAAACATGCGGAACACAAGCAACTTGATGACAATCAGTGGCTGCTAGACTTGGCGTTTTTAACTGATCTTACTAACATGTTGAACGAACTTAATTTGGAGCTGCAAGGGAAAGACAAAAGCGTGGTAGACATGATCAGCTCAGTTAATGCATTCAGACGGAAATTGAAATTGCTGTCATCAAAGTTGCAGCGCCATAATTTGGGAAACTTCCGAAACCTCGCATCCGAGCTGGAGAAACAGGGGAGGGCATGTTCGCAAATTGACAGTGTACGCTACACTGAGCAGATACAAAATGTTCAGGCAGACTTTGACAACCGATTTCAAGACTTTGCTTTACTCGAGCCAATCGCTACATTTATGTGCCATCCGTTTGGGGAAGACACTGAGGTGGATTCCCTCGCTTCACAAATTGCAACACCGTTTCACCTGAACCCTTATGCAGTGGAAGACGAGATGCTGACGCTACAATCTGACATTCGGCTGAAGTCCAGGGCGCATGAGCAGTTTTGGAATTTACTTACAGAGAAAAAGTACCCAAACATGAGGAAATGTGCTAGGTCCTTGACTGCATTATTCGGCTCTACTTATTTGTGCGAGTCGGCTGTTTCCCACATAAAGATTATTAAGTCCAAATACCGTTCCACCATGACTGATCATCATTTGGAGGCCAGCTTGAGGCTCGCTACCAGCAGCTACTGTCCGGACTATGCAGCCCTGTCTGACTCCCTCAAGTGCAGGTCATCAGAGTAACATGGTAATATATAATTACACATGTATTAGAGTTTTGCTGTAAAGGTTCATTTTAAAGTAATACAAATGTATTGAAGTTGTGCTGTAAAGGTTCATGCATCGATGCATGTATTTTACTATGCTGCATATGTAATGCAACATTGTATATCTATACACGAACTGCATAAATGTACATATGAATCACATACTGAGTATCCCTATACGATCTTTAGCCTGTGCACATGAATTCGATACGATCCCAAACCATTTCCCATCGGATTCAACTCGTCCATGTGCACGCAGTGACGCAGCACGCAGCATAAGTTAAGTCAAGTAGCCCTTGTTGCAGCCAAAGTGCTCTGACATGGTATGTATATGTTATTCTGTAAATTGTTATACATTATATTGTACTTCAGTAATGATACTAATCAACATAGCTACATTAATTGTATTGGAAAGGTGCAAAACTTCCTGATGCAATAATAGTGCAGCAAAAAAAACTTATGGGCATTTTTCCTCACACTCTTAGCTAAATTTCCTACTCACAGGAGCCGACTATTTTCCTTTACATTTTAGTCACACCTGTAAACAGCAACTATTAGGTCTTCAGCTTCAGAGGTAGCTAGCCAACACAACACAGGCAACACAGACACATCACATGACGGACGAAAGGTTTTCAAAACTTTGCAATGATGGAAAATAAGGGAGAGAAAGCGTTCATATTCACCTGCTTTTTCTCAGTCACAGTTGAAGTTTTGTTCCAGCTGGGCAGAAGGGGGCGCTGTTGGCTTCAGCTTGCCCATGTGGTTCACAGTAAAAGTCATCATGACATTCAGGCTATACGCACACGTTCAGTGATGTAGAAAAGTTTCACTCATTTAACGCAAAACACAAAGTGTAACAGCAGCAGATTGTAAACATACAGACCTAGAAGCATTCAGCTACTCGTCTGTAAAGACACAAGGCAACTAATATGCACCCAAAAGGAAAGTCTTTTGAAAGTCATACATAGAAAATGGCTAAGGTCCTTTCAGGTCACAGCCATTCAAAAAAAAAAAAATTAACACACATTACACACACCACAATCTCTTCTTAAACCAAGTTCAGGAACTGCACCCAAGACAACAGAGTCATTTCTACCATATTTTTGGTATTCATTCATACTAACGCCTAAGAAGAGTGCCCCAAAAAGTTGAGCTACATTAGATCACACCCACTACTGGACATCAGAAAGGATTTAACTGGACATCCTAATGAAGGTAAATAATAGAATCTGCTTAATCCTGACCCTGTGCTGTAATGTTTGTTGTGCTAGCGTGTCTAAATTAGCTTGACTAAATTCAGCTCACGTGACTTGACAGACTAGTAAAATCATTAGTGAGTAACAATCATCAGTAAAATCATTAGTTGGTAACAATCGGGTAATGTTATGCATGCAGAGAAATGTCATGTTACCATCTAAGTATTGATCTAATCAGGTTTTCTGCGAAACACCTTACATCTAGTCATGGAGGGGAGGCCGGGGTTGGGTGTCACACGGGTTGGTTGTCACACTCATCATATCTCAGCCACGAAAGGGCCCTGATCAACGCTGCTGACATAGAAATGTTCAGAATTAGTGTTAGGGGTCATCTACATTGACAGTTCAAGTGTTTGACACAAAGTTTTGAGGTGAGATCAATATTAAAGTCCTGAAAATTTACATTTTGACATGAAAAACCTTAAGTTTTCTTTTCTAGTTTTGTAACTAATGGGTTGACTTTAAAAAAATGATTACCATTAAAAAGTATAAAGACAGAGCTATATTTTCAATATGTTTTTCCTTAGTTATGCTTCAACTTGTGGCTGCTAGCATCACTACTAGCATACAAGGTCAGTTGGGGATGGTTGTCACACTCTGTTTGGGGTTGGTTGTCACATTGTCTCCCATACAAAAATGTAATATATGGCCATATATGTATTCACTCTCTGACACACACACACACACACACACACAAACACAAATCTAAATAGTAACAATAGGCCTACTTATGTAATTGTTCTAATCTGTCTTTTGGTGCATAATATATATATTTAAATAATATGTTATAAAATAGTATGAATTCAGCAAGTCTATGTTTTATTTCAATGTTTCCAATGTCAATATTCCCAATGCCTGTGTGTTATACTTATATTCTGATTAAATTTCATTTCACTTTTTTGCATAATTTTCAAAAATATTCAAGAATATGAGATAGAAAGTCATAATCAGGCTATAAAAAGTTACAATTGTAAGCTTAAAAATCGAAATTATGAGATTTAAAAGAAATTATGAGACAGAGTCATAATTGTGAGACAGTTTAACTATGGCAGTAAGTCACTTTAGCTTAAAGTGACGTGCCCCCCTGGCAAAATGGCAGCATCTATACAACTCTGCTGACAACGCTGCATCTAGGCAGCATAGCCTACCTATGTGTTGTGTGTTATGTCTAATGTCCCTGTTAGCAAGATAACCCAAGATAACTTTTTTAATTTAAATATTAGCAAGGTTAGTTCACAATATCTATTGTGTTGTGTAAGGTACATTTTCGGCCTAATATAGTGAACAACAGTAGCCTGGTAAACCAGCCCCTCGTACTTCAAGGTGTGTTTCACATTTGACCATAATAACTAACATTTTGTAAAGCAACCTGACCGTAAGCCCTTATGCCTTTGAAGAGTGTGTGAGAGAGAAAGGCTAGCCAAGTGTACTGCTATTTGTCATAGCCTTCCAGATTTTTTTCTCAGACCCCCCCCCCCCCCCCCCCCAAAAAAAAATAAAAATAAAAAACTAAAAATCACACCTGGTAGGTTAACAGTCTTGCTGATTATTTAAGGAAAACAATAGTTCCATGCACTGTCAGAATCACAGTGTAGCCTACTAGCCAAGGACACTTTAGCCAAGGCTGATTAACAATATCTGGCAAAAAAGGACAAAGCAATAGATTGCACTGTTCTCTTTTAGCACAGCAGATGATTAATACAGTTTTTTTAAAGAACAAGTTGAATTGAGGATCAGAGGTTGCTAAGGCATTCACTTGATGCCTACATTGACATAGTACTAAATCGATAGGTTCAAATAGGTGTTACTCTAGCAGATGAGTTACTGAAGTTTATTTTCAGTCTCTTCACAAACAAAATATCACTGCTCTAGCTTGGTAAACCAGCCCCTTGTACTTCATTTCTTTTTGTACAGACGGTCTGGAGTCGCAGCAGTTGAAATTCATGTATGTGGATGGAGCAACTCCTAGACAATCAGCAAACAGAGGGAGTGTCCGTGCGTAGGCAGGCTAATTGCATATGTGACGACCAGACGTTAGCGATTGAGTAAAGGCAGAGCCACTTGTTTTAAACTTCAGGTGTGAGTCCACACCTCCAGGCAGAAATCATTTCCCAATGCAGCGACTCCAGACCCTCTTTACAAAATGAAATGAAGTACGAGGGGCTGGTTTACCAGGCTATTACTGCTCTTGCATCCTTGCTCATACTCTGCATGCTGACCAACCCCTGCATTCTGCTTGGGGCCAAACTCTGAGAAAAAAAAAGAAGTTTCAGACCAGACTGCGAAGATCCGACACTATACCTTTGTTTGGACCATGGCTTTAGACACACGCGTGCATACGCACGCGCTCACACACACACACACACACACACACACACACACACACACACACACACACACACACACACACGCACACACGCACAAACAAGCCAACATGTGCATATTTGCATATACAGTATGTCACAAAAGTGAGTACACCCTTGACATTTTACCAAAAAATTGCTATATCTTTTTAAGGGACAATACTTTGATATGTTTTTGAGTTGTCAATGTACAGCTTGTGTACCAGTATTAATTTGCTGTCCTCTGAAAACAATTTTACACACAAAAGTGAGTACACCCTGAATGATAACTGTACATATCATTCAACCATAAAAACCCACTTGACCTATTTATCATTTTTGTGTTTTGGTCTGCTCAACTGGACCATACAAATTCATGTGTCATGTATTAGAGCTATTCATTTTTTTCTATTCTATTCTATTCTATTCTATTCTATTCTATTCTAACAAATCGTTTCTGACAGTCTCTGTTCCAGGCCCTCTGTACAAAATGAAATGAAGTACGAGGGGCTGGTTTACCAGGCTATGGCTCCATCACATTCCACTACTGAATTGACAGGCATGTCACTTAACAATGTTAAGCTGACATGCCACTGTGGGAACTTCCCTTAGGGCTGCTAAGTCTGCCCTGAGGCACAGATTATGTGCTCTGAGCAATGCCGAAGCTGCTGAAGTCAAGTCTTGCCTTGTATTTGTTAAACCTGTTCATCTGTGTCAGTCTGGTTGTTTTACATGCTAGCAGCAGTCTGGTCTACACTGTCATTTACACAAACGTTGGATTATTATTATTATTATTATTATTATTATTATTATTATTATTATTATTATTATTATTATTATTATTATTATTATTATTATTACCTGGCCCCCCAGAGGGCATTGACCAGGTATTGCAATGACCCTGCCCGTGTGTCCACCCGCAATCATTGGCCGTTCTAGTCCAGAGTGGGTGTGTACAATCAATGGCCTTTGACTGTATACACCTGCTCTGGACTGGAATGGCCACTGATTGTATACACCTGCTCTGGACTGGAATGGCCACTGATTGTATATACCTGCTCTGGACTGGTTAAAAGGGGATTGACCAGGTATTGAAGTGATACTGTAGCCTGTAAACCCGCCCCTCGTACTTCATTTCATTTTGTACAGAGGGTCTGGACCAGAATCTCTTGAGGGTCATTTAGTCGGAACCAGCAAGAACGATCCAATCTGTAAGCTTAGACAGTGTCATGCTAGCATGTTATGGAATCAGATTTGTGCCTTTAAATTAAAAGAAGACTTTTACAAACCCAATAAAAAAATATCAATTCAAAATACCAAATTAAAAAAATCAACCAAAAACATTTTTTTCAAATAAAAAATACAAGATTGCAATTAAAAAATGTCAAATTGTGTAACAAAAAATTGCTTTCGCCTCTTTCTCAGTTTTGGATGTTGCCGTTTTCTTTGATCACGACTCCAGCCTTCTCGTTTGCGCTCCCTGATTTTTTGATTGCGATTTTGGCACAAACGTGCCTGGTGGGACGGGATTCTCATGGGTGCATTCCTATTGGTGTATTCACATTTGACGGACAGCTAAGCAAGCGTATGACGCGGCTCTGGCCACAGCAGCTACTCTGCTTCTGATTGGTTCTAACAACGTCATCACAGGCGCGACTGACCAAAAGGGCGGCAGAGATAACAGCACATTACAACCACAGCCACTAGACCTTCCCTGCATCCGAATACCCTTACTAGCCGCCTGCATAGTAGCCAAAAATGAGGAAGCCACGACCTAGAACATCCGAATACCTTAGTAAGCTTTCAGTAGTAGGCGAAGCCGGGCCAAAAGTACCCGGATGGCTTGCTATTTCTGGTAATATTTTGCAGTGTGCAAGCGAACTACACTACGCTATCCCAGAAGTCACCGGGAGGTTGAAAACCGTAGAAGAAGAACCAAAAACTTCCCGCTCGTTAAAAGTAACTAAGATGGCGAAGACTCCGGTCGCTTGTCTGACAGTGCACAAATGTGCACTTCAGTAAATAAAAGCCATGTGAATAGTTGTTCACGTCACAAATGCACATAAATGTTGAGGTTACCTGATAAAATGCAGCTAACCGTTTGCTACAAGCTGGCAAAATCATGACGTTAATGTAAACATCCGGGTCAGAGGACGGGCAAGATGGCGATGTCGTAGTGCGTCCGAATTGTGCCTGCTACTGGCTAGTTTGCTACGTAGAAACTACTACTGTAACGGTCGAGTGGTAAGCACTGCATAGAACGCAGTGCCTACTAAGGTTTCGGACGCAGGGCTTCTGTGTTACAACCATTAGCCTACACCATACCAAAGAAGGACCGTCTTTGCGCATACGGTAAGTAAATGGCCGTTATATCATACCATTATATTAATAAAACCATGGCGAATGAGTGGATAAATACGATGGATGACAAACCCCTAGACTGATCTGATATCCTGCTCTGCTATGGCTACTTAGTCCTGGCTTCCTTAAAGAAAGAAGGGGTTTCATCCATCGTATTTATCCACTCATTCGCCATGGTTTTATTAATATAATGGTATGATATAACGGCCAATCACTTACCGTATGCGCAAAGACGGTCCTTCTTTGGTATGGTGTAGGCTAATGGTTATAACCATAGACATACTATATAAAAAAAAATAGAAGGGGCTTCAAATAAACTTGAGACAACTGCTCAATTCTTCGCAGTTGTCACATGTCATATGTTTATTTTATCAATGTGTGTTGTTACTGAGGGGATTTGGAAGCAGAGACAGTTGCTCTTTAATTAATTAAGAATAATGAAAGCCTTCAAGAAGCCTTTGTTATAGCCTACTATAACCTACTAGCGATACAGCCAGTTTAAAATTAGTGGTGTTTAGCGAGGTACTGTTAATAAAATGCGCTAACAGTTCATTTGTCCTGTCAAACGGATTAAGCTGAATGGAGCGTATCCCCGCTCCAAGATGGCGGCTCCGCGTCTCGTCAGCGCCTATTGGCAGTAACGCCCCATGCTCCGTCTATATATAGTATGTCTATGGTTATAACACAGAAGGTCTAGTGGCTGTGGTTGTAATGTGCTGTTATCTCTGCCGCCCTTTTGGTCAGTCGCGCCTGTGATGACGTTGTTAGAACCAATCAGAAGCAGAGTAGCTGCTGTGGCCAGAGCCGCGTCATACGCTTGCTTAGCTGTCCGTCAAATGTGAATACACCAATAGGAATGCACCCATGAGAATCCCGTCCCACCAGGCACGTTTGTGCCAAAATCGCAATCAAAAAATCAGGGAGCGCAAACGAGAAGGCTGGAGTCGTGATCAAAGAAAACGGCAACATCCAAAACTGAGAAAGAGGCGAAAGCAATTTTTTGTTACACAATTTGACATTTTTTAATTGCAATCTTGTATTTTTTATTTGAAAAATTTTTTTTTGGTTGATTTTTTTAATTTGGTATTTTGAATTGATATTTTTTTATTGGGTTTGTAAAAGTCTTCTTTTAATTTAAAGGCACAAATCTGATTCCATAGCATGTTAGCTACCGGACAGTTTTTTGCAGTCTGTCTGCTGGTGACACCCCAGGCCTGACGTTTTGAGTAATGCCATTTAAAGAGATGTACAATGTGCTTTTTCTCAACAGAGCTCCCCCTAGTGTCCGCAAGTAAATGGACACTCAGTTGACGGTTTTCCCTTCCCCTTCCCTCACCATGTGCATGTGTTTTCTCTCTCAAACGATCGAAGAAACCAGCAAATACGAAAGTAGTCATGTCTACGAAGGTCTACACGTTTAACATGATCCTGCTTCTCACGATTTTCGAGACTTTGTGAATCTGAGGGTGCTGGGACAGACATCCAGATATTGCAAGTGTGGTATTCTGTCCACAGACAGCGGCAGCCGTCAAGAAAGTCTTCATTCGCTTGGTAATGACTCATTTAAGCATCTACTGACTTAATTAATTAACTTGAAGAAGTTGCACTGTACTGCTTTAAAACAACTATAGAATATGACTGCCTCCCTGTCACACAGCCACCAGGAGAAATGTATAACAAGGGCATACCACATATTTGTTCCCAATGTTCACAAATGTTTTTCAAACTCCTTTTCAAGGACATATACACAACACATCCCTTTTTTCTAGTAATTTCTTTCCCTGAAAAATTCATATCGTGTTTAAGTCTAGTTTATGCTTCTGCATAAAACCATAAGCAGCTCCATTTTTTTTTTTACTTTGCAGAGAGTCCATCAGTCTGTCAGTTTCATCAGTGGCCTGCTAAGGTTGGGTCTTGGGGGTAGTACAACTGGAAGTGGCATGCACAACCCATTACATTACATTACATTACACTTAGCAGACGCTTTTATCCAAAGCGACTTGCAAGCTGTTGAAAATGAAGCCAGGGGGCGAGGCTTATCCATAGCCTTTGCATGCTGAACACTACTGTGTAGAGTTAACCAAGATGGCTGACATGGCCCGTAGGAGCCATTTTTTATTGTCACCTATAGGCAGGTTTTAAGTGTAGTTTTAGTTTTAGCCACTTGGGGGAGCACCTCACTTTTATGGTAGGTTACGCAATCTCACAGGTATAATTACAGGTGCCTGTGATCAGTTGTAATGAGGTGTGAACGGTGGGAGCTCACGGTTCTTACCGTAGCCGTGCGGGCCTAGCCAACGCCACAAACAGCACTTTGCACAACACAACAGCACGGGGGTGAGCTTTAGTTTTTATATTAACTTTAAAATCTGCAATAAACGGGAGCAAAGCCAAATGTATTTTTTGGCTTTACAATGCGTTGTTTGCTACGCATTAGGAACATCTTGCCTTCCACACCGAGGTTTATAGGATAGCCTCTACATGGCCAGAGAAGCCTCGCCCCTGCTTCACTTTCAGTAGCTGGCGTGGATTGGTGGTCTCACTACCTCCAGTTTTGATTATTTTTGATTACTTTTGACTACTTTCATGACACTGACGATCTGAGATTTTATGTTGACTAAAATGGCTGCCATTTATGTGACTCGGCTTCAACTGGCAGAAATCACTAACACCCCATGGGTTGGGTAATTAGCAACATGCTAGTTCATTGACAAGCTTTGCTAATCTCATCAGACAAAATTATGGTTTCTTCACAGGGATATCTGATTGTACAGTGGGTATTTCCCAAGTACTCATTTTATAATCTACACATCCATATCACCAGCAAGCATTACTTTGTGGACAGTTGTGGTAAGTTCAGTGCTAGTGTAACATCAACTGGATCACACAAATACCTTCAGATGTAATTTTGTGGCAATAATGATTCAGGATATATACAGTCGTGCTCATGTTTACATACCCTGGTAGAATTGGTGATTTCATAACATTTTTTTAGAGAATCATTTGGGTAGTTTCTGTTGTCACTGTGAATTAAATAAACACAGGTGTTTGACAATAAATGGCTTCAGCTAACCACTAACCATACTGTAAGTGAAAAAAAAACGTTTTTCTGTTATCATTCATATCCTCTGAAAAAATGGTTTAGAAATCATCAATTCTGCCAGGGTATGTAAACTTATGAGCACAACTGTAGAGCATTGTCATGATTTAGGATATATAGAGTATTGTCACTATTTCTTGGTAAATTTTGTGTAAATACAAATTCAGTCTTGTGGCTTATGTCAATATGCCAACAACTTCCAGGAATCACTTACGTAAAGAACTTCTGAGAAGTTTACAGCTTTGCTAGCTCTTGGTACAAAAAGTGCAGCTAGCCCTCAGAGAATGGCTTGTGAGTTTTGGAGGGCAACCAGCTAAATCTGGGGGATTCCAGTGACAACTGGTTAAGTTCGCGTGGCAACAGCACATCCCGATCGAGCTGCCTCTGCTCCTCGTCACTGTCCACTGCACGATAGCCGAGGAGAGACATGGCGCCCTTGCACAGCTGCTGGACTTGCCGCACCTGCTGGTGGGCCAGCTTGGTCCTCCAGGCGCGGGACACCGCCTTCGCGTTGCGCGAACTGGTCTCGAAGGGGTCCTTTGCGGAACCGCTGAGGTGCGTCGTGCGGTAGATCCAAAGCTGAAGTTGGTGCGTCATGTTCAGGCCCGTGAACTTGTAGACAGCATCGACCTGTCCAAGCGGATCGTCTACCAAGTCCTCGTAGCGCACCATCTTGTAGCGTCCGCGCAGGAAGTCAGGCGGATCGAGCAGCAGAGTCTGGTAGATGCGGACGTGACTTTGGCAAATGGCCTCCATGACGCGGTAATCGGCCTCCAAACCCTTCACTTGGCTGTGCTGCAGGACCAGTCCGTTGTCGCGGACCAGATCGTAGCCCAAACTTCTGCGTGATCGCCATACAGCCCGCGGGTCCCGCACCAGGTGGATGATGCGGAGATCCAGCGTCGGGTCGCGCAGCAGCGGGTAGAGCGACTCCAGCTCGAAGATGCGAACCGTCTTGAGCACAACGTGTGAGTAGTTACGGCAGGCATCTGCAGCCAAAGCCAAGCTTCCGTTGACGCAACGCTTTTCGCACTGCAGCTGGTCGCTGAATGCACCAGGTGGCGTCAGTGAGCACACCGGTGGCGAGCAGAGTGCGCGGCTGTGGCTCCACATGAACAGCTTGGACGCCTTGGACTGCGGAGGCAGGTACGAGTCCATGACGGACAGGTCGCACTTCAGCACCTGATGCAGCAGGTCGCGCACGGCCATTCGTACCTCCCGCGCCCCGGACATGTGGAGCGTCTTCCACACGTGCCATGCGGGCTCCATGAGGTAGAAGACGGACGGGTGCTGGTTGAACACTTGGCCCAGGAAGGAGGAGCCGGACCTCCAGGAGGACAGCAGCAGCACGTGGACCTTGCCCTGCGGAGGAGTTGAGCAGGAACCGGCCGATGGTGGGGATGTGGACGGGGCGTACCATCGGGACAGTGTTGCTATGGTGACCAGCTCCAGCAGCAGCACGGTGACCAGGACTGAAAGGGAGACTCTGAGACGCCGCATTGTGAAGAGGAACGCCCTTCTGTGTGTCAGAGAAAGAAAACAAGACAGACAAAGGACACAAAGACAAGCAGAGAGGAAATAAAGCAGAAAATAAGAGGAAAACAAGGTCAATAGAGAACAGAAAAGCAAGAGGCAGTAAACTACTATGCTCACTAGCACAACGCGGCTGAAGAACAGTTTCTACCTGACCACCATCAGACTTTTGAACTGTCTGCATCACCCACCCTCTACTCATCCCCAGGACTTACTGCACCCACTACACTCAGTCCCTTCAGCAGCCTGTAAAGGCTAGAAAAACACCTTGAAATATAGCCATGATTTACAAATAAGCTATGATAACCATGACTTTGACTTTGACTTTATTTATTTTGACAGGGACAGTGTACAATGACATTAACCTAATGGAGAGATTTTTGGTACCAGGTTTTAGCAAACTTTGCTATT
The DNA here is from genome assembly GCA_027475355.1 of Coilia nasus. NCBI lineage: Eukaryota > Metazoa > Chordata > Actinopteri > Clupeiformes > Engraulidae > Coilia > Coilia nasus. The sequence goes on from CM050198.1 coordinate 13,047,818, forward strand.
TTCCACCTGTAGTCCCTGGGCAGGTAGTATATAATAGCAATAATATATTAAAATACAGGTACAAGGTACTATGATAACCATGTTACTTTTGTCACAATGTATTACTGGGTCATTGTGATGCATTTGGCTCCTTCACCTTACGATAAAGAATGCCATAAAGTTTGAACTTTGAACCCTCTTGTCAACCTGCTGCTGAATAAGACATATACTTCATTTTGCGCTTCGGTAGATGGTCAAACCTTACCAAACTATAAATAAAAGCGATATAGGTGTCAATTAACCAGTCAGTGTCTAGCCAAACCTTGCAAATGCAAACCTGCCGATGCCATTTAACCTACAGGTGTCCTTAAATCTTAAAACTTTGTTTTAGCTACATTCCCAAATGTCAAGCGTGCTGCCTTACATACGCCACATGTCAAACGTACACGCCTTAAAGCTTACAGGCTAAAACTCATTTGAAGCTCAAAACTGATATGAATGAAAGTAATGGACACACATTTAACATGCAGTCCCTTTAGATTTGGTTAGGTTAGGTTAGGTTAGGTTAGGTTTCTTTATTAGTCTCCACCAAGGAGAGATTTGTCTCGGGGCTAGGGACACAGCAGCACCATAAAAACACCATAAAAACCCACAACACAGGCAAAAAATAAAAACAGTACAGACACAGCAACATGCAGTACCGTATACACACACATTACCGGCATAACGTCAAATACGCAAAAGAGTTTAAATTTATATTTAAAAAACTTTAAATATAAATTGCTTACCTGTAGCCTTATTTCCCTGGAAGTTAAATTGCTCGCAAAATCGATGTTGTTTAAGACGCACATGAAAATTTCTCCTCCTTTCCAAAACTCAGGACCACAAAATCATAATTACAGTTTGATGCCAAAGCGTATTGGACTCGATGTGCATGTCGGCATTAAACAAAAAAGATTCAATGCCTGAAGTCTAACTGTCAGTCACACACTAAAACTGCAGAACAGTACGAGAGCATGTGTGTGAGGTAGGCGTACGGAGGTAGCCTGGCTATCGCGACTTGTCAATGCTCGCGAAATGTAAATGCAGCGTCACAGGCAGTATGGGCACACCCAGGCTAGTACGGAGGGTGGTTGGGCTGTTGTTTTAAATGCAAATGAGAAAACCAGACCGACTGGACTGGAGAACGTACAAACTAGTCTTAAAACAGTGGTTAAAAGGTACATTATGTGTGGACAGGTGTAAGCACATGGCATCTGTAAGCAGATCAGATAAAGTGTAGAAAGTGCATCTCACTAAAATATGCTTGCGACTGTTCATTTTATGTGATTCTATTTGGAATGCCAGCATTTACCCATGTTTTAAACTAAGTAAAAACAGCCAACTTTGTTTAATCACAGCATTTGATACAGGCAAGAAGAATCTTTGAACAGATAGAAAGGAGCTTGAAATAGGGTTTCAGGTGGTATCACAATGTCTAAAAGGTGACATTTTACCATGTGTAGGATTGTCCTCGATCCCATATAATAGCCTGTCCACTGCGTGTAAGAATTAATCTGCATGATACATTTTACAGTTGTAATATTATGCTCCATTTTATTAGGTTACTATGTGCGGAAATGAATTTGCTGCGCATAAGGAGATGAAATCGCGGTCATTTTGTGTGCTTGCTTATTTATTTATTTGTTACTGTTCTCAAGTTAGCTTGGGGGTTGGCATTCCTTCTGACAGCAATAAGCGGAATAATGGTTCTCATCATGACGCAAATCCAGTTCTTAGAAGCTGACTAAACCTAACTTTATGTTTATAGTCCTTGCTGTCTGTCCCTCGTCATGACCGCCAGCATGTTGCATATCGGGTTCACCTTGTTTTCAGCCACACTAGGTTATTCAGTAGGTAGGGGAGACCGGGGCTGGTTCAGTTTTCACACTCAGTTCACACTCAGCTGGTTGGATCAGTTTCACACTCATTTCTCTGTCTTACAGTGCATTATAGCTGTCAAAGTGTGATTGACTGAAAGCTTAATATCTCATCTATAAAACAGGTATATACAATGTCAACAAAATATGTCTTGTTTCGGGTACTGTATGATATAACTGGCTTTGAGAAATTGTGCCAACCTGCCCCAGCACGGGGTTGGTTGGCTCAGGTAGGCGGGGTTGGTTGGCTCACATATAAGATAATGTGAAATAAATACAGTTCACTAAATAAATGACTGAAAACGTGTAATCATATGGTTGTCTGAAAAGTCAACTCTAGCACCTGTGATTATATATTTTTTGGATGTACGCACCTCTTTTCTTCTTTTATACTGACAAACAGCCAACAGAGAAGCAGACAGAATATAAATATGTTTAAAACTGATTTATGAATGACAAATAATGTGAAAATAATGGTTAAAAATGATGAACAAAGGGTTAATTAAGTGTTAGCAAATACATTATACATGATTTATAGGGAGTAGTTATTATAAAGTGTTACCACATAGGGTTGTATTTGAATTATAATTGAAAATGTATAATAACAATTATAATAATGCCTAATCCACCTTTTTAATATTCCCATTTCAAGTGATGTCATTTTTTTAAACACCCTGTATAAAATGCTCATTTTTGAGTACCAATGGGCCTTTCTCCTGTAAACTGTTAGTGAGACAACCAGCCCCAAAATTAGTGTGCCAACCAACCCTGCCCACACTGAGGTACAGATTTTTCCACAAACACTGTTAGCCTGCTACCATTAGTCACCTCAGGATCTCAAGCTTTATTTTACATTATAGCTGAGTCCCTTGACAATCATTTAAAACAAGTTATTTTTTTTAATCCTGTTAAAACTGTTATCCTTCTGAGAGTTAAGTGGAAGGTATAAAATCCAGGAATTGACCCCCCAAAACTAAAAGGTTTTACCAAACAGCACTGGGAACATACAGATCTGCCGCCATGACACTGCCTCTTCCTCATTTATCTATAGCTTTACTGTGTCAACACACCTTTGTCTGCCATTTTCTATGTCACACTGCCAAGAAAATACTTTAAATGTACAAACAGAGAACAGCATTTTTTCTCCCAGTCACATTACACAAAGTCTTATTGTGTTCACAATCAAGGTACCTGTCAATCCACATTCTTCCTTAGGAACACTGTGGCTATTGTCAATTGTAACCACTGTTGTATGTGTGCTGACTGACAAAAGAGAACACACACACACACACACACACACACACACACACTTGGGGAAAAAGTATGTTGCAGAAATCGATGTGGGTGCATTGCCTCTCTAATTCTGCATGTGAAATCAAATCTCACAGTTTACTGATATTTCTTAGAGGGAAAACATCTGTCGGTTATGCAACATTTAAATGCACATTATAAGCCAACAACCAATTAAAAATCACACAGTTTTGACACCATTTAACTGCATTACCATGTATATGTATGTACCTTGAGCGTAATACAGAATCGTTAAGTCACGACAAAAAATAACAAGTGAAGCTACATTGTTAGCAATGGACCCAAGAATTATGAATTTGTTGTTTGTATTTCACCCCAATAACTTTTAAACCCGGATTTCTCTGTCGTTTTTTTAGCGCGTGTGCCATGTTTAGCAAAAATAAATCCTGGGAGAAACAAGGCAATGGACAATCTGTCACCAGTAGGTTCACTTCAACGGCCCGTCAGCAGCCCCAGTCAGACACCCTGTCCAGGGTCCAGCTGAAGGCAGTCAGGCAAGACAGTGTGTGTGTGTGTGTGTGTATGTGTGTGTGTGTATGTGTGTTTGTCAATGTGTGTATGTGTGTGTCAGTGTGTGTGTGTGTGTGTGTGTGTGTGTGTGTGTGTGTGTGCGCATCATTTTTATAAGAAGCTTCCACAAACATTCATATTACAAATACCATATTTAAATATTTATACTTATTGAAATACTGTGCAATATCTGTATACTGTATCTCTACTGTGCAATATTTAATTATTGTGCACTAACCCACAATATACATATATTATTTTTTTCTTGCATATGCATATAGCACCTCAAAACATCTATATACACAGAAGCAGCTGCTTTTAATTTCACTGTACATGTGTATAGTGACAATAAAAGGCATGCTATTCTATTCTATATTATTTTGTTCCCATTGGAAGATCTTCTGGTGAGGTAATAGTCATGGTATTCATCTCCTGCTTTTTTATCGAACAGTGTGTCTTAAAAGTTCATGTGACCCAATAAATACATAAATACTTAGTGCACACATTCTTTGGGCACTGGTATTTATTGCATATGACAAATTCACTCTTCACTCCACCACATTTTTTTTAAAAGGATAAATACATAAACGCTAGAAAATATAACATTTTTGATAAAAGCAATACTGTTCATTATAATGTAACTTACAATGACTTTACAATAACATATCTGTTAAAATGCTAATGTTCCTCATGCATTTTACTACTATTTACATATCACAGAACACTTTTATAATAAGCTTCCCCAAACATTCCTTTGTTTTCCATTGGAGGACCTGCTGGTGAGGTAGTATGCACAATATTCATCTCCTGTGTTTCTTCTGAACAGTACTGTAGATCGAAACATCTTCAACTCTGTGAATGACACCGTACACTACATTACACCACATTACAGTTAGCAGAGGCTTTTATCCAAAGTGACTTACAGTCCAGGACACAAGCCAAGCTACATGCAAGGGACACACAGAGTGAGCAAAGGGTGGTGCAGAGTCAGCGCAGACAGACTGCATTGCATACGTATCGTATATGGTATGATGTCATAACGGCTTGGTTGGCGCAGTAAGTTTGGAGAAGCACACTCCGTCTGTCTGCCTTAAAGCAACACTAAGTAGTTTTTTTTTACTAATGTTTCCAAAATCGTTTCAGTGGTTCATCAACTTGTAACAGGGTGAAAGGCACTTCTGAATTAGCTTTGAGGCCCTCCATGTTCTATAACCTTATTAAGTAAGTTTGGAGGAATGGGCCATTTTTCTGTAGTTCTCTGTAAGAGACAATACCGCTCAGGGGTGCGTTTCCCAAACAACCAACCAACTTAGCTTTAAACCAACATGGTACGATGCACCGTTGAACTAACCAACGACCAAAGTGCGACTGTGTCCCAAACACTGTCGTACCTTCATAGTCTGAACCAAGTTGGTTTGAACCAATATAGTCCAAACCACAATGGTTTCCAGATGTGTTCGGACATGCTCGTGCATTGTCGGAAGCAGAGAGAAACAATCCGAAGTAGGCTATGACCTTTTGAACGGAATTTAACAGAGATGAATTATGTAGCCGATTATTTATAGCCTATTAATAGGCTATTTTACACGATGTCGGGAATAACTGTGTAGGAAATAAACAATAGACACTGAATAAATCTAACGGTGGAAAGTATCACTGAACCCTATATACTGCTGGCTTAGTGTTCATTTGTAATATAGTGACAGATTTGCAAAAACTTGCATAAACTTTAGCATTGTTTATTTAATGACGCAGACCTCTGCATATGAACACAGATGAGTTGCGACTGCACGTCTCAAAAGCAGCCTAGTTCTAGGCAATACATTAAGCTATAGGAAATCTCCCTGACTTTGAAGTCATGTGGAAGCCAAGTCTATATAATGCTTTTATTTTATTTAAATCACATAGAGTAGGCTACGAGCCATCACAGCTAGCCTGATTAAAATAGCTTTCAAAATGCTATTTTGCATAGACACCAGGCGATGTGCCATGTGTAAATGCATGTGCTTATACACGCTATCAACATTAGGTTTATTGCTTACAATGCACGTAATGACGGAGGAGCTGGAAGTTTATTTTCACCTTGGCGACCTGCATTCTGAAGTTTATGAACACAAGCCCAAGAATATGCAGGCTGGCATAAATTGGCCACACTGTGTCAATACGCAACAGGGGAGACACGTTCACCCTGAAACTACGTTAAGAAAAGTAACGTGGCAGTTGAGATTATCAACAATTTCATGTAGCATCTTAATTATGCATCATCCCGGATTGGAACCAGAGTACTATCTACAAACTGAGGTGTGCATGACCTGCGCTCTACCAACAGCACCACAGACACCAGCTCCTAGCTTACGGAATTTGGAGGTACTTGAAGGTACGTCACAGCATGAGTCGCTTAAGCCAAACTGCCAAACGAGTTGCAAATATCCTCCTAGATCAATTGTTTTGCTACAACAACGGGCTTTTTAGATTCTACACTGTATATTTCTCACCTCGTTTTGTAAAATCTGAGTGATACAACGTCAAACAACGAAGATATTTACAATGATCAAGGATTTCGAGACATTCGGTCCGCCATGTTGGATGCCGTCGAGACCTTCAAACAACGTTGGTTAGGTGGAACTAAGCACCGAGAGCTGTGGTTGCAAACCTCACTAGTTACCAACGTGGTTGCGAATGTTCGTGTTTTGGGACACGCCTGTGTCGGTCGCACTATGTTGGAACTATGTTGGTTTACACTATGTTGGTTTAAACTATGTTGGTTTACACTATGTTGGTTCAGACTATGTTGGTTCACACGAACAAAGGTTCTGAGACACACTTGCGTCGCACCTACATAGTTTGAACCAAGTAAGTTGCTAACAACGTTAGCAACTATGCTTTTGGGAAACGCACCCCAGGACGACCGAAGACGAAAACCTACTGAGTATTGCTTTAATCCCAGCTTTGAAAGATTAAAATCCTTGCCGCATATTTCATCTTACCATTTCCTGAACCATCAGATCATAATAAAGATTGGCTAATTATTAGTGATATCAGCGTTGTTAAAGCAATACTACATAGTTTTCGCGTTTGCCCCACATGTTGGCAGTGTCTCTCATAGAGAAGTACAGAGAGGCAGTCCGCTCCTCCAAACTTACCTCCTTACTTACTGCGGTTAGAGCCAATGGAGGGCGGCAAAGCAAGTTCCTTTCGTTCACCTTGTTACAAGTTGATGAACCACTGAAACGATTTCGGAAACATTATTTTAAGGTTAAAAAAGATTCGTGTTGCTGTAAGTGTGCAGGCAGAGGAGATACACGGCAGGATTTTTACTTTCGAAGTGGCTACTGGTATGGCAGTTCCCGTGCCCGTAGAACTGGTATTGGCCGGGTTTTTTATATTTTGGGAATCCTGCCTGGGTGTGGTACAGATTTGGTTCCGGACCTTTAACATGTATTGGTCCGGAACAATATGGACCAATAAGGTTCTGGAGAATAGGTTCAGGACCAATATCCTTACATCTACTGGTACGAAATTCCGGACCCGTAGCCGCTGCCTTTTAATTTTGCTGAAAACGGGACTGGCATCTGTGTCTTAGACGTGAACACATACTCACCGAGCAGTTTCCTTTGGTCTGGAGAAATTCACTGCAGCGTACTGAACGTCCTCCTGTGCTTTGCTGTGGGGGTGGGGATGTTGCGGGATCTCCCCTGCTTTCTTCGGGCTTCTGAACTGAATGCTGGCATACTGGACATCGTTGTCCCCTGTGGCGTTTGGTGTTTGTGAGGGGTCAGAGGTCGTTGCTAGCGTTGACACGTCGTCGTACACTGGACCGGAGTCTGCCTGTGGGAGAAAAAGAGGAAACGGAGAAAGTGTCAATCACTACGGGCACATGGTAGGATCGGATTGGATTGGGATTGGATTGGGTGTTGCTACCCAACGGGTGGTCTGTTCCAAATCCCTGTGCACATGAGAGTTTGTGTAAGCGGATAATGGTCAGAGATCTGGCCGTTTCCGGTACGCTAGATGGCGCTGTATTCCTTTCAACAAGTGGTGTTAGAACTACTTCAGGTTGACGGCTGCTAAAAAGAAAATAAACAAACTATCTGGCGGCATACAAAACAAAGATAGCGCTCGAGGAGGTTGACAGAGCAGCATTTGCATGCATGTTGTGCATCCTCTTTTTTTTGGAAGTCCGTATGAAAGAACAAACAGCGTTTTTGGTTTTCTTGATACAACATGAACTGTGCCGTCGGTGTTTGATATTACAAGCAATTGAGGACAGCGAGACTTGTTGAGAGCAGGCGCTAGAAAGCCTCGACGTTCAGTATGGATGAAAATCAGGGACAGAAGCTTCTGGGATCGAGTGGTGACTTCTCCTCCTCCTCCTCCTTCTTTTTTTTTACAAACCAAACAGTTGCGTTAGCATGGTCAGCACACTCACCATTTCTTGCGAAATTGACGTTGTTCCCTTTTGTCGGGGTGCAATAGACTTCCTCTTCCTGTTGCGAGCAGAACACAGAAAGAGCATTTAGGGCCTTTTCTCATAAGTACTCAAAAAAAGACACATCCTTTTTGAACCATGTTATTATCATTCCACCATTATTTTTTTACCAGGTTTCTGCCATATCATGGTATTTCCACTGAGGTTTCATATGGTAGGTAGGTAGGTATGTTTAACCTCTATGTTGTAATGTGTTTGGCCTCACATAAAATTCAATAGGAAAGTTATTATTATTATTATTATTAGTAGTAGTAGTAGTAGTGGTAGTAGTAGTAGTAGTAGTAATGCTTGTAAAGTCAGTCGAAGGAAAGTGGCATGTCTCTCACCTCAGCCAGAGAAGGCCCAGGACCAGCATAAAAGCTATGACAACAAGGATCACAATGGCTGCATTCCTCCCAGAGCCTGCACACAGAAACATATTTTTTTCTTGATAGTGACCAGAGGTATAGCTCGCCAACAGACAACTCCTTGCGGCCCACAAGCTTCTATATAGATGGCCTTTAACCCTTTAAGATGCACCCCATTAAAACTTTGTTGTTACCAGAATGGCAATGACCAAGTTGTAATATGTTACTAAAGACTTTCTGTAATGTCGTAGTAATGTTGTAGTTACGGTTTTTTTTTTTCAGTCACTGTGAGTCGTTGCGCTGGCGATACAGTCACCACTAAAGGGCTACATTATAACAGTGGAAAATGCAGTTTCCTAGGGCCCCAACAGTCTCCAGAATCGTCCTGACAGTTACCATGACATGTTTTTTTTATCTTATCTATGTCTAGTCTAGTTACATTGGACCGTCTTGTAAACTGGCCCGGTTACACTTATGATGAATATATGCTAGCGTGGGTAGGAACATTACTTGGATTACACTTAGCTGACGCTCTTACAGCCGAGCAACTTACAGTTATTTACAGTGTTTAAGTTACAGTCCCTGGAGCAGTGTGGGGTTACATGCCTTGCTCAAGGGCATTTCAGGTATGTTTGGGATTCGAACCTGCAACTCTCCAATCCCAAGACCAACTCCCTACTGATATTGTGTGCTCTCTGTGTCCCATATTTGGTTGTCTTGTAACAAAGGCCTGTGATTGTGACTGTGCTGCAAACCTAAAGTTACCTACTACTTATCATCATGTTGCAACATGGTGATGCCACAGTCCAGGATGTGGGCTCAGACTAGCCTGGTAAACCAGCTCTTCATACTTCATTTCATTTTGTACAGAGGGTCTGGCAGTGCTATATTGAGAAATGATTTCTTCCTGCAGGTGTGGACTCTGCTGAAGTTTAAAAGAAGTGGCTCTGCCTTTATCCAGTCACTAACATCTGGTCGTCGCGTATGCAATTAGCCTGTCTACGCACTGCAATTCAAATGTAGCACATGAAGTCAACTTCATTACTAACAAACATTCCCCCTGTTCGCTGACTGGCTAGGATTCGCTCGTACCTTATACAGTACAGAAATGTCAATGGCAGCACGGCTAAACCCTCTGTACAAAATAAAATGGAGTACGAGGGGCTGGTTTACCAGGCTAGTCTAAGACCAAACAAACAAACAAACAAAAACAAAACTGTAATAAAACCTGCAACATCAAGCTTCTGCAAGCAAGTAGGCTAACATGCATGGGTTTTAGCATTACTTACTAGCACAAACCTAAAACATACAGCTGTTCTGCCATTGCAGTTGTTATTGACATGAGTATGCCTGTTGAAGAGTAGTAGTAGTAGTAGTATTAGTAGTAGTAGTATTAGTAGTAATAGCAGCACTAAGTTGCAAATCACTTATGGGTTAAATAAAGTATGTAAATGCATGACCATTTGAAATCTTGAACAAGCCAATGCCTTTTGCATCATGAAAGAGAAGAGAGGTCATTGTAACTGAGTTTGTGTGCAAGTAACAGCATGTTGGTGAAGAAAACAATCTCAACAGGCCTTACCTGCATTTGCCACTGATAAGCCTACAACAGTTGAGTTCTGCTGACCAACGTCGTTTTGTGCCACACAGTAGTAGAATCCATTGGTCTTAGAGCTGATGTTGGCGACAACATGACTCTGACCTGCTCCCGCCAATGTGATGTCATGTCCAGTCTTTCTGTACCAGGTGTAGGTGTGCACTGGTGGATAGGCGTCGCTGCTGCACGTCAGCGTCACTGTGTCATTCTCATTTGGTCCACCAGGGGGAGCAGTAATCACAGTGGTACGCCGGGGAGCATCTGCCAGCACAAACACTCAATCAGCAACGAACATATTATTATGACTGTTTGATTTTTCCTGACTTTGAGTTTAAAGTATTACAATAAGTAATACATTTTTGTTTTAATAATCATAAATAAATACATAATTTACACTTTTCTGCTCTTTATCTAATCAGTAACTCTCAAATGCAGTAGATTCGCATTCACGTACATCTCACATGAAGAGTAGCCTCAGCTGACAGAAGTCCCTCTTGTCCCTCGACAGTACAGGAGTACTGGCCTGCATCCTCAGTGCTGACTGGGCTGAGGTGTAGGGTGTTGTGGATGGATGGTTGCCTGGTAGGCAGGGTGCCCTTGTACCAGATGAATGTGGCGTTACCCTTCAGTCTGCATGTGGTGTTGCAGGTCAGTGTGACGTTGCCGCCCTCAGTGACTGTGTCGGCAGTCATTGACACCTGTAGATCTGAGAAAAAGAAAAGTGCACCAGACATGGAAGCATTGCTCTGTTTTAAAGGTATGTCTTTACATGTTATCTATCTGTTGATATAATTTACCTGTGATGGAGATGTTCACAAGTCCACCAGAGAAAGCTCCTCCCTGTTTGTCGGTCATGTATCTAAATCGATACTGTCCAGAGTCGTTTTGTCTAAGGTGTCTGATCCTGAAAGTGCAGTTATTGTCACTGAAACTGAGATGTTCTACCCTACCACGATACTCCTCCACCAGACGCAGATCTTTGGGATCCTTCTTCGTTTCTTCCCTGAACCAGAAGGTTTTGTTGATAGCATGATCTCTGGGGTACCCGTATGCACAGAGGATGCCCACCGTTGAGCCCTCAAAGGCATATCAGTTATCTGACGAATAGGACACCCCCCAGCAGTCCTTGTGTAGAGTATCTGCAGTGGATGGTTTGTGCATGAATCACAGTTTTCAGATATCATGTCTCACATTCAAAATCCCACATCCAGAAATTGACTGAAATGCATATAACTCACAGTGCAATATCATTTTTTAAGAAACAGAATAATAACAAAATGCACATTCAGAATTTCAATAGACAGCTTTTTTTTTACAACTATTACCACAACATTTTCAATAAATGTTTTTAGTATGGACATTCATCACTTAACAGGAAGGAAGTTCAAAAAGATGTTTGACAGAAGTGATAGGAAGAAAGAACAACCTGCCTTACCTACAATAGTGACATTGACTTTTGTTGTGTCTGTTGGCTGAGCTGTTTTGAAGTGGTCTGGACTCTGTATTCATACAAACCTGAATCATTAAGGGTCAAGTTAACTAGTCTTAGTGAACACTCAGTAGAATCCTGCACAAACTTTCCAACACTGGTTCGTGGTGGCGTCCCGGAGTCATGTTTATGCCATGAACCCGTTTTGAAAGAATATCCTTGAGGCAGATGATATTTGCACTTCAGGACAATCTTTGATCCTTTGATGGCACACATCTCTTTGGGATCATAGTTTATACTTATAGCTTGAAGACCTGAAACACACACAAACACACACACACACACACACACATGCATGCATACACACAAGTTGTTTTTCATTCACTAAATTTGTACATACATGCTCACCTTCACTTGCATGGGCATAAAGCAGGTCAAACCAGTACCAGAAACACTAAACACTATCACAAACACTTTGGGCCAAAATAATCGGCCACTCTACACTATCTGCCCCTAGTTTTCAGAGTGTCTCAAACTGACATACATACCAGCAATCCAGAGGAGCACACAGGTCAGGGAGGTTACGGTCATGGTGTTTCAGCATATGAAGCCCAGTCTGCAAATACAGCGTCTGATGGTTTGTATACATACGGTACACGCACCTCACTTTCACTCAAACTTTAGTCAAACAAGGCTCCTCTGAAGAAGCATGACTTCAGGGTGGAAAAGCAGCAAGCAATGCATGGCATTAGGTATTTTACCAACAGCTTGTACAAAAGGACATGTTTGTAGAGGATGTTGTTGGTCCAGTTGTTAAACTGAACAAACATTACAGTCAGTTCACGTCTAGGACAATACTAGGTCGCATTGCAGATCATGTTAAAAAAAAAGGAGGGAAACATTCACTTGTGTCCATTAATGCTTTCTGAAAGTCACAGAAGTAAAAAGAACAAGAACAAGGTCACACACGAAGCCACAAACAGAGGAAGTGAGACTACAGCTGCTTACCACTGAGAAAACGCTGAGCATTTTTTAACAACATTTATTTAAAGATTCATGTAATATCATCAATTTAAAATACTCTTTTGACAACACATCTAGATGAACACTCAAGCACACATGGTTTTTTTTTGTTAAAATGTCATTAAAAAGAAGTCTTACCCCAGGCTAGACATCTGAGACCTATGTATGGGTTCAGGGGCGCAGAGAAAGCATTTTTAAAGTTTATTTTCGACTTCCTCTTTTCGTCTCTATCATACGCCTGGAGGAGGAGAGATACATGAACTCCTGTCTGCACCTTCATCCCTGCCCCCTTTGAACTTAAGTGCGCTAATTGCAGTCTAGTTATGTCTAACAAATAATACTATTAGCACGTGTAAACCGTATAGCATCTCTTACTCTGTGGTTGTGTCTCCAAATGTTGGTAAATGGAAGACCCATCTATTGCTTACTAGTTCTATTTACTAGTTCTATCTAATATATTTTCTAACACTAATCTAGTCAACTCCTAATATCAGTGCTTCTTTGTTGACACTAAATTGGTTCATTAAAACTAACTGATGAGCACAGCCTACTCACTGATAAAGACATTTTCACTTCCTCTTTTCATCTCTCCACTGTGTGGCTGGAGGAGGAAGGTCTTTGGTGAGGCGTTCAGTCCAATCATCCTTCTGTCTGTCACCCCTTTTACAGTTTACATTAAAGGTCTTTTTTTTTCTCTTCCCCCTTTCTCCTCTCTCCCTCCCTCTCGCTCTCTCTCTTTCTCTCTCTCTCTCTTTCTCTCTCTCTCTCTCTCTCTCTCTCTCACACACACACAGGAGCCCACACACTTCACTTACTATTTATTTATCATTTATTTTTTTGAGGAGCAAAAAAACAAAGAGTTTTACTCTGTTATACTCTATTAGGTCAAGGATGTGCCATGACACTCACTTCATTTAAATTGCTAGTAAAGTTTAGCTCGGACTTCACAATGTGTTTGGCATGGAAAAAAATTATATAGTGTACACACTTTAAAATAGCTTTTATTTAAGGTTTTCTAGTTACATATCGTTTGTAATATCTGTAGGCCTATTGGTTCACAGTGAAGTAACAGCTTGTTTAGGCTACTCTGGGTTTAACTCTTAGCTGATCAGGCTTTGCTTCCTAGCCCTGGGCGAACACTAGCCTGGTAAACCAGCTATTTGCACTTCATTTTATTTGTACAGAGGGTCTGGAGCGGAGGCCATGAGAAACGATGTCTTCCTGGAGGTGTGGACTCTGCTGAAGTTTAAAACAAGTGGCTCTGCCTTTACCCAAAGTTAACGTCATGGCTCATGAACTGATTGGCTAGGAGTTGCTCGGTCCTCTTACATGCTTCTCAACGGCCTCCGGTCCAGACCCTATGTACAAAGTGTATACATTCAAAGTTGGCCAGTCATATTTTTTCTTTTCATTTATTTATTTGTTTGTTTGTTTGGCCGGGTTTCCCAAATGCAGTTAAGAAGTTCTTAGCGCTAAGAACTTCTTAAGACCCTTCTTAAGGCTCCCGTAAGAAGCAACCGCGTTTCCCAAAATGCTTCTTAGCCTAAGAAGACCTGCCGTTAAGAAGGATCTCTAAGAAGTTTCTGAACCCCTCTTAACACCCTTCTTAGCGACAAAACAGTGAAAACAGCACCCCTCTCAGGCAGGTAAAGCAATGTGACAGTAAGCAAGGAGATATTAATGCAGTACGTCCGGTTTTCCTGATCGTGTTTTCCCCCTTTTCCCTATCGTTCATGACAAGGGAACGCCAATTTCTCGGTTTTCACACATATTCTCCTCATGTAGCAGATTTCTATCAGAAAGATAGGAATATAGCCTACACATTAAATGAAATGACATACTGATTTCATTTTGTGTTTCCATTTTTATTTCCCTGGTCTTTGTTTCGGTATTATGTGTCACCTTGTTTTTGAGCCGTGACGACCAATGTCATACTTTTAGCCGGTATTTTATTGATGAGTTCAGTCAGAGTGTTATACCACTTCAGTTTGGAGCATTTTACCATAGAGTCTAGAGTAGCGCTCTAAAATCTTTTAATTTACTATGGTAACTATGCGCTCCAATCGGCCATTCTGAGATCGATTGCTCATTGCGCTTCAGTTAAGAAGGCAGATCAGACGGTTCTTAAGACGTTGGTAAGAAGGGCGTTAAGAAGGCGTTTGGGAAACACTCTTATCTTAACGCTTCCTCTTAGCCGACCTCTTCTTAAGTGCCTTCTTAACTCGTTAAGAAGGTTCTTTATTGGGAAACCCGGCCTTTGTTTGTTAAAGGCAGACTATCATCAGGTCCAAAAACAAACAAACACGACAGCGATAGTGTGCCTTCACAAATGCAACTGTTCTAAAATATTTCTGTAGGCATGTTTTGTTCCCATTGCTGTTGACAGTGGCGGTTCTAGGGGGGGGGCGGGCTGGGCCTTTGCCCAGGGCGCAATTTCGTGAAGGGCGCCGTGCTGTTGGCCTCACGAGCGCTTGAAAAATATATATATGTCATCTAAAAAAGTTTTTAATATCCATCATATCACTGTGTAGGAAATTGGCAAATTGGCGCCCCCTTTGGCTGCCCGCGCCCCTGCTGAAAAGTTCCAGTGCACAGAAGCTGTGACCGTAGTTTCAGAGAGAAGGGCAAAGGGGAGGGGGCGCGGGGGACAGTTCACCTCTAGGTCTCAAATGCAATGCACAAGTGGGCAATACTCTGCAATTAATGAGCGAAGTCAGTCACACATAAGCTTCCTTCCCAATAACGCACATTTTATTCCTACCATTATATTTACAGGTTTATAATTCCTGCACATATTTTAATTGTGTGAAAGAGCTAATAAAACAGGGCAATACAAAACGAGTAGGCGGTCACCAAGGTGAATTAGTCTTAACTCCTCGTCGGCAGTGACCGTGTTTGGGGATGGGAAATGCAGTATGTTTACTGTCGAGTGACAAACAGAAGGAGATGGACAGAAAAAGATCAAAGCCATTAGAAGTGTAGAAACGAGCAAAAGATGAAGGTATGCAACTGTTCTCTCTGCATGATCACGTTATCCATGCCATGAATGAAGGGCTAATGTTAATCATGGTATAACTCTTACGTTTGTTAGCCTTCTAGCTATAATGCTACGATTACTATACTCAACAATAATTCGGTCTTTGCTCAACAAACACAAGATCTAATTTCACCATAAGATTTGGCTTTGCAACAAAACGGTTACAAGTTTAGTTATTATTGATTTCCATAATTTTGGTTAACGTTGAGCCCTAGCCAACAGAATGTTATTATGGTAGTTTCAACATTTGCAATTTGCTGCAACTCATATTTTGCATAGTTTAACTATAGGGTAGTTTAGCATAGTAAACCGGTCATACCTGAACGTGTAACAAGCATACTGTAGAATTCGAGGCAGTAACCAAGGAGCTAATTGTTCCTCCCTAAAAGATAGATTAATATAGCGTCTAATGACGGACATTTATGCAAGGGCATGCTATTGAAATGAAATTGTAATTTATGGATGTTTTGTACAAGAGTTTTTGTAGCCTACAGTGTTTTGAGGTCAAATTGTCCACGAGACTCATAATATAAACAAACAAACAAACAAACAAATAAATAAATAAAATAAAAAAGTTTTTTTGGCACCGTCTCCCATCTTTTTATTACTTCTCTACAGGTCTGGATAAACCAGCTCTGTTAGTTAGCCCCTCCTTCCATAGTTGGCATAGTTGGAAAATATGAACCTGTCATGCAGGCAGTAGTTATTATTTTTCTTCTTCCACGCTCCAGTATGGACGGGCAGTGCCCAAGTAAGGTCGCTTATAAGTCATATCGTCGTTGACCTTATTAAATATAACTATTATTTGGCGAACTTGACGTTTGGTGAACTAAGTGATGACCTCCTAACCCGACATGCAGACAACACGGTATAGCCTATACCGACTGCTTAACGTAACCCAATGACGAGGACAGCGAAGACTTCGGTGTTTCTAAAGAGCTAGAAATAGAAATTTGGCTAAAATATTCGCCGAAATGGAAGAAGAGTGCAAAATGTGTTCATGCCAACTGCACGCCTAATTCTGTTTAACGCGCACGGGCATGACATGACGTAATCTAGAGGTAAAGTAAAGTAAACACTGGTGAGAGAGGGTACCGGAGCCAGGCAGCAGCACTGACACCATCAAGGCACTACATCATTCGGTAAGCTAAAAATCATTATCTGCAATAAAAAAAAAACGTACTTGGTTAATTGGTAAAAGGTAACATCGCGGTCATGAGGTTTGTCATAATGACGTTGTCTATACGATTATGAAATATATTCGAGTATTGGACATTATTAATGGGAATATCAAGTCAATAAGTTCTGGGCCACGTTTAGAGCAGACTGAAACCAGGAAAGACCGTCCCGCATATAGTGTACGGAATGTCAAATGCATTTTCTATATCATGTTATAACAATACAATATATATATAACAATATATGTTATAACAATATATTGCTCTATATTCTAATGGCATACGCCAATTGCAAAACAAGTGTTTGTTTTGCATACAATGTGTTGGTGAGATGGCGCTATAGGGTTTACGTCTATGCGATTACAGAGGGACTTCAAGCAATTCGGTCCAGGCTCCACTCCACAAAACAATTTCAGTTAGCGTTGGTATGCGTCTGTGGTTGCTATGCCAAGCGTCTATACAACTGCATTACACGCGTCTATACACCTGCATTGTGCAGCCGCTGAGATGGTTGTTGTTGTTCACAGTCCGAACTAGGCCTGCTGTTCTGCAGTCTTGGGTGTCTTGTTAAAGTCTGCCATAGCAATTCACTCCATTGCGTTTTTTTTCTTTTCGTTTTCCCCTTCGCTTGTTTAAGAAGATTGGATAGAATGATGGTGAAAACTGTTGATGTAAAGCCGGAGTCAGGCAGCAGCACTGATACCATCAAGGCACTACATCATTCGGTAAGATAAAATCATTATCTGCGATAACAAAAAAAAAACGTACTTGGTTAATTGGTAAAAGGTAACATCGCGGTCATGAGGTTTGTCATAATGACGTTGTCTATACGATTATGAAATATATTCGAGGTAGGCTAGTATAGGACATTATTAATGGGAATATCAAGTCAATAAGTTCTGGGCCACGTTTAGAGCAGACTGAAACCAGGAAAGACCGTCCCGCATATAGTGTACGGAATGTCAAATGCATTTTCTATATCCACATCATGTTATAACAATACAATATATATAACAATATATGTTATAACAATATATTGCTCTATATTCTAATGGCATACGCCTTAATTGCAAAACAAGTGTTTGTTTTGCATACAATGTGTTGATGAGATGGCGCTATAGGGTTTACGTCTATGCGATTACAGAGGGACTTCAAGCAATTCGCTCCAGGCTCCACTCCACAAAACAATTTCAGTTAGCGTGCCAAGCGTCTATACAACTGCATTACAAGCGTCTATACACCTGCATTGTGCAGCCGCTGAGATGGTTGTTGTTGTTCACAGTCCGAACTAGGCCTGCTGTTCTGCAGTCTTGGGTGTCTTGTTAAAGTCTGCCATAGCAATTCACTCCATTGCGTTTTTTTCTTTTCGTTTTCCCCTTCGCTTGTTTAAGAAGATTGGATAGAATGATGGTGAAAACTGTTTGGTTTTTTGTTGGTGTAAAGTTGTAAGTTTTTGGATCCTTGGTGGAGTGATTATTTTACCCTAGTGCAGGGGTCGGTAAAGTCAGAAACGCGTGCCACAGTTGGCACGCAGAGGGGTCACTGGCACACCAGCACCAGCGATGGTGCGCAGCCTTTATTTCTCCACGCTAAAAAAAAAGTTTGGCCGTCTTATCTCTTGTTGAACAGCCTTTGGGTGTTGTACGGGGTGCGTCTTCTGTAGTGTGACAGACAGTAATGCACCCTACTGGCTTAAAACAGTTCTCCATGACACGAGTCCCAGCACAGTAGTTGGCCAAAGACCATTCATCAGGTTAAGTAGCGGCAAAATGTTGGCCCGAAGTTCTGTGTGCTTGTGGTATTTTAAAAGTTTTGTTTGCATTTGTCCAACATCTATCGCCATTTTGAGGCAGAACACGAAATCAAACGTAGGAGTGTTCAGAATTCAAGGCTTAACAAGTTCACGTGAAAAAATGAACGAAATGATTGACATTTTGCGAGGAGCGTTTTAAAATAGGCTACCTGTTAAAATGTGGTGTTTCTTTTCAGTAAGGACAGAGAAAGGTAGGCCTACTGAAGGACAGGATACCCAATTCCTAACGGTTAGATATGAGAGAAGCACGATTAAAGCACAGTGAGTCATTGTGCTGTCCATATGCCTGTAGCTCATATTCATGTACGAAAATTAGAATGATTAATTTACAATAATTCCCTTATTTTTTACTTTTTTTAAATGAGACCATCATGTTCCTAAAGTGCTGTTTTGCATAGACAGAATGGATTTAACCTGTTTTCATGTTGGAAATGTGGCGCCATAATTACGCTCAGTGAAAAACAACTGCCCTGTCGATTGGCACAATAAGAAAATTTCTTATTGGCACAACGTGTCAAAAAGGTTGCCGACCCCTGCCCTAGTGTGAGGAACAGGGACACTTGCAGGATGTAATTGTAAGGTACACACTGGCACACATTGCATAAAATAGAGAGGTTTTGTAACCTATTCAAAATAGGAATATTTTCTTTTTCAGTTTTTTTTAAGTGGTAGAGACAACATAGGTGATTAGTCACCTGCTAACTGTCGCTGGGGGAAAGAGGAAAAGGGGATAAGATACATTTCAGATTCCCATTTTTCGTTATGAAAACGCACACTTCGCCTTGCCCCTAAAGCGCACACACAAACTATGTGAGGTCTTGTTACAAAGCATATTTTTAAAGCTGTCTTTCCTGCTATTATTACGGTAACATTATTGCCAAAGGTGAAATGTAGCCCCTCAAGTGTGTGTGTGTGTGTGTGTTGTAAAAGAAAACAAAGACAACAGTTTAAAAGAAAGCACACACTATATGCACAGTGTGTACAGCTGTATGTAAAGGATACCAGTGGGGTAAGGACTAGCACACTGGTGGAACACACTGGAATGTGGACAACTTGAAGGTGTGTGTGTGTGTGTGTGAAGTGCATGGGTGTGCTTCCTGAAGGAGAAGACAGTGTTATTGAGTAAAATCACAATGGTTGAGGATGTGTTCTGACTGCCATTCCAGTAAAGGGCCGTTCACCCCGAATTACAGACTATAAAAACTTATAGTACAATTATAACTACTTCGTAAAAATCGTTTTAACTTTAGTGAATGGTGCTGTTCACATATCAACTATAACGACAACGACAGGCTGAATGATATTGTTGAGAGCGATGTTATGAAGCGATGTTATGAATTTTAAAGCACTGCCAGCCAATCATAATTAAAAAGAATTCACAGGACGTCATGTTCCATTAGATATTTATGATATTTTCTTGGCGGAGCAAACTTCCCTCCGCTTCGCGTCGGGAAGTTCTTAGGCTCCACCTCGTTGACTTAAAACTGTATATCGTAATAGTTCTTGGTGTGAACGGACCTTAAGCCTGGCTCTTTGGCATTGTAGTCAGGGTGCAAGTTTGGAACTCCGGAGAAGACCAGGGATTCTGGCCATGTGGGGTAACTACTGTAATCCTTACCTACATGACCTTTATTTACATTCTTTATCTCTCTCTCTCTCTCTCTCTCTCTCTCTCTCTCTCTCTCTCTCTCTCTCTCTCTCTCTCTCTCACTCTCTCCCTGGCTTTCATAGCAACACAGGATAGGCTTTCTACTATGCTACGCCTCAGACAGATAATACCTACTTTGGCCATCCTACTACTGGTGTTGGTCTTCGCCACAATGTTGACGTCCAACAGGTACAGCCACCGGTATAGCTATTACCCCGCAGAGACAAGCACCTCCCCACAGCCGCCGCAGGGCAAGGTCCACGTGCTGCTGCTGTCCTCCTGGAGGTCCGGGTCGTCTTTCCTGGGCCAAGTGTTAAACCAGAACCCGTCCGTCTTCTACCTCATGGAGCCCGCGTGGCACGTGTGGGCAACACTTCACATGTCTGGGGCGCGGGAGGTACGAATGGGCGTGCGCGACCTGCTGCATCAGGTGCTGAAGTGCGACCTGTCTGTCATGGACTCGTACCTGCCTCCGCGGTCCAAGGTGTCCAAGCTGTTCATGTGGAGCCACAGCCGGGCGCTCTGCTCGCCGCCGGTGTGCTCACTGACGCCACCTGGTGCCTTCAGCAAGCAACTGCAGTGCGAAAAGCTTTGCTTCAACGGAAGCTTGGATTCGACTGTAGATGCCTGCCGGAACTACTCGCACGTGGTGCTCAAGACGGTTCGAATCTTCGAGCTGGAGTCGCTGTACCCGCTGCTGCGCGACCCGACGCTGGATCTCCGCATCGTCCACCTGGTGCGGGACCCGCGGGCCGTGTGGCAGTCGCGCAGAAAGTTGGCCAACGGCCTGGTGCGTGACAACGGACTGGTCCTGCAGCAAAGCAAGCTGAAGGGACTGGAGGCCGATTACCGAGTCATGGAGGAAGTGTGTCGAAGCCACGTACGCATCCACCAAAGAGCGACGCTCAACCCGCCCGGCTTTCTACGTGACCGTTACAAGATAGTGCGCTACGAAGACGTCGTCGTCGATCCGCTCGGACAGACCGACGCCATCTACGAGTTTACGGGCCTGAAGATGACCCAGCCTTTGCAGCAGTGGATCTACAACGCCACGCACGGTAGTGCCCTCGTAAAGCACCCCTTTGAGACCGGCTCGCGCAACGCGAAGGACGTGTCCCGTGCCTGGAGGACCACGCTGCCCCACCAGCAGGTGCGGCGCGTCCAGCAGGTCTGCAAGGATGCCATGTCTCTCCTCGGCTATCGCGCGGTGAACAGTGACAAGGACCAGAGGCAGCTTTCCCTGGACGTAGTGTTGCCACGTGCTGTTGACAACAAGTTTAGTTTGTTACCCGCAAAGGGCTAAGCTAGGTACAAAGAGCTAAAACACAATAATTATTGTTGGTATATATAACACATTATACCATATATACCGTATATATACATATATACGTCTTCGTTCAATTTCCCATTGTGATGCGTTCTTTAGAATGGAGATTAATTTTCTATATATGCACACCTATGAAGTAGTGGCTGCTTTCTGACCGTATCAGTCTTATGTATCAATGCACCGAGTTTGTGGTGAACTGTAAATATGAGCAGATGGAAGAACACACAGTTACAACATGTTATTAGCCTCTGAGATTGACTTTTAGTGTTGTCAGGCTACATTTGGACTCATTGAACATGATTTTTCAAGGCTTAGCAGAACTTTGGAATAGCTAGCTTGACAACCAAGGGCATGGAACTAACGACTAGGTCTTGGCCATAGCAACCTCCAGTTTGTTATTAGTATCGGCACAGCAGTTTGCCTAGTAAGTTATGAAAAGACACATCGTGTGGCGTAAATAGGTTTGTTTTAGCGATTAAAAAAGTGGAAATTATTACCTGAAATTAACATCAGACAAGCGTGGTAGCCGTGATATAAGCGAGATAATTGACTACACGGTATTCGTTTATCAGAAAGTTGATGCACTTCGAGGTGTAACTCCGCTTAGCGTCGTGGCCACATTACCACCTCGAACGTGCATTGACTTTCTGATATACGAACACCTTGTCATCCATTATCCCTTACTTGTAACACACTCATGCTCATGAATGTGTGTATGTGTCATTGTGTCCTGTGTTTGATTGTTCTGATAAGGGGGATTTATTGTTTTATCATGTTACAGGTTATAAATCATCAAGGCTAGTAGGTGTTCAAAGAAAAGGGTTTTCATTAGCAGCTGATGACTTACATGAATTCCTACGAATTTCATCATGTGTTTACTGTTCTTTCATTATTTAAAATGAGAATTTTAGTCACGTATCCTATTCTCTTATTTTAAATGAGTTTAAAACACTAGTTTAAAATTCAATTCAAATTCAAGACTTAAGCTGTAATTCCAGAATAATTCTCAATTTAATTTCGTTATTTTTAGTATTATTATTGTTATTTTGTACAATGTGAAGGAGTGTGAACCGGAATCTCTTGAGGGTCATTTAGTCGGCCCCAGCAAGACCGATCCAATCAGTGAACAGAGGGTTTGTTCGTTAGCGGTGATGTTGACCTTGTGTGCTAGATTTGAATTGTAGTGGGTAGGTAGGCTAATAGCAAATACGTGACGACCAGGCGTTAGCGATTGGGTAAATGCAGAGGCTTGTTTTAAACTTCAGCAGAGTCCACACCGCCAGGAAGAAATCGTTTCTGATGGCGTCTGGTCCAGTGGTCGGTTTTCAGTACAAAATGAAATGAAGTACAAGGAGTGGCTTTACCAGGCTAATGGACGGTAACATCGTAATTTTTTTTTTCCCACGTCAACGTTGCCGAGGTAAGGGGGGAAGGCTAACCGTCCGTGGCCACATGTGTGTCTTCCCGGATTCCCAGAGCATTTGAATTCCCCACAATGAAGGGGTTTCCCCTCAGGATATGAAAAGCGGAAGAAAAAACATCATGACAATGAACTGCGGGAACAGCAGTCAGGTAACTTCCCTCTCTGGGTGTTAGAGTGGGAGGAACTAGTCCGTGTTTGACACACATTAACAGGGCGGTGAACCCTGAGTGAACCCCAGTCTCTGTGTGCTTCTTGCTGGCTTCTGTAAGTTGTAGCATAGTTACAACTGCACTTAGTGGACAGGCCAAAAGATTGGACACACCTTCTCATTCACTGTGTTTTCTTTATGTTCGTGACTAGAATTTAAGACATGTTTTAAGTTATTTCACACTTTTTTGTCAAGTACATAATTACCTCTGCCAAGGAGGTTATGTTTTTGCTGGTGTTGGTTTGTTTGTCTGTCCATTTGTTTGTTTGTTAATAGCGTAATTCAGAAAGTTCTGGACGGATTTCAACGACATTGTCAGGATAGATCAGAAGTTGGCTAACTTAGAACTGATTAGTTTTTGGTGGTGATCTGGATCAAAAGTGCTTTTCTAGTTCCATGTGTTCATTCACAGTTTTCATGCTTTCAGTGAGCATCTACAATGTAAGTAGTCATGAAAATAAAGAAAACACATCGAATGAGAAGCTGTATCCAAACTTTTGGCCTGTACTGTACACTAACTAGGGTGACCAAACGTCTGTTTTTACCAGGACATGTCTTGTTTTCAGGCCCTGTCCTGGCCGTCCCGGGTGTTTTTTTTATAAAATGATGAACATTGCCTGTTTTTTGTAGGTTTGAAATGAAATGAAATTCACTGTGTGGGCAGATTTCTTTGCACTCACAACAGGCGAGCAGACAGCCACTCAAGTATTTCCTCTGCCTGTGACATGCCGAAGCACAAGTGCACATTTACCCCTGAGTTACAAAAGACATTCCCCACTTAAGGAGATGGAGGAAGGGATGGATTGAGAGATAAGGGGAGTGTAAAGAGAGGAGAGGGGAAAGAGAGGGAGGGAGGGAAGGAGGGATGGAGAGACAAGGGGTGTGTAAAGAGAGGAGAGGAGAGGGGAAAGAGAGGGAGGGAGGGAGGGAGGGATGGAGAGATAAGGGGTGTGTAAAGAGAGGAGAGGAGAGGGGAAAGAGAAGAGATGAAGGGAGGGATGGATGGAGAGATAAGGGGTGTGTAAAGAGAGGAGAGGAGAGGAGAGGGGGAGGAGAGGGAGGGAGGGAGGGATGGATGGAGAGATAAGGGGTGTGTAAAAAGAGGAGAGGAGAGGAGAGGGGGAAGAGAGGAGAGGGAGGGATGGATGGAAACATGAGTGAGCTTTACTCTCCCAGTCAGGACAAGTGGGAGGCTGTGTGCACTAGAGGTGTGAACCTTCACTCATCTCACGATTCGATTTGTTTGCAATTATTAAGCTAGCGATTCGATTTGATTCGATATTTTGATGCATCACGATGAATTACTTCACATGGCCTTGATTTCA
Source organism: Coilia nasus (assembly GCA_027475355.1). NCBI lineage: Eukaryota > Metazoa > Chordata > Actinopteri > Clupeiformes > Engraulidae > Coilia > Coilia nasus. The sequence goes on from CM050198.1 coordinate 13,072,381, forward strand.
TCAACAAAAACAAGCAGTCAGATATTACCTTCCTCTTTTATTTAATAAAACTCAACAGCCACCAATATTCATGTCAAATTAAAAAAATAAAGAAATAAAAAGCAACAATAATGGTGCATCATACTGAGATGCTACACATATCAATGAAAAGGGCTTTCCGATGGTATACCTATCTGTACACTTACAAAATACAAATTTAAATTTAATTGAAAACTTGTACAGTTACAGTCTTTGTACAGTTATATAACTAAACTAATAATAACTAATAAATACTCCAATTTAAATTTTTGCAAGTCTGCATGTTGCACAGATATGACGTGCATATCAAATGAAAGAGCAGACGGTACCAAACACTCCCTTCTGCACTAAAGTGATGGTGTTATAAATGAAGATAAAATATGTTTAGCTACAAAATAAAAAACATACATTTCTTCTGAACTCTTATTAAATTATTCATGAACCTGCATCCGACAGATACAACACACATACCAAATGAAAAATCAGAAACTGAGATTTCCAAACATATCTAACACCACCCTCCTGAACTTACATAAATGAAGCAAATAAATGTGTTTGTGTAAATGTGTAAATGTATTTGTTCAGAAAAGAAGGTAAAAATTAGTTATTTCCGCGACGCACACAGGATTCGGTTTTGAGTAGCCTACTGGTCGGAAGTCTCTTAGTAGACCCCATTCCTAGTTACAGTAAGTGTGCTTGGCTCTGAGAGCACACTTATTGCTCTTCTTGAGTAGCCTAGTGTTTATTAGGTCTACTTGCTCTGCCAACATAGTTATTATTCATCTTACGTGGTGTTTTTTTCCAACTTTTTTTTGTCTCAGCTACTAGTTCTAGGGCTTTTGAGATAGAGACGCTGTGAGATCGGACTCAGCCCGGTCTGAACACCAATCCTTGTTCAAATAATGACACTACCCCTTGGCGTTTGTTGTTGTCTTTTTCTGTGATATTTTGTCCCTTTGAAATTAATGGTAGATGGGTAATGGTAAAGGTAATGGTAGTGGGCCAGCTGCCCTGGGCGCCATTTTGTGAAGGGAGCCAATGGCTTCACCAGCACTTAAAAAAAAAAACATCTAAATGTTTTTTTTTTATTATCTATCATATCACTGTGTAGGAAATTGAAAAAACAAACCCTTTCTCAACCCAAACAGAAAATCGCTGTGTATCTCTGTCAAACTTTAATATATCAACAAGAAACTTGCTGTGATTGTTTACACCTATGTTTCTGACATATCTGACACATCTGTAACAATGTGACTTTGCAGCATACTTCATTTAGGTGTGTGCTGCTTTTAGGGCCTTCTGCTGTGTCTGTTGTGCTTCTTGGGATATAGTTGTGCAACTTAATTATTGCCTTAGTGCTCACACACCTCCAATAGGTAATGGTGGTAATGATAGATACACACCCACACACACAAATGCAGGCATGTTAATAACACACCATCACACATCTCTCTATTTTTTATTTTTTTTTACCAGACATTTCCAGCTGTCCTCAGATGACGTTTGGCTGGGAAGTAACTTTACGATTTATCAAAGTCAAAGTCAGCTGTACCGTATTATAGAATCCTACATGATTTTTATTAATTCCTTTACAGTGCCAAATGGTCTCGCCCGGGGAGTAATTCAATGTAGAACCGCCACTGAGTATCTGCTTAGTACAATTAAATTATTAAATTAATTCACCACATAAACGTCTGCCATGTTGCCACCAGAAATATTTTGTAAATCCCCTCGTACATGAGTCCTTCCAGTAATTTCCAACAAGTTATCACGCCATTACAGAGTACGACTTATCAGGAAGAACACCTACAATCATTTATTTAGTTGTTTGTAGTAGCCTAGGATTTTTTTTTAATCTAATTACATAATAATTATGTTATTATCCTTTTTAATCTTTTTTATATTAGATACTGTATGTTTTTTTATGTCTCATAAATATCTTAGTTTATCATTTTATGCATTTACTTTTTATCAGTAAGCTTTTTTGGTTTTAATTTTTTTGTCTTTTATGTTATCTTTTACAGTTCATCATTTACTGTTCTTTACTTTTTTGCTCTGAACTGCCTCGGTGTACGATAAATACGATAAATAAACTTGTCTATTGCACCAATTACTTGTACGTAGCTTTAGAAGTGTTCTTAGTGCGTCACTTTCCTGGTTTGTCCCTGTATGTGATTACATGATTACGATTACATTACACTTAGCTGACGCTCTTATCCAGAACGACTTACAGTTACTTAGGTACAGGGTTTCAGTTACAGTCCCTGGAGCAGTGTGGGGTTAGATGCCTTGCTCAAGGGCATTTCAGCCATGGGTAGGGTGGGATTTAAACCTGTGACTCTCCAATCCCAAGACCAACTCCTTAACCACTACACCACAGCTGCCCCTGTATGTTAGACGGGACTTGAATGGCAGACTATCACCAAGATATACTGTAAGCATTTATAATGTGTCCTGTATAATTGTATACACTGACTATACCTGCATTACATAATCAAAGGTCACTATCTTATCTCTGTAAAAACGTATTGATATGGGGGGGGGGGGGTCACATATGCTCTATCATTTTTAGATTCCAAGATTCCAAGCATTTGAAATGTGTCCCGTATTTATGGCCCACCCTGTGTATGTGCCAGAGATGTTCACAAGTCATTTTTTCCAAGTCCAAGTCAAGTCTCGAGTCTTTGTAGTCAAGTCCAAGTCAAGTCTCAAGTCTTTGAGGGCAAAGCCAAGTCAAGTCTCGAGTCTTGTCCCAAGTCCAAGTCAAGTCTCAAGTCTCAAATGACTGAAATGAACATTCTGTCATCAGATTAAAAGCATACTGTACCATGAGTTATTATTATGTATTATCACTGAATGAAGTTGAAAACATGTTAAAAAGAAGCCAGATTTCAGAGCACGAACAATTTCAGGGCACTCAACCATATTTAAGACATTCCAGCCAGAGACTGAGACTTTTTGTATGTCATGTAAAGACAAGAGGAGAGATTTCAGGGTACTAAGTCAAGCAAACCCTTTCTCAACCCAAACAGAAAATCGCTGTGCATCTCTGTCAAACTTTAATATATCAACAAGAAACTTGCTGTGATTGTTTGAACCTATGTTTCTGACATATCTGACACATCTGTAACAATGTGGCTTTACAGCATACTTCATTTAGGTGTGTGCTGCTTTTAGGGCCTTCTGCTGTGTCTGTTGTGCTTCTTGGGATATAGTGCAGCAACTTAATTATTGCCTTAGTGCTCACACACCTCCTATAGGTAATGGTGGTAATGATAGATACACACCCACACACACAAATGCAGGCATGTTAATAACACACCATCACACATCTCTCTATTTTTTTTTTTTTTTTTACCAGACATTTCCAGCTGTCCTCAGATGACGTTTGGCTGGGAAGTAACTTTACGATTTATCAAAGTCAAAGTCAGCTGTACCGTATTATAGAATCCTACATGATTTTTATTAATTCTTTTACAGTACCAAATGGTCTCGCCCGGGGAGTAATTCAATGTAGAACCGCCACTGAGTATCTGCTTAGTACAATTAAATTATTAAATTAATTCACCACATAAACGTCTGCCATGTTGCCACCAGAAATATTTTTGTAAATCCCCTCGTACATGAGTCCTTCCAGTAATTTCCAACAAGTTATCACGCCATTACAGAGTACGAGTTATCAGGAAGAACACCTACAATCATTTATTTAGTTATTTGTAGTAGCCTAGGATTTTTTTTTATCTAATTACATAATAATTATGTTATTATCCTTTTTAATCTTTTTTATATTAGATACTGTATGTTTTTTTATGTCTCATAAATATCTTAGTTTATCATTTTATGCATTTACTTTTTATCAGTAAGCTTTTTTGGTTTTAATTTTTTTGTCTTTTATGTTATCTTTTACAGTTCATCATTTACTGTTCTTTACTTTTTTGCTCTGAACTGCCTCGGTGTACGATAAATAAACTTGTCTATTGCACCAATTACTTGTACGTAGCTTTAGAAGTGTTCTTAGTGCGTCACTTTCCTGGTTTGTCCCTGTATGTGATTACATGATTACAATTACATTACACTTAGCTGACGCTCTTATCCAGAACGACTTACAGTTACTTAGGTACAGGGTTTCAGTTACAGTCCCTGGAGCAGTGTGGGGTTAGATGCCTTGCTCAAGGGCATTTCAGCCATGGGTAGGGTGGGATTCAAACCTGTGACTCTCCAATCCCAAGACCAACTCCTTAACCACTACACCACAGCTGCCCCTGTATGTTAGACGGGACTTGAATGGCAGACTATCACCAAGATATACTGTAAGCATTTATAATGTGTCCTGTATAATTGTATACACTGACTATACCTGCATTACATAATCAAAGGTCACTATCTTATCTCTGTAAAAACGTATTGATATGGGGGGGGGGGGGGTCACATATGCTCTATCATTTTTAGATTCCAAGATTCCAAGCATTTGAAATGTGTCCCGTATTTATGGCCCACCCTGTGTATGTGCCAGAGATGTTCACAAGTCATTTTTTCCAAGTCCAAGTCAAGTCTCGAGTCTTTGTAGTCAAGTCCAAGTCAAGTCTCAAGTCTTTGAGGGCAAAGCCAAGTCAAGTCTCTAGTCTTTTGTCCCAAGTCCAAGTCAAGTCTCAAGTCTCAAATGACTGAAATGAACATTCTGTCATCAGATTAAAAGCATACTGTACCATGAGTTATTATTATGTATTATCACTGAATGAAGTTAAAAACATGTTAAAAAGAAGCCAGATTTCAGAGCACGAACAATTTCAGGGCACTCAACCATATTTAAGACATTCCAGCCAGAGACTGAGACTTTTTGTATGTCATGTAAAGACAAGAGGAGAGATTTCAGGGTACTAAGTCAAGCAAACCCTTTCTCAACCCAAACAGAAAATCGCTGTGTATCTCTGTCAAACTTTAATATATCAACAAGAAACTTGCTGTGATTGTTTACACCTATGTTTCTGACATATCTGACACATCTGTAACAATGTGGCTTTACAGCATACTTCATTTAGGTGTGTGCTGCTTTTAGGGCCTTCTGCTGTGTCTGTTGTGCTTCTTGGGATATAGTTGTGCAACTTAATTATTGCCTTAGTGCTCACACACCTCCAATAGGTAATGGTGGTAATGATAGATACACACCCACACACACAAATGCAGGCATGTTAATAACACACCATCACACATCTCTCTATTTTTTTTTTTTTTTTACCAGACATTTCCAGCTGTCCTCAGATGACGTTTGGCTGGGAAGTAACTTTACGATTTATCAAAGTCAAAGTCAGCTGTACCGTATTATAGAATCCTACATGATTTTTATTAATTCCTTTACAGTACCAAATGGTCTCGCCCGGGGAGTAATTCAATGTAGAACCGCCACTGAGTATCTGCTTAGTACAATTAAATTATTAAATTAATTCACCACATAAACGTCTGCCATGTTGCCACCAGAAATATTTTTGTAAATCCCCTCGTACATGAGTCCTTCCAGTAATTTCCATCAAGTCATCACGCCATTACAGAGTACGAGTTATCAGGAAGAACACCTACAATCATTTATTTAGTTATTTGTAGTAGCCTAGGATTTTTTTTTTATCTAATTACATAATAATTATGTTATTATCCTTTTTAATCTTTTTTTATATTAGATACTGTATGTTTTTTTTATGTCTCATAAATATCTTAGTTTATCATTTTATGCATTTACTTTTTATCAGTAAGCTTTTTTGGTTTTAATTTTTTTGTCTTTTATGTTATCTTTTACAGTTCATCATTTACTGTTCTTTACTTTTTTGCTCTGAACTGCCTCGGTGTACGATAAATACGATAAATAAACTTGTCTATTGCACCAATTACTTGTACGTAGCTTTAGAAATGTTCTTAGTGCGTCACTTTCCTGGTTTGTCCCTGTATGTGATTACATGATTACGATTACATTACACTTAGCTGACGCTCTTATCCAGAACAACTTACAGTTACTTAGGTACAGGGTTTCAGTTACAGTCCCTGGAGCAGTGTGGGGTTAGATGCCTTGCTCAAGGGCATTTCAGCCATGGGTAGGGTGGGATTCAAACCTGTGACTCTCCAATCCTAAGACCAACTCCTTAACCACTACACCACAGCTGCCCCTGTATGTTAGACGGGACTTGAATGGCAGACTATCACCAAGATATACTGTAAGCATTTATAATGTGTCCTGTATAATTGTATACACTGACTATACCTGCATTACATCATCAAAGGTCACTATCTTATCTCTGTAAAAACGTATAGATATGGGGGGGGGGGGGGGGTCACATATGCTCTATCATTTTTAGATTCCAAGATTCCAAGCATTTGAAATGTGTCCCGTATTTATGGCCCACCCTGTGTATGTGCCAGAGATGTTCACAAGTCATTTTTTCCAAGTCCAAGTCAAGTCTTGAGTCTTTGTAGTCAAGTCCAAGTCAAGTCTCAAGTCTTTGAGGGCAAAGCTAAGTCAAGTCTCGAGTCTTTTGTCGCAAGTCCAAGTCAAGTCTCAAGTCTCAAATGACTGAAATGAACATTCTGTCATCAGATTACAAGCATACTGTACCATGAGTTATTATTATTATTATTATTATTATTATTATTATTATACACTGCAGTATCAAAATAGATCAGAGCATGGTCACTTAGCACTGTGTACGAAAAAACTATGCACCACCATCTCTCCCTTACCCACATACATATAGTGATGCCAGGCCAAAGTATGTGTAAACAGAAGCCTTTTAAAGAGGTACTGTGCAATTCCGAATAGAACCTTAAAATAGGAGGCATGCATAATAAGGGCTATTTCAATGTGAAGAAACATCCTGAAAGCTTTATTTAATGAATGTATTTTTTGTATTTGACCAACCATGGTGCCAAATCCACCATGATGATGGTGAGTTACTTGAACTAACAGCAGCAAATAAAGACGTTAACTACAGCAGATTTATTTTAACTACATAGAATAAAGAAAATAACAAAATAGAGAACCACATCTACACCACAACATCTGGGGCAACAAACATGAGCATGATGTTTATCCTGGAAAAAGGTTTAGACAACAGAATAGTTGCATTTCAGAAAAATAAATTCTGACAGCATCTTTGCACTAAGTCTGGCTCTATGATTCATCCTCTTCATTAGCTGACAACTGCATATAGCGGATCAGCTCTGCCTTCACAGATGAGCCATGGTCAATGCTTTTCTTGCTTTTTTTGTATCCAGAGAAGAGACGATGGCTGTCGGTCATCATCACCACTATTGCTGTTGTCGTCTGGTACAGTGATTTTGTGTGCCTCAGCCAAGACGAGATCTGAAAAAGTTTAAGAAATCCACACTTAGTTATAATGACAATAATATGCACAGAGTTAAGGATAATGTTAATAAACAAATTAATATTGCTTTTGATTGCTTTGAGATAGAGTTTGGGCACATGTTTAATAAATAACACTACTTAACCTATCCATTTAAACCACTGATCGTCGCTTCCATGTTGTCATGTAGTTGCATTTACTGGATAGCTGGATGTAATACCAAACTAGCAGCTGCCGACGAGCTGCACGACACCTTTGCTCAATACTGCCATCTGCTGGATGTCCAGTCAAGGGTATTTGTATTCAAATCCGGTGACATTTATTTGTGAAACCGTGGTGTGCGGTAGGAATGTCTCACAATTACGTAATAGACACAAAAGCAAAAAATGGATCCACAAATGCAGACTCCACATACATATCAACTACATTTGTTTTCAAATCTCAGAAATATATTTACAAATCTCGAAAATATATATACAAATGCCTGTGTATTTATATACATTCTATCATTTATTTCTATGTCGCATTTTTGTATTTGTATTTTGTGTTTAAATATTTATAAATGTATTTATATTTATGTATATCTGTTTTATTTATACAAATCTTTATGAGACAAATCTATCTCCATAGGATTCTACAGCACCAAAGATTCTAAAGCAGAGCGCTCTAGAATCTTTGTACAGCACTACGGGTGGCTCAGTTGCTTTAGCGACCAGCCATGTCATTGTTTACTTTACTAATATTACTATTATTATTGTTAAGCTAGTTAAGGCCCTGCCTTTACATGTTGTGTCAGTATGAATTACGAGTTTCTGCACATATTGATCCTGTTTGTATTGCCACAGGGCTTCTTCATCTTTGTAATTAAAACACATAACTGACATCGAGGTGTGTATTTCTTCATTGATATTTATGTTAACTACATTGTTGCAATGTTTTTACACCACATTGCATTTTTGCAGTCAAATCTAGTAGGCTGCTACTGCCAAAATATGACATTTACTGCAGCAGCAAACAACAAATAAATGACTCATAATTAATCAAACGAAATTATAACGTCGGGTGTGGAACAATAAAGCTGTCATTCAGCATGCATAACCTACTGTGGTTCGGTTGCTAGCGATCTGTCCATACGGGCCAAGTTTTCCCTATGTGAGTGTTAGACTGACCTATGGGTTTTGAGCTGCGTGATGAAATTGGATGTCGTTGAGCCAGCATCATGGATGGTGATCCCACACACTTTACAGGAGGCTGTCCTTTTGTTGCCTGCCTGTACGAAGTCTTTAAACCCAAATGAAATAACAAATGGGACAGCCCCAGCCGAACCCGCTGCCGCCATGGTCGGTCTGTCTGTATTTCACATTTTTGCCTCCCCTGCACGCATGCGTTGCGCGTATGAAGGGAGGAAAATATTCAGTCTGTCTCCGATTTTCACACCTTGTAAATATTTCAGTTAAATGAAATAAATAATTTAATGAATGAAGATTGTTCACGAGGCCCAACACACAAGTCCGAGTCAAGTCTGAAGTCATTGAGGGCAAGTGCGACACGTACACGCACATTACGAACAGTGCGTAGGGAACCAAGTGCTTGGGGGGCACCACCAAAAAATCAGGCTCGTGAAAAAATCATCACAATAAGCTACGTACGATATATAAAATATGTGTAAAACATGTTCATATTTATAAGTAATACAAAAGCAACGTAGACCAATTTGCTCCAGAAAAGGCGAATCTTCTTTGCGGCCCTCTCTCCATTCTCTTCCTGGTGCCCCCCTCCCCTCCCAGTGGTCCGTTCGATTATGGCTCAGTCTCAATTTAAGTTTGGCAGACACCTGTGTTTAGACATGGCCTCGAAAAGCCATCAAGAGTCGGGAGCAGAAAAAAGAAGAGACAGCGAAATGAAGCTCAGGTAAGAGAGTGTTTTAAATTAATAATAGCCTAAAAAAATTGTAGCCCTTGCCAGGCAATAAACTTACAGTTAACAAACTTTGTAACGTTAGCTATAGGCTACTAGCCATGTTCAGACTGTGTTCATTACAAGTGAATCAGTTAACACAGTTAACAGTTCAGACTGTGTTAACAAATGATTAAACTTGTAAATGACTGATGCTATCTAGCTAGTTTACGTTGTGGATATGAACATGAATTATGAATTACTGAAAGCAATTCATCATGGTCACTTGACTGTTTTGAGTTAAAGTTCGGGTAAGACTAGCGCTTCCCTTCCTGAGGTTGCTAGCTAGCTATGCTATTTCTGATTAAGCTTAATTTTCTAGTGTTAATTTTGTCACCCTGTTTTAAATTTCGTCCTTGTCTTCGTCTCGTGACGAATGCTCTATTAGTTTTTGTTATTAGGCCTATATTATAGTCATTCACAAACCATTTTTGTTAGTGAAGTTCAACAAAGATTCTGCCCTATAGAAATGTTGAATGTAACTGTTTGGTAAAATTTTCAATGCGTGACCGGTTATGCTCAAAATGAAGATAGATTTTATCTTTATTTCGCATGATACTGCATTTCAGGATATCTATAAAGATGTATGTTTATTCAAGTAAATGGTTCTCATCTATTTGCTGTATATATACAGACTATGTTCTTGTCGGTTTTCAGGTTTATAGGCCAAGGGCAACATCTGATGGTGAAATTGTAATATGAAAAGAATCAATCTTACAGTTATGTAGATTTTCCCCCTTCGTATTCATATCAAATTATGTAGGCCTACAGAATTTTATGTTGTCCCATATGACACCTCTATAAATTTAAAATAGTTTTGAATTTTGAAATGTACCAGTGATTTACACGTAGGCCTACATAAACCTAATTTATATATGCATTTTTGGAACTGTGGTTAAAAACTGTATTTCAGTAGAATCCCTGAATATTTTGTCTTTTAATTTTGAATGCAGGGTCAATGGTTAAATATGTGCAAGGAGGACCTCAAGGTTAGGAGGAGGAGGATGAACCATCCACTAGCAGTTCAACCAATTCAGATAAACCATCCACCAGCAGTTCAAGCCCTGGACATCAACCATCAACCAGTGTAGACTCTGCAACAGTTCCCAGCCCTGACCAGCGACAACCATCAACGTCCAGTTCAGGTACAGGTGCAACTCCACACACAACCACCGCGACAGTGACGAGCCCTTGGCGGGGGGGCACCACGAAGCATTTGTGCTTAGGGCACCCAAATGGCTAGCAACGGCCCTGCTGACACACACACACACACACACACACTTGGGGAAAAAGTATGTTGCAGAAATCGATGTGTGTGCATTGCCTCTCTAATTCTGCATGTGAAATCAAATCTCAGTTTACTGATATTTCTTAGAGGGAAAACATCTGTCGGTTATGCAACATTTAAATGCACATTATAAGCCAACAACCAATTAAAAATCGCACAGTTTTGACACCATTTAACTGCATTACCATGTATATGTATGTACCTTGAGCGTAATACAGAATCGTTAAGTCACGACAAAAAATAACAAGTGAAGCTACATTGTTAGCAATGGACCCAAGAATTATGAATTTGTTGTTTGTATTTCACCCCAATAACTTTTAAACCCGGATTTTTCTGTCGTTTTTTTAGCGCGTGTGCCATGTTTAGCAAAAATAAATCCTGGGAGAAACAAGGCAATGGACAATCTGTCACCAGTAGGTTCACTTCAACGGCCCGTCAGCAGCCCCAGTCAGACACCCTGTCCAGGGTCCAGCTGAAGGCAGTCAGGCAAGACAGTGTGTGTGTGTGTGTGTGTGTGTGTGTGTGTGTGTATGTGTGTGTATGTGTGTGTCAGTGTGTGTGTGTGTGTGTGTGTGTGTGCGCATCATTTTTATAAGAAGCTTCCACAAACATTCATATTACAAATACCATATTTAAATATTTATACTTATTGAAATACTGTGCAATATCTGTATACTGTATCTCTACTGTGCAATATTTAATTATTGTGCACTAACCCACAATATACATATATTATTTTTTTCTTGCATATGCATATAGCACCTCAAAACATCTATATACACAGAAGCAGCTGCTTTTAATTTCACTGTACATGTGTATAGTGACAATAAAAGGCATTTTACTCTATTCTATATTATTTTGTTTCCCATTAGAAGATCTTCTGGTGAGGTAATAGTCATGGTATTCATCTCATGCTTTATTTATAGAACAGTATGTACCCAATAAATACATAAATACTTAGTGCACACATTCTTTGGGCACTGGTATTTATTGCATATGACAAATTCACTCTTCGCTCCACCACATTTTTTTTTTAAAGGATAAATACATAAACGCTACAAAATATAACATTTTTGATAAAAGCAATACTGTTCATTATAATGTAACTTACAATGACTTAACAATAACATATCTGTTGAAATGCTAATGTTCCTCATGCATTTTACTACTATTTACATATCACAGAACACTTTTATAATAAGCTTCCCCAAACATTCCTTTGTTTTCCATTGGAGGACCTGCTGGTGAGGTAGTATGCACAATATTCATCTCCTGTGTTTCTTCAGAGCAGTACTGTAGATCGGAACATCTTCAACTCTGTGAATGACACCGTACACTACATTACACCACATTACAGTTAGCAGAGGCTTTTATCCAAAGTGACTTACAGTCCAGGACACAAGCCAAGCTACATGCAAGGGACACACAGAGTGAGCAAAGGGTGGTGCAGAGTCAGCGCAGACAGACTGCATTGCATACGTATCGTATATGGTATGATGTCATAACGGCTTGGTTGGCGCAGTAAGTTTGGAGAAGCACACTCCGTCTGTCTGCCTTAAAGCAACACTAAGTAGTTTTTTTTTTTACTAATGTTTCCAAAATCGTTTCAGTGGTTCATCAACTTGTAACAGGGTGAAAGGCACTTCTGAATTAGCTTTGAGGCCCTCCATGTTCTATAACCTTATTAAGTAAGTTTGGAGGAATGGGCCATTTTTCTGTAGTTCTCTGTAAGAGACAATGCCGCTTACAACCTCTAGGGCGACCGAAGACGAAAACCTACTGAGTATTGCTTTAATCCCAGCTTTGAAAGATTAAAATCCTTGCCACATATTTCATCTTACCATTTCCTGAACCATCAGATCATAATAAAGATTGGCTAATTATTAGTGATATCAGCGTTGTTAAAGCAATACTACATAGTTTTCATCTTCGGTTGCCCCACATGTTGGAAGTGTCTCTCATAGAGAAGTACAGAGAGGCAGTCCGCTCCTCTAAATTTGCCTCCTTACTTACTGCGGTTACAGCCAATGGAGGGCGGCAAAGCAAGTCCAAAGTGTCGTTCACCTTGTTACAAGTTGATGAACCACAGAAACGATTTTGGAAACATTATTTTAAGGTTAAAAAAGATTAGTGTTGCTGTAAGTGTGCAGGCAGAGGAGATACACGGCAGGATTTTTACTTTCGAAGTGGCTACTGGTATGGCAGTTCCCGTGCCCATAGAACTGGTATTGGCCGGGTTTTTTATATTTTGGGAATCCTGCCTGGGTGCGGTACAGATTTGGTTCCGGACCTTTAACATGTATTGGTCCGGAACAATATGGACCAATAAGGTTCTGGAGAATAGGTTCCGGACCAATATCCTTACATCTACTGGTACAAAATTCCGGACCCGTAGCCGCTGCCTTTTATTTTTGCTGAAAACGGGACTGGCATCTGTGTCTTAGGCGTAAACACATACTCACCGAGCAGTTTCCTTTGGTCTGGAGAAATTCACTGCAGCGTACTGAACATCCTCCTGTGCTTTGCTGTGGGGGTGGGGATGTTGCGGGATCTCCCCTGCTTTCTTCGGGCTTCTGAACTGAATGCTGGCATACTGGACATCGTTGTCCCCTGTGGCGTTTGGTGTTTGTGAGGGGTCAGAGGTCGTTGCTAGCGTTGACACGTCGTCGTACACTGGACCGGAGTCTGCCTGTGGGAGAAAAAGAGGAAACTGAGAAAGTGTCAGTCACTACGGGCACATGGTAGGATCGGATTGGATTGGGATTGGATTGGGTGTTGCTACCCAACGGGTGGTCTGTTCCATATCTCTGTGCACATGAGAGTTCGTGTAAGCGGATAATGGTCAGAGATCTGGCCGTTTCCGCTACGCTAGATGGCGCTGTATTCCTTTCAACAAGTGGTGTTAGAACTACTTCAGGTTGACGGCTGCTAAAAAGAAAATAAACAAACTATCTGGCGGCATACAAAACAAAGATAGCGCTCGAGGAGGTTGACAGAGCAGCATTTGCATGCATGTTGTGCATCCTCTTTTTTTTGGAAGTCCGTATGAAAGAACAAACAGCGTTTTTGGTTTCCTTGATACAACATGAACTGTGCCGTCGGCGTTTGATATTACAAGCAATTGAGGACAGCGAGACTTGTTGAGAGCAGGCGCTAGAAAGCCTCGACGTTCAGTATGGATGAAAATCAGGGACAGAAGCTTCTGGGATCGAGTGGTGACTTCTCCTCCTCCTCCTCCTTCTTTTTTTTTACAAACCAAACAGTTGAGTTAGCATGGTCAGCACACTCACCATTTCTTGCGAAATTGACGTTGTTCCCTTTTGTCGGGGTGCAATAGACTTCCTCTTCCTGTTGTGAGCAGAACACAGAAAGAGCATTTAGGGCCTTTTCTCATAAGTACTCAAAAAAAGACACATCCTTTTTGAACCATGTTATTATCATTCCACCATTATTTTTTTACCAGGTTTCTGCCATATCATGGTATTTACACTGAGGTTTCATATGGTAGGTAGGTAGGTATGTTTAACCTCTATGTTGTAATGTGTTTGGCCTCACATAAAATTCAATAGGAAAGTTATTATTATTATTATTATTATTGGTAGTAGTAGTAGTAGTGGTAGTAGTAGTAGTAGTATTTGTATTTATTTATTTATTTAAACCAGATTTCTGCTATAATGTACTATTTCCATGGAGGCTTCCTCCATGTGGTACCACATGTTTTTAAGGTAAGTTTGGCCCTTTTCACATTAAATCCGACAGGAAAGTTGAGAGACAGGAAGTGAGTGTGAGAGAGACATGAGATGGGATGGGGAAATGGCCTCAGGTTGGATTCAAACCTGGGCCCCCAGATGCATGGCATGCACACCTTCACTTTCACCTTCACCAGCTACCAAGAAGAGTTACCTCAGACTTTCGTTCTTGTTGGAAGCGTATATGTCTACCTGTATGTCTTATGTCTATTTATTTTTGATGTCTGTATACACTTCATATCCATGAGTGTGGCTGTGTGTTTGTGTGTGTGTGTGGCTGTGTGTTTGTGTGTGTGTGTGGCTGTGTGTTTGTGTGTGTGTGTGTGTGGCTGTGTGTTTGTGTGTGTGCATGTGCATGTGTTTTAGTTTAAATTGCACATTTGGTGTCTGGTGAACACACAATTTTAATCCTCTGTGTAATGCTTATTAGATAGTGAATAGGCAATAAAGTACACTTTGACTTTGACTTTGACAACTGCTCCAGAGTGCCCCCATGTGGTAATGCTTGTAAAGTCAGTCGAAGGAAAGTGGCATGTCTCTCACCTCAGCCAGAGAAGGCCCAGGACCAGCATAAAAGCTATGACAACAAGGATCACAATGGCTGCATTCCTCCCAGAGCCTGCACACAGAAACATATTTTTTTCTTGATAGTGACCAGAGGTATAGCTCGCCAACAGACAACTCCTTGCGGCCCACAAGCTTCTATATAGATGGCCTTTAACCCTTTAAGATGCACCCCATTAAAACTTTGTTGTTACCAGAATGGCAATGACCAATTTGTAATATGTTACTAAAGACTTTCTGTAATGTCGTAGTAATGTTGTAGTTACGTTTTTTTTTTTTCAGTCACTGTGAGTCGTTGCGCTGGCGATACAGTCACCACTGAAGGGCTACATAATAACAGTGGAAAATGCAGTTTCCTAGGGCCCCAACAGTCTTCAGAATCGTCCGGACAGTTACCATGACATGTTTTTTTAAATCTTATCTATGTCTAGTCTAGTTAAATTGGACGGTCTTGTAAACTGGCCCGGTTACACTTATGCTGGATATATGCTAGCATGGTTAGGAACATTACTTGGATTACACTTAGCTGACACTCTTATCCAGAGCAACTTACAGTTATTTACAGTGTTTAAGTTACAGTCCCTGGAGCAGTGTGGGGTTACATGCCTTGCTCAAGGGCATTTCAGGTATGTTTGGGATTCGAACCTGCAACTCTCCAATCCCAAGACCAACTCCCTACTGATACTGTCTGCTCTCTGTGTCCCATATTTGGTTGTCTTGTAACAAGGGCCTGTGATTGTGACCTAAAGTTACCTACTACTTATCATCATGTTGCAACATGGTGATGCCACAGTCCAGGATGTGGGCTCAGACTAGCCTGGTAAACCAGCTCTTCATACTTCATTTCATTTTGTACAGAGGGTCTGGCAGTGCTGTATTGAGAAATGATTTCTTCCTGCAGGTGTGGACTCTGCTGAAGTTTAAAAGAAGTGGCTCTGCCTTTATCCAGTCACTAACATCTGGTCGTCGCGTATGCAATTAGCCTGTCTACGTACTGCAATTCAAATGTAGCACAGAAAGTCAACTTCATTACTAACGAACATTCCCCCTGTTCACTGCTTGGCTAGGATTCACTAGTACCTTATACAGTACAGCCATGTCAATGGCAGCACGGCCAAACCCTCTGTACAAAATAAAATGCAGTACGAGGGGCTGGTTTACCAGGCTGGTCTCAGACCAAACACTCAAACAAACAAAAACAAAACTGTAATAAAACCTGCAACATCAACCTTCTGCAAGCAAGTAGGTTAACATTCATGGGTTTTAGCATTACTCACTAGCACGAACCTCAAAACTACAGCTGTTCTGCCATTGCAGTTGTTATTGACATGAGTATGCCTGTTGAAGAGTAGTAGTAGTAGTACTAGTAGTAGTAGTAGTAGTAGTAGTAATAGCAGCACTAACTTGCAAATCACTAAATGGGTTAAATTAAATATGTACAGTAATGCATGACCATTTGAAATCGTGGACAAGCCAATGCCTCATCAAAGAGAATGGTCATTCTAACTGAGTTTGTGTGCAAGTAACAGCATGTTGGTGAAGAAAGCAATCTCAACAGGCCTTACCTGCATTTGCCACTGATACAGGAGTTGAGTTCTGCTGACCAACGTCGTTTTGTGCCACACAGTAGTAGAATCCACTGGTCTTAGAGCTGATGTTGGCGACAACATGACTCTGACCTGCTCCCTCCAATGTGATGTCATGTCCAGCCTTTCTGTACCAGGTGTAGGTGTGCACTGGTGGATAGGCGTCTCTGCTGCACGTCAGCGTCACTGTGTCATTCTCATTTGGTCCACCAGGGGGAGCAGTAATCACAGTGGTGCGCCGGGGAGCATCTGCCAGCACAAACACTCAATCAGCAACGATCATATTATTATGACTGTTTGATTTTTCCTGACTTTGAGTTTAAAGTATTACAATAAGTAATACATTTTTGTTTTAACAATCATTAATAAATACATAATTTAAACTTTTCTGCTCTTTATCTAATCAGTAACTCTCAAATGCAGTAGATTCGCATTCACGTACATCTCACATGAAGAGTAGCCTCAGCTGACAGAAGTCCCTCTTGTCCCTCGACAGTGCAGGAGTACTGGCCTGCATCCTCACTGCTGACTGGGCTGAGGTGTAGGGTGTTGTGGATGGATGGTTGCCTGGTAGGCAGGGTGCCCTTGTACCAGATGAATGTGGCGTTACCCTTCAGTCTGCATGTGGTGTTGCAGGTCAGTGTGACGTTGCCACCCTCAGTGACTGTGTCGGCAGTCATTGACACCTGTAGATCTGAGAAAAAGAAAAGTGCACCAGACATGGAAGCATTGCTCTGTTTTAAAGGCATGTCTTTACATTTTATCTATCTGTTGATATAATTTACCTCTGATGGAGATGTTCACAAGTCCACCAGAGAAAGTTCCTCCCTGTTTGTCGGTCATGTATCTAAATCGATACTGTACAGAGTCGTTTTGTCTAAGGTGTCTGATCCTGAAAGTGCAGTTATTGTCACTGGAACTGAGATGTTCTACCCTACCACGATACTCCTCCACCAGACGCAGATCTTTGGGATCCTTCTTCGTTTCTTCCCTGAACCAGAAGGTTTTCTTGATAGCATGATCTCTGGGGTACCCGTATGCACAGAGGATGCCCACCGTTGAGCCCTCAAAGGCACAGAAGTTATCTGACGAATAGGACACCCCCCAGCAGTCCTTGTGTAGAGTATCTGCAGTGGATGGTTTGTATATGCATCACAGTTTTCAGATATCATGTCTCACATTCAAAATCCCACATCCAGAAATTGACTGAAATGCATATAACTCACAGTGCAATATAATTTTTTAAGAAACAGAATAATAACAAAATGCACATTCAGAATTTCATAGACAGCTTTTTTTTTTTACAACTATTACCACATTTTCAATAAATGTTTTTAGTATGGACATTCATCACTTAACAGGAAGGAAGTTCAAAAAGATGTTTGACAGAAGTGATAGGAAGAAAGAACAACCTGCCTTACCTACAATAGTGACGTTGACTCTTGTTGTGTCTGTTAGCTGAGCTCTTGAAGTGGTCTTGACTCTGTATTCATACAAACCTGAATCATTAAGGGTCAAGTTGACTAGTCTTAGTGAACACTCAGTAGAATCCTGCACAAACTTTCCAACACTGGTTCGTGGTGGCGTCCCGGAGTCATGTTTATACCATGAACCCGTTTTGAAAGAATATCCTTGAGGCAGAAGATATTTGCACTTCAGGACAACCTTTGATCCTTTGATGGCACACATCTCTTTGGGATCATAGTTTATACTTATAGCTTGAAGACCTGAAACACACGTGCGCACGCAAACACGCGCATCCATACACACAAGTTGTTTTTCATTCACTAAATTTGTACATGCATGCTCACGTCCACTTGCATGGGTTTAAAGCATGTCAAACCAGTACCAGAAACCAAACTATCACAAACACTTTGGACCAAAATAATCGGCCACTCTTCACTATCTGCCCTAGGGCTGGGCGATATATCGATATTATCGTAATATCGATATATTTTTAAAGAAGATATGTATTTGACACTATAATGCCATATCGATATATTTTCGATGATACAATACCACTTTATCAAAACCACTTATCCTAATGTGTTCACACTGTTCAGACAGCCGGAGCTTTCTCGGATCACTCAGCTGTACCCCTGCGTATGTTACTGTTTACTTTTTCATTTGCACAGCTCTTTTAGAGCAATCTTAACTTAACATGAAACACTTTGCTCATCCTGTTTTTGGAAATATCGATATGTATCGTATATCGCCAGTCAGCCCAGAAATATCGTGATATTAGTTTAGGTCCATATCGCCCAGCCCTAATCTGCCCCTAGTTTTCAGAGTGTCTCAAACTGACATACATACCAGCAATGCATAGGAGCACACAGGTCGGGGAGGTTACGGTCATGGTGTTTCAGCATATGAAGCCCAGCCTGCAAATGCAGCGTCTGATGGTTTATATACATACGGTACACGCACCTCACTTTCACTCAAACTTTAGTCAAACAAGGCTCCTCTGAAGAAGCATGACTTCAGGGTGGAAAAGCAGCAAGCAATGCATGACATTAGGTATTTTACCAACAGCTTGTACAAAAGGACATGTTTGTAGAGGATGTTGTTGGTCCAGTTGTTAAACTGAACAAACATTACAGTCAGTTCACGTCTAGGACAATACTAGGTCGCATTGCAGATCATGTTAAAAAAAAAGGAGGGAAACATTCATTTGTGTCCATTAATGCTTTCTGAAAGTCACAGAAGTAAAAAGAACAAGAACAAGGTCACACACGAAAACCACAGAGGAAGTGAGACTACAGCTGCCTACCATTGAGAAAACGCTGAGCATTTTTTAACAACATTTATTTAAAGATTCATGTAATATCATCAATTTAAAATACTCTTTTGACAACACATCTAGATGAACACTCAAGCACATGTTTTTTTTTCTTAAAATGTCATTAAAAAGAAGTCTTACCCCAGGCTAGACATCTGAGACCTATGTATGGGTTCAGGGGCGCAGAGAAAGCATTTTTAAAAGGCAGAAACTGCCGAGTTTATTTTCGACTTCCTCTTTTCGTCTCTATCATACGGCTGGAGGAGGAGAGATACATGAACTCCTGTCTGCACCTTCATCCCTGCCCCCTTTGAACTTAAGTGCGCTAATTGCAGTCTAGTTATGTCTAACAAATAATACTATTAGCACGTGTAAACCGTATAGCATCTCTTACTCTGTGGTTGTGTCTCCAAATGTTGGTAAATGGAAGACCCATCTATTGCTTACTAGTTCTATTTACTAGTTCTATCTAATATATTTTCTAACACTAATCTAGTCAACTCCTAATATCAAAGTCTTCTATTACTGAAAATACTCAGTGCTTATTTGTTGACACTAAATTGGTTCATTAAAACTAACTGATGAGCACAGCCTACTCACTGATAAAGACATTTTCACTTCCTCTTTTCATCTTTCCTGTGTGGCTGGAGGAGGAAGGTCTTTGGTGAGGCGTTCAGTCCAATCATCCTCATGTCTGTCACCCCTTTTACAGTTTACATTAAAGGTCATTTTTTTCTCCTCCCTCCCTCCCTCTCTCTCTCTCTCTCTCTCTCTCTCTCTCTCTCTCTCTCTCTCTCTCTCTCTCTCTCTCTCTCTCTCTCTCTCTCTCTCTCTCTCTCTCTCGCTCTCTCTCTTTCTCTTTCTCTCTCTCTCTCTCGCGCTCTCTCTCTCGCTCTCTCTCTCTCTCTCTCTCTCTCTCTCACACACACACGAGCCCACACACTAGTTGCTAGTCTTCTCCTGTGCTGCTTATTGATTATTATTAATTATGTCCTTTAACAATGAGATTCTCTTTTCTGATTGGCTAATGAGGCGGGAATTAACTTTGTATAACTGGCTACCTTTGAAGTAGATCTCAAAAAATGTAATCACCGTTCCATATCAAATGTGCTTATGAATGGTAACCATGACAACTTTCCTAGCCAAATTAACATATAAATTACTTTTCCATGGTCTACTTTTTCTTAAAGAATGCTATAAAGCACCAAAGCAACCATATATTTTGGTAGTTCATATAAAATCAGAACATGAATACAAACGGGAAATATAAGGGATAACGGCCTTCAAGGTGACCAGTTCCGTGGGAATAATGACTTGGCGGAGGCAATTCCAATCCGCTTCGCATTGCGGAGTTCTTCGCCTCCACCTCGCCTTCATTTTCCATGGAACTGGTCACCTCGTCAGCCATTATCCCTTACTTAATTTGACTAAAACCAACCATTAATAGACTACTTACTACCAACTGATACCTTAGTAAGTTAGGTGTGGCTGTATGTTTTGGGTTATTTGCAGTGACATAGTCACACACCACTGTGATTTCTGTGCTGTAATGCACTTTGGAATGAAACGTCTTTAGCCGTTTTGTGTCTGTTTTGTGACGTTTATATGTTTTTATGTGGTTTGATTCTGCTGCCATCTTGGCCAGGTGTCTCTTGAATTTTTTTTTCTATCTCAATGAGACTGACCTGCTTAAATAAAGGTTATAGTAATTTCTAGTAACTATAGTTTTAGGGTAAGTAAAATAAAACTCTATTAGGTCAAGGATGTGCCATGACACTCACTTGATTTAAATTGCTAGTAAAGTTTAGCTCGGACTTCACAATGTGTTTGGCATGGGAAAAAATTATATAGTGTACACACTTTAAAATAGCTTTTATTAAAGGTTTTCTAGTTACATATTGTTAGTAATATCTGTAGGCCTATTGGTTCACAGTCAAGTAACAGCTTGTTTAGGCTACTCTGGGTTTAGCCCTTAGCTGTTCAGGCTTTGCTTCCTAGCCCTGGGCGAGCACTAGCCTGGTAAACCAGCTATTTGCACTTCATTTTATTTTGTACAGAGGGTCTGGAGCGGAGGCCATGAGAAACGATGTCTTCCTGGAGGTGTGGACTCTGCTGAAGTTTAAAACAAGTGGCTCTGCCTTTACCCAAAGTTAACGTCATGGCTCATGAACATACCCTTTGTTCGCTGATTGGCTAGGAGTTGCTCGGTCCTCTTACATGCTTCTCAACGGCCTCCGGTCCAGACCCTATGTACAAAATTAAATGAAGTACGAGGGGCTTACCAGGCTAGGCGAGCACCCCCTCTAAGTGTGCTTCCATAGGCAAGCAAGCACACTTAACTAGGAATAGAGTCTACTAAGAGACTCACAACCAGTACTGAAAACCAAATCCTGTGAACTTGGGTATAATTTAAATTGTATGAGTAGGCCTATGGTGCTTATACAACTATACACAGACTGTAACTGCACAAGGTTTCATATGCATAGCATCTCGGTATGATGCACCATTATGAAGTAACGTAACAGAGAAAAATAGTCTGATGCTCAAAACTCTTTGTCTCTCCGTGCTACTGTGTTGATATCTTCAAATGAAAACTGCCTCGGGGCGCTCGACAACAACAGCGCCCAGGAAGCATTGTGTGGAGACAGTACCATGCACAGTGGTACTGCTAATGGCAGATGGTGGATTTGATCCTGCGATCCTGCAGTCACAAATCCGATACCCTAACCGCCAGGCCACCACTGCCTGAATCTCATTAAAATGTTAGAGGCCTTCTATTCTTTTATCTGGGCCAAAGCAGGAGATTTGGTATTTATTTATGCAACCTTAAGGTTGTATTAACCTGGTTCAATTAATTATTGACAAGGCTCCCTTCTTCCATCTACAGAAGGCCTTCAATGAAACCATGAAGTCACCTTTGTCAGAAAGTAAGCGTCATAAAATCTGTTTCTCAGTCACTGATCTATCATTTACAGACTCTTTCATGGAGGCTTTAGCTTCTTTATGGAACCTCATAGATAATTTGGTACCAGTCTTGGTGGCCCTGATTTGCCCATTTTCAAAGTGTAGACATTCAAAGTTTGCCAGTCATATTTTTTCTTTTCATTTATTTATTTGTTTGTTTGTTTGTTTGTTAAACACAGACTATCATCAGGTCCAAAAACAAACAAACACGACAGCGATAGTGTGCCTTCACAAATGCAACTGTTCTAAAATATTTCTGTAGGCATGTTTTGTTCCCATTGCTGTTGACAGTGGCGGTTCTGGGGGGGGGGGGCGGGCTGGGCCTTTGCCCAGGGCGCAATTTCGTGAAGGGCGCCGTGCTGTTGGCCTCACGAGCGCTTTAAAAAAAAATATATATCATCTAAAAAAGTTTTTAATATCCATCATATCACTGTGTAGGAAATTGGCAAATTGGCGCCCCCTTTGGCTGCCCGCGCCCCTGCTGAAAAGTTCCAGTGCACAGAAGCTGTGACCGTGGTTTCAGAGAGAAGGGCAAAGGGGAGGGGGCGCGGGGGACAGTTCACCTCTAGGTCTCAAATGCAATGCACAAGTGGGCAATACTCTGCAATTAATGAGCGAAGTCAGTCACACATAAGCTTCCTTCCCAATAACGCACATTTTATTCCTACCATTATATTTACAGGTTTATAATTCCTGCACATATTTTAATTGTGTGAAAGAGCTAATAAAACAGGGCAATACAAAACGAGTAGGCGGTCACCAAGGTGAATTAGTCTTAACTCCTCGTCGGCAGTGACCATGTTTGGGGATGGGAAATACAGTATGTTGACTGTCGAGTGACAAACAGAAGGAGATGGACAGAAAAAGATCAAAGCCATTAGAAGTGTAGAAACGAGCAAAAGATGAAGGTATGCAACTGTTCTCTCTGCATGATCACGTTGTCCATGCCATGAATGAAGGGCTAATGTTAATCATGGTATAACTCTTACGTTTGTTAGCCTTCTAGCTATAATGCTACGATTACTATACTCAACAATAATTCGGTCTTTGCTCAACAAACACAAGATCTAATTTCACCATAAGATTTGGCTTTGCAACAAAACGGTTACAAGTTTAGTTATTATTGATTTCCATAATTTGGGTTAACGTTGAGCCCTGTCATTAGCCAACAGAATGTTATTATGGTAGTTTCAACATTTGCAATTTGCTGCAACTCATAGTTTGCATAGTTTAACTATTCACCTTATTCTGACACGCCCATTTTCAAAGGTGAAAATCTTCCGCGTTGGTTTACAACTTCCGGTCGGCTTGCCACAGCCATAGATATCCTATACATATGTATAGGATGTCTATAGCTACAGCAAGTCAGATACGTCAGAAAACCCTGCAAATTTAGATGGATAAGCTAACTTAAAAAGTCACAAAAACAAGATTATAAGGTCAGATGGAGAGATTGTACTTCGTCACCTGAGGTTAATGAATTCCACTGAGTGACTGGATGATGTAGCGGTGGGCTGAGGCAGGCGGCGATTTGTCAGAAAAAAGACACATTCATGGAAATGGACATTGTATTTGTAACTTCCCTAACTATGCAGACCGAAAGCTACTGCTTTCCAGCAACATTTTCCATTTAGCTTCTGCAAGGGTCCGTGTATATTTTGGTATTTGGATTTTCCGTTTATGAATGGGAATTAGAAAACAAAAAACGACTGGTTCATTTGACTTTCGTTTTGAAGCACAAAACCAACAATTGAATTACGCAGCATTTTTCTTTCATTTTCATTTTTCAATTTCACTTTACAAAAAGAAATTCAAAGTCAACAGAAATGAAAAAACGGACCAAAAACAAACAATATTCATATTATCGCACCGGAAGTCAGGCAAGAGCGCATGGTGAAAAGTGTCCAGAAACATGGACCAGTGTATAAGCTATATTCTGTTTAGAAAGAACAAAAGAGTCTGTCTACGGGATGAAGACATGACCACCTACAAATTAAGCCGCATATTTCAGGTGGGTAAAAGACGTCTACTAGCTCTACTATCGTTATGATGATGATGATTATGATGATCAGATGATGATGATAATGATAGGCTATCAGAGCCACTAGCCTAAGTTAGCCCACTGTGTTCGTCATGGTAGATCTTTTTTTTCTTTCAACTTTAACTTTGGAGTACTATCCTCATAGCCTAACACTGAATAAATCATGTTTTGAAAACGCTATGAATTACTAACATTAGGCCTAGCTGGCTAATATTATTTGACTTGTGTATTTCTTAGGTCTCAAGTGACAGTCTGTACCTAACAGACGACTCCAATGTGGCTATATTTGCTGGAGAGTCGTCGGGCATGTTCAACTCACTAGACCTGAGTCCAAGGGGGCATTATGAAGTGCATGGCGAAGACGATGTCGCCTCAGGGTCAAGCACAACAGCAGGGCAACGCTTTGCCTTCTCAAGACCTTTCAGTACAGTTACCAGTGGATCACTGCAGGGTGTCTCAGCTCTCCCCAGAGCCACTTCCAAAACATTTCAAAGGTAACTTTTAAATGTACAGTGTGTAACATTTTTAGTAGTTTATTTCCTGAATACTTACCACCACCATCAAATTATATGTATTCATTCATTATGACTGGGAAAATTGCACTTTTCGTTCATGAAAAGTGGGATCTTCTCTGTTGTCCTCAATTTTGAATTTCCAGAAATACACATTTTTAGCTAGTAAACTTACTGTATTTTGGTCATACTAATAAATATTAGTTTATTACTTACTAAATATTCATGAAAACATCAGATTTGGCAATAGGCAGCACAGTTTCAATGCACAGAGTAGCTGCAATATCTACTTTGGCCACAACCTTCCACACTGCACCAAGTAGACTTTTTGGTTTGGACACCATTGGTTTGTATTCATGTGTTTCCCGTTTGAGTTTTGTCTGATGTTATTCCCTATCTTGCCATGGGGTCTGGCATGTTCTTTTAGTGGGAATTTGGTTTGTGTTTTTTTTTTTTTGAAATCTGTCTCTCCCCTCTGTTTCTCACCTGTTTTCATTACCCCTCCCTGTGTATTTAAAATAGTGTTTCCCCTTAGCCTTCATTGGCTCGTCTGTTACTTATCACTTCTACTTGCTTGGCCCTCCTGTGCTGTTCCTCCAGACAGTGAGAAATAAATGATGTTCTTCCAGGTCAGTGTACCTTGCTGAGGTGGTTGGTGGGAAGCTGAATCCTACCAGAATGGTGATGGTGAGGTTTGCAGAGAGCGAGGCTTCTCTTCAGGGGATTGCCACCAAAGCGAGCACTAGCCTGGTAAACCAGCTATTTGCACTTCATTTTATTTTGTACAGAGGGTCTGGAGCGGAGGCCATGAGAAACGATGTCTTCCTGGAGGTGTGGACTCTGCTGAAGTTTAAAACAAGTGGCTCTGCCTTTACCCAAAGTTAACGTCATGGCTCATGAACATACCCTTTGTTCGCTGATTGGCTAGGAGTTGCTCGGTCCTCTTACATGCTTCTCAACGGCCTCCGGTCCAGACCCTATGTACAAAATTAAATGAAGTACGAGGGGCTTACCAGGCTAGGCGAGCACCCCCTCTAAGTGTGCTTCCATAGGCAAGCAAGCACACTTAACTAGGAATAGAGTCTACTAAGAGACTCACAACCAGTACTGAAAACCAAATCCTGTGAACTTGGGTATAATTTAAATTGTATGAGTAGGCCTATGGTGCTTATACAACTATACACAGACTGTAACTGCACAAGGTTTCATATGCATAGCATCTCGGTATGATGCACCATTATGAAGTAACGTAACAGAGAAAAATAGTCTGATGCTCAAAACTCTTTGTCTCTCCGTGCTACTGTGTTGATATCTTCAAATGAAAACTGCCTCGGGGCGCTCGACAACAACAGCGCCCAGGAAGCATTGTGTGGAGACAGTACCATGCACAGTGGTACTGCTAATGGCAGATGGTGGATTTGATCCTGCGATCCTGCAGTCACAAATCCGATACCCTAACCGCCAGGCCACCACTGCCTGAATCTCATTAAAATGTTAGAGGCCTTCTATTCTTTTATCTGGGCCAAAGCAGGAGATTTGGTATTTATTTATGCAACCTTAAGGTTGTATTAACCTGGTTCAATTAATTATTGACAAGGCTCCCTTCTTCCATCTACAGAAGGCCTTCAATGAAACCATGAAGTCACCTTTGTCAGAAAGTAAGCGTCATAAAATCTGTTTCTCAGTCACTGATCTATCATTTACAGACTCTTTCATGGAGGCTTTAGCTTCTTTATGGAACCTCATAGATAATTTGGTACCAGTCTTGGTGGCCCTGATTTGCCCATTTTCAAAGTGTAGACATTCAAAGTTTGCCAGTCATATTTTTTCTTTTCATTTATTTATTTGTTTGTTTGTTTGTTTGTTAAACACAGACTATCATCAGGTCCAAAAACAAACAAACACGACAGCGATAGTGTGCCTTCACAAATGCAACTGTTCTAAAATATTTCTGTAGGCATGTTTTGTTCCCATTGCTGTTGACAGTGGCGGTTCTGGGGGGGGGGGGGCGGGCTGGGCCTTTGCCCAGGGCGCAATTTCGTGAAGGGCGCCGTGCTGTTGGCCTCACGAGCGCTTTAAAAAAAAATATATATCATCTAAAAAAGTTTTTAATATCCATCATATCACTGTGTAGGAAATTGGCAAATTGGCGCCCCCTTTGGCTGCCCGCGCCCCTGCTGAAAAGTTCCAGTGCACAGAAGCTGTGACCGTGGTTTCAGAGAGAAGGGCAAAGGGGAGGGGGCGCGGGGGACAGTTCACCTCTAGGTCTCAAATGCAATGCACAAGTGGGCAATACTCTGCAATTAATGAGCGAAGTCAGTCACACATAAGCTTCCTTCCCAATAACGCACATTTTATTCCTACCATTATATTTACAGGTTTATAATTCCTGCACATATTTTAATTGTGTGAAAGAGCTAATAAAACAGGGCAATACAAAACGAGTAGGCGGTCACCAAGGTGAATTAGTCTTAACTCCTCGTCGGCAGTGACCATGTTTGGGGATGGGAAATACAGTATGTTTACTGTCGAGTGACAAACAGAAGGAGATGGACAGAAAAAGATCAAAGCCATTAGAAGTGTAGAAACGAGCAAAAGATGAAGGTATGCAACTGTTCTCTCTGCATGATCACGTTGTCCATGCCATGAATGAAGGGCTAATGTTAATCATGGTATAACTCTTACGTTTGTTAGCCTTCTAGCTATAATGCTACGATTACTATACTCAACAATAATTCGGTCTTTGCTCAACAAACACAAGATCTAATTTCACCATAAGATTTGGCTTTGCAACAAAACGGTTACAAGTTTAGTTATTATTGATTTCCATAATTTGGGTTAACGTTGAGCCCTGTCATTAGCCAACAGAATGTTATTATGGTAGTTTCAACATTTGCAATTTGCTGCAACTCATAGTTTGCATAGTTTAACTATTCACCTTATTCTGACACGCCCATTTTCAAAGGTGAAAATCTTCCGCGTTGGTTTACAACTTCCGGTCGGCTTGCCACAGCCATAGATATCCTATACATATGTATAGGATGTCTATAGCTACAGCAAGTCAGATACGTCAGAAAACCCTGCAAATTTAGATGGATAAGCTAACTTAAAAAGCCACAAAAACAAGATTATAAGGTCAGATGGAGAGATTGTACTTCGTCACCTGAGGTTAATGAATTCCACTGAGTGACTGGATGATGTAGCGGTGGGCTGAGGCAGGCGGCGATTTGTCAGAAAAAAGACACATTCATGGAAATGGACATTGTATTTGTAACTTCCCTAACTATGCAGACCGAAAGCTACTGCTTTCCAGCAACATTTTCCATTTAGCTTCTGCAAGGGTCCGTGTATATTTTGGTATTTGGATTTTCCGTTTATGAATGGGAATTAGAAAACAAAAAACGACTGGTTCATTTGACTTTCGTTTTGAAGCACAAAACCAACAATTGAATTACGCAGCATTTTTCTTTCATTTTCATTTTTCAATTTCACTTTACAAAAAGAAATTCAAAGTCAACAGAAATGAAAAAACGGACCAAAAACAAACAATATTCATATTATCGCACCGGAAGTCAGGCAAGAGCGCATGGTGAAAAGTGTCCAGAAACATGGACCAGTGTATAAGCTATATTCTGTTTAGAAAGAACAAAAGAGTCTGTCTACGGGATGAAGACATGACCACCTACAAATTAAGCCGCATATTTCAGGTGGGTAAAAGACGTCTACTAGCTCTACTATCGTTATGATGATGATGATTATGATGATCAGATGATGATGATAATGATAGGCTATCAGAGCCACTAGCCTAAGTTAGCCCACTGTGTTCGTCATGGTAGATCTTTTTTTTCTTTCAACTTTAACTTTGGAGTACTATCCTCATAGCCTAACACTGAATAAATCATGTTTTGAAAACGCTATGAATTACTAACATTAGGCCTAGCTGGCTAATATTATTTGACTTGTGTATTTCTTAGGTCTCAAGTGACAGTCTGTACCTAACAGACGACTCCAATGTGGCTATATTTGCTGGAGAGTCGTCGGGCATGTTCAACTCACTAGACCTGAGTCCAAGGGGGCATTATGAAGTGCATGGCGAAGACGATGTCGCCTCAGGGTCAAGCACAACAGCAGGGCAACGCTTTGCCTTCTCAAGACCTTTCAGTACAGTTACCAGTGGATCACTGCAGGGTGTCTCAGCTCTCCCCAGAGCCACTTCCAAAACATTTCAAAGGTAACTTTTAAATGTACAGTGTGTAACATTTTTAGTAGTTTATTTCCTGAATACTTACCACCACCATCAAATTATATGTATTCATTCATTATGACTGGGAAAATTGCACTTTTCGTTCATGAAAAGTGGGATCTTCTCTGTTGTCCTCAATTTTGAATTTCCAGAAATACACATTTTTAGCTAGTAAACTTACTGTATTTTGGTCATACTAATAAATATTAGTTTATTACTTACTAAATATTCATGAAAACATCAGATTTGGCAATAGGCAGCACAGTTTCAATGCACAGAGTAGCTGCAATATCTACTTTGGCCACAACCTTCCACACTGCACCAAGTAGACTTTTTGGTTTGGACACCATTGGTTTGTATTCATGTGTTTCCCGTTTGAGTTTTGTCTGATGTTATTCCCTATCTTGCCATGGGGTCTGGCATGTTCTTTTAGTGGGAATTTGGTTTGTGTTTTTTTTTTTTTGAAATCTGTCTCTCCCCTCTGTTTCTCACCTGTTTTCATTACCCCTCCCTGTGTATTTAAAATAGTGTTTCCCCTTAGCCTTCATTGGCTCGTCTGTTACTTATCACTTCTACTTGCTTGGCCCTCCTGTGCTGTTCCTCCAGACAGTGAGAAATAAATGATGTTCTTCCAGGTCAGTGTACCTTGCTGAGGTGGTTGGTGGGAAGCTGAATCCTACCAGAATGGTGATGGTGAGGTTTGCAGAGAGCGAGGCTTCTCTTCAGGGGATTGCCACCAAAGTACAGGATGCAATTGGAAGTCATGAGCCTTTAATACTGACTGATGCACAGGGCAACGCCATTGTGGAGTCAGAGGGAACTACAGGTGGGTAACATAAATTTTTAAAAAAAGTTTCTCTGTTTTGAGTCCATGTTTTTGATTACGAATGAGTGATCCACTTCAGCTAAAATGTGTTCTCCTGGTTTCCTCTCCTACTCCAAGGGTCACCTTATTGGAAACAAAACGCAAGAAAGATTCTTGCTGTTCCAGAAAAGGACTTCACAGAGCTGCATGGTACCAAAAGGAGGAGAATGAGGTAAGGTTATCTCATTTACACTGAAATGTTCTCCTTTTCTGTTGCGCTGTTGCGTTGCATATAAAAACAAAGCATGAATTGCATTTTAATATGGCACCTGAACTTGTTCATTCAGCTCTAACATAGAAACACTTTTAGTAAACAATCTCAAATCTCATGAGCCTGAATGCAGCGTATATGTCGCTCCAGGAACTAAGGGTCATGCAGCGTATATGTTTTTCCAGATCAAAATGGGTTAAAGTATGAACGCCTGTCAACCTCATATTTCCATGTTCAGGAATGGAATTTTTCACCCCTTACCAATTTTGCTGTTTTGTCTATTTTTTCTTATAAATGCATATCCTAAATGGCAGCTCTACATTTATGAATCAAAGACTATTAGCCTATGCTGTCTCTAATATTTTTAGTAGTTTCTTTCCAGAATTAATGGCACCCATTCACAAATTCCACAAAAAACCTTTTTCATGAATACTTACCACCACAATCAAATTCTATGTATTTATTATGACTGGGAAAATTGCCCTTTTGTACATGAAAAGTGGGATCTTCTCCATTGTCCAAGAAATATGTATTTTTAGCAGGAAAACCTATAAGTATATATTAGTTTATTACTCGGTAAATATTCATGAAAAGATCATGGGTAGAGTAGTTGCAATACCTACTTTGGCCACAGTCTTAGACACTGCACCTTTAAGCTTCTACCACACCACCACCAATCCTGCTCACCACATCCACTACATATCTAATCTGTAAGTTTTGTTCTATCCTCTGTGAAACAGCCGAAAAAATGAAGATGTCGGAGCCGTTGCAGAGGTAACAGAGAAAATCGAACAGCTGGTTCTTGCATCTCAGTGTCTCCCGGATGTCACTTCAACAATCAGGGAGCTCACCAGTCTGGCTGCAGTTCAAAGACCGACCCTGACTCATTCACAGCTACAGACCATCAAGCACGGGTTCTCCTGTGTTATTTGCTTGAGTAAGTATCCAATAGATCTATTTTGTATCTGTGCCACAGTTTCAGATTTACAAATAAAGACGCATTTTTATATTATGTATTTAAGGTCTGCTGTGTGCCAGCCACTTTATTTTTTTGTGATATACAGTAACAGATATTTTTACAATTAACATAGTTGTGTTACATAATGCGTATCCAGTACATCAAGAACATTTAACTGGAGACAGATGTGCATAAATTGACTAGTTTTTCTTTGTTTTTTAGAGTTGATGACAGAGCCACTCTTCATGCAGTGTTGCCAAAACCTCATTGGCTGCAAAACTTGTGTGGAGGAGTGGCATAGGAACTCTGACACTTGTGCAAAATGTAGGGGAAGTATTGAAGGAAGCAGCATGTTTGAAGTTAAGGGCCTATCAGAGGCACTGTCTGTTCTTGGGTCTCTTTTTGAAGAGGAATAATATTCATTTGTTTACTCACAAACAGGCAGGTAATAGGATTTTTTAAATTTGTTTTTTTTTTTTTTAATTGGGTCAGAGTTCAAACAAATTGTGTTTTTACACATTGCGCCGAGTTGTGGTTATTAGAAAGAGAAGCGCCTCTTTGTATGGTTTGAAATCATTGTTAACTGCTCTACACAACAGTTCAGAAATGTCAGAATATTTTTCTGCAAACTGGTTCTCAGACAGTAGTTTGTCTTCTTCTGTTAAAAATGGATCTACTCCAAAGGTAGACTGTGGTGTCAGTGAGGATCCCAGCTGTTGTCTGTAGAGTTCTGCTGCTTCAACTGAGTGAGGCAACAACTCCTGTGGGATTTTTTTGGGACACCCACTGCCAGCCAAGTCATTTGGTGTACCTTTACCTGTAAAATAAAGACATACTGTTGACCTTTAGACTTTTGTGTGTCTGCTGTAATTCTTTTAATGTTTGCTATACTGATTATTTTACCCGGAATTCGATGAGCATTCCAAGACTCTACCACTCTTGTAAGACCAATCTGGCACAGCTGACCAGTCAGGCAGGACACACAGTATCTGGCAAGGCTGTCATTCATGTCTAGTAATTCCTGGTCCACCAACTCCAGAAGGGCTTTCTTCAGGGGGTAGTTGACACGACTATTTATCTCCGGCCAGATTCGTTCAACTATGTGATTCTGAATGTGAGGCAAAAAAATTAATTCATTCAAATGGTCAAATGAAAAAATGTCTTGTGCAGTTTATTTTGCAGAATTCTCAGTAACTCAACCAAATCTGCAGACTTGCCAGCAAAGTGTCCTGTTTATCATAACACTTCGAAAGCATAGCAATTCTGAAAAGAGAACACTGCGTGCTGCTAAAACAAATTATAGTATCTAAATAATTTCAACAGGCATAGCCACAGTGTGTGTTGGTGAAGCAACTAAAGAAACTACTGAACTGTACCCTTGTAGATGGAGTTTGCAAGTAAGGTCTTCTCTCCTGATTATAGCGATGAGATGACAGCAGCTCCTGAATGAAGAGTGTCAAATAAAATTCCTTCCCATGATCCACACGGACCTGGTCCCACATCCCATTAGCAAGTATTGCAGGCCTATTGGATGAAAAAAAAATGTTTTAATTTGAGCAAAGCTTTTGAAATGTAACAATTCTAAATAAACTATTATCTTTAAAATATAAAAGATTCAGTTATGAAGTAACTTAAGCTGACAGCATTTTGTCACATTCACCTATGTAGGATACTATTTCAATGGCAGTATAATCTGTCAGTTATATGGGACTATAGCCTTTCTTTTCCAGTAGAACATCCAAAATCACATAGCCTAGATAGTGCATGTCAATCTTGATGTCATATTGATATATTTGCCAGCATCCGACCTGGCTTACATAAATGATAGAATACTGTTTAAATGTCCACAAATTACATGCTGTTACCTGAAAACATCTTCATAGATGGCAAGGTTATTTTTTATGGCCATGGTGGATTGACCAACAATCTTTTTGCTGAAGCCGTCAATGGCTACAACATGTGTAACTCCAAACATTGCCAACTTTTCATTCTGGTCCATATGAACCTTCTGTCCCATGTAGTCTGCTTGGTATGGTATGGGGTTGAGGTTGCGGGAACCCTAAAAGAAGACAAATGTTACAATTCCACAAACGTAGGCTTCAACAGATCCGAATGCAGTAGGCCTAAAACGTCTTATTGACTTCATGGCTTACTTGAGTCAGTACTCTGTGTTAAAAAGTATCCCTGAATGCTTCATGCTTGGCTGTTTAACTTACAGGTTCAGTCTGAATGTGGCCAGTGGACTCTTTGGACTCTATTTATTTATTTATCTATCTATTTATTTATTGGTAATGGACTATTTACCTGTTGATTAACCTTGGAGTATGATGTAATGATATGTTTCATGGATGTGTGTTCACTATGTATTTTTCATGAAATGCATCCATAACAAGTTTAATGGCCATTGGCCAGGTTGTAATGGTATGACCACTGGGTGGCAGTGTGGGGTTGCTGCATTCAGAGCCTATAGGCTTTGGCTGCATTGAGCTAGCTATGCACACTGGCTATAATAATTCATTGATTCATAAATTGATTTCTCAACAGCTTCATTGAAAACAAGTGCATGTATCTGTAATTATGATGCTTATGAGTAGGCTAGCAATGAAGTGGACCAGTAGATAACACATCGCTACCTGAAACATTTTGAATTTGTAACCTACCTGGCGCCTTGCTTCATTGTAAGGTCGGTGTATAGTTTTAAGCACTGAACCTATGCGTGTCTCTGCAGCATGTACCCCTTTCACGGCGAGGAGGTACCCTTTCATCATCCTTCTGCCAAATGTTGGTCCCGTCTAGAAAACAACATATAGGCCTATGGTTTTAACTAAGAAACTGATTTTCACACATATCAAAGAAAAAATGTGAGTTTTCATACCTCGGCTATAGCTTTTGCCACCTCCAACTCCAGCTGTTCCTCGGGCAACCCCCTCAATTTTACGCCGTTCTCAGCGCAGAATTTTCGCACATTTCGAGCTGAAAATCCTCTCCCGCCTCCGCTTTCCACTGAAATGCGCGCAGAGATTTCCGACGATGACAGACCTTGTTTCGCCCATTTTAAAACTATTTCAGAGTACGGCTCCAAAGACATAATTCTCGGTTATTTTACTTTATCACACTTTGAATGGCAGCTTCCGGTGCGAGAATATGAATATTGCTTGTTTTTGGTCCGTTTTTTCATTTCTGTTGACTTTGAATTTCTTTTTATAAAGTGAAATTAAAACATGAAAATGAGAGAAAAATGCTGCCTAATTCAATTGTTGGTTTTGTGCTTCAAAACGAAAGTCAAATGAACCAGTGGTTTTTTGTTTTTTAATTCCCATTCATAAACGGAAAATCCAAATACCAAAATATACACGGACCTGCAAGCCATGAATACAATAATTTAACCTTTGCCAACGCTGATTGAGATGCTAAAAAACAAAAGAGTCCGCCGTGCTATTTCATACACATACACCACTTGCTACCCGTCTGTGCTGACAGCAAGCCACTGACCACTCGTTGCACCCTCCTCTCATCGCAACATTTCTTGTGCCATCATTCTCACGTGTTAATATAATTGTTTTGTGTGCAGATCCTATGAAATAGGACGATATTCTGCTCTGAACGCTTGTACATTCGGCTCGGTCCTGGTTTGCCTACCAAGCTAGCTCTGACTCAAGCCGAGTTCCCACAGGAAAATGTTACAATGTTTAATATTGTGTTTGGCGACCTTCAGAAACATGTAGAAACGTGAAGCAGTAGTCTGATTTCATAGCTTACTTAAATACTAGATATATGTGCCGATGTTTTAGATCGCTAGATTTCAAGTAACATCAGTTGAGTTGCATGAGTGGAGATAGACTCGCACCAGGGATAAAAATAACTTCCTCATCGCTGGATGGCGGACAACAGATTATAAACCTGCCAAACAACATTATGCCCTGTCCCCGTGGACAATAACAGGGTTGTTCCAAGTACAGCCATGTTTTTTTATGTAGTTAATGGTAGCCCCCTCACCGAACAATTCAAGCTCGACATCATTGTACTACTGTGCCAGCGTTGTTTAACTGGAAATACTGAACCAACCGGAAGAATGTTTTGACGCCCGTGGTCTCTTCCAGAATAAGGTGAATAGGGTAGCTTAGCATAGTAAACCGGTCATACCTGAACGTGTAACAAGCATACTGTAGAATTCGAGGCAGTAACCAAGGAGCTAATTGTTCCTCCCTAAAAGATAGATTAATATAGCGTCTAATGACGGACATTTATGTAAGGGCATGCTATTGTAATGAAATTGTAATTTATGGATGTTTTGTACAAGAGTTTTTGTAGCCTACAGTGTTTTGATGTTAATTTCAAGTGCAAGTCAATAATAGGAATCACTATGTGGTCATAACAAAACGTGGAAAATTATGTTTTTTTTTTCTGGGGGGGGTGGGCGCTCGGAGGGGGTCAAATTGTCCACGAGACTCATAATATACAAACAAACAAACAAACAAATAAATAAATAAATAAAATAAAAACGTTTTTTTTAGGCACCGTCTCCCATCTTTTTATTACTTCTCTACAGAAGTAAAAGAAGGTTCGCACACTGAAAAAGACATTAAAGTCAAGCACAGAGAGTTCTGTTTGATTTTTATTTTTTCTGAGAGCAGAATAGAGCAGACGTTTCAGGGTTCTGCCTTCATCAGTGCTCTGTGTGCTCACAATGAGTCCAACTACTGAGCAATCAATTAAGAAGTGTCCCATCAGGGTAACAAGAGACAGGTGTAGTGGGAGGAGCTAGCACTAGAGTGAATTACAATTATACAAACAAACTGTCCAAAGCTGAATATTTACATACAAATTCTCTGCAAACTACCAATACATATTTTCACAAAAAGATGATTCACAAAAAGCATGCAAGATTAAAGTCCTCGTTCATCCCTTTTGGGGAAAGGCAACCAAGTTCATAAATCCAATAACATTCTCTCTGTAGCAGAGTTCTGTCCAGGTCCCCACCTCGCCTTTTGGGCAAGACTCTTTCTATCCCCAAAAACCTGAGGTCAGCAGCTGAGTGTCCGGCTGTTTGGAAGTGTCTGGCCACCGGTGATGCCTCATCGGATCTCCTCACAGCACTCATGTGTTCCAGAAATCTTGTGCGTAAGGCCCTAGTAGTCTTGCCCACATACAATAGTGGACAAGGACAAATCAAGAGGTATACAACATGGGTAGATCGGCATGTGATGAGCTGTTTGATTTTGTATGTCTTGTGTGTGTGTGGGTGCGTGAACGTCTGAAGTTTGAGATAGTGTGAACATGAAGTGCAGCTCTTGCAGGGGAAGTTGCCCTGGGCATTGGAGAGTGTGTTAGGAGGGGGTGGTGCGGCAGTGACGGCATGAACCAGCTTGTCACCTAAGTTTGGGTTCCTAGAAAAGACACAGAGAGGTAGATCCTGGAAGAGCCTATTCAGTTGATTATCAGTTTTGATAATGTGCCAGTGAGAGTTGATAATGTTTCTGATGTCACTGCTCAGAGGACTGTACGTGAGTTTGAGAATGACACGGTTATGGTGCAAATTAGTGGTCTGGACAGATGGCTGTATGTCAGATGTACGTACTTTGTTAAGGGCTGTGTCAAGCCAGGTGTTGGGGTATCCTCTAGAGCTGAACTCATTGTATAAGAGTTGGGCATTGGCCTCAAAGTCTCTTTTCTCTGAGCAGATGCGGTGTAGTCTGGTGAATTGGCTATAAGGCAGGCCTCTCTTAGGAGATGTTGGGTGGGCACTTGTAGCATGCAACAGGCTGTTCCTCTCTGTATCTTTCCTGTAGAGAGAAGATACAATGTTTCCATCAGTGACAGATATGCAGGTGTCAAGGAAATTGACAGATGTAGAACTGGCTGAGTAGGTGAACTTAATGGATGGTCTAAGACAATTCATATATAGAACAAAATGTTCAAATTCAGATAAAGAACCAGAAAAAAGGACAAAACAGTCATCAATGTACCTCTTAAACAATATCAGTTTGTCTGAGAAAGGGTTATTATTGAACACATACTGGTCCTCAAGAAAACCAAGATAGAGATTGGCATAGTCAGGGGCCATGGTGGCACCCATGGCTGTGCCACTGGTCTGGAGGTAGTATTGCTGTTCAAACCTGAAATAATTCTTTGTCAGTACCAGCTCAGCCATTTTCACAATGAAGTCAGTTGTTAGTCCATCATCCTCAGTGCGGAGGTCAAGAAAGTGTTTCAGGGCAGACAGGCCATCAGTGTGGGGGATATTCGTGTATAATGAGGTTACATCCATTGTGGCAAGCAATACATTTTGACTTAAATGGCCAATCTGAGATAGGCATTCTAGGAAGTCAGACGTATTACTTCTCTACAGGTCTGGATAAACCAGCTCTGTTAGTTAGCCCCTCCTTCCATAGTTGGCATAGTTGGAAAATATGAACCTGTCATGCAGGCAGTAGTTATTATTTTTCTTCTTCCACGCTCCAGTATGGACGGGCAGTGCCCAAGTAAGGTCGCTTATAAGTCATATCGTCGTTGACCTTATTAAATATAACTATTATTTGGCGAACTTGACGTTTGGTGAACTAAGTGATGACCTCCTAACCCGACATGCAGACAACACGGTATAGCCTATACCGACTGCTTAACGTAACCCAATGACGAGGACAGCGAAGACTTCGGTGTTTCTAAAGAGCTAGAAATAGAAATTTGGCTAAAATATTCGTCGAAATGGAAGAAGAGTGCAAAATGTGTTCATGCCAACTGCACGCCTAATTCTGTTTAAACGCGCACGGGCATGACATGACGTAAACTAGAGGTAAAGTAAAGTAAACACTCGTGAGAGAGGGTACCGGAGCCAGGCAGCAGCACTGACACCATCAAGGCACTACATCATTCGGTAAGATAAAAATCATTATCTGCGATAACAAAAAAAAAACGTACTTGGTTAATTGGTAAAAGGTAACATTGCGGTCATGAGGTTTGTCATAATGACGTTGTCTATACGATTATGAAATATATTCGAGGTAGGCTAGTATTGGACATTATTAATGGGAATATCAAGTCAATAAGTTCTGGGCCACGTTTAGAGCAGACTGAAACCAAGACCGTCCCGCATATAGTGTACGGAATGTCAAATGCATTTTCTATATCCACATCATGTTATAACAATACAATATATATAACAATATATGCTATAACAATATTGCTCTATATTCTAATGGCATACGCCTTAATTGCAAAACAAGTGTTTGTTTTGCATACAATGTGTTGATGAGATGGCGCTATAGGGTTTACGTCTATGCGATTACAGAGGGACTTCAAGCAATTCGCTCCAGGCTCCACTCCACAAAACAATTTCAGTTAGCGTGCCAAGCGTCTATACAACTGCATTACACGCGTCTACCTGCATTGTGCAGCCGCTAAGATAGTTGTTGTTGTTCACAGTCCGAACTAGGCCTGCTGTTCTGCAGTCTTGGGTGTCTTGTTAAAGTCTGCCATAGCAATTCACTCCATTGCGTTTTTTTCTTTTCGTTTTCCCCTTCGCTTGTTTAAGAACATTGGATAGAATGATGGTGAAAACTGTTTGGTTTTTTGTTGGTGTAAAGTTGTAAGTTTTTGGATCCTTGGTGGAGTGATTATTTTACCCTAGTGCAGGGGTCGGTAAAGTCAGAAACGCGTGCCACAGTTGGCACGCAGAGGGATCACTGGCACACCAGCACCAGCGATGGTGCGCAGCCTTTATTTCTCCACGCTAGAAAAAGTTTGGCCGTCTTACTTCTTGTTGAACAGCCTTTGGGTGTTGTACGGGGTGCGTCTTCTGTAGTGTGACAGACAGTAATGCACCCTACTGGCTTAAAACAGTTCTCCACGACACGAGTCCCAGCACAGTAGTTGGCCAAAGACGATTCATCAGGTTGAGCAGCAGTTACGGCGGCAAAATGTTGGCCCTAAGTTCTGTGTGCTTGTGGTATTTTAAAAGTTTTGTTTGCATTTGTCCAACATCTATCGCCACTTTGAAGCAGAACACGAAATCAAACGTGGGAGTGTTCAGAATTCAAGGCTTAACAAGTTCACGTGAAAAAAATGAACGAAATGATTGACATTTTGCGAGGAGCGTTTTAAAATAGGCTACCTGTTAAAATGTGGTGTTTCTTTTCAGTAAGGACAGAGAAAGGTAGGCCTACTGAAGGACAGGATACCCAATTCCTAACGGTTAGATGTGAGAGAAGCACGATTAAAGCACAGTGAGTCATTGTGCTGTCCATATGCCTGTAGCTCATATTCATGTACGAAAATTAGAATGATTAATTTACAATAATTCCCTTATTTTTTACTTTTTTAAATGAGACCATCATGTTCCTAAAGTGCTGTTTTGCATAGACAGAATGGATTTAACCTGTTTTCATGTTGGAAATGTGGCGCCATAATTAGGCTCAGTGAAAAACAACTGCCCTGTCGATTGGCACAATAAGACAATTTCTTATTGGCACAACGTGTCAAAAAGGTTGCCGACCCCTGCCCTAGTGTGAGGAACAGGGACACTTGCAGGATGTAATTGTAAGGTACACACTGGCACACATTGCATAAAATAGAGAGGTTTTGTAACCTATTCAAAATAGGAATATTTTCTTTTTCAGTTTTTTTTAAGTGGTAGAGACAACATGGTGATTAGTCACCTGCTAACTGTCGCTGGGGGAAAGAGGAAAAGGGGATAAGATACATTTCAGATTCCCATTTTTCGTTATGAAAACGCACACTTCGCCTTGCCCCTAAAGCACACACACAAACTATGTGCGGTCTTGTTACAAAGCATATTTTTAAAGCTGTCTTTCCTGCTATTATTACGGTAACATTATTGCCAAAGGTGAAATGTAGCCCCTCAACTGTGTGTGTGTGTGTGTGTGTGTGTGTGTGTGTGTGTGTGTGTGTGTGTGTTTGTGTGTTGTAAAAGAAAACAAAGACAACAGTTTAAAAGAAAGCACACAGTCACACTATATGCACAGTGTGTACAGCTGTATGTAAAGGATACCAGTGGGGTAAGGACTAGCACACTGGTGGGACACACTGGAATGTGGACAACTTGAAGGTGTGTGTGTGTGTGTGTGTGTGTGTGTGAAGTGCATGGGTGTGCTTCCTGAAGGAGAAGACAGTGTTATTGAGTAAAATCACAATGGTTGAGGATGTGTTCTGACTGCCATTCCAGTAAAGGGCCGTTCACCCCGAATTACAGACTATAAAAACGTATAGTACAATTATAACTATAACTTCGTAAAAATCGTTTTAACTTTAGTGAATGGTGCTGTTCACATATCAACTATAACGACAACGACAGGCTGAATGATATTGTTGAGAGCGATGTTATGAAGCGATGTTATGAATTTTAAAGCACTGCCAGCCAATCATAATTAAAAAGAATTCACAGGACGTCATGTTCCATTAGATATTTATGACCCTCTGGAACGTGGTGCTGCTTTCTGATTGGTTGCTAGGCATGCAGTAAAATCGTA
This sequence comes from Coilia nasus, assembly GCA_027475355.1. Classification (NCBI taxonomy): domain Eukaryota; kingdom Metazoa; phylum Chordata; class Actinopteri; order Clupeiformes; family Engraulidae; genus Coilia; species Coilia nasus. The sequence goes on from CM050198.1 coordinate 13,112,946, forward strand.
TATCATGCACGCCTTGAAAGTAGTTCTGGCAAAAAAAAGTTTAAAACTTCAGCACCGTTCCATATCAATACCCAATAGAATGTACGTACCTACTGTAACCGTCTCTATCAAACTTCACAATTAATGGCAATGTCGAGTTCAATTTCCATGAACTTAAAAAAATAGTAAACCGAAAATAACAACTAAATCAACATTTTGGAATAAGTATTGCATGTGTTGCGTTGCTCAATCCAAGCTAGCTAACTCCTGATGAGTAGTAGCAATCACCTTACCAAATGAAAGGTAACCTTGACAACCAATTTGGCTGGTGACTGAAGGCTGCGTAGCGCTGTACTTAACGTTACAAATATTAGGCTACATTGTAGGCCACATTGTAGCGAAACTGAGTCTAAGTTAACCCTCTAAGTTAATTGAGAATTATTTTAAAAACATTCTACATAATTGAGTGGCATTAACCGGGTCATAAGCGGGGTAACATCCTCCGAGGCGTGCACTATACAGTTTTAAGTCAACTTGGCGGAGCAAACTTCCCTCCGCTTCGCGTCGGGAAGTTCTTAGGCTCCACCTCGTTGACTTAAAACTGTATAATGCACGCCTCGTCGGATGTTACCCCTTACTTATGACCCTCTGGAACGTGGTGCTGCTTTCTGATTGGTTGCTAGGCATGCAGTAAAATCGTATATCATGCACGCCTTGAAAGTAGTTCTGGCAAAAAAGTTTAAAACTTCAGCACCGTTCCATATCAATACCCAATAGAATGTACGTACCTACTGTAACCGTCTCTATCAAACTTCACAATTAATGGCAATGTCGAGTTCAATTTCCATGAGCTAAAAAAAAAACAGTAAACAGAAAATAACAACTAAATCAACGTTTTGGAATAAGTATTCCTCAATCCAAGCTAGCTAACACCTGATGAGCAGTAGCAATCACCTTACCAAATGAAAGATAACCTTGACAACCAATTTGGCTAGTGACTGAGGGCTGCGTAGCGCTCTACTTAACGTTACAAATATAAGGCTACATTGTAGGCCACATTGTAGCGAAACTGAGTCTAAGTTAACCCTTAAGTTAATTGAGAATTATTTTAAATACATTCTACACAATTGAGTGGCATTAACCGGGTCATAAGCGGGGTAACATCCTCCGAGGCGTGCTCCGCTTTGCGTCGGGAAGTTCTTAGGCTCCACCTCGTTGACTTAAAACTGTATATCGTAATAGTTCTTGGTGTGAACGGACCTTAAGCCTGGCTCTTTGGCATTGCAGTCAGGGTGCAAGTTTGGAACTCCGGAGAAGACCAGGGATTCTGGCCATGTGGGGTAACTACTGTAATCCTTACCTATATGACCTTTATTTAAATTCTTTATCTCTCTCTCTCTCTCTCTCTCTCTCTCTCTCTCTCTCTCTCTCTCTCTCTCTCTCACTCTCTCCCTGGCTTTCATAGCAACACAGGATAGGCTTTCTACTATGCTACGCCTCAGACGGATAACACCTACTTTGGCCATCCTACTACTGGTGTTGGTCTTCGCCACGGTGTTGACATCCAACAGGTACAGCCACCGGTATAGCTATTACCCCGCAGAGACAAGCACCTCCCCACAGCCGCCGCAGGGCAAGGTCCACGTGCTGCTGCTGTCTTCCTGGAGGTCCGGGTCGTCTTTCCTGGGACAAGTGTTCAACCAGAACCCGTCCGTCTTCTACCTCATGGAGCCCGCGTGGCACGTGTGGGCAACACTTCACACGTCTGGGGCGCGGGAGGTACGAATGGCCGTGCGCGACCTGCTGCATCAGGTGCTGAAGTGCGACCTGTCCGTCATGGACTCGTACCTGCCTCCGCGGTCCAAGGTGTCCAAGCTGTTCATGTGGAGCCACAGCCGGGCGCTTTGCTCGCCGCCGGTGTGCTCACTGACGCCACCTGGTGCCTTCAGCAAGCAACTGCAGTGCGGAAAGCTTTGCATCAACGGAAGCTTGGATTCGACTGTAGATGCCTGCCGGAACTACTCGCACGTGGTGCTCAAGACGGTTCGAATCTTCGAGCTGGAGTCGCTGTACCCGCTGCTGCGCGACCCGACGCTGGATCTCCGCATCGTCCACCTGGTGCGGGACCCGCGGGCCGTGTGGCAGTCGCGCAGAAAGTTGCCCAACGTCCTGGTGCGTGACAACGGACTGGTCCTGCAGCAAAGCAAGCTGAACCTACTGGAGGCCAATTACCGAGTCATGGAGGAAGTGTGTCGAAGCCACGTACGCATCCACGAAAGAGCAACGCTCAACCCGCCAGACTTCCTGCGCGACCGTTACAAGATAGTGCGCTACGAAGACATCGTCGTCGATCCGCTCGGACAGACCGACGCCATCTACGAGTTTACGGGCCTGAAGATGACCCAGCCTTTGCAGCAGTGGATCTACAACGCCACGCACGGTAGTGCCCTCGTAAAGCACCCCTTTGAGACCGGCTCGCGCAACGCGAAGGACGTGTCCCGTGCCTGGAGGACCAGGCTGCCCCACCAGCAGGTGCGGCGCGTCCAGCAGGTCTGCAAGGACGCCATGTCTCTCCTCGGCTATCGCGCGGTGAACAGTGACAAGGACCAGAGGCAGCTTTCCCTGGACGTAGTGTTACCACGTGCTGTTGACAACAAGTTTAGTTGGTTACCCGCCAAAATCACCAAGCACCAATAGTTGAAAAACATCCACAAATGATATGTGTCCATTATTACAGGATTCCCAAATTCACTGGATAACTAAAAGGACAGGATCGGAATACTCCCCCAGGGAGCTTGGCATCAGCTTTTTTGGGGTGACACAGACAAGTAAACATCAAGTGAGCAAAGGGCTAAGCTAGGTACAAAGAGCTAAAACACAATAATTATTATTGGTATATATAACATATTATACCACGTCTTCGTTCAATTTCCCATTGTGATGCGTTCTTTAGAATGGAGATTAATAAGTAGTGGCTGCTTTCTGACCGTATCAGTCTTATGTATCAATGCACCGAGTTTGTGGTGAAACCCGCCCCTCGGACTTCATTTCATTTTGTACAGAGGGTCTGGACCGGAATCTCTTGAGGGTCATTTAGTCGGCCCCAGCAAGACCGATCCAATCAGTGAACAGAGGGTTTGTTCGTTAGCGGTGATGTTGACCTTGTGTGCTACATTTGAATTGTAGTGGGTAGGTAGGCTAATAGCAAATACGTGACGACCAGGCGTTAGCGATTGGGTAAAGGCAGAGGCTTGTTTTAAACTTCAGCAGAGTCCACACCGCCAGGAAGAAATCGTTTCTGATGGCGTCTCGTCCAGTGGTCGGTTTTCAGTACAAAATGAAATGAAGTACAAGGAGTGGCTTTACCAGGCTAATGGACGGTAACATCGTAATTTTTTTTTTCCCACGTCAACGTTGCCGAGGTAAGGGGGGAAGGCTAACCGTCCGTGGCCACATGTGTGTCTTCCCGGATTCCCAGAGCATTTGAATTCCCCACAATGAAGGGGTTTCCCCTCAGGATATGAAAAGCGGAAGAAAAAACATCATGACAATGAACTGCGGGAACAGCAGTCAGGTAACTTCCCTCTCTGGGTGTTAGAGTGGGAGTAACTAGTCCGTGTTTGACACACATTAACAGGGCGGTGAACCCTGAGTGAACCCCAGTCTCTGTGTGCTTCTTGCTGGCTTCTGTAAGTTGTAGCATAGTTACAACTGCACTTAGTGGACAGGCCAAAAGATTGAACACACCTTCTCATTCACTGCGTTTTCTTTATTTTCGTGACTAGAATTTAAGACATGTTTTAAGTTATTTCACACTTTTTTGTCAAGTACATAATTACCTCTGCCAAGGAGGTTATGTTTTTGCTGGTGTTGGTTTGTTTGTCTGTCCATTTGTTTGTTTGTTAATAGCGTAATTCAGAAAGTTCTGGACGGATTTCAACGACATTGTCAGGATAGATCAGAAGTTGGCTAACTTAGAACTGATTAGTTTTTGGTGGTGATCTGGATCAAAAGTGCTTTTCTAGTTCCATGTGTTCATTCACAGTTTTCATGCTTTCAGTGAGCATCTACAATGTAAATAGTCATGAAAATAAAGAAAACACATCGAATGAGAAGCTGTATCCAAACTTTTGGCCTGTACTGTACACTAACTAGGGTGACCAAACGTCTGTTTTTACCAGGACATGTCTTGTTTTCAGGCCCTGTCCTGGCCGTCCCGGGTGTTTTTTTTTATAAAATGATGAACATTGCCTGTTTTTTGTAGGTTTGAAATGAAATGAAATTCACTGTGTGGGCAGATTTCTTTGCACTCACAACAGGCGAGCAGACAGCCACTCAAGTATTTCCTCTGCCTGTGACATGCCGAAGCACAAGTGCACATTTACCCCTGAGTTACAAAAGACATTCCCCACTTAAGGAGATGGAGGAAGGGATGGATTGAGAGATAAGGGGAGTGTAAAGAGAGGAGAGGAGAGGGGGAAGAGAGGAGAGGGAGGGATGGAGAGATAAGGGGAGTGTAAAAAGAGGAGAGGAGAGGAGAGGGAGGGATGGATGGAAAGATGAGTGAGCTTTCCTCTCCTAGTCAGGACAAGTGGGAGGCTGTGTGCACTAGAGGTGTGAACCTTCACTCATCTCACGATTCGATTCATTTGCAATTATTAAGCTAGCGATTCGATTTGATTCGATATTTTGATGCATCACGATGCATTACTTCACATGGCCTTGATTTCATCAACAAAAACAAGCAGTCAGATATTACCTTCCTCTTTTATTTAATAAAACTCAACAGCCACCAATATTCATGTCAAATTAAAAAAATAAAGAAATAAAAAGCAACAATAATGGTGCATCATACTGAGATGCTACACATATCAATGAAAAGGGCTTTCCGATGGTATACCTATCTGTACACTTACAAAATACAAAATTAAATTTAATTGAAAACTTGTACAGTTACAGTCTTTGCACAGTTATATAACTAAACTAATAATAACTAATAAATACTCCAATTTAAATTTTTGCAAGTCTGCATGTTGCACAGATATGACGTGCATATCAAATGAAAGAGCAGGAACTTCACCTTCAGACGGTACCAAACACTCCCTTCTGCACTAAAGTGATGGTGTTATAAATGAAGATAAAATATGTTTAGCTACAAAATAAAAAAACATACATTTCTTCTGAACTCTTATTAAATTATTCATGAACCTGCACCCGACAGATACAACACACATACCAAATGAAAAATCAGAAACTGAGATTTCCAAACATATCTAACACCACCATAGGCAGTAAGCCAAACTGCCAAACGAGTTGCAAATATCCTCCTAGATCAATTGTTTTGCTACAACAACGGGATTTTTAGATTCTACGCTGTATATTTCTCACCTCGTTTTGTAAAATATGAGGGATACAACGCCAAACAACGGAGATATTTACAATGATCGAGGATTTCGAGACATTCGGTCCGCCATGTTGGATGCCGTCGAGACCTTCAAACAACGTTGGTTAGGTGGAACTAAGCACCGAGAGCTGTGGTTGCAAACCTCACTAGTTACCAACGTGGTTGCGAATGTTCGTGTTTTGGGACACGCCTGTGTCGGTCGCACTATGTTGGGACTATGCTGGTTTACACTATGTTGGTTCAAACTATGTTGGTTCACACTATGTTGGTTCAAACTATGTTGGTTCACACGAACGAAGGTTTTGAGACACACTTGCGTCGCACCTACATAGTTTGAACCAAGTAAGTTGCTAACAACGTTAGCAACTATGCTTTTGGGAAACGCACCCCTGGTCGGAAGTCTCTTAGTAGACCCCATTCCTAGTTACAGTAAGTGTGCTTGGCTCTGAGAGCACACTTATTGCTCTTCTTGAGTAGCCTAGTGTTTATTAGGTCTACTTGCTCTGCCAACATAGTTATTATTCATCTTACGTGGTGTTTTTTTCCAACTTTTTTTTGTCTCAGCTACTAGTTCTAGGGCTTTTGAGATAGAGACGCTGTCAGATCGGACTCAGCCCGATCTGAACACCAATCCTTGTTCAAATAATGACACTACCCCTTGGCGTTTGTTGTTGTCTTTTTCTGTGATATTTTGTCCCTTTGAAATTAATGGTAGATGGGTAATGGTAAAGGTAATGGTAGTGGGCCAGCTGCCCTGGGCGCCATTTTGTGAAGGGAGCCAATGGCTTCACCAGCACTTAAAAAAAAAATATCATCTAAATGTTTTTTTTTATTATCTATCATATCACTGTGTAGGAAATTGAAAAAAATTGGCGCCCCCTCTGGCTGCACGCCTGCTGAGAAGGCCAGTGTACAGAAGCTGTGTGAGAAGGAGAAAGGGGAGTGGGCCGCGGGGGACAGTTCACCTCTGGGTCTCACAAATGCAATGCACAAGCGGGCACTACTCTGCAATTAGTGAGCGAAAGTCAGTCACACATCAATTTTCTTCACAATAACACACATTTCATTCATAATATTACCCTCCGGGGGGCTCGCCCGGGGAGTAATTCAACGTTGAACCGCCACTGAGAGCTGTAGAGGAAAGCCATTTTTCACTGAATGAAGTTGAAAACATGTTAAAAAGAAGCCAGATTTCAGAGCACGAACAATTTCAGGGCACTCAACCATATTTAAGACATTCCAGCCAGAGACTGAGAGTGAGACTTTTTGTATGTCATGTTAAAGACAAGAGGAGAGATTTCAGGGTACTAAGTCAAGCAAACCCTTTCTCAACCCAAACAGAAAATCGCTGTGTATCTCTGTCAAACTTTAATATATCAACAAGAAACTTGCTGTGATTGTTTACACCTATGTTTCTGACATATCTGACACATCTGTAACAATGTGGCTTTACAGCATACTTCATTTAGGTGTGTGCTGCTTTTAGGGCCTTCTGCTTTGTCTGTTGTTCTTCTTGGGATATAGTGCAGCAACTTAATTATTGCCTTAGTGCTCACACACCTCCTATAGGTAATGGTGGTAATGATAGATACACACCCACACACACAAATGCAGGCATGTTAATAACACACCATCACACATCTCTCTATTTTTTTTTTTTTTACCAGACATTTCCAGCTGTCCTCAGATGACGTTTGGCTGGGAAGTAACTTTACGATTTATCAAAGTCAAAGTCAGCTGTACCGTATTATAGAATCCTACATGATTTTTATTAATGGCCAAATGGTCTCGTCCGTGGAGTAATTCAATGTAGAACCACCACTGAGTATCTGTTTAGTACAATTAAATTATTAAATTAATTCACCACATAAACGCCATGTTGCCACCAGAAATATTTTTGTAAATCCCCTCGTACATGAGTCCTTCCAGTAATTTACAACAAGTCATCACGCCATTACAGAGTACGACTTATCAGGAAGAACACCTACAATCATTTATTTAGTTGTTTGTAGTAGCCTAGCATAACTTATTATCCTTTTTAATCTTTTTTACATTAGATACTGTATGTTTTTTTATGTCTCATAAATATCTTAGTTTATCATTTTATGCATTTACTTTTTATCAGTAAGCTTTTTTGGTTTAAATTTTTTTGTCTTTTATGTTATCTTTTACAGTTCATCATTTACTGTTCTTTACTTTTTTGCTCTGAACTGCCTCGGTGTACGATAAATACGATAAATAAACTTGTCTTACCTTGTCTATTGCACCAATCACTTGTACGCAGCTTTAGAAATGTTCTTAGTGCGTCACTTTCCTGGTTTGTCCCTGTATGTGATTACATGATTACGATTACATTACACTTAGCTGACGCTCTTATCCAGAACGACTTACAGTTACTTATGTACAGGGTTTCAGTTACAGTCCCTGGAGCAGTGTGGGGTTAGATGCCTTGCTCAAGGGCATTTCAGCTATGGGTAGGGTGGGATTCAAACCTGTGACTCTCCAATCCCAAGACCAACTCCTTAACCACTACACCACAGCTGCCCCTGTATGTTAGACGGGACTTGAATGGCAGACTATCACCAAGATATACTGTAAGCATTTAAAATGTGTCCTGTATTTTTGGCCCACCCTGTATAATTGTATACACTGACTATACCTGCATTACATCATCAAAGGTCACTATCTTATCTCTGTAAAAACGTATAGATATGGGGGGGGGGGTCACATATGCTCTATTATTTTTAGATTCCAAGATTCCAAGCATTTGAAATGTGTCCCGTATTTATGGCCCACCCTGTGTATGTGCCAGAGATGTTCACAAGTCATTTTTTCCAAGTCCAAGTCAAGTCTTGAGTCTTTGTAGTCAAGTCCAAGTCAAGTCTCAAGTCTTTGAGGGCAAAGCCAAGTCAAGTCTCAAGTCTCAAATGACTGAAATGAACATTCTGTCATCAGATTACAAGCATACTGTACCATGAGTTATTATTATTATTATTATTATTATTATTATTATTATTATTATTATACACTGCAGTATCAAAATAGATCAGAGCATGGTCACTTAGCACTGTGTACGAAAAAACTATGCACCACCATCTCTCCCTTACCCACATACATATATAGTGATGCCAGGCCAAAGTATGTGTAAACAGAAGCCTTTTAAAGAGGTACTGTGCAATTGCGAATAGAACCTTAAAATAGGAGGCATAATAAGGGCTACTTCAATGTGAAGAAACATCCTGAAAGCTTTATTTAATGAATGTATTTTTTGTATTTGACCAACCATGGTGCCAAATCCACCATGATGATGGTGAGTTACTTGAACTAACAGCAGCAAATAAAGACGTTAACTACAGCAGATTTATTTTAACTACATAGAATAAAGAAAATAACAAAATAGAGAACCACATCTACACCACAACATCTGTGGCAACAAACATGGGCATGATGTTTATCCTGGAAAAAGGTTTAGAGAACAGAATAGTTGCATTTCAGAAAAATAAATTCTGACAGCATCTTTGCACTAAGTCTGGCTCTATGAGGGCGCATGATGATCCCACCATGGCTGAACACCCTCTCCACAGGTGCACTGGTGGCAGGCACTGCAAGGACCCTCATAGCCACCAGATAAAGCCTTGGGAAAGTCTTCCGATGTCTTTGCCAAAAGTCCAGACATCCTTCATCCTCTTCATTAGCTGACAACTGCATATAGCGGATCAGCTCTGCCTTCACAGATGAGCCATGGTCAATGCTTTTCTTGCTTTTTTTGTATCCAGAGAAGAGATGATGGCTGTCGGTCATCATCACCACTATTGCTGTTGTCGTCTGGTACAGTGACTTTGTGTGCCTCAGCCAAGACGAGATCTGAAAAAGTTTAAGAAATCCACACTTAGTTATAATGACAATAATATGCACAGAGTTAAGGATAATGTTAATAAACAAATTAATATTGCTTTTGATTGCTTTGAGATAGAGTTTGGGCACATGTTTAATAAATAACACTACTTAACCTATCCATTTAAACCACTGATCGTCGCTTCCATGTTGTCATGTAGTTGCATTTACTGGATAGCTGGATGTAATACCAAACTAGCAGCTGCCGAAGAGCTGCACGACACCTTTGCTCAATACTGCCATCTGCTGGATGTCCAGTCAAGGGTATTTGTATTCAAATCCGGTGACATTTATTTGTGAAACCGTGGTGTGCGGTAGGAATGTCTCACAATGACGTAATAGACACAAAAGCAAAAAATGGATCCACAAATGCAGACTCCACATACATATCAACTACATTTGTTTTCAAATCTCAGAAAAATATTTACAAATCTCGAAAATATGTATACAAATGCCTGTGTATTTATATACATTCTATCATTTATTTCTATGTCGCATTTTTGTATTTGTATTTTGTGTTTAAATATTTATAAATGTATTTATATTTATGTATATCTTTTATATTTATACAAATCTTTATGAGACAAATCTATCTCCATAGGATTCTACAGCACCAAAGATTCTAAAGCAGAGCGCTCTAGAATCTTTGTACAGCACTACGGGTGGCTCAGTTGCTATAGCGACCAGCCATGTCATTGTTTACTTTACTAATATTACTATTATTATTGTTAAGCTAGTTAAGGCCCTGCCTTTACATGTTGTGTCAGTATGAATTACGAGTTTCTGCACATATTGATCCTGTTTGTATTGCCACAGGGCTTCTTCATCTTTGTAATTAAAACACATAACTGACATCGAGGTGTGTATTTCTTCATTGATATTTATGTTAACTACATTGTTGCAATGTTTTTACACCACATTGCATTTTTGCAGTCAAATCTAGTAGGCTGCTACTGCCAAAATATGACATTTACTGCAGCAGCAAACAACAAATAAATGACTCATAATTAATCAAACGAAATTGTAACGTCGGGTGTGGAACAATAAAGCTGTCATTCAGCATGCATAACCTACTGTGGTTCGGTTGCTAGCGATCTGTCCATACGGGCCAAGTTTTCCCTATGTGAGTGTTAGACTGACCTATGGGTTTTGAGGTGCCTGATGAAATTGGATGTCGTTGAGCCAGCATCATGGATGGTGATCCCACACACTTTACAGGAGGCTGTCCTTTTGTTGCCTGCCTGTACGAAGTCTTTAAACCGAAATGAAATAACAAATGGGACAGCCCCAGCCGAACCCGCTGCCGCCATGGTCGGTCTGTCTGTATTTTAAATCTTTGCCTCCTCTGCACGCATGCGTTGCGCGTATGAAGGGAGGAAAATATTCAGTCTGTCTCCGATTTTCACACCTTGTAAATATTTCAGTTAAATGAAATAAATAATTTAATGAATGAAGATTGTTCACGAGTCACAACACACAAGTCAGAGTCAAGTCTGAAGTCATTGAGGGCAAGTGCGACACGCACACGCACATTACGCACAGTGCGTAGGGCACCAAGTGCTTGGGGCGCACCACCAAAAAATCAGGCTCGTGAAAAAATCATCACAATAAGCTACGTACGATATATAAAATATGTGTAAAACATGTTCATATTTATAAGTAATACAAAAGCAACATAGACCAATTTGCTCCAGAAAAGGCGAATCTCCTTTGCGGCCCTCTCTCCATTCTCTTCCTGGTGCCCCCTCCCCTCCCAGTGGTCCGTTCGATAGTCTCAATTTAAGTTTGGCAGACACCTGTGTTTAGACATGGCATCGAAAAGCCATCAAGAGTCGGGAGCAGAAAAAAGAAGAGACAGCGAAATGAAGCTCAGGTAAGAGAGTGTTTTAAATTAATAATAAAAAATTGTAGCCCTTGCCAGGCAATAAACTTAACATTTAACAAACTTTGTAACGTTAGCTCCTAGGCTACTAGCCATGTTCAGACTGTGTTAATTACAAGTGAATCAGTTAACACAGTTAACAGTTCAGACTGTGTTAACAAATGATTAAAGTTGTAAATGACTGATGCTATCTAGCTAGTTTACGTTGTGGATATGAACATGAATTATGAATTACTGAAAGCAATTCATCATGGTCACTTGACTGTTTTGAGTTAAAGTTCGGGTAAGACTAGCGCTTCCCTTCCTGAGGTTGCTAGCTAGCTATGCTATTTCTGATTACGCTTAATTTTCTAGTGTTAATTTTGTCACCCTGTTTTAAATTTCGTCCTTGTCTTCGTCTGGTGACGAATGCTCTATTAGCATAGGCGGTTTTTGCATTGGGCAAACATGGGCATTTGCCCGAGGCCTCGTCCAATCAGGGGCCTCGTCGTCACTGCTGTGATAGTAATAAAAGCAATATTAATATTATGCATCATTCGGGTTGAGAGCAGGCATATTATATTATATTCTCAATGCGTGTACTCTCACACACGACTGTCCGGCTTCGCTCTGGCTCTGGCGTCTGCGTTGTCATTGCAGAAGGTGTTCTGTCCCAGCTTGAGGGGCATGATCAGAAGCGCAATGATTTACTTTAAACATGTAATGTATGTTGATTTTAGCAATGTGCGTTCTAGTTTAGATGGGTCGGATGCAGCGACAGTTGCCCTATTTAAAAAGCATAACGTGAAAAGCGTTTGTTGGGCTGAACTAGCGATGAATACAAAAACATCCTGTAGTTAAATGTCAGAAGGTAGAAACAGTTGCATTACACATAGCCTACACTGCAGACGATTTTTACCCCTACGTCCACAACAACCTGTTTGTAAAAGTTTGACGCTGTTGTGAGATGTCACGTCGTTAAATTGACTCATTTAAGCGATACGGAGCAGAACTGGGAGCAGAACGGAGCTGCAAATAAACTTGAGACAACTGCGCAATTATTCGCTTAAAACATGTCATATGTTGATTTTAGCAATGCGTGTTGTTACTGAGGGGAGCTGAAGGCAGCGACAGTTGCTCTTTAATTAATTAAGAATAATGAAAGCCTACAAGAAGTATTTGTATAGCCACTAGCCATACAGACAGTTTAATGGCAAAGGATAGAGACAATTGCACAACAGCCAGCCTACAGTACAAGCTAATCAAATCACAATTTATTCGACAGCAACCAGTTTGTAAAAAATTGAAGTTGTTATATGTGCAGCGCAAGGTGAATGGGCGACGACGTCATCGTTTTCAAAAGGATGCGTTTTGCCTGTCCACACGAGAACAAAACGGCGGCGTTGTCAGACTTTCTCACTTTGGAACCCGTTCTCAAAAAGTATCGTTTTCGGTCACCCAAAACGCCGGCTGGGTTGGGCCTCAAAACTGTTCTTTGCCCAGGGCCTCAGAATCCCTAAAACCGCCCCTGTCTATTAGTTTTTGTTATTAGGCCTATATTATAGTCATTCACAAACCATTTTTGTTAGTGAAGTTCAACAAAGATTCTGCCCTATAGAAACGTTGAATGTAGGCTAACTGTTTGGTAACATTTTCAAGGTTTTGACCGGTTATGGTCAAAATGAAGATAGATTTTATCTTTATTTCGCATGATACTGCATTTCAGGATATCTATAAAGATGTATGTTTATTCAAGTAAATGGTTCTCGTCTATTTGCTGTATATATACAGACTATGTTCTCGTCGGTTTGCAGGTTTATAGGCCAAGGGCAACATCTGATGGTGAAATTGTAATATGAAAAGAATCAATCTTACAGTTATGTAGATTTTCCCCCTTCGTATTCATATCAAATTATGTAGGCCTACAGAATTTTATGTTGTCCCATATGACACCTCTATAAATTTAAAAAATGTTTTGAATTTCGAAATGTACCAGTGATTTACACGTAGGCCTACATAAACCTAATTTATATATGCATTTTTGGAACTGTGGTTAAAAACTGTATTTCAGTAGAATCCCTGAATATTTTGTCTTTTAATTTTGAATGCAGGGTCAATGGTTAAATATGTGCAAGGAGGACCTCAAGGTTAGGAGGAGGAGGATGAACCATCCACTAGCAGTTCAACCAATTCAGATAAACCATCCACCAGCAGTTCAAGCCCTGGACATCAACCATCAACCAGTGTAGACTCTGCAACAGTTCCCAGCCCTGACCAGCGACAACCATCAACGTCCAGTTCAGGTACAGGTGCAACTCCACACACAACCACCGCGACAGTGACGAGCCCTTGGCGGGGGGGCACCACGAAGCATTTGTGCTTAGGGCACCCAAATGGCTAGCAACGGCCCTGCTGACACACACACACACACACACACACACTTGGGGAAAAAGTATGTTGCAGAAATTGATGTGTGTGTGCATTGCCTCTCTAATTCTGCATGTGAAATCAAATCTCACAGTTTACTGATATTTCTTAGAGGGAAAACATCTGTTGGTTATGCAACATTTAAATGCACATTATAAGCCAACAACCAATTAAAAATCACACAGTTTTTTCACCATTTAACTGCATTACCATATATATGTGTGTACCTTGAGCGTAATACAGAATCGTTAAGTCACGACAAAAAATAACAAGTGAAGCTACATTGTTAGCAATGGACCCAAGAATTATGAATTTGTTGTTTGTATTTCACCCCAATAACTTTTAAACCCGGATTTCTCTGTCGTTTTTTTAGCGCGTGTGCCATGTTTAGCAAAAATAAATCCTGGGAGAAACAAGGCAATGGACAATCTGTCACCAGTAGGTTCACTTCAACGGCCCGTCAGCAGCCCCAGTCAGACACCCTGTCCAGGGTCCAGCTGAAGGCAGTCAGGCAAGACAGTGTGTGTGTGTGTGTGTGTGTGTGTGTGTGTGTGTATGTGTGTTTGTCAATGTGTGTATGTGTGTGTCAGAGTGTGTGTGTGTGTGTGTGCACATAATTTTTATAAGAAGCTTCCACAAACATTCATATTACAAATACCATATTTAAATATTTATACTTATTGAAATACTGTGCAATATCTGTATACTGTATCTCTACTGTGCAATATTTAATAATTGTGCACTAACCCACAATATACATATATTATTTTTTTCTTGCATATGCATATAGCACCTCAAAACATCTATATACACAGAAGCAGCTGCTTTTAATTTCACTGTACATGTGTATAGTGACAATAAAAGGCATGCTATTCTATTCTATATTATTTTGTTCCCATTGGAAGATCTTCTGGTGAGGTAATAGTCATGGTATTCATCTCCTGCTTTTTTATCGAACAGTGTGTCTTAAAAGTTCATGTGACCCAATAAATACATACATACTTAGTGCACACATTCTTTGGGCACTGGTATTTATTGCATATGACAAATTCACTCTTCGCTCCACCACATTTTTTTTAAAAGGATAAATACATAAACGCTAGAAAATACAACATTTTTGATACTGTGCAATACTGTTCTTTTCAATGTAACGTACAATGATTTTACAAAAACATATCTGTTAAAATGCTAATGTTCCTCATGCATTTTACTACTATTTACATATCACAGAACACTTTTATAATAAGCTTCCCCAAACATTCCTTTGTTTTCCATTGGAGGACCTGCTGGTGAGGTAGTATGCACAATATTCATCTCCTGTGTTTCTTCTGAACAGTACTGTAGATCGGAACATCTTCAACTCTGTGAATGACACCGTACACTACATTACACCACATTACAGTTAGCAGAGGCTTTAATCCAAAGTGACTTACAGTCCAGGACACAAGCCAAGCTACATGCAAGGGACACACAGAGTAAGCAAAGGATGGTGCAGAGTAAGCGCAGACAGACTGCATTGCATACGTATCGTATATGGTATGATGTCATAACGGCTTGGTTGGCGCAGTAAGTTTGGAGAAGCACACTCCGTCTGTCTGCCTTAAAGCAACACTAAGTAGTTTTTTTTTACTAATGTTTCCAAAATCGTTTCAGTGGTTCATCAACTTGTAACAGGGTGAAAGGCACTTCTGAATTAGCTTTGAGGCCCTCCATGTTCTATAACCTTATTAAGTAAGTTTGGAGGAATGGGCCATTTTTCTGTAGTTCTCTGTAAGAGACAATACCGCTTACAACCTGTAGGGCGACCGAAGACGAAAACCTACTGAGTATTGCTTTAATCCCAGCTTTGAAAGATTAAAATCCTTGCCACATATTTCATCTTACCATTTCCTGAACCATCAGATCATAATAAAGATTGGCTAATTATTAGTGATATCAGCGTTGTTAAAGCAATACTACATAGTTTTCATCTTCGGTTGCCCCACATGTTGGAAGTGTCTCTCATAGAGAAGTACAGAGAGGCAGTCCGCTCCTCCAAACTTACCTCCTTACTTACTGCAGTTAGAGCCAATGGAGGGCGGCAAAGCAAGTCCTCCTTTCGTTCACCTTGTTACAAGTTGATGAACCACTGAAACGATTTTGGAAACATTATTTTAAGGTTAAAAAAGATTCGTGTTGCTGTAAGTGTGCAGGCAGAGGAGATACACGGCAGGATTTTTACTTTCGAAGTGGCTACTGGTATGGCAGTTCCCGCGCCCATAGAACTGGTATTGGCCGGGTTTTTTATATTTTGGGAATCCTGCCTGGGTGTGGTACAGATTTGGTTCCGGACCTTTAACATGTATTGGTCCGGAAGAATATGGATCAATAAGGTTCTGGAGAATAGGTTCCGGACCAATATCCTTACATCTACTGGTACAAAATTCCGGACCCGTAGCCGCTGCCTTTTATTTTTGCTGAAAACGGGACTGGCATCTGTGTCTTAGACGTAAACACATACTCACCGAGCAGTTTCCTTTGGTCTGGAGAAATTCACTGAAGCGTACTGAACATCCTCCTGTGCTTTGCTGTGGGGGTGGGGATGTTGGGGGATCTCCCCTGCTTTCTTCGGGCTTCTGAACTGAATGCTGGCATACTGGACATCGTTGTCCCCTGTAGCGTTTGGTGTTTGTGAGGGGTCAGAGGTCGTTGCTAGCGTTGACACGTCGTCGTACACTGGACCGGAGTCTGCCTGTGGGAGAAAAAGAGGAAACGGAGAAAGTGTCAGTCACTACGGGCACATGGTAGGATCGGATTGGATTGGTATTGGATTGGGTGTCCCAAATCCCTGTGCACATGAGAGTTTGTGTAAGCGGATAATGGTCAGAGATCTGTCCGTTTCCGCTACGCTAGATGGCGCTGGATTCCTTTCAACGAGTGGTGTTAGAACTACTTCAGGTTGACGGCTGCTTAAATATTGCACAGTAATGATGATCCTATGCTATACAGTAATTAGTTGATATTGGACAATGAGAGTTATATTATATTATATTGCATAGTATTCAGATATTGCACAGCATTTCAATAACATAAAATATTAATATTGCACAGTAGGTGAATAGAAGGAAATCCGGGGTTCGAGGGGTTAGACTGCATGTGTGATTTCAGAGTGATTATGGCTTTCGGTGAAAAAAAAAAAAAACTGCTGTTGAAAAACTGTTTGTGCATGTGTGCACGTTGTGCATGCATCCATTTGCATGTGTGTGTGTGTGTGTGTTTGTGTTTTGAGTGTGTGCATACTGTATGTGTATGTGTTTGTGGGCATCTGTGCATGTGTGCGTCTGCCTGCCTATACAGGAACTCATCTAGAATGAATCTGACCTGACCTGCTGCTTTCCTTATCCAGCTTCAAAATGTGGTCTGGGTTATCAATACCTCACTTCTCCTCCTCCTCCTCCTCCTCATTCTTTTTTTTTACAAACCAAACAGTTGAGTTAGCATGGTCAGCACACTCACCATTTCTTGCGAAATTGACGTTGTTCCCTTTTGTCGGGGTGCAATAGACTTCCTCTTCCTGTTGTGAGCAGAACACAGAAAGAGCATTTAGGGCCTTTTCTCATAAGTACTCAAAAAAAGACACATCCTTTTTGAACCATGTTATTATCATTCCACCATTATTTTTACCAGGTTTCTGCCATAGCATGGTATTTCCACTGAGGTTTCATATGGTAGGTAGGTATGTTTAACCTCTATGTTGTAATGTGTTTGGCCTCACATAAAATTCAATAGGAAAGTTATTATTATTATTATTATTATTAGTAGTAGTAGTAGTAGTAGTAGTAGTAGTAGTATTTGTATTTATTTATGTATTTATGTATTTATTTATTTATTTATTTAAACCAGATTTCTGCTATAATGTACTATTTCCATGGAGGCTTCCTCCATGTGGTACCACATGTTTTTAAGGTAAGTTTGGCCTTTTCCCGACAGGAAAGTTGAGAGACAGGAAGTGAGTGTGAGAGAGACATGACGTGATGGGGAAATGGCCTCAGGTTAGATTCAAACCTGGGCCCCCAGATGCATGGCATGCACACCTTCACTTTCACCTTCACCAGCTACCAAGAAGAGTTACCTCAAACTTTCTTTCTTGTTGGACGCGTCTACCTTGTATGTCTTGTGTCTATTTATTGTTGATGTCTGTATACACTTCATGTCCATGAGTGTGTCTGTGTGTGTGTGTGGCTGTGTGTTTGTGTGTGTGCATGTGCATGTGTTTTAGTTTAAATTGCACATTTGGTGTCTGGTGAACACACAATTTTAATCCTCTCTGTAATGCTTATTAGATAGTGAATAGGCAATAAAGTACACTTTGACTTTGACTTTGACAACTGCTCCAGAGTGCCCCCATGTGGTAATGATTGTAAAGTCAGTCGAAGGAAAGTGGCATGTCTCTCACCTCAGCCAGAGAAGGCCCAGGACCAGCATAAAAGCTATGACAACAAGGATCACAATGGCTGCATTCCTCCCAGAGCCTGCACACAGAAACATATTTTTTTTCTTGATAGTGACCAGAGGTATAGCTCGCCAACAGATAACTCCTTGCGGCCCACAAGCTTCTATGTAGATGGCCTTTAACCCTTTAAGATGCACCCCATTAAAACTTTGTTGTAACAGAATGGCAATGACCAAGTTGTAATATGTTACTAAAGACTTTCTGTAATGTCGTAGTAATGTTGTAGTTACGTTTTTGTTTTTTTTCAGTCACTGCGAGTCGTTGCGCTGGCGATACAGTCACCACTAAAGGGCTACATTATAACAGTGGAAAATGCAGTTTCATAGGGCCCCAACAGTCTCCAGAATCGTCCTGACAGTTACCATGACATGTTTTTTTTATCTTATCTATGTCTAGTCTAGTTAAATTGGACGGTCTTGTAAACTGGCCCGGTTACACTTATGATGAATATATGCTAGCGTGGGTAGGAACATTACTTGGATTACACTTAGCTGACGCTCTTATCCAGAGCAACTTAGAGTTATTTACAGTGTTTACGTTACAGTCCCTGGAGCAGTGTGGGGTTACATGCCTTGCTCAAGGGCATTTCAGGCATGGGTAAGGTGGGATTCGAACCTGCAACTCTCCAATCCCAAGACCAACTCCCCACTGATATTGTGTGCTCTCTGTGTCCCATATTTGGTTGTCTTGTAACAAGGGCCTGTGATTGTGACTGTGCTGCAAACCTAAAGTTACCTACTACTTATCATCATGTTGCAACATGGTGATGCCACAGTCCAGGATGTGGGCTCAGACTAGCCTGGTAAACCAGCTCTTCATACTTCATTTCATTTTGTACAGAGGGTCTGGCAGTGCTGTATTGAGAAATGATTTCTTCCTGCAGGTGTGGACTCTGCTGAAGTTTAAAACTAAAGTGGCTCTGCCTTTATCCAGTCACTAACATCTGGTTGCGCGTATGCAATTAGCCTGTCTACGCACTGCAATTCAAATGTAGCACACAAAGTCAACTTAATTACTAACGAACATTCCCCCTGTTCACTGCTTGGCTAGGATTCACTAGTACCTTATACAGTACAGCCATGTGCAATGGCAGCACGGCCAAACCCTCTGTACAAAATAAAATGGAATACGAGGGGCTGGTTTACCAGGCTGGTCTCAGACCAAACACTCAAACAAACCAAAAACAAAACTGTAATAAAACCTGCAACATCAAGCTTCTGCAAGCAAGTAGGCTAACATGGGTTTTAGCATTACTCACTAGCACGAACCTCAAAACTACAGCTGTTCTGCCATTGCAGTTGTTATTGACATGAGTATGCCTGTTGAAGAGTAGTAGTAGTAGTAGTAGTAGTAGTAGTAGTAGTAGTAGTAATAGCAGCACTAACTTGCAAATCACTAAATGGGTTAAATAAAGTATGTAAATGCATGACCATTTGAAATCTTGAACAAGCCAATGCCTTTTGCATCATGAAAGAGAAGAGAGGTCATTGTCACTGAGTTTGTGTGCAAGTAACAGCATGTTGGTGAAGAAAGCAATCTCAACAGGCCTTACCTGCATTTGACACTGATACAGGAGTTGAGTTCTGCTGACCAACGTCGTTTTGTGCCACACAGTAGTAGAATCCATTGGTCTTAGAACTGATGTTGGCGACAACATGACTCTGACCTGCTCCCTCCAATGTGATGTCATGTCCAGCCTTTCTGTACCAGGTGTAGGTGTGCACTGGTGGATAGGCGTCGCTGCTGCACGTCAGCGTTACTGTGTCATTCTCATTTGGTCCACCAGGGGGAGCAGTAATCACAGTGGTGCGCCGGGGAGCATCTGCCAGCACAAACACTCAATCAGCAGCGAACATATTATTATGACTGTTTGATTTTTCCTGACTTTGAGTTTAAAGTATTACAATAAGTAATACATTTTTGTTTTAATAATCATAAATAAAAACATAATTTAAACTTTTCTGCTCTTTATCTAATCAGTAACTCTCAAATGCAGTAGATTCGCATTCACGTACATCTCACATGAAGAGTAGCCACAGCTGACAGAAGTCCCTCTTGTCCCTCGACAGTGCAGGAGTACTGGCCTGCATCCTCACTGCTGACTGGGCTGAGGTGTAGGGTGTTGTGGATGGATGGATGTCTGGTAGGCTTGGTGTCCTTGTACCAGATGAATGTGGCGTTACCCTTCAGTCTGCATGTGGTGTTGCAGGTCAGTGTGACGTTGCCACCCTCAGTGACTGTGTCGGCAGTCATTGACACCTGTAGACCTGAGAAAAAGAAAAGTGCACCAGACATGGAAGCATTCCTCTGTTTTAAAAGCATGTCTTTACATTTTATCTGTTGATATAATTTACCTGTGATGGAGATGTTCACCAATCCACCAGAGAAAGCTCCTCCCTGTTTGTTGGTGATGTATCTGAATCGATACTGTCCAGAGTTGTTTTGTCTAAGGTGTCTGATCCTGAAAGTGCAGTTATTGTCACTGGAACTGAGATCTACCCTACCACGATACTCCTCCACCAGACGCAGATCTTTGGGATCCTTCTTCGTTTCTTCCCTGAACCAGAAGGTTTTGTTGATAGCATGATCTCTGGGGTACCCGTATGCACAAGGAATGTCCACCGTTGAGCCCTCAAAGGCACAGAAGTTATCTGACGAATAGGACACCCCCCAGCAGTCCTTGTGTAGAGTATCTGCAGTGGATGGTTTGTATATGCATCACTGTTTTCAGATATCATGTCTCACATTCAAAATCCCACATCCAGAAATTGACTGCAATGCTTATAACTCACAGTGCAATATAATTTTTTTAAGAAACAGAATAATAACAAAATGCACATTCAGAATTTCAATAGACAGCTTTTTTTTACAACTATTACCACAACATTTTCAATAAATGTTTTTAGTATGGACATTCATCACTTAACAGGAAGGAAGTTCAAAAAGATGTTTGACAGAAGTGATAGGAAGAAAGAACAACCTGCCTTACCTACAATAGTGACATTGACTCTTGTTGTGTCTGTTGGCTGAGCTGTTCTTGAAGTGGTCTGGACTCTGTATTCATACAAACCTGAATCATTAAGGGTCAAGTTGACTAGTCTTAGTGAACACTCAGTAGAATCCTGCACAAACTTTCCAACACTGGTTCGTGGTGGCGTCCTGGAGTCATGTTTATACCATGAACCCTTTTTGAAAGAATATCCTTGAGGCAGAGGATATTTGCACTTCAGGACAACCTTTGATCCTTTGATGGCACACATCTCTTTGGGATCATAGTTTATACTTATAGCTTGAAGACCTGAAACACACACAAACACACACGTGCGCACGCAAACACACGCATGCATGCACACAAGTTGTTTTTCATTCACAAAATTTGTACATACATGCTCACCTCTGCAGGGGTATAAAGCATGTCAAACTAGTACCAGAAACCACACTATCACAAACAGGTGAACAAATAAGACTTTGGGCAAAATAATCGACCACTCTTCACTATCTGCCTGTACAATAATTCTCAGAGTGTCTCAAACTGACATACATACCAGCAATCCAGAGGAGCACACAGGTCAGGGAGGTTACGGTCATGGTGTTTCAGCATATGAAGCCCAGTCTGCAAATGCAGCGTCTGATGGTTTATATACAGTACATACGGTACACGCACCTCACTTTCACTCAAACTTTAGTCAAACAAGGCTCCTCTGAAGAAGCATGACTTCAGGGTGGAAAAGCAGCAAGCAATGCATGGCATTAGGTATTTTACCAACAGCTTGTACAAAAGGACATGTTTGTAGAGGATGTTGTTGGTCCAGTTGTTAAACTGAACAAACATTACAGTCAGTTCACGTCTAGGACAATACTAGGTCGCATCGCAGATCTTGTTAAAAACAAAAAAGAAAGGAAACATTCACTTGTGTCCATTAATGCTTTCTGAAAGTCACAGAAGTAAAAAGAACAAGAACAAGGTCACACACGAAGCCACAAACAGAGGAAGTGAGACTACAGCTGCTTACCACTGAGAAAACGCTGAGCATTTTTTAACAACATTTATTTAAAGATTCATGTAATATCATCAATTTAAAATACTCTTTTGACAACACATCTAGATGAACACTCAAGCACACATGTTTTTCTTTGTTAAAATGTCATTAAAAAGAAGTCTTACCCCAGGCTAGACATCTGAGACCTATGTATGGGTTCAGGGGCGCAGAGAAAGCATTTTTAAAAGGCAGAAACTGCCGAGTTTATTTTCGACTTCCTCTTTTCGTCTCTATCATACGGCTGGAGGAGGAGAGATACATGAACTCCTGTCTGCACCTTCATCCCTGCCCCCTTTGAACTTAAGAGCGCTAATTGCAGTCTAGTTATGTCTAACAAATAATACTATTAGCACGTGTAAACCGTATAGCATCTCTTACTCTGTGGTTGTGTCTCCAAATGTTGGTAAATGGAAGAACACTAATCTAGTCAACTCCTAATATCAAAGTCTTCTATTACTGAAAATACTCAGTGCTTATGTGTTGACACTAAATTGGTTCATTAAAACTAACTGATGAGCACAGCCTACTGACTGATAAAGACATTTTCACTTCCTTTTTTCATCTCTCCACTGTGTGGCTGGAGGAGGAAGCTCTTTGGTGAGGCGTTCAGTCCAATCATCCTTATGTCTGTCACCCCTTTTACAGTTTACATTAAAGGTAATTTTTTTCTCTTCCTTCCCTCCCTCTCTCTCTCTCTCTCTCTCTCTCTCTCTCTCTCTCGCTCTCTCTCTCTTTTCTCTCTCTCTCTCTCTCTCTCTCTCTCTCTCTCTCACACACACACGAGCCCACACACTAGTTGCTAGTCTTCTCCTGTGCTGCCTATTGATTATTATTAGTTATGTCCTTTAACAATGAGATTCTCTTTTCTGATTGGCTGATGAGGCGGGAATTAACTTTGTATAACTGGCTACCTTTGAAATAGATCTCAAAAAATGTAATGTGTGCTTATGAATGGTAACCATGACAACTTTCTTAGCCAAATTAACATATAAATTACTTTTCCAACAGGTCTACTTTTTCTTAAAGAATGCTATAAAGCACCAAAGCAACCATATATTTTGGTAGTTCATATAAAATCAGAACATGAATACAAACGGGAAATATAAGGGATAACGGCCTTCAAGGTGTCCAGTTCCGTGGGAGTAATGACTTGGCGGAGGCAATTCCAATCCGCTTCGCATTGCGGAGTTCTTCGCCTCCACCTCGCCTTCATTTTCCATGGAACTGGTCACCTCGTCAGCCATTATCCCTTACTTAATTTGACTAAAACCAACCATTAATGGACTACTTACTACCAACTGATACCTTAGTAAGTTAGGTGTGGCTGTATGTTTTGGGTTATTTGCAGTGACATAGTCACACACCACTGTGATTTCTGTGCTGTAATGCACTTTGGAATGAAACGTCTTTAGCCGTTTTGTGTCTGTTTTGTGATGTTTATATGTTTTTATGTGGTTTGATTCTGCTGCCATCTTGGCCAGGTGTCTCTTGAATTTTTTTTTCTATCTCAATGAGACTGACCTGCTTAAATAAAGGTTATAGTAATTTCTAGTAACTATAGTTTTAGGGTAAGTAAAATAAAACTCTATTAGGTCAAGGATGTGCCATGACACTCACTTGATTTAAATTGCTAGTAAAGTTTAGCTCGGACTTTACAATGTGTTTGGCATGGAAAAAAATTATATAGTGTACACACTTTAAAATAGCTTTTATTAAAGGTTTTCTAGTTACATATCGTTTGTAATATCTGTAGGCCTATTGGTTCACAGTCAAGTAACAGCTTGTTTAGGCTACTCTGGGTTTAGCCCTTAGCTGTTCAGGCTTTGCTTCCTAGCCCTGGGCGAGCACTAGCCTGGTAAACCAGCTATTTGCACTTCATTTTATTTTGTACAGAGGGTCTGGAGCGGAGGCCATGAGAAACGATGTCTTCCTGGAGGTGTGGACTCTGCTGAAGTTTAAAACAAGTGGCTCTGCCTTTACCCAAAGTTAACGTCATGGCTCATGAACATACCCTTTGTTCACTGATTGGCTAGGAGTTGCTCGGTCCTCTTACATGCTTCTCAACGGCCTCCGGTCCAGACCCTATGTACAAAATTAAATGAAGTATGAGGGGCTTACCAGGCTAGACGAGCACCCCCTCTAAGTGTGCTTCCATAGGCAAGCAAGCACACTTAACTAGGAATAGAGTCTACTAAGAGACTCACAACCAGTACTGAAAACCAAATCCTGTGAACTTGGGTATAATTTAAATTGTATGAGTAGGCCTATGGTGTTTATACAACTATACACAGACTGTAACTGCACAAGTTTTCATATGCATAGCATCTCGGTATGATGCACCATTATGAAGTAACGTAACAGAGAAAAATAGGTCTGATGCTCAAAACTCTTTGTCTCTCCATGCTACTGTGTTGATATCTTCAAATGAAAACTGCCTCGGGGTGCTCGAGGCTCCAATGTTGGGTCTTCAGCGCCCTCTGCTGGGGGAGATGCAATATTTCATCTCTGGTAGTTGCTCATATTTGGCTAAAAGAAAAAGACAAAAATAATTATACAAATGGAAACTGATACTCTGTCAGCAATTACCAATACATATTTAGGGCACATCTATGAAACAGCAAGAAATATATAAATCCACAGTGACACTAAATGACACACACACACAAAGAAAGACAGACAGACAGACAGACAGACAGACAGACAGACAGACAGACAGACAGACAGACACACAGACACACAGGCAGACAGGCAGGCAGACAGGCAGACAGGCAGAATCTGCATTGAATTGATTTTCTTTCTGTTGGTTTTTATGGGAGATTTTCTTAGCATAGATAAGATTAACAGTTCCAGTAAGAGAGGGTGACGTAGGTGCTGTGAGGCTTAAATATTACCTGCATGGTATGAAGCAAGAAGAAGAAGAAGAAGTACTACTACTATATACTACGAGGGCAGCTGTGGCCATTGCGGTCATTGCGATTACATGGCACACCACAGCACATGTGAGCATTTGGGCAGCTATGACAACAGCGCCCAGGAAGCATTGTGTGGAGACAGTACCATGCACAGTGGTACTGCTAATGGCAGATGGTGGATTTGATCCTGCGATCCTGCAGTCACAAATCCGATACCCTAACCGCCAGGCCACCACTGCCTGAATCTCATTAAAATGTTAGAGGCCTTCTATTCTTTTATCCGGGCCAAAGCAGGAGATTTGGTATTTATTTATGCAACCTTAAGGTTGTATTAACCTGGTTCAATTAATTATTGACAAGGCTCCCTTCTTCAATCTACAGAAGGCCTTCAATGAAACCATAACGTCACCTTTGTCAGAAAGTAAGCGTCATAAAATCTGTTTCTCAGTCACTGATCTATCATTTACAGACTCTTTTATGGAGGCTTTAGCTTCTTTATGGAACCTCATAGATAATTTGGTACCAGTCTTGGTGGCCCTGATTTGCCCATTTTCAAAGTGTAGACATTCAAAGTTGGCCAGTCATATTTTTTCTTTTCAGTTATTTATTTGTTTGTTTGTTTGTTTGTTAAAGGGCAAGGCAGACTATCATCAGGTCCAAAAACAAACAAACACGACAGCGATAGTGTGCCTTCACAAATGCAACTGTTCTAAAATATTTCTGTAGGCATGTTTTGTTCCCATTGCTGTTGATGTCAAATTGTCCACGAGACTCATAACAAACAAACAAACAAACAAACAAACAAACAAACAAACAAATAAATAAATAAATAAATAAAATAAAAAAAGTTTTTTTTTGCACCGTCTCCCATCTTTTTATTACTTCTCTACAGGCCTGGATAAACCAGCTCTGTTAGTTAGCCCCTCCTTCCATAGTTGGCACCGTCCATATGAAAATATGAACCTGTCATGCAGGCAGTAGTTATTATTTTTCTTCTTCCACGCTCCAGTATGGACGGGCAGTGCCCAAGTAAGGTCGCTTATAAGTCATATCGTCGTTGACCTTATTAAATATAACTATTATTTGGCGAACTTGACGTTTGGTGAACTAAGTGATGACCTCCTAACCCGACATGCAGACAACACGGTATAGCCATACCGACTGCTTAACGTAACCCAATGACGAGGACAGCGAAGACTTCGGTGTTTCTAAAGAGCTAGAAATTGAAATTTGGCTAAAATATTCGCCGAAATGGAAGAAGAGTGCAAAATGTGTTCATGCCAACTGCACGCCTACTTCTGTTTAAACGCGCACGGGCATGACATGACGTAAACTAGAGGTAAAGTAAAGTAAACACTCGTGAGAGAGGGTACCGGAGCCAGGCAGCAGCACTGACACCATCAAGGCACTACATCATTCGGTAAGATAAAAATCATTATCTGCGATAACAAAAAAAAACGTACTTGGTTAATTGGTAAAAGGTAACATCGCGGTCATGAGGTTTGTCATAATGACGTTGTCTATACGATTATGAAATATATACGAGGTAGGCTAGGATTGGACATTATTAATGGGAATATCAAGTCAATAAGTTCTGTGCCACGTTTAGAGCAGACTGAAACCAGGAAAGACCGTCCCGCATATAGTGTACGGAATGTCAAATGCATTTTCTATATCCACATCATGTTATAACAATACAATATATATAACAATATATGTTATAACAATATATTGCTCTATATTCTAATGGCATACGCCTTAATTGCAAAACAAGTGTTTGTTTTACATACAATGTGTTGATGAGATGGCGCTATAGGGTTTACGTCTATGCGATTACAGAGGGACTTCAAGCAATTCGCTCCAGGCTCCACTCCACAAAACAATTTCAGTTAGCGTTGGTATGCGTCTGTGGTTGCTATGCCAAGCGTCTATACACCTGCATTGTGCAGCCGCTGAGATGGTTGTTGTTGTTCACAGTCCGAACTAGGCCTGCTGTTCTGCAGTCTTGGGTGTCTTGTTAAAGTCTGCCATAGCAATTCAATTCAAGAAGATTGGATAGAATGATGGTGAAAACTGTTTGGTTTTTTGTTGGTGTAAAGTTGTAAGTTTTTGGATCCTTGGTGGAGTGATTATTTTACCCTAGTGCAGGGGTCGGTAAAGTCAGAAACGCGTGCCACAGTTGGCACGCAGAGGGATCACTGGCACACCAGCACCAGCGATGGTGCGCAGTCTTTATTTCTCCACGCTAGAAAAAGTTTGGCCGTCTTATCTCTTGTTGAACAGCCTTTGGGTGTTGTACGGGGTGCGTCTTCTGTAGTGTGACAGACAGTAATGCACCCTACTGGCTTAAAACAGTTCTCCATGACACGAGTCCCAGCACAGTATTGGCCAAAAACCATTCATCAGGTTGAGCAGCAGTTACGGCGACAAAATGTTGGCCCGAAGTTCTGTGTCCTTGTGTTATTTTAAAAGTTTTGTTTGCATTTGTCCAACATCTATCGCCATTTTGAGGCAGAACACGAAATCAAACGTAGGAGTGTTCAGAATTCAAGGCTTAACAAGTTCACGTGGAAAAAAAATGAACGAAATGATTGACATTTTGCGAGGAGCGTTTTAAAATAGGCTACCTGTTCTTTTCAGTAAGGACAGAGAAAGGTAGGCCTACTGAAGGACAGGATACCCAATTCCTAACGGTTAGATATGAGAGAAGCACGATTAAAGCACAGTGAGTCATTGTGCTGTCCATATGCCTGTAGCTCATATTCATGTACGAAAATTAGAATGATTAATTTACAATAATTCCCTTATTTTTTACTTTTTTAAATTAGACCATCATGTTCCTAAAGTGCTGTTTTGCATAGACAGAATGGATTTAACCTGTTTTCATGTTGGAAATGTGGCGCCATAATTACGCTCAGTGAAAAACAACTGCCCTGTCGATTGGCACAATAAGACAATTTCTTATTGGCACAACGTGTCAAAAAGGTTGCCGACCCCTGCCCTAGTGTGAGGAACAGGGACACTTGCAGGATGTAATTGTAAGGTTCACACTGGCACACATTGCATAAAATAGAGAGGTTTTGTAACCTATTCAAAATAGGAATATTTTCTTTTTCAGTTTTTTTTTTAAGTGGTAGAGACAACATAGGTGATTAGTCACCTGCTAACTGTCGCTGTCGCTAACTGTTTCAGATTCCCATTTTTCGTTATGAAAACGCACACTTCGCCTTGCCCCTAAAGCACACACACAAACTATGTGCGGTCTTGTTACAAAGCATATTTTTAAAGCTGTCTTTCCTGCTATTATTACGGTAACATTATTGCCAAAGGTGAAATGTAGCCCCTCAAGTGTGTGTGTGTGTGTGTGTTGTAAAAGAAAACAAAGACAACAGTTTAAAAGAAAGCACACACTATATGCACAGTGTGTACAGCTGTATGTAAAGGATACCAGTGGGGTAAGGACTAGCACACTGGTGGAACACACTGGAATGTGGACAACTTGAAGGTGTGTGTGTGTGTGTGTGTGTGTGTGTGAAGTGCATGGGTCTGCTTCCTAAAGGAGAAGACAGTGTTAGTGAGTAAAATCACAATGGTTGAGGATGTGTTCTGACTGCCATTTCAGTAAAGGGCCGTTCACCCCTAATTAAAGACTATAAAAACTTATAGTACAATTATAACTATAACTTCGTAAAAATCGTTTTAACTTTAGTGAATGGTGCTGTTCACATATCAACTATAACGACAACGACAGGCTGAATGATATTGTTGAGAGCGATGTTATGAAGCGATGTTATGAATTTTAAAGCACTGCCAGCCAATCATAATTAAAAAGAATTCACAGGACGTCATGTTCCATTAGATATTTAAATCACGACTAGAATGTTGCCGTTAAAATGTCGTTCTTCATTGTGGACGCCCATATCGTTGTAGTTATAGTTGTCACTATCGTAATAGTTCTTGGTGTGAACGGACCTTAAGCCTGGCTCTTTGGCATTGCAGTCAGGGTGCAAGTTTGGAACTCCGGAGAAGACCAGGGATTCTGGCCATGTGGGGTAACTACTGTAATCCTTACCTATATGACCGTTTATTTACATTCTCTTTCTCTCTCTCTCTCTCTCCCTGTCTCTCTCCCTGGCTTTCATAGCAACACAGGATAGGCTTTTCACTATGCTACGCCTCAGACAGATAACACCAACCTTGGCCATCCTACTACTGGTGTTGGTCTTCGCCATGGTGTTGACGTCCAACAGGTACAGTAACTGGTATAGCTATTACCCCGCAGAGACAAGCACCTCCCCACAGCCGTCGCAGGGCAAGGTCCACGTGCTGCTGCTGTCCTCGTGGAGGTCCGGGTCATCTTTCCTGGGCCAAGTGTTCAACCAGAACCCGTCCGTCTTCTACCTCATGGAGCCCGCGTGGCACGTGTGGGCAACACTTCACATGTCTGGGGCGCGGGAGCTACGAATGGCTGTGCGCGACCTGCTGCATCAGGTGCTGAAGTGCGACCTGTCCGTCATGGACTCGTACCTGCCTCCGCGGTCCAAGGCGTCCAAGCTGTTCATGTGGAGCCACAGCCGCGCACTCTGCTCGCCACCGGTGTGCTCACTGACGCCACCTGGTGCCTTCAGCAAGCAACTGCAGTGCGAAAAGCTTTGCGTCAACGGAAGCTTGGATTCGACTGTAGATGCCTGCCGGAACTACTCGCACGTGGTGCTCAAGACGGTTCGAATCTTCGAGCTGGAGTCGCTGTACCCGCTGCTGCGCGACCCGACGCTGGATCTCCGCATTGTCCACCTGGTGCGGGACCCGCGGGCCGTGTGGCAGTCGCGCAGAAAGTTGGCCAACGACCTGGTGCGTGACAACGGACTGGTCCTGCAGCAAAGCAAGCTGAAGGGACTGGAGGCCGATTACCGAGTCATGGAGGAAGTGTGTCGCAGCCACGTACGCATCCACCAAAGAGCGACGCTCAACCCGCCCGACTTCCTACGTGACCGTTACAAGATAGTGCGCTACGAAGACATCGTCGTCGATCCGCTCGGACAGACCGACGCCATCTACGACTTTACGGGCCTGAAGATGACCCAGCCTTTGCAGCAGTGGATCTACAATGCCACGCACGGTAGTGCCCTCGTAAAGCACCCCTTTGAGACCGGCTCACGCAACGCGAAGGACGTGTCCCGCGCCTGGAGGACCACGCTGCCCCACCAGCAGGTGCGGCGCGTCCAGCAGGTCTGCAAGGACGCCATGTCTCTCCTCAGCTATCGCGCAGTGAACAGTGACAAGGACCAGAGGCAGCTTTCCCTGGACGTAGTGTTGCCACGTGCTGTTGACAACAAGTTTAGTTGGTTACCCGCCAACATCACCAAGCACCAATAGTTGAAAAACATCCACAAATGATATGTGTCCATTATTACAGGATTCCCAAATTCACTGGATAACTTCACACTCACAAAAAAGTGGAAGAATTCTGAACTCTGAATTCTGCTGACTTCAGTTGCCTGTGCTACCAAAGGACAGGATCGGAATACTCCCCTAGGGAGCTAGGCATCAGCTTTTTTGGGGTGACACAGACAAGTAAACATCAAGTGAGCAAAGGGCTAAGCTAGATACGAAGAGCTAAAACACAATAATTATTGTTGGTATATATAACATATTATACCACGTCTTCGTTCAATTTCCCATTGTGATGCGTTCTTTAGAATGGAGATTAATTTTCTATATATGCACACCTATGAAGTAGTGGCTGCTTTCTGACCGTATCAGTCTTATGTATCAATGCACCGAGTTTGTGGTGAACTGTAAATATGAGCAGATGGAAGAACACACAGTTACAACATGTTATTAGCCTCTGAGATTGACTTTTAGTGTTGTCAGGCTACATTTGGACTCTATACTAACATGATTTTTCAAGGCTTAGCAGAACTTTGGAATAGCTAGCTTGACAACCAAGGGCATGGAACTAACGACTAGGTCTTGGCCATAGCAACCTCCAGTTTGTTATTAGTATCGGCACAGCAGTTTGTCTAGTAAGTTATGAAAAGACACATTGTGTGGCGTAAATAGGTTTGTTTTAGCGATTAAAAAAGTGGAAATTATTACCTGAAATTAACATCAGACAAGCGTGGTAGCCGTGATATAAGCGAGATAATTGACTTCACGGTATTCATTTATCAGAAAGTTAATGCACTTCGAGGTGTAACTCCGCTTAGCGTCGTGGCCACATTACCACCTCTAACGTTCATTGACTTTCTGATATACGAACACCTTGTCATCCATTATCCCTTACTTGTAACACACTCATGCTCATGAATGTGTGTATGTGTCATTGTGTCCTGTGTTTGATTGTTCTGATAAGGGGGATTTATTGTTTTATCATGTTACAGGTTATAAATCATCAAGGCTAGTAGGTGTTCAAAGAAAAGGGTTTTGATTAGCAGCTGATGACTTACATGAATTCCTACGAATTTCATCATGTGTTTACTGTTCTTTCATTATTTAAAATGAGAATTTTAGTCATGTATCCTATTCTCTTATTTTAAATGAGTTAAAACACTAGTTTAAAATTCAATTCAAATTCAAGACTTAAGCTGTAATTCCAGAATAATTCTCAATTTAATTTCGTTATTTTTAGTATTATTATTGTTATTTTGTACAATGTGAAGGTGTCTGTTTGTGTGGGGGCAGACATACTGCCACTGTTGAAGCAATAAAACCATAAAGGAGTCCTATGCGTCATAGACTTTGAACAGCAATGCATACACCGAACCTCATTATAGTACATATTAGTATGTTTGCCAGTGCTGTTAAAGTTGCTGTCACTGTATGCTGATGGGAAGAGCACAACCTGCTGCCTTTCCCTTCTATTAGGCTAAAGACTACATTTCTTACATGTCCGCACACACACACACACACGAACACGCACACACACACACACACACACACACACACACACACACACACACACACACACACACACACACACACACAACGTTACAGAAAAGTGCAGTAAAGGACCAGTTCTCACAAAATTGCTGCTGGTTAACCAGGCTTAAAAAAAGATTGCATATGTGTGTATGTGTCTGTGTGTGTTTGAGTGAGCAGACACGTGGTGCACGTGTGTGTGTGTGTGTACCAGTGGTTGTAAAAGAGTTTTTTTTTCTCACTTATGAACTCGGATAAGGCAGCTGATTTAAGCGGAAAAGATAATGCCTGAAGAAAAAAACATACAATAATAAAATAGCTTATCGCTGAAACCATTGAAAACAGCCGTAAACAGCTCCAATGCTTAAGCTTAGGAGACGCAGTCACCTACATAGAAGCAGTACTGGTTCAGTCGATATGCACACTATGCACGTTGCTCAGGGCCCCGCAAACCAATAGAGGCCTCGTTGCCTCGGCAACGTTGACGTGGAGGAAAAACAAAATGACGATGTGACCGTCCATTAGCCTGGGTGTGCTCTGACTGCCACCCCAACGAGCCTGGCTCTTTGGTGTTGCGGTCAGGGCCCCCGTTTAGTAACCCAGAGACCTGGGTTCGAGTCCCGGTGGGGTGACTTCTCCTCCCCTTCGCTACAACTGGTGTCTGAATTGGTATGGCTTGCTATGAGGTCATCGGAGGTCCACCCACTGTGTGAGAAGTATGGTGGGAGATGCGTGATGGACACCTCAGTGT
Source organism: Coilia nasus (assembly GCA_027475355.1). NCBI lineage: Eukaryota > Metazoa > Chordata > Actinopteri > Clupeiformes > Engraulidae > Coilia > Coilia nasus. The sequence goes on from CM050198.1 coordinate 13,145,627, forward strand.
ACGTAGGCGTTGCGGTCAGAGCCCCTGTTTAATACCCCGTAGAGCAGGGTTCGAGTCCCGGTGGGGTGACTTCTCATATCACATATTGATTTTACTTGTTTGCTTTTACACTTGTTTTACCTTTTATGCTTCTACCACATATTGATTTTACTTGTATGCTTTTACACTTGTTTTACCTTTTATGCTTCTATGTTTACTTTATCTTTTATGCCTTTATATATTGTCCTTTGCTTTTATTTTTGTGAAGCACATTGAATTGCCGTTGTGTATGAAATGCGCTATACAAATAAACTTGCCTTGCCTTGCCTTGCCTTGCCTTGGTAAACCCGCCCCTCGGACTTCATTTCATTTTGTACAGAGGGTCTGGACCGGAATCTCTTGAGGGTCATTTAGTCGGCCCCAGCAAGACCGATCCAATCAGTGAACAGAGGGTTTGTTCGTTAGCGGTGATGTTGACCTTGTGTGCTACATTTGAATTGTAGTGGGTAGGTAGGCTAATAGCAAATACGTGACGACCAGGCGTTAGCGATTGGGTAAAGGCAGAGGCTTGTTTTAAACTTCAGCAGAGTCCACACCGCCAGGAAGAAATCGTTTCTGATGGCGTCTCGTCCAGTGGTCGGTTTTCAGTACAAAATGAAATGAAGTACAAGGAGTGGCTTTACCAGGCTAATGGACGGTAACATCGTAATTTTTTTTTTCCCACGTCAACGTTGCCGAGGTAAGGGGGGAAGGCTAACCGTCCGTGGCCACATGTGTGTCTTCCCGGATTCCCAGAGCATTTGAATTCCCCACAATGAAGGGGTTTCCCCTCAGGATATGAAAAGCGGAAGAAAAAACATCATGACAATGAACTGCGGGAACAGCAGTCAGGTAACTTCCCTCTCTGGGTGTTAGAGTGGGAGTAACTAGTCCGTGTTTGACACACATTAACAAGGCGGTGAACCCTGAGTGAACCCCAGTCTCTGTGTGCTTCTTGCTGGCTTCTGTAAGTTGTAGCATAGTTACAACTGCACTTAGTAGACAGGCCAAAAGATTGGACACACCTTCTCATTCACTGCGTTTTCTTTATTTTCGTGACTAGAATTTAAGACATGTTTTAAGTTATTTCACACTTTTTTGTCAAGTACATAATTACCTCTGCCAAGGAGGTTATGTTTTTGCTGGTGTTGGTTTGTTTGTCTGTCCATTTGTTTGTTTGTTAATAGCGTAATTCAGAAAGTTCTGGACGGATTTCAACGACATTGTCAGGATAGATCAGAAGTTGGCTAACTTAGAACTGATTAGTTTTTGGTGGTGATCTGGATCAAAAGTGCTTTTCTAGTTCCATGTGTTCATTCACAGTTTTCATGCTTTCAGTGAGCATCTACAATGTAAATAGTAGTAATAAATAAAGAAAACACATCGAATGAGAAGCTGTATCCAAACTTTTGGCCTGTACTGTACACTAACTAGGGTGACCAAACGTCTGTTTTTACCAGGACATGTCTTGTTTTCAGGCCCTGTCCTGGCCGTCCCGGGTGTTTTTTTTATAAAATGATGAACATTGCCTGTTTTTTGTAGGTTTGAAATGAAATGAAATTCACTGTGTGGGCAGATTTCTTTGCACTCACAACAGGAGAGCAGACAGCCACTCAAGTATTTCCTCTGCCTGTGACATGCCGAAGCACAAGTGCACATTTACCCCTGAGTTACAAAAGACATTCCCCACTTAAGGAGATGGAGGAAGGGATGGATTGAGAGATAAGGGGAGTGTAAAGAGAGGAGAGGAGAGGGGAAAGAGAGGGAGGGAGGGAGGGAGGGAGGGAGGGAGGGATGGAGAGATAAGGGGTGTGTAAAGAGAGGAGAGGGGAAAGAGAAGAGATGAAGGGAGGGATGGATGGAGAGATAAGGGGTGTGTAAAGAGAGGAGAGGAGAGGGGGAGGAGAGGGAGGGAGGGAGGGATGGATGGAGAGATAAGGGGAGTGTAAAAAGAGGAGAGGAGAGGAGAGGGGGAAGAGAGGAGAGGGAGGGATGGATGGAAAGATGAGTGAGCTTTACTCTCCCAGTCAGGACAAGTGGGAGGCTGTGTGCACTAGACGTGTGAACCTTCACTCATCTCACGATTCGATTCGTTTGCAATTATTAAGCTAGCGATTCGATTTGATTCGATATTTTGATGCATCACGATGCATTACTTCACATGGCCTTGATTTCATCAACAAAAACAAGCAGTCAGATATTACCTTCCTCTTTTATTTAATAAAACTCAACAGCCACCAATATTCATGTCAAATTAAAAAAATAAAGAAATAAAAAGCAACAATACTGAGATGCTACACATATCAATGAAAAGGGCTTTCCGATGGTATACCTATCTGTACACTTACAAAATACAAATTTAAATTTAATTGAAAACTTGTACAGTTACAGTCTTTGTACAGTTATATAACTAAACTAATAATAACTAATAAATACAGATACAACACACATAACAAATGAAAAATCAGAAACTGAGATTTCCAAACATATCTAACACCACCCTCCTGAACTTACATAAATGAAGCAAATAAATGTATTTGTGTAAATGTGTAAATGTATTTGTTCAGAAAAGAAGGTAAAAATTTGTTATTTCCGCGACGCACACAGGATTCGGTTTTGAGTAGCCTACTGGTCGGAAGTCTCTTAGACCCCATTCCTAGTTACAGTAAGTGTGCTTGGCTTTGAGAGCACACTTATTGCTCTTCTTGAGTAGCCTAGTGTTTATTAGGTCTACTTGCTCTGCCAACATAGTTATTATTCATCTTAAGTGGTGTTTATATCAGCAAATGTTACAAGTAGAGCAATTAATCGATTAATTCGATTAGAAAAAATGATCGATTAATTTTCCCCGAATCGATGCGTTGTTTAATTTGCTGTATTTAATTACTATGTTCAATTAGCTTGAGTTTCACACGGACCGCGCGAAGCAGGCCATTTAAAACAATGGAGAATTGTCAGCTGTCAGCTAACTTTAGCCTAGTAACTAACAGCCTACAAATGTCTTTCCATTGCTACACACAGGCCAATGTTGCTAGAAACTCACAAGTACAAGCACCGACCAAAAACATTTAGGATTTTGTTTTGTTTTATCCACAAGCCAACATAGGTGCAAGCCTGCAGTTCCCATCTCATCATTACTCATAACATCTTACACATCTGAAAACACAGTAAATATACACACTAACCCGAACCTTTTAGGATTTATCCAGTTTAATTCCCAAATGAAGATGTAAACCTGCATTTCAGTCATGTTTCACTCCTCTGACATGCAAGGTTTGCCGAACTGTGGCATTTGCTACCTAACTTAGCTAAACACGTCTTCTCCACAAATCGCCTAATATTGCTGGAAGCGCACGAGAAATACAAACATTGACCAAAAACCTTTAGGATTTTGTTCAGTTTTATCCACAAACCAAGGTGCAAGCCTGCAATTCGTTTATTAAGCTAACTTATTTTGTCTTGTCTCCTCGTCCTATCATAATTCATAACGTCTTATACAGCTGAAAACACTGTAAATATACACACTGACTCAAACCTTTTCGGATTTATCCAGTTTAATTCTCAAATCGAGATGTAAACCTGTAATTCAGTCATGTTTCACTCCTTTGACATGCAAGTGTTTCCGAACTGTGGCATTTAACACCTCTGACGAGAAGATTGGTGTGTGCATAGAGCTGACGTACTATGTATCAAGTGCACACCAGATTTTGCCATGACTATGGAAAATAAAGGTTAGAACATAATTTTTCCTCACAAATTTAAATGAGAAGTATACAAGATAAAGGTGATTATCAATAATGTAATTGTAGGCTTAGAGTAGCTCTGGGTGGAAAGCAGCTTGGAGAGAGCCCAGATCTAAAATAAAGTTATTTTGCTTTGTTTACAAACCTCTGCCTCTGTATCACAGTGCTGCAGTAACCCATCCTCATGAAAAACATCCATGTAACAATTTCAAATGAACTGAAAACAAGGGTTTTTCTTTTGTGTTTACCCTTTATGCATAACATTCACATTAACTATAAAATGCATATCCTAACTGTTTAGCATTGTTACTGGGTGGCAATCGTTTATTAAAATACAATTAAAGACAAATGCATTTTCAGCTAGCTCTGTAGAGCTACCTTCGGAGGTTAATGTGTGTGAGTGTGCTAAGGTGGTGGTCTCAATTCAAAGCAACACAATACACTTTCTATGCACTTTATTTACCACAAGGCCTGAGCCATCAACAAATTTCAGAGTAAGAGAAAGAATGTGTACAAGTGTGTGTTCATGTGGTCATTCTCCCCATCAGGTCTCGCAGTCGATGGTTGCACTGTGGTTAACTTCATACCTTGGGTGGTGGGGGTCTGTAAAAAAAAAAAACTTAAGACAGTGAACAACAACAACAACAACCATATCTCAGCAGCTTCACAATACAGGGAAATGTTGAAATCAACGAATATAAATAAATTACTATAAATAGACAAATCGGTGACATGAAAGGGAATCAGGGCTGACTAACATAAGTAAGACAAAACACGTTACTAAGAAATCATGAAGATACACATGGGATAAACGGTGGGCAAAGACCAGCTTTTGGGGTGTAGCACATTAGTAAGACAAGACAGAGACTGTTAGTAAAACACACATGGAGGGTAGAGGGTGGGTAATGCCATGCCTCTGCTGCAGGAATGACAACAGCCCAAATGTCAGTGGTTTGGGGGGTCCTGAGAAGGTTGATTCCCTGACCGAAACATAAATTAGGTACAGTAGTCATTGCACTGGGCGCAATGTTATTTCATAACATGTCATGCATTAAGGCAAAGGAAGTGTTCAGTGTAGGAAAAATCCAAATTTAGCTTCAAACCTCCAAAGATGCTCCACTTACAGGGACACAACATCAGAGGATGCCATTTTGGGCACAAGACCATATACAGTACATTACATAGTTTATCATAAACTTACAAAGACAGTCCAGTGGTTCCCATCCTCAAAGAAGGCCACCACCACCTTTCCTTTGAAAATGGTTTTCTAACAATATAGAGGATATAAAAAATTAGTGTCACATTAAAACGCTCAGACTCACTGTGAATTTACAAAAAAATAAATTACACACAAAAAAAACAAAACAAAAACAAAACCTATATACGCTAGCATCTATACTGACATAAGCCACTGTTAATCAAAAGAAAATGAGTTGGAACATCATCAGGAATGTAAGAATCTTCAAATATGGACTTCAGTATGGACACAAATACTGTGGATGCCACACACTCCAACGAGGTCATCTAAGAAAAAGGGAGGAGGCTATAGGTATTATGAGAAACACACTTGGTATTATAGTTTGTGAAACACTGAAACTTTTCAATACACACACTGTCACACTCACCTGGCATCTTCTATAGTTGAGCAACTCTGAAAAGACAAATACATCCAAGTGACCAAAATTGGAGCAAACATCATCACAACTGTTTGGATAATATACTTAGTAAGTAACTTAGTAACAGTTCAGAAAACAACTAAATTTCAGGAAGATCCTTGACCAAGACCACATGACAATTCAGGAGTTCAGGATACATAATATTCTCTGATGATCCTAGTAAAACACTCAGTAAAGTAAATCATAACTGTAAGGCTGATTGTACTCGGTTAATGATAAACAACAGTCCAGGACAAATGCAATGCTACGATGGTCCTGGATTGCTGCGCATCATGACTGTCCTGGACTAAAAATAAGCAACAACGGTCCAGGATGAATGAGATGCTGCATCAGTCCTGAAATGATACTATGGTGCTCCCGGAGTAAAATGTCGATAGCACAGAGAAAGTGTGGGGCTAGTGCTGGAATATCCTGCGGCCATCGTCGTCAGTCAAAAAAGAGTTGAATTAGCCAAGTTATTGAGGAGTTAGCTTGTAATGTCAACTATTACATTAACCCATTTTCCTACTAACCGTTAACATAATTAGGTACATTGACTCCTCTTCGGAAATATGACTAAACACTACCGTTTAAACACATTTTTTTGTAATACAGTATACATTGTAACTGGTGGTTAGCGATTACACCCAGTGCTAACGCCTACACGTAGCAGGCTAGTTCTTAAAAACCTGTTTGGAATGTTTACTCACAGACCTTTCATTTCATACACAAGGGCATCATAAGCATCTCATCATGAGCAAATACTAACGTTATCCTATGTGCCGTGGCACCGCTGACTGATCCTAATAAAAACTCTCCCTCGCCCCAAAAGTATCTAGCACCAAACGCAATCAAAACAGAACAGTTCGGTTGGAAAACTGCAACAGAATGGACCCAACATTTCGTAAATAGTGTTACCTGTTTCTTTGGAAAAGAAGGGCAAAGTCCCAACGGTCGTCGACCTCCTCTGGCAGCTTGCACACTTTTCGGCGGGCAGCTTGACCTTGTAACGTTTGCTGATATGAATTTTTCACGTCGCCCTCTAAATGATATCATCAACCACAAGTGCCACCTGAGTGGTTGGCTGAAACTTTGATCCTGGACGAACAACTTTGACATTGATCCTGGACTGTTAATTACTTGGTGATATCAGATCATGCCACAAGTGCCACCTGATTGGTTGGCTGAAACTTTGATCCTGGACGAACAACTTTGACATTGATCTTGGACTGTTAATTACTTGGTGATATCAGATCATGCAGCGGGCAATACTCTGCAATTAGTGAGCGAAAGTCAGTCACACATCAACTTTCTTCACAATAACACACATTTAATTCATAATATTATCCTCCGGGGGGCTCGGCCGGTCTCGCCCGGGGAGTAATTCAACGTTGAACCGCCACTGAGAGCTGTAGAGGAAAGCCATTTTTCACTGAATGAAGTTGAAAACATGTTAAAAAGAAGCCAGATTTCAGAGCACGAACCATTTCAGGGCACTCAACCATATTTAAGACATTCTAGATAGAGACTCAGAGTGAGACTTTTTGTATGTCATGTTAAAGACAAGAGGAGAGATTTCAGGGTACTAAGTCAAGCAAACCCTTTCTCAACCCAAACAGAAAATCGCTGTGTATCTCTGTCAAACTTTAATATATCAACAAGAAACTTGCTGTGATTGTTTACACCTATGTTTCTGACATATCTGACACATCTGTAACAATGTGACTTTACAGCATACTTCATTTAGGTGTGTGCTGCTTTTAGGGCCTTCTGCTGTGTCTGTTGTGCTTCTTGGGATATAGTTGTGCAACTTAATTATTGCCTTAGTGCTCACACACTTCCAAACATATGCTATCAATAGGTAATGGTGGTAATGATAGATACACACCAACACACACAAATGCAGGCATGTTAATAACACACCATCACATATATCTCTATTTTTTTTTTTTTACCAGACATTTCCAGCTGTCCTCAGATGAAGTTTGGCTGGGAAGTAACTTTACGATTTATCAAAGTTAAAGTCAGCTGTACCATATTATAGAATCCTACATGATTTTTATTAATTCCTTTACACTGCCAAATGGTCTCGCCCGGGGAGTAATTCAATGTAGAACCGCCACTGAGTATCTGTTTAGTACAATTAAATTATTAAATTAATTCACCACATAAACGTCTGCCATGTTGCCACCAGAAATATTTTTGTAAATCCCCTCGTACATGTACATGAGTCCTTCCAGTAATTTCCAACAAGTTATCACGCCATTACAGAGTACGACTTATCAGGAAGAACACCTACAATCATTTATTTAGTTATTTGTAGTAGCCTAGTAATTTTTTTTAATCTAATTACATAATAATTATGTTATTATCCTTTTTAATCTTTTTTATATTAGATACTGTATGTTTTTTATGTCTCATAAATATCTTAGTTTATCATTTTATGCATTTACTTTTTATCAGTAAGCTTTTTTGGTTTTAATTTTTTTGGCCCACCCTGTATAATTGTATACACTGACTATACCTACATTGCATCATCAAAGGTCACTATCTTATCTCTGTAAAAATGTATTGATATATGCTTAGGGGGGGTCACATATGCTCTATCATTTTTATATTCCAAGATTCCAAGCATTTGAAATGTGTCCCGTATTTATGGCCCACCCTGTGTATGTGCCAGAGATGTTCACAAGTCATTTTTTTCAAGTCCAAGTCAAGTCTCGAGTCTTTGTAGTCAAGTCCAAGTCAAGTCTCAAGTCTTTGAGGGCAAAGCCAAGTCAAGTCTCGAGTCTTTTGTCCCAAGTCCAAGTCAAGTCTCAAGTCTCAAATGACTGAAATGAACATTCTGTCATCAGATTAAAAGCATACTGTACCATGAGTTATTATTATTATTATTATTATTATTATTATACACTGCAGTATCAAAATAGATCACAGCACTGTGTACGAAAAAACTATGCACCACCATCTCTCCCTTACCCACATACAGATGGCTAGCTTTCCCGATGCTCATTTAATTCTCACAAGTCGAGATTCCTGCAGTCGCGAGAAGTGTTTACCACTGCCGCCGCTAGGGACAGCATAGGACCACAAAGGTTTACGCTGAAGTAAAGATCTCACTTCCGAGGTTGACCCACCCACAGCAAGACTTGCAGTATTTAGTTGACTGTAAAAGTGCTATTATCTCGTAATCCTCACGAGAACCTCACGAGATTCCTTCTGAGAACTGAGAATCGGGAAAGCTAACCATCTGTACATATATAGTGATGCCAGGCCAAAGTATGTGTAAACAGGAGCCTTTTAAAGAGGTACTGTGCAATTCCGAATAGAACCTTAAAATAGGAGGCATGCATAATAAGGGCTATTTCAATGTGAAGAAACATCCTGAAAGCTTTATTTAATGAATGTATTTTTTGTATTTGACCAACCATGGTGCCAAATCCACCAAGATGACGGTGAGTTATTTGAACTAACAGCAGCAAATATGTGTGTATGTGCCTCTGACAGCATGCATGCAGCAGCATGGGGCAGCATCTGCTATAAACTGTAGGTCTTTATTAGGATCATAACCTAAGGGCCATGAGGAAATGTACAACGTTTACTTTTAGGGGCTATACTGTACTCTTTTGCTTTGGCATCCTACGTAGCTGACAGGAGGGTAGTGTGTTGTGAGTGACTGCGAGCGGGAAGCTCTGAGCTCATTCATCATCCTAGTTGTGGAAATGCAGTGTGAGTTCTGTTACTAATTAAACACATGTACATATTTAAAGAGGGCTGTTCCAGCTTTACAAGTCTCTGTCAGGTGGGAGATGGTCCAAAGTCTCCCCGAGGGGTGGGGATGTGGCCATTGTTAAAGCTGGAATGAGTAAAGGACGGTGTGGTATGTGATTATCGTGTATATCTGTGTGCTCATAGGTCAAATTACAGGGGGTATTTGTGTGTGTGTGTGTGTGTGTGTGGGGGGGGGGGGGGTGTACGGAACCCCCAATCAAAACCCGGTACCCCCCAAAAAGACAAAAATAGCAGGGTTGTGGGGTACTGACATATTATGGAGGTGTAATTCACACTAGGTGTGTACCTATGATATTTTGATTAAATATAGTGTATAACAGCACTCAAAATGTAATACAATTTAAATATATACAGCTCTGGAAAAAAAATTAAGAGACCACTGCAAATTTTCAGCAAAATCAGCATCTCTACATGTATGACAGCCATTCCTTTCCAGTGTCAGTTGAATTTGGAATTTGGAAGAAATGTTTTCAGTAGTTTACAGAATAAAACAAAAATGTTTTTGTCTAAATGCACTTTAGTCACATATACCTATAAATAGTAAAATCAGAAAAACTGATCATTTTACAGTGGTCTCTTTTTACAGTGTGTCTTTCCAGACCTGTATTTGTATAAACCTACATTATTTCAGTATGGCTGACTTGCAGGCAAGCAGTGCCAGGCTGGCAGTCAGAGTTCTGGATAGACGACTCCACGTGTTGTTCACGCAGCGGCGGGCTACTTCCATGTTCGCCACCTGTGGCCACCTGCCATGGGGGACGCACCTGTGTCCAGTCGACCTTCACCAACAGCCATGACCTCTTCGCCACCTGCATGGGGCAGCATCTGCAATAAACTGTAGGTCCTTATTAGGACCATAAAGTTGTTCCTGTCTTCAAGGACCTAAGGGCCATGAGTAAATGTACAACGTTTACTTTTAGGGGCTATATTTTTTGCTGTATTGACAGAAGAACAGATTTGGACTGTATTTAGCTTGAGGTAGTAGTAGCCCAAATAAATAACTTCAACGAGTTGTGCACACAAACCTTTACTCTTGTCAATTACCATTTTCCAACAGTAACGACCACACACATTTCTCAAGAAAAATATCACACTGACTCTTTGAAATAAATAAATAGGTCTAGCTATGAAATAAACGCGCCAAAAGACTTGATTTGTCATCAAGCATGCCATTGCCGTATGTCTGGTACAGATCGGGCAGGCAAGTAATCCCTCTTCCTGATACATCATTACGCACATGTGCAGTGCAGATCGGGTAGTCGGAACAGATTAGGTACTGACAGAGGCCTGTGACAATAGCCAGAGAGATGTAGAATTTATAACCGATTCCCTGTGGCTATCTGTTTCGAATTTTCAGAAAGAAATCTTTTATTTACTGAACATGAAGTGTACTTAATTTTGTTTATCTGGGACTTGTAGATATTGATATGTCCACTTTTTGTGAAAAGATAGATAGATAGATAGATAGATAGATAGATAGATAGATAGATAGATAGATAGATAGATAGATAGATAGATAGATAGATAGATAGATAGATAGATAGATAGGGGCCATGGGGCTAGAACCATGAACAGCTTTTTTTGTTCCCACGCCTTCACAGTTGCACTATGCTGAGATAGACATTCTCACACTTCATGGACACAAACATCCACAAACTGTACTACAGTATTTTGACACCATGTCCAGTCACACATACTGTAGACAGTGTAAATATCCAACACCTCCCTCTATTGGTACTCATGCTGTATTGCACCTGTGATCCCTGCTTACTAAGAACACATTTAGACATTTAAATATTTAGGCATTACTGTAATACTGGACCTACTGGTGCCACCAATTTACAGTTTTACTTTGACTATTAATTCACACAATAAGTGTATTTCGCTTTGTTTTGGTATGATACTGACATATTTATAGTATGTAATTATCAAAGTGAAAGTGGTATTTTATGCTCTAATAATTTGTAAATATATGGCCTACATAATATATATATATATATATATATATATATATATATATATATATATATATATATATATATATATATATATATATATATATACTGTATAAAACCTATAAATTTAAATTGCATTTGACATCTTTCGACAATAGCAGGGCATGCAGTAGGTGAAGCTTAAAGGATAAACCTTATGGATATCAAAGAAAGTCATTTGAAAAATATTCATTAGACACAATTGGACTACTTGACAAAATCATCATCACCTACATCAACTAAACGGGGCAGAAACAAAGTCCTTCTAAACAAGACTGTTCACTCAGCGGGCATTTTGGAAACATCTTTGTGCATTTAATTCGGGTTAAGGAGATCAAGGCCCTATCTAAATGAATTATTTGCATTTTCTGAGGACTGCTGAATTTCTCCTTTAAGTACGGCAACACAAATGCACAGTGACAAGACACACTTGGGTTCATCCCCCAACACAATGGGAAAGAGCCATTTTAATTGGTTTGTAGTGACAAAATGGAAATAAATAATATGTTAAAAAAATCTTTATTTAAAAAAGTCAACAAAAATCTAAACAAACGATACCTTGGATGCAGTGCTTTTTTTTGTTTGTTTGTCTTTTTTTTTTTTTTAATCTCCCTTTTTTTTGTCAGAGTTTGTGTTGGGAGAAGATGCAATGCTGTGGGCATACAGGATAACACCGAGTTGGCACCAACATAGGCAACAAGTAAAAACATCATCTGTACAAAAGAACGTTTGCCCCTAAAAAATACACCATGGGAATCTGTGTTACGTACATACAGTACAGCGCAGCTAAAAAACGAGAAATTAAAGCGGATAAAATAAATGTAAGGCTCTAAAGCACACATTACTTATTTGATACAACCACCGTTCTTTTTGGGGAATTCGGTTTCTTTCTAAACATTTTCTAGTGGAAAAAGAGGAGGAAAAAAAAAGCTAAACAAAACGAAATGAAATAAAAACAACAACGCAAGAACACAATGTCTCTTTTTTTTCGTTTTGTTATCCCCTCCTCGCCAATAGTTTTGTCGGTCAGTCACCGCCGTGGCTGAAAGTGCCCCAGCCTTGTATGTGTGTGTGTGTGTGTGTGTGTGTGTGTGTGTGTGTGTGTGTGTGAGACAGACGCCTTAAAGAGAGGCACTCCCCCCTTGTCCCAACACTGGACCCCAACACTCCAGCCGAGGGGTGCCAAGACTTCTTCTACACAGGGGCACTGCTAAAAACTGTGGGCCCCCCTGAAAGAAAATAATTTTGGGCACCCTCCCACCCCAACTATATCATACTCCTCTGTGGGCTCTCACACTCATACTCTCTGTGTTTCTGGGCCTCTGTGAAGCCCCATGAATTGTCCTGATCTACCCCCACCATTGGTGGCGCCCCTGACCCCACAGACCCTCCCACACAGATTGATAACTAATCTCTTGCTCTGCGTGGAAAGTGTAAAACTTTGTCTGAGAGTTAAGTCCATGCTACAACGGAGTAACACCATTTTCATTTCAAAATCCATGGTGTCATTTCAAAATATTTTTTTTTGTCATCACCATCATCATCACCATCATCATCATCATCATCATCATCATCATCATCATCATCACCACCATTATCATCATCACCGTCATGATCATTGATCAGAGAAGTTGTATTGTTTCCAGAGGGAGCTATTAGGGTTAAAGGACTGAAGCAACATCTTTGTTTGTTGGCAGCAGGACATTAACATTGAGAAATTAGGTCTTCAGTCTGTGACCCCTCCCCCCCTTGCAGAACGGGACAGCAGCCCGTTGCCATGACACAGGCCCAGTACAGTATGTCTCCACGGGCAACTGTTGTGACGCATATTGCTTCTTTTTCTTTCTTTTTTTTCATTTTTACTTGGAGGAGCGTGAGAAAGACAGCAAACATTAGTAGTCCGTGATCTACCAGATATCCCACATCCAGCACTACAATTATGACAGTCCATTATCATTGAGATTTGGTTGTGAGTGTGGGGTTTGGGGTGTGGATTCTCGGTTAGATTTGAGTGGAGCGCTCATTTATAATTACAACAGCATACAAACATCCTACCTTCCCATCACACACACACACACACACACACACACACACACACACACACACACATACAAACACACAGACACCAACACACACACACACATACTCAGACACACACACACACACACACACACACACACACACACACACACACTCACACAACTACACAAACACATGTCCTTCATGTGATCATCCTTGGTGGAGAGGAGTCTGAAACAAAACTAACACTCTGTTTGGTTGGTATGTGGATATACTCTATATGCCTGTACTTTGCTTCACAGGCTCTGCGCTCACCAGACCACTCTCAGTGGGGAACATGTGTCGGCCCATATAGGCTCTATTCTGTGCATCCATAAGTACATCACATAGGATGTAAAGCACCAAACCCACCACCAATACCCCCATTCGACACAACCGCACCTCATCTCCATCCCACCACATGTAGTGACTTTGTGTCTCGTGTCTGTGCTTTTCCCATGCAAACAGTGAAGGCTGGTTTCCTGCCATAGTGGAATAGTACAGAGGTCTGTGAGCTTCCCACAGTTCATACACTCCTCCTCATCTCCTGCATCTCCTGCACACCACACACATAAGGTCAGTTTGTGTCCCGTCTTAGGATGGTCAGAAGGTGGGGAAGGAGAGCCAGGAGTTGACTTCCCCCCACCACGAGCCATTCTGTGATCAGCACTCCCTTCTCCACCTCCTCCTCCACCTCCTCCTCCTCCTCCTCCTCCTCCTCCTCCTCAATTGTCTCTTTCAGGTTGAGGAGGAGGTGGAAGCTGGTGATGGTCCACTCCACTCCACCCCAGATGTCTCTTTTTCGCAGTCTTTATCTTCCTCCTCCTCATCTTCCTCTCCCCCCTCCCTCCTTTAACTATCTCTGTCCGGTTGGGAGAAAGAGGAGAAGATGGTGATGGTCTCAATGAGTTCCACTCCACCCTCCATCTTTCTCCTCCTCCTCCCTCATCTTCTTCCAGCTCCTCTCCAACACCCATCCCCCCCTGCCCCCATTCCCCCATCCCATGTGTTGCTGTCCCGGGTCAGACGAAGGAGGAGAACCCTGTGACGGGTGTGCGTGTCCCCGGCGGTGCGGCCGGCTGGCCGCCAGGCGTGTACACTCCGCCCGTGCTGTGCTGGGTCACCACCGTCTGGTAGTACCCATCACCACCACCACTGACACCAACACCAACACCAACGCCGACGACTCCTCCACCACTACCACCGTTGCTGCCCACCGCCCCGTTGCTGCCGCGACGCTCCTCGTAGCCGAAGGGGGAGGGCGGGGTGCCCAGCAGGGAGGCAGAGGCCGTCTTCAGGCCCTTGGGCTGCCGTTTCCAGGAGTTGTAGTAGGTGGGGTCGCTCATGTAGTGGTTGACAAACGAGTGCTTGGGCGCCTCGTCCTCGTAGTCGCTGTCTGTCATCTGTGCGCCGAAAAAAATAATTAAAAAAGAGAGATAAAAGAGTTCAACGTTGTTCAATGAAGAAGGGAGGATTTATAATATGGACTGAAAAAAAAGTAATGTGGAAAAGTCAAATGAATACAGTGGTTCCTCGTTATTCACGCGAGTTACGTTCTAAAAATAAACCGCGATAGGCGAAGTCCGCGAAGTAGTCAGCTTTATTTTTTACAATTATTATAGATGTTTTAAGGCTGTAAAACCCCTCACTACGCACTTTATACAATTTTCTCAGACAGGCATTGGCATTTTCTCGCATTTTTCTCTCTTCTACTCTCAAAGTTCAAAATTGCAAACATACAGCACTTCAGAGTCACACAGCTAGCAATGGAAGCTTTATGCAAATTTAACAAGCTGAGCGTATTCTGTAATTCTGTACTGTACAGGAGATTGAGTGACAAAGTTCTACAGTCCCCTAGCCAATCAGGGCGCAGAACACGCTGAAAAAAAAAAAAAAAAAATGCATGCACTAAAAAAAATCCGCGAAACAGCGAGGCTTCGAAAGCGAAAGGTGAACCGCGTTATAGCGAGGGACCACTGTAGACACGTTTCAATAAATCATCCAAGGCACGAGATGCTACAAGGTGCTAAATTACTGTGAAATATATAATGTGAAATTATATAATGATAACAACAAAAAAGAGCGGGGGTAGTAGGTACAGTCTTCAGTCAATGAGGGGATCATTTTGAAAAGAAAACATTAAAAATATATACAGTATAGCATAGACTTATTTCAGTACTCATTCAAGGCACAAGGTATTACCAGGTGAGTAGTTAGGAAAAAACAACAATAATAAAATGCATGTATGACAAGCACTACTATTTCTACCACTGCTAATATGAAAATACAGAAAATCTAAATGATGATATATGAAATATATAAATATTAAATAATTTACTAACAATATCATTGACATCAACACCATCATCATCATTGTCAAACAAGAACAATAATAAGTACAATACTACTAATACTACTACTACTACTACTACTACTACTACTACTACTACTAATAATAATAATAATAATAATAATAATAATAATAATAATAATAATATGGGTTGGTCTACCTCTGATCCGGAGAGCTCCCCTGCCTTCTCGGTGAGAGTGGTGCTCTCGGTGAGGACTGCTCCATTGTAGTTGTTGCACAGGTCCTCATCAGAGTAGTGCAGCCCTCCAGGACTGGGCCGAGGAGGAGACCTATCACATGACACAAGGACAGAATGGATGACTTCATAGTGTGCTCGAGAATAAACAACAGCAACAACAAACTTCCCGTAAAGAAGTTTGTGATTAGGATGACTCAAAATATGACTTTATAGTGTGCTTTAGAAAAAACAACAGCAACAACAAAAAACTTCTCTTACAGAAGGAGAGGAGAATAATAAACAACAAGAGCAACAACTGAAACCTCTGGTAGGACACAAGCAAATATTAGGGTGTCTCCAAAGTGTGTTTCTGAAAAAGGAACAGTAATAAGATCTTCCCCTGCAGGAGGACATGAGTAAAGCACATCAGGGAGGTGTTTACAGTGACTAACCCAGATAAGTTAACTCGTTGTGAGTCGTGAATCTACTAATATACAATATGTCTTCATTCTGCTATAGCAAAAA
This sequence comes from Coilia nasus, assembly GCA_027475355.1. Taxonomy (NCBI): domain Eukaryota; kingdom Metazoa; phylum Chordata; class Actinopteri; order Clupeiformes; family Engraulidae; genus Coilia; species Coilia nasus. The sequence goes on from CM050198.1 coordinate 13,161,940, forward strand.
CAATGCCACTAGGATCTTCTATTAGTACATTTACCACTTGCTCAGAGTCTGAGTTAACATACCCAGGTAAATGACTAAACCTGCTTGCTGGAACACCCACCAGGGCTTACTTTATAGTGTGCTTAAAAATAAACAAAAATAACACAAGTTACCCCCTGCAGTAGTAGATGAAGGGTAGGGCATGAGCAGCCTGGTAAACCAGCCCCTCGTACTTCATTTCAATTCATACAGAGGGTCTGGCTGTGGTTACATTGACATGGTTGTCTCAGGCAGAATCTTGCCTAACCAATCAGCGAATAGAGGGAGTGTTCGTGAGCGATGACGTCGACTTTGTGTGCTACATTTGAATTGTAGTGCATAGGCAGGCTTATAGCCAGGCTAACTGCATACGTCATGACCAAATGTTAGAGACTCGGTAAAGGCAGATAGAATTATTTTCTTGTAAACCTCAGCAGAGTCTACACCTCCAGGAAGAAAACGTTTCTCTATACAGCACAGCCTGGCCCTCTGTACGAAATGCAGTGCAGTACGAGGAGCTGGTTTACTAAGCTAGGGCATGAGTGCTGACTGATAGCTAAAAATAAGTTAAAGGAGTACTTCCACAAGAAGCTAATAAGTTAAAGGAGTACTTCCACAAGAAACCGTTTAGTACTTGCTCTTTTGAAAAACGATAGGTCACCCAGAGTTGCATATGTCTGCTGCACGTGAAAATGTTCTTCTACCCTAATTGCTTTTATTAGTCAGTGAAAGAAAGTAGGCGGAAAAACGAGTGGATAAGAAAAAGGCCAACAAAGTGATGGAAGTTTGTTAATTAGAAAATGCCATACCACATTTGTTATTACTGGAGAAGTCTCGTTGCAGCACACATTCACTTAGCGAAGTATAGATAAGTATCTGTGTTTGTTTAAAACGTTTAAATCTTCTATTTGGTTCGCTATGACCGAATGGGCTTTGAATGATTGTAGCCTGTGACTAGCATAGCCAAGAACCTGTCATTCTCCCTGCTCCATCTCCTCCACCAAACTAGAACAGCCTGAAACAGAAGCACTAAAGCATTTTTTTTCACCAAAACCTGCTCACGGGGCATTAATTTATACTAGAGACCACCGCAAAATTAAAGAAAACACGATGCAAGTACACCTTTAACAAAAATGAGAAGTGAATGAACAACAACAACTTGACCTTAGGCAGGACACAAAGGAGGAACACAAGCGTGTGAACGGTGCAAGTAATTACTTCCGATCTGTCTTGTTCAGACACCCCGTCACCTTTCCTGACTCTTCTTATCTACTCTCCTCTCCTCCCTCCTTCTCTCCTCTTCTTCTCTTCTCTCCATCACTTTATCTCCTCTACTCTCACCTTGTTCACTCTCACCCCACTCATTTTCTCCTATACTCATCCTTTTCCTCTCGTCATCAATCTCTCTCTCTCTCTCTTTCTCTCTCTCTCTCTCTCTCTCTCTCTCTCTCTTTCTCCTCCATCTCACCTTCTCTCCTTCCCTACCTCTCCCCTCTCTCTCTCCTTTGGTGCTGTTCCTTGTTCTTTGGAGAGGAGTTCTTTAGTCACCCAATGACTCTTTCTTTTCATCTTCTTTTCATTCATCTCTCCATTCTACCTTTTCATCTATTCACCCACTTCACCCCTCCTTTCCCCCTCCCTCTCTCTCTCTCTGTATCCCTCTCTCTCTCCCTCCCTTTCTCCTCTGTCACATGGTCCTGTTCTTCTGAGTAAGGTTCTCCATAGTCATCCAGTAATTGCTTATTACCTACAGTACCATGTGCCTTTAATTAATCTCTACTAACATACTTTCCCTACATTCACCCACTCCACCTCCTTTTTTCTTCTCTTTCACTGCCTCTCTCTCTCTCTCTCTCTCCCTCCCTCCCTCTCTCACCTGGTTCTCATGTTATATAGGAGCTCTTTTCTGCAATCCCTTTAATTAATCTCTCCATTCATGCTTTCCCCCATTCACCCACTTCTCCTCTCCTTTACTTTCAATCATCTATCCCTCCCTCTCTCCCCCTCTTTCTTTCTCTCTCTCTCTATCTATCCCTCCCTCTATCCCTCTCTCACCTGGTTCTCGTGCTGTAAAGGAACTCTTTACAATCTCCCAAAAATGTCCTTCATTTCTGCTATTCCTTTAATTAATCTCTCCATTCATGCTCTCCCCCCATTCACCCATTTCACCTCTCCTTTTTTCCTTTCTCTCTCTCTTTCTCTCTCTCTCTATCCCTATCCCTCCCTCTCTCACCTGGTTAATCTTTCTATTCATGCTTTCCCCCATTCTCCCACTTCACCTCTCCTTTACTTCCCTTCATCTATCCCTCCCTCTATCCCCCCCTCTCACCTGGTTCTCATGCTGTAAAGGAACTCTTTACAATCTCCCAAAAAATTCCTTCATTTCTGCTATTCCTTTAATGAATCTCTCCATTCATGCTTTCCCTCTATTCACCCACATGCTTTCCTTCATCTACCCCCCCCCCCCCCCCTCTCTCTCCTCCCCACATCTTTTTCCTGGTGCTGTTCTTCTTGAGGAAGGGGTTCTTCACATAGTCTCCCAATGATTATTTTCTATCTCTCTTCCACACTTTTAATTAATCTCTTCTTTTCTGCTATTCACGCGCTTCACTTCTTTCTTTCTTCTTTCTTCTTTTCTTCTTCCTTCCCTCCATCCCTCCCTCAGTCACCCTCCCTCCTTTTCTCCTAAGTCACCTGGTGTTGGCCTCTTTAAGGGAAAGAGCTCTTTACAGTCAGATTAAAACTCCTTACTATTCCTCCTCTTCCCTAATGCCCCCTTCCATTCCAATCCCTCCATTCAACCACTTCACTTCACATTCTCTCCCTTCCTCCCTCCCTCTTTCTCTCTATCCCTCTCTCCCTCCTTCCTAGCTCTTTAGTCACATAAACTCCCTCCCTCTCTCTCTATCCCTCCTTCTCTCCCTCCCTCTTTCTCTCTATCCCTCTCTCCCTCCTTCCTAGCTCTTTACATTCACATAACTTCCCTACCTCTCTCTCTTACACTGTCTCTATCTCTCTCTCCCTCCCTCCTAGCTCTTTACATAATCTACCTTCCTCTCTATCTATCCCTTTCTCTTTATCCTTCTCTCCCTCCTTCTCTCTATCCATCTCTCCCTCCCTCCTAGCTCTCCGCAGTCACCTATAGGCGCGTTTCCACTACAGTGAGTTCCGGGTAATTTTTCGGCCTTCTCACGGTTGGCGCGTGTCTCCACTATCGGGAAGTTCCAAAATGGGCGATCTCCCGGAACTTTTACAGGGACCAACGGAGTACCTAAAGGGATTAGGTACTCCGTTCGGCCCTGAAAAAGTTCAGCTTGTAGCCTGTGGTAAACTCGATGCTGATAGGCTGTTGTTAAACACTACCAGCCATAGGTAATCTAAAAATCACTATGCCATACGAAAATATTTTTTCGAAACAGACTAAATGAATTTCTCACAACAGAGTTCATTACAAACACAGTTGCCCATGTAACTATATTTTATCTAATCTTAGAGGTTAGTTTGAAGACAGACTCGTATTATTTTTAGATTAGCAAACTAATTCAGCATGCTAGCAGACTAATACGCTTCCTATGGAGTATTTTCATATGCCTGTTAGAGGAAAACGTACAGTCTATCAAACTCAGAGTTGTAGGAGACCTTGTTTTGGCCGTTTCCACGATAAAGCATTTAACTACTTGCTATGTGGTGCACAACGATTTCCTCAGGCAATTAATTACCTTCTTAAAACATGTTTACTTGGCTAACTTTAGCCTGCTAATCTTGTCATAACGTCACTCGGAACATCTAATCTTATGAAACATAGTAGACATAAATGGACTGGAAACTCACAATAAATAGGAACACTAACCACAAATGTTTAGGATTTATCCGGTTTAATTCATAAATCAACATAGAATGCAAGCCTGCAGTCAGTCATGTTCGCTGCTCTGAGACACCGAAGTTTCCCTTTGTTTACTAGAGGTCCGATAAAACGTTGTTGTAGTGGAAACACGCGAGGTGAGAGGACCAACCAAACAACAGTCCCTGAAATTTTCCCTCTCCCTGAATTACCATCGGAACCTCCCCTAATGGAAACGCGGCTTATCTTTCCTCCCTCTCTATCCCTCTCTCCCTCCCTGTCTCTCTATCCCTCTCTCCCCCCCTCTCTCTATTCCTCTCTCCCTCCCTCTCTCTCTATTCCTCTCTCCCTCCCTCCTAGCTCTTTACAGTCACATAACCTCCCCCGCTCTCCATCCCTGCCTCTCTCCATCCCTCCCTCTCTCTCTATCCCTCTCTCACTCCCTTCTAGCTCTTTACAGTCACATAATCTCTCTCCCTCTCTCTCTATCCCTCTCTCTCCATCCCTCTCTCACTACCTCCTAGCTCGTAACAGTCACATAACCTCCCTCCATCCCTCTTTATTCCTCCCTCTTTCCCTCGCTCTCTATCCCTCTGTCCCTCCCTCCCTCCCTCCTCTCTCTCACCTGGTGCCGTTCTTCTTGAGGAAGGAGCTCTTTCCCTCTCTCTCTATCCCTCCCTCTCTCCCTCCCTCCCTCCACTCTCTCACCTGGTGCCGTTCTCCTTGAGGAAGGAGCTCTTTCCCTCTCTCTCTACGCCTCTGTCCCTCTCTCCCTCCCTCCTCTCTCTCACCTGGTGCCGTTCTTCTTGAGGAAGGAGCTCTTTCCCTCTCTCTCTCTCCCTCTGTCCCTCCCTCCCTCCCTTTCTGCTCTCTCTCTCACCTGGTGCCGTTCTTCTTGAGGAAGGAGCTCTTTCCCTCTCTCTCTATCCCTCTGTCCCTCCCTCCCTCCCTCCTCTCTCTCACCTGGTGCCGTTCTTCTTGAGGAAGGAGCTCTTTCCCTCTCTCTCTCTCCCTCTGTCCCTCCCTCCCTCCCTCCTCTCTCTCACCTGGTGCCGTTCTTCTTGAGGAAGGAGCTCTTTCCCTCTCTCTCTCTCCCTCTGTCCCTCCCTCCCTCCCTCCTCTCTCTCACCTGGTGCCGTTCTTCTTGAGGAAGGAGCTCTTTCCCTCTCTCTCTATCCCTCTGTCCCTCCCTCCCTCCCTTTCTGCTCTCTCTCTCACCTGGTGCCGTTCTTCTTGAGGAAGGAGCTCTTTCCCTCTCTCTCTATCCCTCTGTCCCTCCCTCCCTCCCTTTCTGCTCTCTCTCTCACCTGGTGCCGTTCTTCTTGAGGAATGAGCTCTTTCCCTCGCTCTCTATCCCTCTCTCCCTCCCTCCTCTCTCTCACCTGGTGCCGTTCTTCTTGAGGAAGGAGCTCTTTCCCTCGCTCTCTATCCCTCTCTCCCTCCCTCCTCTCTCTCACCTGGTG
>CM050198.1:13172261-13177261 GCA_027475355.1 Coilia nasus
ATTAGCTGACCAGCCAATCGAAACGAGTTAAAGTTAAACTTAACTAAGTGAATTAAGTTGAGGCTACAAAAAATCTGAAGAAGAGAGGCTTCTCGGTCTGTCTGTCTGTCTGTCTTCGTCTCCCTGGGAGACCGTGGATAGCCTCTCTGACCTCGTCCAATTGGATTGTGTCAAGTCGTTCCCAGTGTCTCTGCTCTCTGACCTCGGCCAATAGAATCGTGTTTAAAAGCCTACTGGGGTCCTCAGCCCTGTTACTGACCAATCACACAGAGCTTTAGACTTCAGCCTAACAGGCTAACAGGAACCCTGCCCTAGGTCAGGCCACTGACACCATTCAATCAGACAGCGTGTAGCGTGTAGCCTTGTTTAACGTAATTGTGTCTAACCTTCAATGACTATGGCTCTGTCATCACAGAGGTGAGCCGAGGTGACTAGACTGGCTCTCTAAAACTGGCGTATCAGTGATGCAAAATTAGCAAGTTAAGGTACTAAATGAAGTTAAAACACAAATACCAAATGAAGTTACTCAGTTAAGTCAAGTTGAAACACAAATGCCAAGTTAAGTTACTAAGCTAAGTCAAGTTAAAACACAAATGGCAAGTTAAGTTACTAAGTTAAACAAAAAGAAAAACAAAATGAATTGTCAAATTAGTCCCAACTCTACCCTTAACTGCTCAATCAAGGCAAGGCAAGGCATGTTTATTTGTATAGCACATTTCACACACAATGGCAATTCAATGTGCTTCACAAAAATAAAAGCAAAAGACAATATGTAAAAGCATAAAAGATAAAGTATGCGTAGAAGCATAAAAGGTAAAATAAGTGTAAAAGCATAAAAGTAAAATCAGTATGTGGTATATAAAAGCATTAAAAAAACACACAAAGTAAGTATGAACTCAAACAATCATACAGTGTGTAGAGTCTGCGACTGGCCAATGCGTCTTACCGTCCACGGGTCCGGCGGTGATGTTGCCCGCCAGCTCTGGGCCGTAGCTGACGGTGCGCGCCTGGACGCGGAAGATGTAGGTCACCCCGTGGCTGAGGTCTCGAACCTTGAGCCAGCGCTGCCAGTTGCCCCGCACCTCCACCGTCACCACCTTGCTCACACCTGCCAATCAGGAGAGAGGTCAATCAGAGGTCTAACTAAAACCGCAGGGTAAATAATGATGGTGAAGTGGTTGTCGGTAAAAAAGGAACACACAGCACTCAGCATGAAAGGTTAGACACAGAAGTACATGTACGGACTGACAAATAGTCAGCCAAGCAGCCACACAAACATCCAGGTAGAGAAGTATGTGGATACTTTATTGATTCCACAGCAAATCCAGGAATAGTAATGTAACTTAGTTCTAAGTAGTTAGCTAAATGCTTAAGTACATTAGCTGAGTAGTTCATGGTTACAACTTTAATGTGCCTCTAATCAGCTGAAAGCAAAAAATAAATAAACTAGAAAAGCACTCAGAGAGCACAGACCTCCACCAGGGCAGCTCAGATCACCACCAAAATCTAATCACTTTCAAGTTAGCCTATTTTTGACCTACCCTAAAAATTTCATAAAAATCCATCCATAACTCTTTGAGTTATGTTGATAACTAACAAACAAACTAACAAACAAACAAACAAACGTTGATGATTACATAACCCCCTTCTGGCGGAGGTAATAAATAAATAAATAAATAAATAAATATGCTAATGAGAGGGTCAAAGGTCAATGATCTGTGGCGGGTGGAAGGGAGAGAGAGCTGCTCAATTACAGTGGCAGAGGGAACGGGGGGGAAAACTGTTTCCTGTATCTATTAGGCAAATAAGGAGAAGTGGTGTTGTGGAGGGTAATCGAATGAATACGCTGATAATGCACCTCTTTGAATTACAACAACATCAACAGCATTTACTTGCTTTTTTTCTGACTGATAACGATACGCATAGGCGGAATCTGAAATGTTCACTTGTTCACTATATAGTGAATGAGTGTACATTTTGAACAAGGCCATAGTTAAATCCTCCGTTTTTACTGCTGTGTAAAATGTTCCTTTTACGCTGCCTCGCACTGCTCGTGCCTTCTCCACGCACAAGAAAATCTATGCAGTGCATCAAATAAAATCCAACATGAACTGTAAATAAATGAAACAAATAACAACTTTGCAGTGTAACTCAGTGAGTGACAGCCTGTGTGTATTTTTTCACCTACCTTTCTTTTTCAAAGCTACATGACTAACAACAGATCAATAAATACTAATGTTTTACACTGAGGCCCTCACTAGCAGGAAGAAATGATTGGCAGGTGTTTCATTAAGGGGTAAAGCTAATTCTTCAGCTTGGAAAAAAACTCTTCAGATATTTATGTGTAAATATATCAACTACCTTTTTTTATTTTGTCTGCTATACACCAAAGGAAAGAAATGATGAATAGTGATTTTATTTTGCTGTTTTTATTTGAACTGTTTCCATTTATCTGGTGCTATTTCAAACACCTGTGTGCAGAATTTGTGGTGCTTTCACAAAACAAATGCACTTTGTGGTGTCTAAGGAAAAAACAGATCAATGAGACAAAGACATTTTGATGTTTTTTTTTTTGTTTAAATAAAAGTCTGCTTTAAAACTCCATAAAAGTTTCACCACAATTCGCAGCACTGGTATACAGATACTGATTTCTCCCTTTTTCTAAGCAAATATTAACCCATTGATGATCTCTGCACTTTTTTCCGCATCAATATTCAACAAGGGTTTTCCATTCTGCATGCTCGGATGCGATGTACTGCCCGAACGTCTTCTTCTGTTATTCCACACTTACGAATTGCTTTTAAGACTGGCGTCTCATCCTCATCCTCATCTTCATCCTCATCCGTCTATCGAAGCTCACCCACTGGCACCAAGATTCCTCCAAACCTCTCTTAACCTCTCATTTCTATTCTCTTGCATTCTCTCCATCCTTCTCCTTTCTCCTTCCATTCATCTCTCTGTAAGCCTGTGTGTGTGTGTCTTACATCAGCAATAATTCACTTCTTTCCCACCAGCTCACTCCGGATCATCCCCATCTCGACAAATCAAACAGGAGTATGTAGCATTAGAAGTAGAACACAAACACAACATTTCTTTTTTTGAGTGTTTTATCTTTCCCTCTCGCTGTGTGTGTCCTTCTTTCTGTATTCTCTTTGCAAAAATACTTATAACCCAACTTTTCTCTCGTAATTTCGCCTCCCTCTCTCTGACTGTGTCTGTCTTATTTTCAGCACTGCAAATTGACTTTCGTGATGCTTGATACTTTCTTGAACCTTGTCACTCTCCTCTTCCTATTCCTCTCTGCTCTCATCTTGCTGTGTGTGTCCTTCTTTCAGTATTCTCTTTGCAAAGATACTTATAACTTTTCTCATAATTTCACCTCCCTCTCTCTGACTGTGTCTGTCTTATTTTCAGCACTGCAAATTGACTTGACTCTTGATAGAACCTTGCCACTCTCCTCTTGCTATTCCTCTCTGCTATCAACCACACTCGGCGACTGTGCTAGTTCAACTTACTTTAAGTCGAATAAACTCTTTTAACACACGTTCTTCCTCCCTCCCTCTCCCACACTCTTTCTATCTTTATCTGGAACATAATGGAATCACTTATCAGATTTATTATACTTAATTCTACGACTCACTTCTGCCCACCAGCTGGGTGTGGTGTTTTTCACAAACTAGAATAACGCCATTGCCGTAGCATGCCTCCGTGCAGTCATTAGATTTTTGCTCATTGCATGGCGATAAACATGCCTGATTAAGATACCGCCATGTGCCGCTGATCTTCAGAGTGGTGTGTCACATATCGTGACTTTGGCAGCTTAATTTGATAAAATTGAGACTAACTTAAAGTTGGTAACAAAGCAGAAGAACTTGGAGAAATGTGTTCCTGAAATACAGCATTACCTCCCACATATGCTTGCATTTTATTTCATAGTTTCAAGTCTTAAAATACCTCTTCCACATGCTGTTTCAAAACATTTAGTGCATATATTATTGAATTATTACTGTATACTAATTTTATATCTATATGCTACAGTATAGTCATGATAAATGATATTGTTCTGACAAACCTTTCTTATGGTGACAGCATGCAGATGTTAATGAAAAAAATCTGTGATACAGCGGAACCGTGAAAGGTGATCCACGATATAGCAGGGGATCACTGTATTGCCATTGTAGAGCCAAAAAACACTTAAATGTATAGCAAGGTGTTAAAATTGTTTGGTAACACTTCATTTGGATAGTCTTCCAGATAGCAGACATATTGCAAATGGTTTCTTCCACTTTAGTTTCTATTTGTCTGGTCAGCAGATGGTTAATTAGTAGTCTAAGCACCCGCAGACAGGCTGTAGGACCATCCAATTAAAACTGTGAGCAATCTGTTTCTGAAAATGGAAGACTCTCTTTCTCTCTCAGTCTCTCTCTCTCTCTCTCTCAGTCTCTCTCTCTCTCTTTGTCGTTCTCTCTCTCTCTCTCTCTCCCTCTGTCAGTGTTTCTCTCTCTCTCTCTCTCTCTCTCTCAGACTCTCTCTCTATCTCTCTCTCAGTCTCTCTCTCTCTCTCTCTCTCTCAGTCTTCCAGTCCTCTCTCTCTCTGTCTCTTGCCTTGGACAGGTGCGGTGGGCTGGTAGACGACCCTGTAGCCCTCCACCACTCCGTTGGGCTGCTGTGGGGACCCCCAGGACACGTTCAGGGCACTGCCCGTCACCTCGGAGAAGGCCAGGAAACTGGGTGCGCTGGGCGCTGAGGGAATAAAAATGAAAAAGGGAAGAAAAGAGAGATAAGATTAGGCAGAATACAAGAGAACAGAATGCCTTTTATTGTCATTATACACATGTACAATGAGATTAAAAGCAGCTCCTTTTCCAGTGCACACATCTACAGCTCTGGAAAAAATGAACAGACCACTGTAAAATTACCAATTCCTCTGAATTAACTATTTATAGGCATATGTGTGAGTAAAGTGAATATTTTTGGTTTGTTCTGTAAACTACTGACAA
>CM050198.1:13184761-13187261 GCA_027475355.1 Coilia nasus
ATGAAAGCACCATAAGCCAGAACACAACAATTATTCTGTCACACTCCACTCTGCACTCTTGTTTTGTCCTCTGTTATAAATCCAGCGTACTCTGCAAAGCCAGTGGTGTGGTGGAAAAGGTTATTTTTGTGTATTAGGTTATGTACAAGGTTTTTATTGTCGTTTCAGCCATATGCACAGTACATAGTGTGTGTGTGAGAGTGTGTGTGTGTGTGGGGGGGGGGGGGGGGGGGTTGAGACAATGCTAATAATGAGGTCTAAATTATTTCCTTGTGTGTTTTAATGTCAAGACCTAGCTCAAACTCGACAATTATGAAAGAATTAATTAAATCTTTTTGAAGACACAATGACAATTTTCTTGTTGTAGTAGCAGTTGTGGTGCCAGGTGGTACAGCAAAGACACCTCCACACTGATGAGCCTTTGGGCTCATTCACACCAAACACTCTGCATATACAGTGCGTGCCCATTTTCTGTTCGTATTCGTTTAAAAACGCATGTTAACAAGTTAGACTATTCACACCGCTTCTGTATTCTGTCGCTATACAAACATACTGTACACGGTTACGTGCTGTACACACTCAAGTCGGTGTGGATGAGCCCTTTGTCCCCACACCCGTGAGGACATCCACGAACATCGTCACTCCCACTTATGTTATATTGCTCAAATGCTGTTACATGTAGATACACTAAAAAAAAAGGGACCGTAAAATAAAATGTTATCATAAAGGGTTACCAAATAGTTTATGTTTATGTTGAAGACATACCTGTTTAACAGCTCCTACACTTGACTGTCACCTTCCCCTTACCAACCCCGACAGAGGGACTCCCCTTCTTGAACACTTAGAGACTTTCCCTCACACATAAACAAGCGACCGTGGGGACTATGGGAGACACTAATAGAGCTCTCCACAGCAGCCTGGCTCGGTTCTCTGGCACTACTGGACTATAACAAAGCTTGCCATGTTTATCTCTGTCCTGTGTTCCTTTGCCACACTTTGAGCTATATCCTTTGTATGAAATGTGCTATACAAGATTATTATTATTATTATTATTATTATTATTATTATTATTATTATTATTATGTGTACATTAAGTGTGCTATGTATAATGTGCATTACTGAAGAAGGAGAAGTGTGTTAAAGCAACACTAGCTAGTTTTTCGTCTTCGGTTGCCCTACAGGTTGGAAGTGGAATTGTCTCTCATTCGAACTACAGAGAGACAGCCCACTCCTCCAGACTTACTTAGTGCAGTAATAGCCCATGGAGGGCGGCAAAGCCAATTGCAAAACAGAAGTGTCTTTCACCCTGTTACAAGTTGATGAACCACTGAAACCATTTTGGAAACGTTATTTTAAGGTTGAAAAAACTACTTAGTTTTGCTTTAAGGGTCCAATGTTGCAGGCTTTATATCTGCAGACACAGCTGCACTGCTGCTGAAAAAAACTCATCACGCCGATAAATCAGTAATCGGGTTAAATAACCGTGAGCTCAATATTGAGCAAAATAACTGTGAATCATGATTACGATTTTTGCCATAATTGAGCAGCCCAGGGAGAAAAAGACTCGAGAGAGACAGAAAGAGAGACGGAAAAAGAAGTTAAAAAGAAAAAGAGGGAGGGAGCAGAACAACAAAGGAAAAGAGGATGGAGAGAGAGTAGTGGGTAATTATCGACTTTAAAAACTGATTTTGTCTCACATACACACACACACACACATACACACACATGCACACACACACATTCACCTTCCCCTTACATCGGTAACTTCAGAATCACAGCAGCTGCACATCTACCCTACACACACACACACACACACACACACACACACACACACACACACACACACACACCTGCTGTTGCTGTCTCTACCCAAAGGCAAACATATATTCTCTCTCATTTGTCAATTGTTTATTCATTTGCCTATTTGTTTACAATAAACATGATTCCAGAGTGTGCTAATTAGCTAAGTGGTAATTGCCCCTCTGTAATGCAGCCGTACACACACACACAGCCACACACACAAACACACACACAGCCGTGCTCACACACAGCCGTACACACACACACACATACACACATACACACATACACACACACAAGCCACAAACACACACACACACAAATAAGGTGTGCTTCCATCTGCGCTGCATAGCCTAAAGCGGTTCCTAGCAATTTCCAAATTAGCGACACAAACAATACGCTAATACTAATGAAGACGACACAGATGCCTTCTAATACCAAGCCCTCAAATATAGCAACACTATCATTACCATCAGCCACTAAAGGTGAGACAAAACAGCCACATCGCCAGTAGCAGCTGCACAATATCTCAAAGAGAAATCACAACAGCCATCACATAAAATGTTATCACAATATCGCAATATTAACATGTGCAATATACATTACATTATGTAATATACATACATTATGTGCATTACAACCGTACCCTCTCCTAAGACAAAGCGAGGTCAACTCCAAACTTTTCTCTGTTGTTGTCCCT
>CM050198.1:13199761-13209761 GCA_027475355.1 Coilia nasus
GTCAGGTCGAGTTTGGGTCGCAGCCAGTCTCCACGAGACCTTGACATCCCACTGCGCAAAGACCGGGCGAAAAGACGTCTCACTAGGGACATTGTTGTACGTCTCATCTCGGGCGAATTAAGGCGCAGACTGTGACGCCAGATGACGTCTTTTTTTCAACGTCTTCCGTACGTCCGGTATCGACGTTCCCGGGACCGCCAGATCAGAGCCAGTTCTAGTCCAAATTAGGTCGTTGTCGACGTCTTTTTGACGTTAAATTTAAACTTATTTTAGACAGTTTTATAGGCTTACTGCTTCTACTACTTTTACTACTTATAGGCTTACTGCTTCTTACTACTACTTTTACTACTTATAGGCTTACTGCTTCTTACTACTTCTACTTTACTGCTTACTGCAGGTAACTGAAAATGCATGCAAAGGTGTAAAGCATTTCCAGTGCAAATCTGCTGAGCCATACGAAGCTACAGGAAAATGGCAGGATACAGAGTCCATCTACAGAAATACACAAAATGAAGTGTTTTTATATAATTGTAATTTTAATAAAAACAAACAAAAAAAACATGGCATTTCAAATCAATCTCCATTTTCAGGTTCACTTGTTTCCAGCGCAAAACTTTAGTAAGGTTAAGCACAACCCAATCAATATCACATTTAGGGGACAACACATCACAAAATTCCATAATGTTTCCAAACTTCACACAAAAAATATAAATTTCCAGACTTTCCATGTCTGGAACAGGATGTATTTAAATTTCATGTTTTTAACTGGCTTGATGGATAGTGAAAAGTCTTCAATCCTGAGAAATGGTGGCGTGACCTCGACCTCCCCGTCTTTGTGGTGTATGTTCAAGGTGTTTAGAGGCGCACAGCCTTATGAAGCCCTCTGTTCTTGTTGAATCACATTTTATAACTCCATCTGCACAAGTAGAAAAGACAAGTGATTAGAAATACAAAGGTAATCTGCTGTTATTAGTACAAAAACACCACAGCAAAATATGTTCAGACACTTATGCAAACAAGAATTAACAGAAAATGATTGCAAGTCAATGGTGCAAAAAATGTCTGAAAGGTAAGAAATAGAATGCTTTCTTCTAAATGCCTATAATTAGATCCAAAATTGTAAAATGTAAAAGATGCATGCAGGCTGGTCCACACCACAGACCGTTCAAAGAGAGGACCCCATCATCTCTCACACACACACACAAACTTCATACTCTATGTAGAAACATACCTGTCAAGGACTTTGTGGACACAGTCTTTTGTGTCCTTTCCCCCAATTCTTGCACGTTACAGCACCATTTGGAATAAGTCCATGATACATGACTGACACTCCTAAGAGCACTGTGTGTGAGATCACTATTGTCATGCTAAACTATCCATATATTTTTTTCAGACTTGCAAAACTTACCAGGGCATCAAAGGCTTGCTCATCACAGAGGTGTTGCTCCACTCAGTCTTCCTTGGTCTTCATCCTCTCAATGTGAATGGCTGAAGAGGCAGGTTGTGTTTGAGCTGAGTGTGAAGGTCAACCAGCAGGTTTAAGACCTTGTTCTGATACACTGAAACAAATACACAAGTTCATTACTATGATGACCTTAGAACAGCAAGGCTAGCTGGTTCACATATGTTATTGTAATCGGTTTCTGGGTTTGTTATCAATACAGTAGATAGACAGAATAGTAGAAGAAATCAGACATAACCTAACAATCAGGGCCGCATCAGTACGAATTACTAAATTGCAAAGTGCTTTGATGAAATGGTCTTTAGAGAACTTACCATGCCTCGGCCTGTCATATTACTGAAGCGTGATCCATCAGGCCTGGACCTGCTGGTGTGCCTGAAACCCATCACCATACTGTGGCCTGGAGCTGGACCAGCTGGTGTGCAATGCCCAGTTTATCATCACTGTCTGAATACCAGAGAAGTTGATCCGAGTTCTCTTTGGCATTTCTGCCATGTTCTCTTCTCAAAACCATCTGTAAATGCAGACATGAGTCGGAGTTACTTTAGTTTACTTTTTGTTTGACTAGGGCATTTGCAAGGGGTATGCGGAAGTCACAACTTACCTTATTTGCGTTGTTTCACTCCTAAAGGGCAGGACACCACCAAGTCCAAAATGAGAGAGCACCGTACACTACCTGACAAAGACAGACTAGTTTACAAATGGCCAACTAAAAGCTTTACAACAATGACTTCAATGCATAAAAGTATTGTTCACCAAAAAGCATAGATATAATCTCTTGCGTAAGTGACACCAGGCTATATGGAATACAGTTGTAAGAGAAACAGTCAAGATACAGAAGTTAGGCTGTGTCTGCCCTGGCAGATCCAAAAATTACAAAACTCAAATGCATGCGACTCAAAATACACAAAATGTTCGAAATTTGCTGGTAACTGTGCTTTTAAACTCGCAAGTTGGTTGCTTCAGAGGCAATTAACCCGTCTACCATTTGAGATAAATTAAAAGAGAAACTCCACCCTGCATCGGCAGTATAACAAAGGCCCTGGCATTCAACACGAGGCACTGAAAACTTCGTTTCCGCCATGAGTCCGCACATGGCGGCCACAAGAAACAACGGCAAACTATACTGCCTGTGAACAGTTTTCTTAATAAACATTGTGAACACTTAAAAAGTTCTCAGTGCCTCGTTTTGAATACCATGGCCTTTGTTATTCTACCGATACAGTGTGGAGTGTATTCAAGCTGTTTTAATGGTTTAAAAATAGCGTAATCTTACTTGCATTGTTAGCCTTCTGGGCCAAACAGTAAAAATAATAGTGACGTTCTAAATGCAACAGACTAGCGCAATTTTGCTCCTCGGCAAATATACCAACTCGGTATGATGTTTTAACATGCCAATTTTCATTTTACATAAATTTCCCCCTTTAAAACTCCGGTTAACATTAACATTTTTAGGCACTCTGGTCGTTTTCAGTCATTCTAAATGAACTAGCATGCTATAGCAATAGCTAACGTTAGCCAATAACAGCAGCAGATTCCGATGGTTTAAGACCACAAAGCCAAAACAGCTAACACTACAAATACAGAAATGAACATACAATTACCTAACCTGACCGAACTTTCAACTTACCTTCAACTTTCTGAACACGAGTTTGGCGTCCTGGGCAGAGCCATTTGGTTCTCCAGTAGAGATGGGGAAAAAGGGAAAGGGAAAAAAGCAACCTAACGTTTGACTGTGATTATGCACTCTATCGCGCCGCCTGACACGTCGTTTCGGCCAATCAGTGTGGCGTTTACTGGTTGGGTTACGAAGATGTATTGCTCCAACCAATCAGAGTGGTGTTGACTGGTTGAACTCAAGCAGACACATGCATTATTTGTATGAGTACGCCAGAGTGGGCTCTGGAGTAGGCTATAATTTTTCGCATTTCCACATAAATAAACAACATACATACCTACTTAAATTAGTTTATTAAACAGATAAAGAAAATATAAGGTACACAAATAAATATCAGTAAATGTTTCATCACAATAATCAAAATGTATTTTTCCTGCGTCTGTGTTAGACATCCTATCGACGTCCAAAAACAGTCACGTAGTCTGCGGGTCAAATGTTGAACGGCATATCGACGTCCAAGTGGGGTCGTAGTTAGACGTCCAAATGTGGACCTAATTTGCACGTCATATAGACGTCCAGAATTGGTCTTGGACCGACCGACGCAATGTAGACGTCATATTCACGTCTATAACACGTCCATTGTTTAGTGGGATTAAACCGAAGAGAAAGCTGAGTCTGCAAGCGCACGCGGAGGCGAGTAAAGTGAAATGGAGAAAGAGACGAAAAGAGGTATGAGGGAGAAAAAAAAAGAGAGAGAGAGAGAGAGAGGGAGAGAAGGAGAGAGAGAGGGAGCAATGGGGAGGAAGGCCAAAGTGAAAGAAAGACTGGTGCTGAAAAGAGAGAGTGGCACGGGTTTAAAATCCGTTTTGTTCAAACACCCCGTAGCGCTACGTAATTAAGGTAGGTAATACTAAGTGCGCGTGAAATAGCATATTACCATCTCCCATTTTGCTGCTGGCTCGTTTCAGTAAGACAGCATCCAATTTGTTCTGTAGGCCAACTGCAATAGCGAAGGAGAGATCTACCTTACACCACCCTTCTGTTCCAAGTCGTCAGTACTTTCTGAGCCGTTTTTTTTCTATTTGATGGAGGGTGGGTGATAGGCCTATATGGTAATACAAATGAAGCTGCAGACTACCGGGTGTCGGTGTTTTGCAGTCTGCAAGCCGGTGGGGAAAATAATAGGCGCCAAAGGCCAGACAGTGCCTCTCACATGCTGACCGCGACAGGTTTTGGGGAAAGGAGGAGACGACCGCTTCTCTTTTTAATCCGCTTACACTCGTCGCCATGTCTAAATATAATAATAAGTAGGGGCTCCCTCTGCGCCTCTGCAAATCAACAACCAGGCAGCCGGTCTTCGTTTGTTTTGGCAGACTCGTGAATGTCAGCCCTCCAGAACACAGATGCTCTATACTTTACATCACCTTGACAATTTTGGGTCATCTAAAGCAGCATTGTTAATCCAATGTGTGTGTGTGCGTGTGTCTGTGTGTGTGTGTGTGTGTGTGTGTGTGTGTGTGCCTTAGTGGGTGGCAAACTGCCAGCAGCAAACTCTCGACTGACTTGGAACCCAAACACTGTGCCAGAACCGTTGAAAGTTTTGGGCTAGCCAGCCAGCAGAGGTGACGGCACATAGCCCCGCCACCGACCGAAGCAAATGCCTTGGATCTCTTTCAGAGGGAGAGAGTGAAGTCTAGGTGACCTGTGACTTACGCCTCTATTAGAGAGAGAGAGAGAAAGAGAGAGAGAGAGAGAGAGAGAGAGAGAGCGAACGAGAGAGAGATTGACATTCAGTCGATGTGACGCCTATGTGACCTGAGAAAATGTGTGCGTCCAAAGCATCTGACCTTTGGCTTTCTCCCTCATTCACTGACTCACTCATTCCAACTCTCCTGCTTTCTCTCTCTCCCTCTTTCTCTGGGTTTGGTACTGTCACGTAGGCAGGCACCCACCAGAAAACACACACGCCCGCACACAAGCATGGACTCCCGCACCACCGACCATGTCTTCCAGCATTGATCTTCCAACATTGATTCTCTTATGGCACAGCAATAAATTATATGCCTAACACACTATAATTACATTTTCTAGAAGAAAATGGCACATGAGACCACGGATAGCCACAACCAAGCAAAATTTCACAACACAATTTGGCAACATGCAAGTGACAGCGCACCAAAAAAAAAAAAAAACAACAACAACAGGGTGGTGTAATATTTGTTCCATACCTTGTGCGTGCAACACGTGGGTGTTCCATAGCAGTAAGAATGCCCACATCCAGCACTGTATCCCGGACATCAAGCTGAGCCTGCCCCGCTGAAGGACGGCTTCTCTGTTCTTTAAAAACTCCTGCGTAAATTTTGCTCGGCCTTCCTGGCGATAAGAATATCCACAAGCGTCGGGGTCTCGCATGTCCAAGCTCCAGCTGTCGTTCCTCGGTGTCTGGTTGTGTGAGGAAGCGTAAAAAGCCCGCGTGAGGTCTAGCTTATCGTTGCCAGTGGCGCTGGGGCTCGGGGAGCGACCGCGAGGGCAACCCTCGAGCGAGCTGCCCCCCTCAAGTACGCCACGGCAGTTTCCAGGCATGCTGCCCGTGCCGCCCTGCTCCCCGGGAAATCCGTAGGGCTGCTCGGAGGCTTTTAACACACCTGCTGCGCTGCAGACCAACTCGTCGACCTCCCGCGCCCTTTCTTTGAAGCCAGCTCCGGGAACCACGCGCTTTTCATTACAACGCGCCGACACCACTTGCCCCGCAGTGTCTCGAGTACAAGGACTGGTGGCTGTGCTGTGTCTGGTCAGCATGGATGTGGTGCCGGTGGGAGCTCGCAGACCCACACACAGTTCCGTATCACAGCCCGCGCACCTCGCCTCTTCCCCGTCATCCACTGTCACATTAGACAAGCATGGTCTCGGCATTATGCGATAGCAACTCATTTTACCCATCCGGAATTGATCCTGGAAAGGTATTAATGCATTTAAGAGTGGGATTTGAACTTATCCGCTTAAGGCTGCAGCCGTGATGGTGACAGCATTAAACCCCGGCTTGTTTTGGTGTCTTTAACGTGGGATTTATCTACCAGATCATCCCCGGTAGAAATGATTTGCTCAAAACAAGACATAGATCATGCTTGCATGATGCCCATATAGTCCTCGCGTTATGCCTTCGCTGGGATCAGTGCTGAATGAATCCTTTGCACTTGCAGTGTGCCAAAATAGTCAAAAGCACAAAACGCGTCGATTTCGTTTTTGATGATTTGGGATAACTTACAAATTTATATGTGGAAAAAAATGAGTAGGGCTCTTCATAAAACGTCGTTAACCAAAGTAGGTTATTAGTGTCCCATAAACCGTAAAAGAACTCTGCGTTAGGCCACTCAAGATAAAATTTACCAGTGTGCGTATTGACAGAAAAAATATGATATCATTCGCTGGATAAATCCGCTGCTGACTGAAAATGCAACTGTTTGACTTTAGATACACAACACGGTACCAGAAAACCGCCTGTTCATGAACAACAGGTTAAATCAATGGGGGGACTTCAACAACTGTGTACAATTAACCACAGCTAAAGCCACCTAGTTACAAAATACACTTAATGTCAGCCAGACAATAGCATTACAGAATGTGGGGGAAAACAAGTCTCGGGTTTCAGAATGAGCACAGTGAATAATCAAATCTTATCTCGCTTGCCACCTTGCATGTTAACTAGCAGGCATGAGCTAGCACAACGCTGTGGCCAGAAAGCCAAATCTGCTCAAAACCCCTCTTCAACTCTGTCCACGGAATCCTTTCAGATGTAAGAAAAAATGTAAGGTAATTTATTCAATCCGCAAATGTCTCCACGTACCAATAACAGATTTCCCAGCGCCAACCGTTACGCCAAAGAACCCTTTTGATTCTCTGCGCCCAAAAAGGTCTCGGATCCCGCAATATGTGCCCGCTTCTGTTGCTCGAAGGGTTTCTTTCAGCAAAAGCCCGCTGTCAGCGCTCCACAGAAAGCCAGCACTCCCGTGGTGTGGTGAAAAAAAATAAGCAATCCTCAGTTGGATTAAGCTTCGCTATTACCGTGTAATAATTTGACAGAAAAAATAGCAAATAGAAGCCAGAATATATGCGTGCACTTGTTGTCCACAAGTTTCTGTGATAGTCCAGGGAAGTCAGACCGGTCCTTCGTCACTCAACCGGTCCTCTCCTCAGTGGCGAAGTGAGGACAGAGGCAAAAGTTCCATTCAGACAGCACCGGCGCTCCGCCTCGCTTGCAGCTGATTGGTTCACATCTCAGCTGCTGTGTTATTTCTCATGGAGAGCACGTGGAGAGCGTATACATCCTAAAACGCGGTGCTAGGCGCCCCCACACCGAGACGAGGACAGCGTGGACAGTGCAGCGCAGTGTGTGTAGAGAGCTGACTCCGTTATCGTTTCTTTATAACAAGATTGGCTGCATCAAACACCGTCTACTTGAAACCTAAAAGCCTAGAATATTCTGCAAAAGTCAGGACTAAATCATATTGTTAGTCTTTCCCTTTTTAGTGAAGAAATACTGGTATGTTGGTGGGCCAATTCACATCAGCAACCTAAAGGTGGAATACTGGTAAGGACTATCATTGAATTTCAGTCTACTAGCATAAAAAACAGTCTCCAGGATTAACAGGCATCACAGTTCAGGCAATTTAAACCCACATGCTACTTTTTTGCTGTTTAATTTATACCATCATATGCCTACACAGCGTGTAGGACTTCTTGCACCTCTCCTAGACTTTGCTTTTGGACCATGACTTGACACCAGATGGGGCGACATTAACGTTTCAATTCCGTGTTAAATTATGGCGCTGTAAAAACAGAGCTTAATATACAGTGGGCCCTGGCCGTAAAAGACACATTTTGTAGTCTATCCCACTAAATGCAGAGATGGGCAGAGGGCAGGGACGTGTCAATCATTAAATCACAGACTATTAAATGTAAAATCTGCACAACCCAAATGACCTTATCTCTTTTATGGCAATCCATAAATCGTTTTTTTATACAGAGATGTAATAGGTAGAAGCAAAGTTTGCTATTTTTAACAAGTGATAGATAGATAGATAGATAGATAGATAGATAGATAGATAGATAGATAGATAGATAGATAGATAGATAGATAGATAGATAGATAGATAGATAGATAGATAGACAGATGTTTTGTATATATACAGTAATGTGCAAAAGTTTTAGGCAGGTGTGAAAAAAATCCTATCAACTAGGAATAGCTTCAAAAATGGAAGTGTTAATCATTTATGTTGATCAATTTACAAAATGCAGTGACTGAACAAAAGAGAAACCTAAATCAAATCAGTATTTGGTGTGACCACCCTTTGCCTTTAAAAGAGCATCAATTCTTCTAGGTACACTTGCAGCACCATCATGATGGTACACCTGCCTATAATCCTGCGAAATCCCTGACTCGACGTGTATGTTGTCGTGTATGTTGTCGTGTGTGTGTGTGCGTGTGTGCATGTGTGTGCACACAAAAGTCTGGATTTGTTTGTCTGTGTGTTTGTGTGTGTGTGTGTGTGACTGTCTCTCTCTCTCTGTATGTATCTGTGTCTGTGTGTGCATGTTTGTTTATGATTGAGATATGTGTGTGTGTGTATGTGTGTGTGTGTGTGTTTGTATATATCCATGTTCATGTGTCACACAGGGTTAAAGGTTAGTGACCCATACCCCTGTCAACAACACAACCATGAATCCGTTACCTCCACTCAGCCACGCACCACATAATCAAACAATCCACCATTTCCCTCAGCCCGCACTACAGTATTTCAACAGAGCCATAAAAGTGACGCCTGGTGGATTTAGACTATCGCTGGCACAGACACAGACACAGGCACAAGCAAAGGCCACCTTCCTTTCTTCCTTCTTTCTTTTTCTCTCTCTCTTTCTCCCAGGCACTGTTCCTATTCATTCATTCTCCCCCAGATTAATTAACACACACTCTGCCCCTGTCCTATCTACCCCGGGGGCATTTCTCTGGGTAAGTAATCGCACAAATAAACAAACTACATGTTGCGGCCCCCCTGAGAAATCAGTGCTCGGGCCCCTGTCGCCTCGGGTGCTCTCTGTGTGTGTGAGTGAGTGAGTGACTTAATGTGTATTGAATGTATATGTGTGTGTGAGTGTGTGTGTGTGTGTGTGTGAGCATAGGTGTGTGTGTGTATGTATTTCCATGAACATGTGTGTGTGAGTGAGTGACTTAGTGTGTATTGAATGTATATATATATGTGTGTGTGTGTGTATGTGTATGTGCGTGCGTGTGTGTGTGTGTGTGTGTGTGTGCTCTTATCTGACAGAGGCCAATGGGGTCTCGATAGCCTAGCAGCAACCCTTGCCACTTCCACAAACACACACACTCCTTATTATTGGAAGGCACCCCAGTGTGGCGTTCATTATGCGGCCTCCATTAAGTGTGTGACTGGGACAACTAATTCGGAAAGCAATCTGATCCGCCATTACAGCTGAACCGACACAGGCCAACATTTCATTTAAGACACATCACGCTACTACACCATGACTCTGACAGCCAGGCAGGCAAGTGGTGTGATGTGCACACACACACACACACACACACACACACACATACACACACACAAACACACACACACATACACACACACAGACATACATACAGACACATACACACACATTGACATACATACACACACACACACACAGACATACATACAGACATACATACATACACATACACACACACACACACACTGACATTCATACACACACATACACACACAAACACACACACACACACAGACATGCATACAGACATACATACACACACACACACACACACACACACACACACACAAACACACACACAGACATGCACACACTGACATACATACACACACACAGACATATGCACAGGCATA
>CM050198.1:13212261-13214761 GCA_027475355.1 Coilia nasus
GTGTACAGGTTAAAGTGTGTGTAGGGGGTGGTATGCATGCGTGTTCCTGTGTCCAGCCGTGTGTATGGGTCCATATGTGTGTGTGTGAGTGAGTGAGTGTAGACAGAGATATAATATATTATGTGTGTGTGCGTGTGTGTGTGTGTGTGTGAGAGAGAGAGAGAGAGAGAGAGAGAGAGAGAGTATAGACAGAGATATAATATGTTATGTGTGTGTGTGTGTGTGTGTGAGAGAGAGAGAGAGAGAGTATAGACAGAGATATAATATGTTATGTGTGTGTGTCTGTGTGTGTGTGTGTGAGAGAGAGTGAGAGAGAGAGAGAGAGAGAGACAGAGAAGGAGAGAGAGAGAGAGACAGAGAAGGAGAGAGAGAGAGAAAGAGCATTACAGTTGCCCTGAAGGATCCCTCTGTGGGAAAGGCAGGGATGGGGGGAAACTTAATCTCCGGCTTCTACCTGTTCATTAAAGAGCGGAGTACATCACTCCCTCCGCCCCAGGGGGAGGATAGGATAGAGGAGAACAGCAGGGGAGAGAGAGAGAGGGAGGGAGGGAGGGAGGGAGAGGTGGGGAGGCAGGGGGGGGAGGAAGAGAGGGAGGGAGGGATAGAGGAGAACAGCAGGGGAGAGAGAGAGAGAGAGGGAGAGGGAGGGAGGGATAGAGGAGAACAGCAGGGGAGAGAGAGGGAGAGAGAGGGAGAGGGAGGGAGGGAGAGAGGAGAACAGCAGGGGAGAGAGAGAGAGGGAGGGAGGGAGGTAGAGAGAGGTGGGGAGAGAGAGAGGGAGAGAGAGGTGGGGAGAGAGAGAGGGAGGGGAAGGGAGGTAGAGAGAAAGAGAGAGGTGGGGAGAGAGAGGTGGGGAGAGAGAGAGGGAGGGGAAGGGAGGTAGAGAGAAAGAGAGAGGGAGGGAGAGAGAGGTGGGGAGAGAGAGAGGGAGGGGAAGGGAGGAAGGGAGGTAGAGAGAGGGAGGGAGAGAGAGGTGGGGAGAGAGAGAAAGGCAAAGAGAGAAAGGAAGGGGCGTGTAACTGTCACTCACTCTCAGAGGGGGGTAAAGAGGGTGGAGGGTGAAGGGTGGAGGGTGTGTGTTGGAGGGGTGGATTGGAGAGTGTGTGTGTGTGTGGAGGGAGGGATGGAGGGAGAGGGTGTGTGTGTTGGAGGGATGGATTGGAGAGTGTGTGTGTGTGTGTGGAGGGAGGGATGGAGGCAGGGAGGGTATGTGGGTTGGAGGGGTGGATTGGAGAGTGTGTGTGTGTGGAGAGGGAGGGATGGAGGGAGATGGTGTGTGGGTTGTTGGGGTGGATTGGAGAGTGTGTGTGTGTGGAGAGAGGGATGAGGGAGAGGGTGTGTGGGTTGGAGGGGTGGATTGGAGAGAGTGTGTGTGTGTGGAGGGAGGGATGAGGGAGAGGGTGTGTGGGTTGGAGGGGTGGATTGGAGAGTGTGTGTGTGGAGGGAGGGATGAGGGAGAGGGTGTGTGGGTTGGAGGGGTGGATTGGAGAGTGTGTGTGTGTGTGTGGAGGGAGGGATGGAGAGGGTGTGTGTTGGAGGGATGGATTGGAGAGTGTGTGTGTGGAGAGAGGGATGGAGGGAGAGGGTGTGGGTTGGAGGGATGGATTGGAGAGTGTGTGTGTGTGTGTGTGTGTGGAGAGAGGGATGGAGAGAGAGGGTGTGTGGGTTGGAGGGGTGGATTGGAGAGAGTGTGTGTGGAGGGAGGGATGGAGGGAGAGAGGGTGTGTGGGTTGGAGGGGTGGATTGGAGAGTGTGTGTGTGGAGGGAGGGATGGAGGGAGAGGGTGTGTGGGTTGGAGGGGTGGATTGGAGAGTGTGTGTGTGTGTGTGTGTGTGGAGAGGGAGGGATGGAGGGAGATGGTGTGTGGGTTGGAGGGGTGGATTGGAGAGTGTGTGTGTAGAGGGAGGGATGGAGAGAGGGAGGGGGTGGGTTGGAGGCGTGGATTGGAGAGTGTGTGTGTGGAGGGAGGGATGGAGGGAGGGATGGAGGGAGGGGTGGGTTGGAGGGGTGGATTGGAGAGTGTGTGTGTGGAGGGAGGGATGGAGGGAGGGATGGAGGGAGGGATGGAGGGAGGGATGGAGGGAGGGATGGAGGGAGGGGTGGGAAGGGTGACATGTTGGGTTAAAAGTTCCATTGAAGAGGCCGGGCTACAGCAGCCAATGAGACTGGGCCTGACAGGCCATGGCAGAAGCCAAATGTAAAAAAAATTATACACATGCACGTGCACACACACACACACACATACACAATCTCTCACTCACTCTCACTGTCTCTCTCTCTCTCTCTCTCACACATACACACACACACACACACACACACACACACAGTCACGCTCAGAAAAGCAGGATTGATTTGATTTTGTGGAGAGAGTGAAGATGAGAGTGAAAGAGAAAGAGAGGGAGAGAGAGAGAGAGAGAGAGAAAATCAGAAAGAGGTAATGTGGGAAAAAGTGGTGTTGTCTAACAACAGCCATGTCATGTTACATGGCATTTCCTGTCAC
>CM050198.1:13217261-13219761 GCA_027475355.1 Coilia nasus
ACAACTCGTTGCAGCTCATGTTGTTGATTTTTCATTATGATAAGTGAACAGACTACTTGTAAAGCGATATGAAAGAGGCACAAAACTCATTGCCATTGACAGCGGTCATTATGCCTTTTCAGTGGTGATTGTAGAAAAATATTTGACCCCCCCCCGAACGTTGGAGTGGCCCATTCAAAGTCAATGGGACATTTGTCACCACTCTAAAGAGTCATATAATAAACAGAAATATTTGACCTCCGAACGTTGGAGTGGCTCATTCAAAGTCAATGGGATGTTCGTCAGCACTCTGAAAAGACGTTATAATTAAGTGAATGTGTTTGTGGTTTAGCAAGCGATCCGGACACTTGGGAAAGAGTCTAGGGAAATATGTGCAAGGTTTTTATTTTAAAGGTAAAGATCAATATTAATTCAGCATTGCAATCAGGAATTGCAAGTATTGAGTATGTACATCAGGGCAGATTAAATAATGAGACATTTAGAAAAAAACATCATTAGTACTACTAAACAAACACACACACACACACTACTTTTTACTACTTTTATACTATTTCTATATTTAATATTTATTTGTATCGTGCTTTGCTGCTGGAATCCCAATTTTCCTGAGGGGACCACCAGAAGGCATTAATGAAGTTCTATTCTATTCTGTTCTGTTCTGTTCTGTTCTATTCTATTCTATTCTATTCTATTCTATTCTATTCTATTCTATTCTATTCTATTCTGTTCTGCTCTGTTGTATTCTACTCTATTCTATTCTAAATTCCGACTAGTTGAGATTTGTTAAGATCTTGAATTCTTTTAGCCCTTTTCATTTAATTTCCCAATGTTTTCCAGCCCATGCTGCTTCTCTGTGGGCATATTGTCCATAGGACTTTACTTTTAGATGGTTGTGCAGTTCTGAAAAAAAGTCTGATATTGTGCTATTACATGCACTTATTAACTGTGATATTATGCTATTACATGCTCTATTATGCTATTACATTATGCTATTATATGCTCACTTACACCAAATTATATTTGACATCACTGTCGTATGGATATTATTACATTTATATTACATTTAGATGTGAAGGGAGATGACATAAAGTGGCATTTAGAATGAGAGAGAGAGAGAAAAAAAAAAAAAACATTATTAGCATCATTAAGCTTTGACTAGCTCAGGTTCATTTCTCTTTCATCTTGCTCATCTTTTACAAGCTTCCTCTTCCTCTTTGGGGATATTTTACTGAGACTTGTGCTGTAGAAGGCCTGTCAAGAGAAAAATTCACACAGTATATGTGTTTTATAAGTGCTTATGACATACTGACTTATATACAATTATAATTAACATAGCTGTTATATGCATATTATTACAAGTGTATATGTAATAACATTCTAAAGATAAGTAACTGTATAAGGAAAGATGACATAATGTAGCATTGAGAAAGAAAGAAAAATGTCCCCTCCCTAAGCTCTGACTAGCTGAGGTTCATCTTTATTCATATAGACAGTATACAGTATATCGCCATCTTTTTCCAACCCTCCTGGTTCTCAGTGGACATAATTATTTTCCAGGGACTTGAATAAGTACTTGTGGTTCTGTCAGAGAAAAATCCACTAGTCCACATCTGGCATCTCCCTTTAGTGTAATAAAAATCTACGCAAATGTTGTATGCATATTACTCTTGAGTGTGATAAGTATGTACTGTATATGACGTTACATTACACTTAGCAGATGCTTTTATCCAAAGCGACTTACAAAAGAAGACATACAGATCTACAGATATGCAGAGGAACACAGAGTAAGCAAAGGCATAACAATGTTAGTGCAGCCTGTGGTACAAGACAGTGTTGGTGAGTGGAGGTTAGTTTTGTTAGGAAGGGAAGCACTGTATCAAAAGAAGATATATGAGCACCTACGAAATAATGAGAGAAAAAAAAAACATCATTAGCTTTCATTAGGCCCTGACTACCCGAGGCTCACCAGGATATTCATTTATTTCTCTTCCCCCTCTCTTTATTTCACTTCGCTCTCTTCATTTCACTCCCCCTCTCTTCATTTCACTTGCCTCTTCTCTTTCCTAGCCCTTCCAGTCCTCTGTGGACATATTTTCCAGAGACTCGTTCGAGTCCTTGTGGTTGTGTCAGAGAAAAATTCACTAATCCACACCGGCGTCTCCCTCAGGCTTCCCATTCTCTCTCTCTCTCTCTCTCTCTCTCTCTCTCTCTCTCTCTCTCTCTGTCTTTCTCTCTCTCTCTCTCTCTCTCTGTGCGACATCATTTCCTTTCACTCTACCTTGCGAGGTTAAAAAAGCAAAAAAAAAACAAAGACCCCAGTGACTTCTGAAGCAGGTTTGTGCCCTAAAAGTACACTTTGTGCCTGTAAGATATACTTGGCCTACATATGGCCATATTATATGCATAGTTAGATAAATATACCTTTTTACATAGATGTTATACACATATTATTATACCTGTGTTTATGTACGTTTCTACAGTCTCTGTGTGACATCACTTC
>CM050198.1:13224761-13227261 GCA_027475355.1 Coilia nasus
TCTCCATTATTCACTCCCTCACTGTCTCTCTATCCCTCTCTCCATGACATTACATCTCACTTTCTGTCTTCTACCATTGTTTATTTACTCCCCCTTTTCTCTCTCTTTCCTCTTTTCCTTCCTTCTCTCTTGCTCTCTCTCTCTCGCTCTCTCTCTCTCTCTCTCTCCATGACATTACATCTCAGTCTCTGTGTTCTACCATCGTTTATTTACCCCCCCTTTTCTCTCTCTTTCCTCTTTTCCTTCCTTCTCTCTTGCTCTCTCTCTCTCTCGCTCTCTCGATTCCTCCTTATCTAGCTCTCTATCACTCTCTCCATAACATTACATCTCACTGTCTCTCCTCTACCATCATTCATTCACTCCCCCTCTCTTTCATTCTCTCTCTCTCTCTCTATCCCTCTCTCCATGACATTACATCTCACTGTGTCTCCTCTAGCATCCCTCATCCTCCATCACCTCCCTCTCTATCGTTCTCTCTCTCTCTCTCTCTCTCTCTTACTCTCTCTATCGCTCTCTCTCTCTCTCTCTCTCCCTCTCTATCGCTCTCTCTCTCTCTCTTACTCTGTTTCTCCATCCCTCCTTATCCATCTCCCTAACCTCTACCATCTACCCTCCCTCTACCATCATTCATTCACTCCCCCTCTCTTTCATTCTCCTTTTCTCTCTCTCTCTCTATCCTTCTCTCCATTACTCACTCCCTATCTGCCTCTCTATCCCTCTCTCTGTGGCATTACATCTCACTGTCTGTCTCCTCTACTATTTCTCATTCACTCCCCCTCTCTTTCATTATTTCTCTCTCTCTCTCTCTCTCTCTCTCTCTCCTCTCTCTCTCTCTCTCTCTCTCCCCCCCCTCTCTCTCTCTCTCTCTCTCTCTCTCTCTCTTCTATGATCCCTCGATAACTGCCCCTCCTTAGCATTACAATCCACATTCCCTCTCCATTTACCACCCAATCACTTCCTTGCACACACACCCACGCACACACACACACACACACACACACACACACACACACACACACACACACACACACACACACACACACTTTTTCTTCTCTCACTCTGTCTGTCTGTCTCTCTCCCTCTCTCTCTCTCTCTCCCTCTCTGTGTCTCATCCATCCTTCCCTCTCTCTCACTCCCCCCCTTCTCTCTCTCAATCTCTTTCTCTCTCTCTTTTTCTCTTTTTCTTCCTTTATCTCTCTTTTCTGTCTCTTCTCTCTCTCTCAGTCATCTTTTTATCTCACTCTCTCTCTCTCTCTCTCTCATAACTCCCATCATTCACACAATCTGCACAGATCTTTAATAACATTGGCATGGATATAGGAACAGAAAGAAAGAAAGAAAGAAAGAAAGAAAGAAAGAAAGAAAGAAAGAAAGAAAGAAAGAAAGAAAGAAAGAAAGAAAGAAAGAAAGAAAGAAAGAAAGAAAGAAAGAAACCAATGAGAGAGCAAAAACAACCAACAAAAAATGTATGGTGCCAATAACAACAAATTGCACATACAAAATGTATAAATGTTGTATATGCATAGTGCAGACTCCTTTTTCTGTTTTTCAATTATCTTGGCGCTTGGCCAGCAGGGTTCCCACGGTCATGGAAATCCTGGAAAAGTCATGGAAATTAAAAAATGTAATTTTCCAGGCCTGGAAAAGTCATGGAATTTTGTAAATTTACTGACAGTTTTGGAAAAGTCATGGAATTTTAGTTTCTCCCTAACGCAACTACAGCGTTCTGTTATCATTAGGCTTTTAGAGTCCACAGTAAATGTACTGACAGTAAGTAAGAAAAGTATGCTAAATTCTACAAACGTAAGGTGCTGTGAAGTCATGGAAAATTCATTTTAGGTCATGAAAAAAGTCATGGAAAAGTTTTGAAATGTTGTCAGTGAAAAAGAGGGGGAACCCTGGGGCAGCAATCTAAAAGTAAGTAGCAGTTGTCTGAGTGAAGCCTGAGCCTGCTCCTACCCTTATGAACCAATAGCAACAACAGCATAGAGCTTGCTCCTACCCTTATGGACCAATAGCAACAACAGCATAGAGCCTGCTCCTACCCTTATGGACCAATAGCAACAACAGCATAGAGCCTGCTCCTACCCTTATGGACCAATAGCAACAACAGCATAGAGACTGCTCCTACCCTTATGGACCAATAGCAACAACAGCATAGAGCCTGCTCCTACCCTTATGGACCAATAGCAACACTAGCATAGAGCCTGCTCCTACCCTTATGGACCAATAGCAACAACAGCATAGAGCCTGCTCCTACCCTTATGGACCAATAGCAACACTAGCATAGAGCCTGCTCCTACCCTTATGGACCAATAGCAACAACAGCATAGAGCCTGCTCCTACCCTTATGGACCAATAGCAACAACAGCATAGAGCCTGCTCCTACCCTTATGGACCAATAGCAACAACAGCATAGAGCCTGCTCCTACCCTTATGGACCAATAGCAACAACAGCATAGAGACTGCTCCTACCCTTATGGACCAATAGCATGGATTT
>CM050198.1:13232261-13234761 GCA_027475355.1 Coilia nasus
GATTCCTTCTGTCATCTCTGTTCTTGTCAGTGGAACACTAGTACAGTCAGGTGAGAACAATGGAGGACAGGGCTTACATCAATGGAGGACAGGGCTTACATCAATGGAGGACAGGGCTTACATCAATGGCCTCTACTGAATGGATCATTTATGTGGCCTAACAATGCCGTCCCTATCTGTGGAGGAACCCGCCATGAAGACCTCAAATAATAGCACTAATTTGTATATGTAAATGATAGATAGATAGATAGATAGATAGATAGATAGATAGATAGATAGATAGACAGACAGACAGACAGACAGACAGACAGACAGACAGACAGACAGACAGACAGACAGACAGACGGGCAGACAGACAGACAGACGGGCAGACAGACAGACAGACGGGCAGGCAGACAGACAGACAGATGGGCAGGCAGACAGACAGACAGCCAGATAGATAGATAGACAGATAGATACATAGATAGACATCTCTCTCTCTCTCTCTCTCTCTCTCTCTCTCTCTCTCTCTCTCTCACTCACACACACACACACACACACACACACACACACACACACACACACACACACACACACACACACACACACACACACACATCCAATATCAATCTAGCAACATATGTACTGACATATTTGGGCAGCTAATACACACCTTCAGCTAATATGTAAACCACAGTATGCCTAAAGAAAGTGTTATCTCCTAATAGCGCGATGGCCTTGCTAATCTTAGCTCCTCAGGGACTTTCTCTTAAACCAGCCGTTAATGGCGGGAGCGCTCGGAGGAGGAAACAAGTAGGCTAAAACTGCACTCAAGAGCCCATTAGCGCGCAGCGCATTGTAATTCTTTTTTTTTGTTTTGTTTGGATAAATCAATTTTCCCACTGCTAATTCAGCAACGAGATAACGCTTGCCGTAGCCAGGCAGTGAGTCGTCGAGTCCCTCGCATTGTCCTGACCGTTCGCCAGGAAAATTAGCAGCAGGGATGTTTTAGATAGACAAAAAAAAACCTAGCGAAAGTGTCTTTCCCTTAGCAATTCTACACATTGTGACAGAAATGCTGTGGGCTTCACTGGAATTTTAATTAACACTCACAAATATAAAGTCTGTGAGTACACTCTGTCAACACAGCACAGGGCCTGTGCTAGACCACTCAAACATTATCTCTCTCTCTCTCTCTCGCTCTCTCTCTCTCTCTCTCTCTCTCTCTCTCTCTCTCTCTCTATGTTGCTCTCGCTCTCTCTCCCTCTCTGTCTCTCTCTCTTGCTCTATCTCTCTCTCCCTCTCTCTCTCTCTCTCTCTCTCTCTCTCTTGCTCTCGCTCTCTCTCTCTCCTCTCTCTATCTCTCTCTCTCTCTGCTCCCTCTCTCCTCTCTCTCTCTATCTCCCTCTCTGGCTCTCTCTCTCTCTCTCTCTCTCGCTCTCTCTCTCCCTCTCTGTCACTCTCTCTCGCTCTCCCTCTCCCTCTCTGTCTCTCTATCTCTCGCTCTGTATCTCTCTCTCCTTTTTCTATACAGTGCAGCTTTCACAGAACCAATGGTTTCATTAACAGAGTCGCTCTTTTATGACCTTGCAAGCGATAGAGGTAATTATAGGGCACTATCGCCAGGCGGGCGGGGCGGTCGCTTGCTCGCTCGCTCGCCATGGCGAACGCAAAGAAGAAGAAGAGATGGAGGAGGAGAGAGGCGCGGCAGATTATTACAATTATGGCGTTTAATTAACTAAAGTGCCTCCGTTTCAATCACTTTTCAAAACGCCCGTCTGCCTTTCACAAAACGTGATAAACGCCGGCGCGGAGTGAGAGGGTAATGAGGTTCGGATATGGAGTTGGGATATGGGTGTGTGTGTGTGTGTGTGCTTGTGTGTCTGTGGTCTGTGTGTATGTGTGTGTGAATGAGGTTCACATATGGGGTTGGAGGAGTGGGATACACATGTGCAGAGGCCATCCAGATGTGTGTGTGTGTGTGTGTGTGTGTGTGTGTGTGTGTGTGTGTGTGTGTGTGTGTGTGTGTGTGTGTATTAAGGTCAGATATAAGGGAGGTGTGTGTGTGGGGGGAGGGGTGGAGTTACATATGTAAACAGGCCCATTGGACACATTAAAGCTAAGACATACACACTTAGGTCGTCAAAGCAAAACTCAACAAGCTGAGACTTGTTTTCTATCATATCACTGTGTAGGAAATTGGCAAAACTGCTGAGAAGGCCAGTGCACAAAAGCTGTGTGAGAAGGGGAAAGGGGAGGGGGCACGGCGGACAGTTCACCTCTGGGTCTGTCAAATGGTCGGAGGGGTCTCGCCCGGGGAGTAATTCAATGTAGAACCGCCACTGCATGTATACACATAAACATATGTATTTGTATAATCCTATCACAAACCCATCTAATTACAAATACTTCCAATCGCAGGCATACGATTCTTATCAGACGTCTGTCAGGCCAGAGGTCAACAAAAGTGTCATGTCTGCCTCAGAGAGGTGTTTCATCTTCACTTTCACTCCCGTAAGCC
>CM050198.1:13242261-13259761 GCA_027475355.1 Coilia nasus
TGTGTGTGTGTGTACATGTATGTGTGTGTGTGTGTGTGTGTGTGTGTGTGTGTTTGTGTACATATGTGTGTGTGTGTGTGTGTGTGTGTGTGTGTGTGTGTGTGTGTGTGTGTGATTTCATGCTTGGGTTCTCCAGCACTGCCTCTGTGCCACAGGAAGCAGCTCCATGAGTGTAAGTCCCTAAAGGAAAGTCATGTTTAGCCTAATTACAGTCCTGCCTGCTAATCCTCAGCCTACCAGCCCTCCCCACAGACAAAACACTGCTGCCCTAGTGTGTGTGTGTGTGTGTGTGTGTGTGTGTGTGTGTGTGTGTGTGTGTGTGTGTGTGTGTGTGTGTGTGTGTGTGTGTGTGTGTGTGTGTGTGTGTTTGTGCGTGTAATTCAAAGGAACCTAAAAGGGAAATTGTAGTGTACTACAGTTAATAAAATAAGTTACTTTACATTGTAGTATAGGCTGCTGTAGTAAGTACTGTGTTAAGCTACTACATATTGTAGTATACTATAGTAAATACTACTGTAAGACACTACACATCATAGTATACAATATTAAATATTAAAGTCCAACCCCAAGCATGGTAGTTTCCTCAGTGGTTCCAATATGGGCACATACAGTGGTGGGCCTTTCTATGGCAGTGGTTCCCCTGGTGGTGAACAGAGTCACTACGTTTAATGTATATCCGACTTTACATTCAACACATGCAGCACTGAAATAGTAGCAAAGAAATACAGTATAACACTAAAGGCAATGCAGCACGTGTGGGACCAGAGTAGAGTTGACACATAAACACACACACACACACACACACACACACACACACACACACATGGAGACTGGTTTGGACTGGTGACTGGTTTGTGCTGATGAGGGGGATTGAAGCAGAGTGCATACACACCACACACACACACACACACACAAACAAACACACACACACACACACACGCACACAAACACACACACACACAAACACACACACAGACACACACACACGTAGACACAGAGATATAACACCCCCCCACACACACACACACACACACACACACACACACACACACACACACACACACACACATACACACACACCCATGTGGACACATATATAATAAAATGACTGGTTTGTTTTTCAAAGAGGAACTTGAGTCGAGTGGATCTGATTAGACTGAAATTCTTTGATGGGCTTCCACTTGAAAATTCTAAAGAGAGCCTAAATCTCTCTCTCTCTCTCTCTTTCTCTCTCTCTCTCCCTCTCTCTCTCTTTCTCTTTCTCTCTCTCACTCACTCTCTCTATACAATTCTCTCATCTCTCTCTTTCTCTCTGTCACACACACACACACACACACACACACACACACACACACACACACACCCAGGCGAGTCACTGACACCCGCTAAACTAAAGTTCCTCTCTGCTTCTGCACACATGACTGAACACAGATAATGAGCTCGCCGATCATTATCAGACGCTTCTCAAGCCCCTGACTCAGCTCTGCTCTGCGTGTGTGTGTGTGTGTGTGTGTGTGTCATTGGGTGAGTTTGTGTGTGTTTGTGTGTGTGTGTGTGTGTGTCAGTGGGTGGGTGTGGGTGTGTGTTAGTGTGTGTGTGTGTGTGTGTGTGTGTGTGTCTGTCAGTGTGTGTGTGTGTGTGTGTGTGTGTGTGTGTGTGTGTGTGTGTGTGTGTGTGTGTGTGTGTGTGGCGTGACGTAAGCTCGGAGCTGCGTGGTGCTGTGGATCCCTATGGGAGACACCAGAAAGGGCAGAATCACAACCATGACAAAATGACATACACACACACACACACACAAACACACACACTCACACACACACACACACACTCACCCTCACACACAAACCCACACACTAGGCTGGGTATTGCCAACAACCTCACGATACAATACGTATCACGATACAGGGTTCACGATACAATACGTATTGCGATACATGTGTATCCCAATACATGACCTTCAAGGCAATACATATCCCAATATTTTACATTACTTTACATACATTTTTTAAGAAACCAGTCATATGTATACCCAAATGATTTTTTTATTATGCTGGATAGCAAAAATGCCAGACTGCAGTGCAGTTACAATGTAATGCTGCCTTTGAACTCATAAACAGTGGCAATAACAACAACAGTTGATGTACATGATCTGGTTTTAAAATACTTCTCTCAGCTGTAAATGTAAATGTAGGACAAAGAAATGTAAAAAGGAGTGACAATAAATAAATATGAATGCTGAATTATGAATGAATGATGAATAAATGTGAAATATCGATACTGACCCCTCCGTAACGATACGTGTATTGTGAAGAGGCCCGCAACGATATATTGCCATATCGATATTTTGAACACACCACTACACACACACACACACTCACCCTCACACACACACGCACATACACACACGATTACAAACACACACAACTTCAAGTGACACAGCTACACCTGCCTAATACTACAGTCATGACTATATGAATACTAATTTCAACCATTTTTAACAAAAACCAAACTGCATCCATTGTTGTGATTACGTGGCACACCATAGCACAGCACACAGTGTACGGTACACAACGAAATTGGCTCCGCGTTTAATCCATCACACACATGGGCAGGGGGGCAGCCATGACAACAGCGCCCGGGGAGCAGTGTGTGAGGACAGCTCAGGGTACCATGCTCAGGGTACCTCAGTGTGTGTGTGTGTGTGTGTGTGTGTGTGTGTGTGTGAGGACAACTCAGGGTACCATGCTCAGGGCACCTCAGTGTGTGTGTGTGTGTGTGTGTGTGTGTGGGGACGGTACCATGCTCAGGGCACCTCAGTGTGTGTGTGTGTGTGTGTGTGTGTGGGGATGGTACCATGCTCAGGGTACCTCAGTGTGTGTGTGTGTGTGTGTGTGTGTGTGTGGGGACGGTACCATGCTCAGGGCACCTCAGTGTGTGTGTGTGTGTGTGTGTGTGTGTGGGCATGGTACCATGCTCAGGGCACCTCAGTGTGTGTGTGTGTGTGTGTGTGTGTGTGTGTGTGTGTGTGGGGACGGTACCATGCTCAGGGTACCTCAGTGTGTGTGTGTGTGTGTGTGTGTGTGTGTGTGTGGGGACGGCACCATGCTCAGGGTACCTCAGTGTGTGTGTGTGTGTGTGTGTGTGTGTGTGGGGACGGTACCATGCTCAGGGGTACCTCAGTGTGTGTGTGTGTGTGTGTGTGTGTGTGTGTGGGGACGGTACCATGCTCAGGGTACCTCAGTGTGTGTGTGTGTGTGTGTGTGTGTGTGTGGGGACAGTACCATGCTCAGGGTACCTCAGTGGCACTACTGGCAGTTGGTGCATTCGAATCTGCGATCCTGCTGTCACAAGTCTGGCACCTTAACCGTCAGGCCACCACTTCCCCGATTTTAAGCTTTATGAAGGCGTCATTAACCTTTATGAATGTATTTATGGAGTCTTATAAACGCAAGCTTCATAGAAAATGGTACCGTGTTTGCTAATGCTTAGCCAGCGTGGCCCTGCTGACATATAGTGGGATACTGCAAACACCTGCTAGCTATCACAGATGCAAAAAGCAAATACACATGGATACACAGTCCATTTGTGCGTGGAAACACATTCACAGGTATACACACACTACACACACACACACACACACACACACACATACACACACACCAGCAGCAGACACAAATGCACTGGAGTGGTTTATGCGGTTTATGGAGAAATGCAAATTCGAGCAGAAAAAGTATTTCCATGGAAATCATGCCATCCATCAACCTTTCACTGCCTCAAGTGATGCAACACACACACACACACACACACACACGCACACATACGCACACACACACACACAATGTATCCACATGCATCACAATATGTAGAAACACCCACGCATGCATCCTGAAATACAGATACCAACACGTACACACCTGCACTTACACGTACCCAATCATGTGTACAGCGCATACATATATTTATACTCAAATGTGCATGCACGTGCACACAACACACACACACACACACACACTCGCACACACACACACACACACACACACACACACACACACAGACACACACACGCACACACACACACACATACTCATACACTTCAACATTGTGGGAACCTGATGATGTATGGAGTCATTTAAAGAAACCTGTTAGACTCCACTCTCCTCCATTGTCCTCATCCCTCACTTTTTCAATTTCCTGTCTTTCTCCCTCTCTCTCTCTCTCTCTCTCACCCTCACTCCAGTGCTCTGCATATCTCTTTCTCTCTTTCTATCTTTCTCTCCCTCTCTCTCTCTCTCTCTCACCCTCACTCCAGTACTCTGCATATCTGGATACTCTCTCTTTCTCTCTCTCTTTCTATCTTTCTTTCTCTCTCTCGCTCTCTTTCTCTATTTTTCATTATCCTTCATTCTTTGCTTCTTTCTTTCCCTTTCTGACTTCATTTTCATTTTCTTTTTTTCTTTCTCTCTTTTTCTTCTCCTCTTTTCTGTCTTTATTCCTCTCTCATTCCCATAACTTACTCCCTCTGTCTCTCTTTTCCCAATATCTTTCTCTCTCTCCTTCTCTCCCTCTCTCTCTCCTTCTCTCCTCTCTCTCTCTCCCTCTCTCTTCCTCCTTCTTTCCCTCTCTCCCTCCTTCTCTCCCTCCTTCTCTCTCTCTCGCTCTCTATCTCTCTTTCTCTCTATCGGTTCTAGTCATTTTCCTCACATGCAGTTCATCACAAATTCTGTCAGATGTTGTTTTGAAAATGCAGGCTGTCTCCCTGTTACTTATTCTCGCTTGCCTTCCTTTGTGTGTGTGTGTGCGTGCGTGTGGGTGCTTTGTATTCACACACACTCACAAAAACACACACGCACACACACACACACACACACACACTCTGACGCACAAACCCTCCCCTCCCTCTCTCTCTCCCTACCTCTCTCCCTACCCTTCCCTGTGCTGTCACATATTTGTAAAATGAAGGCTTGCGGTACGCTGAAACATGCTCACGATCCCCGTCTGTGTTGTTGTCGTGGGCTGACTCAGAAATAACACACACACACACACACACACACACACACACACACACACACAAACACACACACCTACACACACACACACACACACACACACACACAAACACACACACACACACACACACACACACACACACAAACACACACACCTACACACACACACACACACACACACACACACTCAGAAATAAAACACTGGCAACAAACGCTGAGAGCAACACACTCTATTCCACCTGCTTCATACACACACACACACACACACACACACACACACACACACACTCAGAAATAAAACACTGGCAATACACACTGAAAGCGGCACACTCTATTCCACCTGCTTCACACACACACACACACACACACACACACACACACACACACACACACACACACACACACACACTCAGAAATAAAACACTAGCAACACAAGCGGAGTGTGACACTCTCTACTCCTGCCTCTACACCTGCTCTTACCAGAACTGACGTACTTGTGTTACCCTCACACACACAGTGTGTGTGTGTGTGTGTGTGTCGGTGCTCATTTATTTTGGTTTTTACCTTGTTTACGGTCCTGACAACACACCACGTTTATCTCCTTTGACTTTGAAATGACACACGTGTCCAAAATAACAGAGTGACTTTGATCCTCGACGCTGAATCCCTCAGTCAAATCCAGGGAAGATAAGTCCCCAGAGACGATTAAAAGCAGTTTTTGTAAGGAAAACAACAATTGTAATTAAGAAAATAGTTTGTCCCTGTTTGTCCCCCATTTTAAGTTGCGGCCCACGAGCCTGGTCGTGACAATACTGGAACGAGTGAACATTTTGTATTCGGCCTGAGACATCGCTGCCAGACAAAGACATGGAGAGGCGTACCACATCCAGAGCAGTGAAAGCCAGAACACCCAGCACAGCAGTGCACCTGTAGCCTGGTAAACCAGGCCCTCGTACTTCACAGCAGTGCACCTGTAGCCTGGTAAACCAGGCCCTCGTACTTCACAGCAGTGCACCTGTAGCCTGGTAAACCAGGCCCTCGTACTTCACAGCAGTGCACCTGTAGCCTGGTAAACCAGGCCCTCGTACTTCATTTTATTTCGTACAGAGGGTCTGGCCTTGCTGCCGATGACATTCGTGTATTCGGACAAAGCGAATCTAAAGCCAATCAGCGAACAGAGGGTGTGTTCGTGAGCCATGACGTTGACTTTGTGTGCTACATTTTGAATTGTAGTGCGTAGGCAGGCTAATTGCATACGTGACGACCAGGCGTTAGCGATTGGGTGAAGGCAGAGGCACTTGTTTTAAACTTCAGCAGAGTCCACATCTCCAGCAAGAAGTAGTTTCTCAATGCAGCAAGGCCAGACATAGCCTGGTACACCCACCCCTCCTACTTCATTTCATTTTGTACAGAGGGTCTGGACCGGAGCCCATCGAAGGTCATATAAGAGGACCGAGCAACTCAGGGAACAGGGGGTGTGTTCATGAGCGAAGACGTTGGCTTTGTGTGCTACAGACGTTAGCGATTGGGTAAAGGCAGAGCCACTTGTTTTAAACAGTCCACACCTCCAGGAAAAAATCGTTTCTCAATGCAGCAAGGCCAAATCCTCTGTACAAAATAAAATTAAGTATGAGGGGCTGGTTTACCAGGCTAGTCCACCTGTGGACAGCTACCAGATCACAGCCAGATGAGAGCCGGATCAGAGCCGGTTGACATGTGAGGAGTCCGCGGCAAAAAAAAAAATGGGCCAGTCACAAAATCAAAAAGTTCCTCCCCCATTGACACGTCAGCTTTTTCAAAAGTAATCCTGTGAATAAACGAGCATAGCTTGGAGCTAGAAGCATTTAAAATAGTGTTTACCGATAAAATCAAATCAAGTCAAACTTTTAAATTACATTTTCTCAGTTTCTGTTTTTTATTTTGAGACCATGCCTGGCTTTCCCGTGGACTCCTTATTTGTCATTCTACTACAATCTGCACCACCGAATGTGAACATCAATGAGATTTACGAGATCCGTGAGGTGAGATTTAGGTGCTTGACACCAAAGTGAGATTGAGCTGGGATATTTGAAATACCTGCGTCAGGTGTGTGTGTGAGAGAGAGAGAGAGAGGAGTGAGATTTAGCATCGTATACATGAGTCGAGTGAAGAGTTTAAACTCTGTGAGCCTCACGGATAAAGCGGCTAGGCTTGGCTCTGCTGTCAGCTCTAATTCATTTTCTGTCAATATCTATCTTGCCTTCTCTCTCGCTCTCTCTCTCTCTCTCTGTCTGTCTTTCACTCTCTGTCTCTCTGTCTGTCTGTCTTTCGCTCTCTGTCTCTGTCTCTCTCTCTCTCTCTCTCTCTCTGTGTCTGTCTTTCGCTCTCTGTCTCTCTCTGTCTGTCTTTCACTCTCTGTCTCTCTGTCTGTCTGTCTTTCACTCTCTCTCTCTCTCTCTCTGTCTTTCGCTCTCTGTCTCTCTCTCTCTCTCTGTGTCTGTCTTTCGCTCTCTGTCTCTCTCTCTCTCTGTCTGTCTTTCGCTCTCTGTCTCTCTCTCTCTCTGTCTGTCTTTTGCTCTCTGTCTCTCTCTCTGTCTCTCTGTCTGTCTTTTGCTCTCTGTCTCTCTGTCTCTCTCTCTGTCTGTCTCTCTCTCTCTCTCTCTCTGTGTCTGTCTTTCGCTCTCTGTCTCTCTCTCTCTGTCTGTCTTTCGCTCTCTGTCTCTCTCTCTCTCTGTCTGTCTTTCGCTCTCTGTCTCTCTCTCTCTCTCTGTGTCTGTCTTTCGCTCTCTGTCTCTCTCTCTCTCTGTCTGTCTTTCGCTCTCTGTCTCTCTCTCTCTGTGTCTGTCTTTCACTCTCTCTCTCTCTCTGTCTGTCTTTCGCTCTCTGTCTCTCTCTCTCTCTCTCTCTGTCTGTCTTTCGCTCTCTGTCTCTGTCTCTCTCTCTCTGTGTCTGTCTTTCACTCTCTCTCTCTCTGTCTGTCTGTCTTTCTTTCTCTCTCTCTCTCTCTCTCTCTCTGTCTGTCTTTCGCTCTCTGTCTGTCTCTCTCTCTCTCTGTGTCTGTCTTTCTCTCTCTCTCTGTCTGTCTTTCTCTCTCTGTCTGTCTTTCGCTCTCTGTCTCTGTCTCTCTCTCTCTGTGTCTGTCTTTCACTCTCTCTCTCTCTCTGTCTGTCTTTCGCTCTCTGTCTCTCTCTCTCTCTCTCTGTCTGTCTTTCGCTCTCTGTCTCTCTCTCTCTCTGTCTGTCTTTCGCTCTCTGTCTCTCTCTCTCTGTCTGTCTTTCGCTCTCTGTCTCTCTCTCTCTCTCTCTCTCTCTCTCTGTCTGTCTTTCGCTCTCTGTCTCTCTCTCTCTCTCTCTGTCTGTCTTTCGCTCTCTGTCTCTCTCTCTCTCTCTCTGTCTGTCTTTCGCTCTCTATCTCTGTCTCTCTCTCTCTGTGTCTGTCTTTCACTCTCTCTTTCTCTCTGTCTCTTTCTCTCTCTCTCTCTCTCTGTGTCTGTCTTTCGGTCTCTGTCTGTCTCTCTCTCTCTCTGTGTCTGTCTCTGTCTCTCTCTCTGTCTGTCTTTCTCTCTCTGTCTCTCTCTCTGTACATGCGTATAAGTGTACATATACATATACATACAGTATACATGAGGAATGTGTGCATGTATGATAAACAATAAACATATGAAGAAGTAAATAAATATTCTCTCTCTTTCTCTCTCTCTCTCTTTCTCTTTCTCTTTCTCCCTCTTTCTCTCTATCACTGTCTTGCTCCTGCACATGCCCTACATTTCCCCTGATTTGGTTCAATCCCAGTTAACAGTTCAGAGGAGAAGTCTATGGACAGTTTGGCACAGAGTGACCCCATGCAGTTCAGAAGAACCTGTCTGTGTCAACCACGACTGATCAGCAGACATTACTCAGCTCATTCACATCCAGTTCATTCAGCTCTCTCTCTCTCTGTCTCTCTCTGTCTCTCTCTCTCTCTGTGATAATAAATTACCTCTTGGCCCCTCGAGTGGTGTTTCTATTTTAACATGGTGTGCGTGTGTATGTAAGTATGTGTTTGTGTGTGTCTGGGGCTTGAGGGTCTCTCTCTCTCACCTCAGCTCGACTTTCCTTCCCCTCTCTCTCTCTTTTTCTCTCTCTCTCTATCTCTCACTCTTTCTTTCATCCACCACCTTCTCCCACTCTCTTGCTTTTCATTCTCTCCTTCTTCAACTTTCTCTGATTTGTATGCAGCTCATCAGCAGCGCTGTCAGGAGCTGTTTTAAAGATACTGTAAACTGACTGAGATAACCTGAAGAACCCTTTACGCGCTCATCCCATCCCTAGGCATTCTGAGCTCTCTGATTTCAGGTCAGTGTAGCTGTGATGAAAGTCAAGTGAGTCACAATGCAAATCACTGTAGCTATATACCAGCATCATTACAATGCTAGTCAGGTATCATGATTCATGAGTGTTGTTTTTTTTTTTTACAGTTAACTGCGCCAATGGAAACAAAATACTTTTTTTCCAGTAGCATATGAGGGTGAATCGTAGGCGTAGACACAGGGGATATGAAGTGGGCCTGTGCCCACCCAGTCAGAAGGCTTTAATAAAATAAATTTGATTGACTGTTTTAGTAGTAAAAATAATCTATGTGTTTTGGGCTATAGGTGCACCTGATTTTTTTTATCTGGGTCTGCCAATTTTATGATTTTTTGGCTACGCCCCTGGAAAGATTGATGAAACCCATGTAGAGCAGGTTGGGGATGGGGTTTAAATGACAGCTGTCGGTGGCACAGCTATAGCCTGGTAAACCCGCCCCTCGTACTTCATTTCATTTTCTAAAGATGGTCTGGACTGGAATCTCTTGAGGGTCATTTAGTCGGTCCCAGCAAGACCGATCCAATCAGCGAACAGAGGGTGTGTTCGTTAGCCGTGACGTTGACCTTGTATGCTACATTTGAATTGTAGTGC
The DNA here is from genome assembly GCA_027475355.1 of Coilia nasus. Taxonomy (NCBI): domain Eukaryota; kingdom Metazoa; phylum Chordata; class Actinopteri; order Clupeiformes; family Engraulidae; genus Coilia; species Coilia nasus. The sequence continues at coordinate 13,252,184 of CM050198.1, forward strand.
GTAGGTAGGCTAATTGCATACGTAACGACCAGGCGTTAGCGATTGGGTTAAAGCAGACATGTCCAAAGTCCGGCCCGCGGCACCTCTCAGAAAACAGGTGTTAGTAGCCTTTCTTGCTACAGAGCCATAACTACTCGCGCGGAATGCCGTGATTCTTTTGTTATGCTACATCGCGCGCATAACTGCGTGGCCACGCAGAGAACATTTAATAGTGTTAATAGTCTTCACCGCCTTGCCATTTCTTGAATTATTCAGCAGTTTATGGCAGTACCAACCCAAAGTACTGTATATCGACATTGTAACAGTATTGTTGTTTTTTGACCACAACACACTTACTAGTTTGCCTATTGGTAGGCATTATTCGCGGTTTTATTTCACAAAGAAAAATCATACATCTTGCTATTATGTCGTGGGATGTTGCTATTATTAGCTCTCTTAACAGCAGGGTTAGGTTCTTTAATACGGACGTTTATTCGACCAATGAACACTGTAAAAATGGGGGAAATAATATATAATCACAACATTCATAAGAACACTTCAAAACGGCATCATGACCTCTCGGATATCTAAGTTGCTTCTGCCCCCACAATCGCAATAGCAAGCGAGCCAGGATGAGAATGGACGTGGTTTTCCGTGATGTTCCACTCCGGGAGAAAATGGTATTTGTGAAGCTCACGTATGTTGTGGAAAGAACCGGTTGCAATGCTCGTTAAACTGCAGTGCGACACTGATACACTGTCGGAGTCGACACCAGCTGGATAAAGACAGGTTCCAAGAGATTCGGACATTTGCCAAGAAAATGCTGAACTTATTTCGCTCGAATACCTGTGAGAAGACATTCTCACTTTTGAACTTTAACAAGAGCCGCGTGAGGACAAGTCTCACTTGCGTGTCATCATCAAAACCACTGCGTTTGAGCCAGACTTAGCATTTTTGCAGAAATCGAAATCTCAGTACCACCCATCACATTAGTGCAGGAGAGTTACTTGTTTAGTCTTCTGGGGTAGGCTAAATAAATTCTAAAATGTGTGTTTGTAATTGTGATCAAAACTCTCAGTGGTTTGTACTTCTGAATAAGATAAATGTTAGTGCTATTTTCTTGTTCGCATGGTATAAATTCACGTTTACAGTTTACATGTAACAGTGAATAATAGTATGTTATGTATAACAGTGAATTATGAATAGTGTTTTTTTTTTCACTCAGACTTTTTCTGCATTTTATTACTTGTCTTCAAATATAAAATGCACAGTAATTTTGGTAAACACACATTTTCATTTGTGTTTGAAATGTGAAGACATAAAAACTATGCCATTGCAACAAAAAAATCATTAAGTACTTTATTTGCATATTATTAATATTAGTAGTACTATTAATATTATTATTATTGTAATTCCTATTGTGTTATTATCGTGTCGTTACAATGGTTGGCCCTCACACATGTTCACCTCGCCAAATCCGGCCCCCCTGGCAAAAAGGATCGATGAGTGTTTCTACTCAGCTACTCGTGCAAAGGATGCAGATGAGTTTATTTCTCTGAGTGGGCAAAGGAGGAGGCGATTCAGTAAAATATGTGGCAGGACATACTTAGGTGCAGCAGTACAGCAACGTTTCGATGTTTCCGTCTTCATCAGAGTCTGTAATGTTTAAATAAGCATTCGGTATGCTCCAGTCCTTCCTGGCATCCAGTCTTTATGTAGAAGAGGGCCAATGTTTGCTGATTCTGCTTTCCTGCTCTGTGACCACACAAAGCCTTGAGTGCAGGTGAACCCTTCTCCCGGGACTTACTTTCTGAACCACCTGTGGATGTCCACCTCTGGTCTCACTTGAGACAATATATCACTGATATCACTATCACAATATAAATGATACAGATGAATTTATTCTGCTGTGCAGAGGGGGATGAAGAACCCCATGCAGAACAGGTTGAGGTTAAGGGTGGAATGACAGTTCTGCCCTTCAAAGGCAAAGTGCTGTAACCACACAAACGCTGCAACTGAGCTGCCTTCAAAGTTGTCATGCTGCCCAACCAAACACATTGTAGGCACAGTAGTGGTGATGCTTTGATGTACTTTCTTAATAGGGAGAAGCAAGAGCTTTGGTCGCAAGACAAAGTAGGTGTTATACAGTAAAGTCAATCTCCAGTCTAAACTCAGTTCTGACAAAATATGTAGTTACTGCCTTTTGGCTTTGTAGGGCAGTGTTGTGGAAGGACATCGACCCACCCAGGCCCAAATACTGTACACAAATCAGTGTCAAATATGAGCATGCTATTGTTTAGACTGAGGCTGTTCTGTCCTGTGTGCTGTGTGTGGGCATTGTGGCGTGTTGACATGGCGACACCTAAATAAATAATCTGTATGGGCTGCCTGTTTCAAGTAGGTGAGGTGACTCCATTACTGATGGATTGGTTGCCGAGTGAACAGGAAACTAGAAAACTGACCCCCCCCCCCCCCCACACCCCTTCCCTCAACCCCCAGACACACACATTTACAGACACACCATGCTAAAATAGAAACACCACTCGAGTGCCCTAGAGGTAATTTATTAATCATAGAGAGAGAGAGAGAGAGAGAGAGAGAGAGAGATAGAGAGAGAGAAAGGGAGGGAGAAAAAGAACGAGAGAGGGAGGGAAAGAGTGAGACATCTGTGTCGAGATGTGTAGAAGAAGTCATTCATGTGGCAGAATTTAAAATGTTCATTTTAATAGTATATGTAAGATAACAAGAGCGTTAGCACACATAATTATAATTCATTTACTGTACAGCCACAGAAAATATATGCTTTATACGTGACCTACCTCGCACGCTGAAGGACATTATGTTATTTTAGTAGGAAGTGGACTTGCAAGCTCTTTACTGCAGATTTATCACTCAAGTACTGCACATGGCAAATGTGATCCTGTATACTTATTTTACATACACAGCTCCTCTACATGGGGAAAACATCACTCACACATTTCGCTAGCATGACTGCTCCCCCATACTCTACTTGGGGATGGTTCATTTCTCTGGTTCTTCTGTGGTAGCCTGGTAAACTATCCTCTCGTACTATACTTCGTTTCATACGGAGGGCCTGGCTGTGCTGCATTGAGAAATGTTTGCTTTCTGGAGGTGTAGACTTCTCAAGAGTCTCCAGAAGTTTAAAACGACTGGATCTGCCTTTACTCTGGCAGCTAACATCTGGTCATGACGTGTGTGATTAATCTGCCTACGAACTACAATTCAAATGTAGCACACAAAGTCGACATCGCTCACGATTACTCTCTTTGTTCACTGATTGGTCCGGTAAAGATTCTACTGGAGACAACCATGTCAGTCGAAGCCCAGCCAGACCCTCTGTATAAAAAGAAGAGTATTACGAGGGGCTAGTTTACCATGCTACTTCAGTGGTGCTCCGGAGAACATTTTGTGTGATGGCTGTGTTTGTGTCTATTCCCTCCTAAGGACACCTCACTGAATTCTCATTAAAGCACAACTGTCACGACACCAGCAGCTGTGAGAGACTATACACTATACTGAAGAAAAGTGCTGCTTTGAACTAACTTTTGAAAAATGAAGGCAGGCAGCTGCACGGATCTTTGAACATTAGTGTATCAGTAACAGTGCAATATATATTTGCGACATACATAGCATGGCAAGTTAAACCAATTAAAAAGATATGTGCAGAATATTTAAAAGGTTGGCTCTATGCTCAACTTTTTTTAACGGAGTTCATTGGTTAATAATTAGGGTAAGAAAAGGTTTATTCATCTTGGTGTAGATAAACTGTACAAAAACCTCAGCCATGCGCTGTAATTAACAGACCCTCAGTGTGTCTGTGAAGATTGCCATTCTCATTCATCCAGGTCATGGTAGTGAACTTGCAACTTACAGCTTAGCTCTTCTGAAGACCTTCAGTGTGTATTTATGATGTGTGAGCATCTGTAGTCCGTCTGTAGGGAACTGTTCAAGGGAAGTGTGACCAAATACTGTGCTCAGGCATAATTTCAGTGCTAATGATCAGTTCCTCTGTGAGGAACTTCAGTGTGCCACTGCTGAGAATCAACCTGCATTGGTATTACCGGTAGAAGAATCGTTATCATCAAATTAGCGCCCTCATTTCATCAATGAATGAGCTGCGTGTTTGCTAAGGATTTAGCTCGATTGATATCGACAAACACTGTACTGTCTTGCCAGGGTGACGGTCGACTAAGACATGAATGAGATAGTTGCTCAATTCGTTTAACCGTTGAATCGAGCCAGACGCATTGCATTTAGAAATCTCTCTCTCTCTGTCTCTCTCTCTTTCAATTTCTTTCTCTTCCTTCCTCTTCGTCTTTGTGTTTATTTATATCTCTCTTTCTCCCTCTTTCTGTCTCTATCAATCTCTATCACTCCTCTCTCTCTCTCTACCTCTACTTCTCTCTGTCTCTCTATCCATCTCTCTACCTCTACCTCTACCTGTCTGTCTTGCTATCCTTCTCTCTCTGTCTCTCTCTCTACCTTTACCTCTCTATCTCTCTATCCATCGCTCTTTCTCTACCACTCTACCTCTCTGTGTCTCTATCCATCTCTCTCTCTCTACCTCTACCTCTCTCTCTCTATCCATCTCTCTCTCTACCTCTCTCTGTGTCTCTATCCATCTCTCTACCTCTACCTCTCTATCTCTCTATCCATCTCTCTCTCTCTACCTCTCTATCTCTCTATCCATTGCTCTCTCTTTACCTCTACCTCTCTCTGTGTCTCTATCCATCTCTCTCTCTACCTCTACCTCTCTATCTCTCTATCCATTGCTCTCTCTTTACCTCTACCTCTCTGTGTCTCTATCCATCTCTCTCTCTCTACCTCTACCTCTCTATCCATCGCTCTCTCTCTACCTCTACCTCTCTGTGTCTCTATCCATCTCTCTACCTCTACCTCTCTATCTCTCTATCCATCTCTCTCTCTCTACCTCTACCTCTCTATCTCTCTATCCATCGATCTCTCTCTCTACCTCTCTCTGTGTCTCTATCCATCTCTCTCTCTCTTTCTCTCTGTCTCTCTCTCTCTCTCTCTCGCTCTCTCCCACCATCTGAGCCCACTGACAGCATCATAGCCAATTCCAATCTAACTTTTGTTTATATATTTATTTATTTATGTTTTTAATACACAGCATGTCACCGTGTTCCGTGTAAAAGCATAGATTTTCCATTTGCAGGCTGGCATTTATTTGTCAAATTGGATTTCTGATTTACGGGACAAACAGCAGGTGGGGGGCCTCACTCACTCTCTCTCTCACCGCGCCGCTGCTCTGTTGAGTGTAATAGGCTCTGAGCTAGCGAGGGACTGAGCGAGAGGCTGAGCGAGCTGTAAGGCTTTATTGACGGGTTGCAGCATATGTGTTTGCTGCGTTTTAGAGTCAGTCAGGCGGTGGCTGCGTTGGAAATCAAACATTTGCCAACTGGAACACTCACTCAATCGCTCTCTCTTTCTCTCTCTCTCTCTCTCTCACTTGCTGTTTCCCGCATCTCTTTCTTTCTTTCTTTCTTTCTCTTTCTTTCTTTTCATTTCATTTGCGTTTTAGCAGTGACTCACCCCCTCCTTTCCTTTCTATTCCTCCCTCTCTCTGTCCCTCCATCTGACAGACTGACTAGAAGTCACTAAGGCGTGAAACACTCACTTTCTCTCTCTTTTGCTCTTTCCTGCATCTCTTTCTTTCTTTCTTTCTTTCTTTCTTTCTTTCATTTGTATTTTAGCAGTCACTCCCTCCTTTCCATTCCTCCCTCTCTCTGTCCCTCCATCTGGCAAACTGACTAGAAGTCACTAAGGCGTATGACTAGAAGACCCACTTTCTCATTTGCTCTTTCCTGCATCTTTCTTTCTTTCTTTCATTTAATTTGCCTTTTATCAGTCACTTTCTCCCTCTTCCCCCCCCCCTCCCTCCCTCTCTCTTTCCCCCCATCTGAGACAGACTGACTAGAAGTCACTAAGGCGTATGACTGGAGCTGGTCTTCGACATCTGTTGACTGGAAGTCCCTTCAATTTCTGGTTTTCACTCTTGCTTAGTTTCTTAGTCTTTCGCTTTCTGACATGTGACACCTGACGCGGTTACTTCCTAATTGGTTTTGTCAGCCATCCCAATGAGAAGGAGTACAAATGCATTTGTTAAGTTGTTGTGATGTGGAGAGAAGTGGCTAGTAAAATATGAAAGAGAAGGGGGAAATTTATATTATTAACTAAAATAGGGTCAGGGAAACATTTTGCTTCCCATTCCCCCTCTCTCTCACTCTCTCTCTCTCTCTCTCTCTCTCTCTCTCTCATTCTCTCTCTCTCTCTCTCTCATACACACAAACAAACACACAAACACACAGACTATACAGTAGCTGAGACACATTTCAGCAGTAGTAGGTATTGTACTGTTATATAATATATCATTACACATTACAACGTAACTCGCTATACCTTTCCTTTAAATCAAGCATCTATTGAAAGAATGTATATGTATAGTCGATTACTGTTGTAGGTACTGCTTTGAAAATGGCTGTAGAAACAACTAGGATCAGTGAAACATTTTACTTCCCATTCTCTCTCTCTCTCTCTCTCTCTCTCTGTCCTCTCTCTCTATCTCTCTCTCTCTCTCTGCCTCTCTTTCTGTGCCTCTCTCTCCCTCCCTCTCCCTCTGTTTCGTGTCAATTAATTGTAGACAGATAATGCATTTGTGCCCTGACTGTTAAACAAAAAGCCCAGTCAGACCTGTATGAACAGAAAAACTAAAAATGCTGGCTATCTGTCTGATAGCCTCTCTCTCTCTCTCTCTCTCCCCCTCTCTCTCTCTCCCCCCCCCCCCTCTCTCAGAAAAACAAAAAAAGGGGGAATACGGTCTCTGTCTGATAGCCTCTCTCTCTCTCTTTCTCTCTCTCAGAAAAACAAAAAATGCTGGAATACGGTCTCTGTCTGATAGCCTCTCTCTCTCTCTCTCTCTCTCTCTCTCTCTCTCAGAAAAACAAAAAATGCTGGAATACGGTCTCTGTCTGAGTGTGTGTGTGTATGCACATGTGTATCTGTATGTGTTTTGTACACATGCATGTGTCTGTGTGTGTTAGTATGTGTCTGTGTCTGTGTGTCAGTGTGTGTGTACATGCACTTGTGTCTGTGTGTCTGTCAGTAAATATGAGCGTGTCTACACACTTGCTCTGGGTGTGTGGGTTTATTTCTAGTCTAAAAGAGGCTCTGGGGAGCAGCCCCAGTGCAGATCAAAGGGACTCTGTGGCTGTGGAGGCTCAACAGAATAGACAGCTTAGCAGCACAGCAACATGTTCCCCCTCATCTTAACTCAACTCAACTCATCTCATCTCACCCCAGCCATATACGCTAACCGCTAGCTAACAACCTCTCCTCTCTGTCCCTTCACTTTCAGTTTTATCTCCTATTTAATCCACTCCAGTGCAAAATCATAAGCCCAGATCAAAATCACCCAGAAACAAGTTGACACCAGCTAACAGCTGTGAAGAAGGCCTATGTAAAGCTGTCAGTTCCATCATATCTATCCGTTAACCGCTAAGACTTACTGTAGCAAAGGGGAGGAGAAGTCACCCCACCCGGCTTCGAACCCGGGTCTCC
>CM050198.1:13269761-13274761 GCA_027475355.1 Coilia nasus
TGGGTGTGCTCTGACTGCCATCCCAATGAGACTGGCTCTTTGGCGTTGCGGTCAGAGCCTCATATTTTGTACCCCGGAGATCTGGGTTCGAAGCCGGGTGGGGTGACTTCTCCTCCCCTTCGCTACAGACTCTTTACTGTAAAATGCTGATGTACATCCCATTTCAACTTTCAATGTTTCAAAGGTCAAAATTTTGTATTATACGACTGTTTACTGTAAAATGTTAATGAATGTCCCATTGACTTTGAATGGGCCACTCCATCGTTCAGAGTTCAAATATGTTCATATAATGACATGTTTGTCTACATGGCAACACTTGTTGTCTTTCTTTCATGTCACTTTGCAAGCAGTCTGTTTATCTATCATAATGGAGTATGAACAATATAAGCAATGAGAAATTTAGTAGCTGGAGAAGTTGCTACGCAACACTTCAACGTTCTATTTCCTCAGTGAACTATTTTTAGCAGCGGAAGAAGCCATGAAGCTGCAACAAAATATTTCAAATATGAAGCTTTTGAAAGTTTCTAACTTTCTAGTGTATTATCGGTTTTTTTGGCAAGTAGTTGTGGGATGAAGTTCAGCGAGGCGGGCATTCTTGTGGAATAAGCCCCTTAATTTAGAGTGATTCAAGACTCCGCCACGAGAATGACTGAACATTGTACCTCAAGAAAAGCCAAGACAAGTGTTCCAGGTTATAATTCACATCTGAGATTGACATCTTTGTGTTTCATCACATCCTCTATGTGTGTCTCAGCATTCAGTCCTTGGTTACCTGGCTGAATGAGGGTTGATTGCTTGGCTAAAGGAACCGGAGCAGCTGGTTGGCTGTGGAGTGTGTGTGTGTGTGTGTGTGTGTGTGTGTGTGTGTGTGTGTGTGTGTGTGTGTGTGTGTGTGTGTGCGCGCGCGCGTGTGTGTCTCCTGCTTATGCATAATTGAGTGCGTGACACTGTTTTAGCCTCCTTGTACAATACCCTTAAGCATCCCCACTGACACGCAGGCTAATTCGGCCAAGACTCTCCAGCCAGGGAGTTCACTAAGGAGGAGCAGCATTCGGAGGGTCCCTATAATTAGGAGCTGTTCTTCGGCTATTTACCAATAGTCTGCTTTACCCTAATGGGGCCTGCTGGAAATGAATGTGAATGGTGTATTCCACACAGGCCATCGCCTGCGGCGAGAACGACTGGAGGGGCGACACAGATCAGCGAAAAACAAGCCGTCTGCTGCTCATTAGCGCTCTCTGGCCACTTGTCATTGTACATTAGCAGCGACAACAATAACCGCTAGGCCAGTGCTAACACTGAAACAGAAGTTTGCTGTAAGACAGGGGTAGCAACACTGTGGCTAGAGCTGGAAATCCCTTGCCTGATGCATCATTACCTTACACTTACTGTAGCTAACGCTCTTATTCAGAAATCGGTAGCACTTTATAATAACAATCCCATTAAGCCTTTATTATGCAATTGTTAACTCTTGGTTAACGTGTTGTTCAGCATTTTGTTAATCTTAACTTGTACATTATTTCTACATTACACTTAGCTGGCACTCTTATCCAGAGCGACTTACAGTTATTTGCAGGGTTTCAGTTTTAGTTCCCGGAGCGGTGTGGGGTCAGATACCTTGCTTAAGGACATTTTAGCCATGGGTAGGGTGGGATTCGAACATGCGACTCTCTGACGTCAAGGCCAACTCCCTCACCACTAGACCACAGCTGCCCCCATGAAGCAGCAAACACCATCTCACAACGTGCCCACCGTAACTGCAGGAAGAATGCCTTGCCTTGTCATGACTGGCCAAATGTACACAAAGGCACTTTTTAAAGGCCATACCAGCTAGCCTGGTAAACCCGCCCCTCGTACTTCATTTCATTTCGTGCAGAGGGTCTGGAACAGAGACCATCAGAAACGCACTACAATTCAAATGTAGCACACAAGGTCAACGTCACAGCTAACAAACACACCCTCTGTTCGCTGATTGGATCGACTGGATTCTGGTCCAGACCCTCTGCACGAAATGAAATGAAGTACGAGGGGCGGGTTTACCAGGATACATACCAGCAGCTTTCAGACCATTTTCCTTCATGCAAAGTATCTGAAATCTCTGCATTGGCATTCTTTTGCCCTATGGTCGCTTCAAACAATCGTCTGCTGCCCGTAGGAAGTGGACCAATAGTGTCTTTCGCCTTGATAAAATTCCTCAAGCATTGTTTTTTGTTCTGGCTTTAAATCTTCAATTTGAAAGCTTGAGTTCAACATCATCATTTTTTCAGCCCAACGTCATCTGTTCGCATTGCCCGTCCACATTCAGAGACAGAGCGAACCAGAAGTTATGTTCATGCTCCCTGATCCAGTTGCTGGAGGTGAATGAAACTGAGCAGAGGCACTAGTCTGCGCTAGCCTGGCTAGGAAATCCCATCTTCAGGAGGCAAAAAAACACATTTGGGTCAAATATGTGGCAGGGTTTTTTTTTTTTACTTTCTGCCAACCCAGAATCTTGACTGTGCCTCAGTGTGGTTCCTGTGTAGTTATACAGACATCCAAGTCTGCAGAAACTAATTTTAGGGAGGAGGGTGAACAATGTCCCAACAACACAAAAATCCGTCAACAACCCACTGGGAGTGACTTTTCAAATGCGGGAGACTCCCAGAGGTCATGGATCGAGACTTGGGATGTCTGCTTTATTTGTGGACCACTAGACATCTCCACACTAAACAGGTTTCCATTCATCCTTTTCAGCAGTTATATATGAAATCTGAGCTGGAACAACTTGCTACTTAAAAAAAAATGTCTCAGGTGTTACAAATATATACAAATAATGCCACTGTTGTGCAGTTTGCTTTACTGACTTGTCATAAATGTTTACAACTGATGATTCAAGTTGAGTTGAATGTTGAGGTTGAGTGACTCAAGATTCTGGAACTTTCCGGTCAGCCATCTGGCTTGGAGATGATTGATTGTGCTCTGTACTGACAAACCAAACCAAATCTTGTTGTGGCATGAAGTACACCATGTTTTTTACTGCCATACGTCTGAGCAGATTGGACATCTAATTGAAAATTCCTCAGCCTTACTAACACACACACGCAAAACCGCAGTGGGTGATGGAGCCGTGATGGAGCCGGATTGTTAAATATTTTAAATAAAGATGGTTAGCACTTGCAAAAGTAATGACGTCGTTAAAACTTAAAATGACGGACTTCTGTGATTTCTTCAGCTTTTTGATGAGGAGTCTTAATGGGAAAGCTGTACACCACATCTGAAGTTCAACTGAGCAAAGAACTGTGTGTGTGTGTGTGTGTGTGTGTGTGTGTGTGTGTGTGTGTGTGTGTGTGTGTGTGTGTGTGTGTGTGTGTGAATTGTACGTTTGGCAGCAGAGACTTAATGAAGCATGGAACAGTATTGAGAACTCTTCAAATTAAACCTAAACACAGACTCTATTGTCTCTGTGTGTGTGTGTGTGTGTGTGTGTGTGTGTGTGTGTGTGTGTGTGTGTGTGTGTGTGTGTGTGACCCCGTATCCCATCTTATTCGTCATGCATCATTATCTTGTGCAAAGAGTCTTTTCAGTCAATTTAAGGTTTATAAACTGATGAAATCTTTAGAAACACTGTTGGAATGATATTTTCCAGCATTTTACAGTTCTAAAAAGGTTGAAAATGAGACTGGACACAGGGATTAAAGTTGGCTAAGGGTGGCTAGTGTAAGGGATAGAGGAAGTCTCCGGACGAAATTCTCTGTTTCTCTTTCTCTTAAGCACACACACACACACACACACACACACACACACACACACACACATAGAGAAAGATTTTGCACAGGGATATCTCCTTCTTTCTCTCTCTCTCTCTCTCTCTCTCTCTCTCTCTCTTACACACACACACACACACACACACACTAAAGCAAGATTTTGCACAGGGATATGTCATTCTCTCTCTCTCTCCCTCTCTCTCTTTCTGTCTCTCTCTCTTACACACGCACACACACACTAGAGCAAGATTTTGCACAGGGATATCTCCTTCTCTGTCTCTCTCTCTCTCTCTCTCTCTCTCTTTCTTACACACACACACTAGAGCAAGATTTTGCACAGGGATATCTCCTTCTCTCTCTCTCTTTCTCTCTCTCTCTCTCTCTCTCTCTCTCTCTTTCTCTCTCTCTTTCTCTCTCTCTTTCTCTCTCTCTCTCTCCTTCTTTCATCTCTTTCATCCTTTCTTCCACGGCTCTCCCCCTAAATAGTGGCTATACTCTTGACACAGCTCTGTCCACTTAAAGGGATCGGTCAGTCAGTCAGAAGTTCAAAAGCTCCCCTGCCATTATCAACTCAGCCTTATGCCAGCTGTCAGACAACCGTCTACACACTCCAAGTGTCTCTGTCTGTGCTCAGCGCGAAAATCCAGTTATCGGGGCAGAAGGGCGGCGGGCCGGCGCAGGAAGAATCGGTCACCATTCACCACCTCCTTACTGCTGCAGCTAACGGGAGGAAAAGAGATAGTCTGACACCGTGCTGTTACCGTCAAACTCACTTTGCGTATCATCTTCAAGCAAACGATTGAGACAACAGGCTAAGGGTACATACAGGGCACACAGAGGAGAAATCTTCACTGCTGCAGGTAGACTCCATGTACAGGGGCACAGCCAGACAGAAAAATTATAAAATGGTTGGGCCCAGAACAAAATCAGGTGGGCCTAGTGCAAAACACATATGGTAGGTTACTATTATTATCAAAACAATCCAATAAACAACTAGAAAAGCACTCAGAGAGTGCAGACCTCTGCCAGGGCAGCTCAGTACCCCCATGCTGTTATTAGAATTGACGATGATCTTATGCTGTACAGCTGTATGTACTGTATGGCCAACAGTATCACCACCAAAATCAAATTACTTTTAAGTTAGCCCATTTTTGACCTACCCTGAAAATTTCATCAAAATCTAACCCCACCCTGCTCCAGGGACTGTAACTGAAACCCTGTAAATATCTGTGAGTCGCTCTGGATAAGAGTGTCAGC
>CM050198.1:13279761-13287261 GCA_027475355.1 Coilia nasus
CGACTTACAGATATTTACAGGGTTTTATTTACAGTCCCTGGAGCAGTGTGGGGTTAGATGCCTTGCTCAAGGGCATCTCAACCATGGGTAGGGCGGGATTCAAACCAACAACCTTCTGATTGCAAGACCAACGCCCTAGGCCACAGCTGCTCTATGGCCTGGTGATCAGATGAAACATGACTGAATGCAGTAGTATGGCCACACAGGAAACTGAATCTAAGTAGGGCAATACACCCCAAATCTTCTGTTTGCATTAACTGAGCAATGATTACCTACAGACATGCCAAGCATTCCACAGCTTTAATGGTTGAACACTCTTGACACACCTTTTTAGCCTAGGTGAACTGATAGAAGCTGTTGATTTTCACAACATATTTTGACTTGAGATTGGTCTATACATATTGAAGCTTATTTATGCATCTCTTAACCAAGGTTAGAAGCTCTTAGATACTTTAAAACCAAACACACGAAGGCGCTTGTTTACTGATACACTACTGATAAACACGTGCAGTAACAAGTCCAGACACGTTTGGAATGAGAAGAGGAACGCACTTATTACTTGTTCTTAATGCGCCACCCTCTGGCTATGTTGTGTCATAGCACTCACAAACTAGGCTGCCACAACAGCCAGTGGCAGACACAAATATTTAATTTAAACAATTATGTCATTTTTTATGCGGAGTTATATCCTCTAGGATGCATATAGGCTCTTCTTTTTAAAATTATGAACTATTAGTAGAGTCATTAGTAGCATTTGTGGGGCTATGAAATATGCCAAAACAAATAGACAAAATAATTGCATTGTCACCCCATAATAATAATAATAATAATAATAATAATAATAATAATAATAATAATAATAATAATAATAATAAAAGCTTCTGTTGATGCCATGCCACATTTGACCTTGTTGATGGTCATAGTCCTGTTCCCACAGCGTTCTACATGTGTGTGGTAACGAGCATGTATGAAATTCTGAACCATAACCCGGGGTCTTTTACAGTCTACACAGTGTACGACATTTCAGCTCGCCCTCGCATTAGCCACTAGCCAATTGAGTCTATTCTGCTGGGATGCGTCATGACGCACTGACAGAATGTGGGTACACGCAGTGCAAAAGTCATAATTATTAGTCTAAACAGTAGGGTAAGTCCAGAAAAGTTCTGTATGTGTAATGCAGTCATTAGGCTGCAGGAACAACGACACACTAACCCAAATACCAGAAAAAAATATGCCGCGGCCTTTCTGATGGGACCCTTCTGAGAGACTTTTGCCTCTATGCTTGTTTTACGAGAGGAATAGCACAGTCTGCAGCTCCCTCTGTAGCTTGTCCCAGAAGGTCCATTCTTATTCCCATTTCCTAAGAAAAGAAAAGACCCTCCCGCGGGGAGTGACGAAGAGGGGACGAACCTAACTTTAGGCTATGATCCGGGATGTGCTTTGTCAAACTTTTTAGTCCACTAAGGGAACGTGACTTGACTGCACTTTCGACTTTTCTTCTTCGACCGTCTGTAAAACTCCATTAAGTTTTCAACAAAGGTGTACAATTCTCGTGTGCACTGTTAAAAATCGTTTTGGGGCGTTTTTTTGGGGATTTGTTTGGGTAGGAAAAGTTCATCCTCGTCCTACTCGCCACTTGAAAGAGTCATTCGCTGTCTTGGGGAAAAGGGACGCGTTAAAGTGACTACATACTACAGTGGAATAATGGGTTAATATTAATTGTATCTTGCTACATTTTCAGCTGTGTTACGCGATTACATTTTTGTAAGTCGTCTCTGAACTCTGTTGGACTTTCGTCGAACGAACGACGTCCCATCGACTGGGAATGCAACAACTCAATCGTCTCTTCTCGGGGAGGCAAACAACAAACCTAAAGTTTACTTGATCTCTTCGTCCATCCTCGGCAAGCAGCTCCCTTTCGGCAGACATGTCCAGCGTCATGCGGAGCTTGGGTCGGTGTTTCCTACCGGCAGATGCGGTTGGAGAGCGAGGAAGTGGTAAAGGGAAAAGTATGGACAGGGACATGTTGCTGGGGCGAGAAGCTCGGCGTCGCAGCCGGGAGATAGACGCGATGCTGGAGCGGGAGAGGAGGGCCACCAAACGGCTGGTGAAGATCCTGTTACTTGGGGCGGGAGAGAGCGGAAAGTCAACCTTTTTAAAACAGATGAGGATCATCAATGGACATGAATTTGACCGCAGAGCCTTGCTGGATTTTCGAGACACAATATATGACAACATACTCAAGGTAACATAGTTACAAAGTCCCGTCGCATTGTTGAGAACTGGTTGCTCTTTCAAACAAACAAAACACTGGCTGAAAGGTTTAGTCTATGATTTTTTGCCTGAATTTATAGGCCAGTTGTGTTTAAAGCAATTTTCTTTCTACTTTCAGACCAGTTAAAACCCCACATTTCGTTTCATCTTTTTATTATTATTCCTGACCCTTGGTTGGGCCATTGTATTCCCAAGGATGTTTTTTCAGCATTGTGTGTGACCTTTTTTTTCCACCAAAGTCAAACTGTACTGACATAATAGTAAGTATGTCGTGAGAAACCTTTCTCAGGCAGGGTAGTGTGTGAGGAGCTCCTGACCCGTGTCAAACCTGTGGAGTTTATCTCCCGTGAGGGGGTGGGCAGCCGACGGGGTTTTCCCACCGACTGTCTAGTAGACAGTGTGCGTCAGCATCCTGCTTTATGTGCCAAACTACAACGGACTCTTTTCTCTATCTCTCTGTGGCCTTGCTTTCACACTGGCTGGGAAATTATCCCCCCCTTCTCTCTCTCTCTCTCTCTCTCTCTCTCTCTCTCTCTCTCTCTCTCTGAAGTTTTCAAAGTTATGACTAATAGACAGCCATTTGTATTGACAAAGCACTTCTTACGTAGATTGAACAAATCAATACAGAATATACATTGTGTAAAACCTTTGCATGAACTTATATTCACACAGATTTTCATAGCGTGAATGATCACACACACACACACACACACACACACACACACACACACACACACACACACACACACACACACACACAGAGGGAGAGAGAGAATTATCCTTCTCACACCCACACTCCCTCTTTCATGTCTGTGCATTTGTCTGAAATGAATATCAGTCTCTCTCTCTCTCTCTCTCTCTCTCTCTCTCTCTCTCTCTCTCTCTCTCTCTCATTTGACCTGCCTTGGTTGAGAAAAAGGCACACAGGCCCATGCATAACCACACTTAGTGCACATTGTGTAGGAGAGGGCAGATTACAGGGCGACAGAAAGCAGCCAGACCAAGATACTATACAAAGGAATCTCTTTCACCCACACATATGCAGTAAGTGTGACACACACACACACACACACACACACACAGACACACACACTCATACACACTCATATACACACACAGAACCTACTAATTTGCTGCAACTTCTTGCCAGAAATGTATGCTTTCTATAAATACCTTGACCCCAATGCCACAGCAAACAACAGTTACCATAAGTTGCATCGGTGCTGTTTGTAAATATGTGTCTCACAATGCTGCCTCACCAAAGGGAAAATACTTTAACTCACCTGAGTGCGAAACCGAGAAAAAGAACTTTCGAAATCTCACGCTAGGGCTGGGCGATATGGACCTAAACTAATATCACGATATTTCTGGGCTGACTGGCGATATACTGTACGATACATATCGATATTTCAAAAACAGGATGAGCAAAGTGTTTCATGTTAAGTTAAGATTGCTCTAAAAGAGCTGTGCAAATGAAAAAATAAACAGTAACATACGCAGGGGTACAGCTGAGTGATCCGAGAAAGCTCCGGCTGTCTGAACAGTGTGAACACATTAGGATAAGTGGTTTTGATAAAGTGGTATTGTATCATTGAAAATATATCGATATGGCGATATAGTGTCAAATACATATCTTCTTTAAAAATATATCGATATTACGATAATATCGATATATCGCCCAGCCCTATCTCATGCTTGTAAGTGTTTTCAGCGTTATGGCAAAGACAACATCTTATTTCCCCCCCAAAAAAAGCAACAAAAAGGACTCGGGATATGTGGCTGCATAAAACTGATGTCAACAGTTCCAAAAGTAACAATAATTTATTTTTGCCCAAAATTGAAGTTACGGTCTTTTGGCTTTGCCCGGCAGAAGGGGATGTACTACTACAAACACCAGCACTTGTTTTCCTCAGTCGGCGGTCTACATCAGGAGGATAATTCTACAAAGCAGGGTTAATGACTTACCTGGGTACATTTACTCGAAGCAAGTGCTAAATCTCCCTGCAGAGGGGTCTTATAGTTTTATTTTTCTAGTAAAAACAAAAGTTTATAAGGTCAGAAGCAGGCTACCCAGAGACCATTTTTATTTACTTTTATAGTGCTGGCCAAACATTAACCCAATTATAGGACCGGAAAAGAAGGCCGCACTAAGCATATACAACATTTTTTCACACAGAAAACACACGTTTTGGGGTTCTGCCTTCACCAGTGTGTCTTCCTCAGTGTCTTTAGAACACACTAAGGAAGGTAGAACGCTGAAACACATCTGTGTGAATAAATAGTGTATATGCATAACAGAGGTGGACAAAACGGATTATGAAAATAAAAGTCCTGCCATGCGTTCCCATTGCCTGAGCTCTTACTACAGGTGACTTCACTACTTATGCCATCTACCTGGCTGAAGAGGTGCGCTAATTAGGATCAGCTGGTTTAGTAATTTGGCTGGAACAAATATGTAGCAGGACTTTTACTTTCTGAACCCCGAATGTCTGCCTCTGATTGCATAATGCAGCCTTATTTTCCTGTCTTGCAAGTAAACAGAAAGACATAGGGCTCTGCTATTAGAAGGTTTACGACTTTGACTTAAACTTATTTGGATCAGCAAATGACCCCCCCAACCCCCTCACCCCTCCACCACCTCGCCACGATCTCTTCACCTCGGCTGTATTGAGACGAGTATTGGTGTCTGAGCGTGCAAGTCTTTTTGATAAGAGGACTGGGACAACAGAATGGTAATCGTGACTGCACATTTCTACTGCTACTTTTCAGAGACAAACAAACAAAAACATATCTCTCCAAATATACTGGCATGGAGGTGGTCTGATTAGCCTCAAGGACGAGAACCCCGACTGAAAGATAACTTGTGTCTGGTTCCCAGAGGGTCATTTTTAAAGAATATTGTGAAACTCTTCCACAGTTTGCGAATTCAGAAGCTTATCTGTTTTGTACATAAAAGGTTGCATCTGTTCCATCAATCAAGGTTGCGATTGTATTTAGATCAAGAAATGATAGGGTTTAAACACTGCTGCCTGAAGTCATCGTTTTTTCGGCACTGACAGTTCTGTAGGTGGTCTTATTTATTTTTGGGATTTTGATGAGGGCAAATAGACAGTGTCCCTTTATGTAACTGTGCATTTGGACACACTTTCACACCTAATGTTCACACAGGCTGCTAAAGAACCCCTGCATTTTAACTCAGCACCGCTGAAAAATGAAGAAACTGTCATTACGATTTTGTGCAGTAGCCTAGTTCTCTGCTGATATGGTTGTAGAGTTGTTCTTTTAGTGAGTGACTGGAAGAAAAGTGTTTGTTTATAGACTTAATCTGAAGCTGTTTTTCCCCCACTTCTTGCTGTAGCGTGATTGTTTAGGCCTTGTAGCATATCAGTCTTTCCTAGCAAAGGAAACTTAGTCATTACTGTCAGTGATTATTCCAGACATCCTCCACAACAGCCATTAAGCAGAACCAGAATTCCTACTAGCATGAAAATTCTGCTTCTGGAATAAAGGCTTGTGTTCCACCTTTGGTGGCGGGCAGGATCTGGCTTGTCGGGTGTTGATTATCTTGTCATTTGGAATCCAAGATTTTTAAATTCCATGATACCACAACGTGGCAGCGTCACAGAGGTAGAAAATCACCACTAATGCAGCCAAGACTGTTTGACTGCAAGCCCAAATGTTTGTTTTTCTTCTTTGAAACTTCATTCTCAACATCCTTGTGTTGTTTGTGAGGGGCCTTTCAAATCCATCTACAGTACATTTTCTTTTTGTATGCCACTTGGCATTCTTTTGTATTCTTCCTGTTTCTTTTCTGGTGTTCTTAAATCGTTGTTTTATTTTTCACTATTCTTTAAATAGCATTCCTTGTGCTGTCATCTTGTTGTTGTTGTACTTCTTCTTCTGTTTTTTATTATTATGACAGTTGCTGTTGTCATAGGCAGACCAAGGTGCGGTACAAGTTGGGCATCTGGTGGGCAGTGCCATGGCAACAAGAAGTGTTGTTATTGTTGTGGGCGTTTTTGTCAGCACCAGGATTAGCATCATATTCAACCAAGTCAGACTTATTTTAGCACTATTTTAGCTAATGTCTGTCTGTGTGTAATATCCATCCATCCATTTATCCATCCATCCATCCATCCATCCATCCATCTATTCATCTGTTTTTCCAACCATCCATCCATCCATCCATCCATCGGAGCATACCGAGGCCTCATTTCCACCGACTTGAGCATGTACAGCGCGTATCCGTATACAGAATGTTTGTAACAAAAGAGAAACCTAAATCAAATCAATATTTGGCGTGACCACCCTTTGCCTTCAAAAGAGCATCAATTCTTCTAGGTATACTTGCATAGAGTTTTTGAAGAAACTTGGCTGACCTCACCCCTGCTTAAAACTTTTGCACATTACTGTATGTATGACTTCAGAGTGGTTACAGATTTTTTATTTTATTTTAAAAAGGTCTTTTGTTATTGACCTATTGCTAAAGTCTACCCGTGTGTCTGTTTGTGGATTTGTCTCTCAGGGCATGCAATTAACCCCATTTTTGACCTACGCTGAAAATTGAATCAAAATCCATCCATAACGTTTTGAGTTATGTTGTTAACTAATGAACAGACTAACAAGCAATCAAACAAACAAAGAAGTGTGGATAATTACATAACCTCCGCTGGCGCTAGGTAATAGTATTGCACAGTATGTGGATAAAAGGAAGGCCGGGATCAAGGGGTTAGACTGGAGTCAGTGTATGTATGTATGAGTTCAGAGTGGTTACAGATTTTGAAAAAAAAAAAAACAGGTCTTGAATTATTGACCTTTTGCTAAAGTCTACTTGTTTGTCTGTCTATCCATAAAACCGATGCTTATTGTTCCAAAAATGACAGTAACTCATTTCCACCCAAAATTAAAGCTACGGTTCGCTATGCTTTGCACATTAGTACTGCTAAGGTCTACCTGTGAGTATTGGATATTGAACAATGAGAGTGATAGTATTGCAGAGTATACAGATATTGCATAGTATTTCAATAACATTAAATATTAATATTGCACAGTAGGTGGATAGAAGGAAGTCTGTAGTTGAGCCCTTAGACTGGAGTCGGTGTATGTGTGAGTTCAGAGTGGTTACGGCTTTTAGGTGAAAAAAAGGTCTTGAATTATTGACCTTTTGCTAAAGTCTACTTGTTTGTCTGTCTATCCATAAAACCGATAAAATGACAATCCAAAATG
>CM050198.1:13297261-13307261 GCA_027475355.1 Coilia nasus
AGACTACACACACACACACACACACACAAACACACACACACACACACACACACATACACACACACAAAGAGAATGAGAGGAAGTGGGGGAGAAGTGTCGGAGTCTTTAATATGTATACACACACATGCGTTCAGAAGAGTAGACTCTTAGTGTATCATGCATACGCATGGTCTCTTACTGTACACACAAACAGAAATGAGTATATAGATCAGAAAGTGGTAACCCTATATGCTCACACACACACACACACACACACACACACACACACACACACACACACACACACACACACACACACCCGTGCACACACAGCACCACTACAATAGCTAACACAGAAATGCAAACATGGCATACAGACTCCAAATGGAGACATGACTACAAATACACACACACACACCAACACCACAGTCTCGCATAGACGCGAATACTCACACACACACAGACACACACACACACACAACAAGAACAGCGTGACATTTCAGGCTCATGCAAACAGCCAGCTATCTGCTTCAAACCCTGGGACGTTATCCTTCCTTATCATTTGTCATTTGGTCCCACAAGTCTGTGTGTGTGTGTGTGTGTGTGTGTGAGAGAGAGAGAGAAGGCAGAGGTCTTCAACTTACAAACAAACAGGCAAGCAAACAAAGGTAGTGGTGGGGTGTAGGGGTGCGGGTAAGAGGAAGTGATATCACAGGAACCGACAACTGCTCTTTGTTTGTCTCTTTAGAATGAGTCAGTGAAATACTTCCTGGACAACTTGGACCGCATAGGTCAGCAGGTGAGTGTGCTGCTAATGGTATATATTTTTTTCTATGCTTGTGAGGACCTTTCATTGACTCCTATTCATATCTAACTAAAGAATGCTTAACTGTGCCCAGAACAAAACAATCCCTAACCCTATCCTGTCAGTAAAGAAATGTTTTGGCACTTTTACTTTTTTCAATAACAACAAAATGGCCAAGAAAACACTATTGTAATGTCCTCACAAGTCCATTTTTTTCTAGTTTTCCTGTTGTTGTGAGGATATTTGGCCCTCACAACCATAGAAATACATGACCACACACACACACATACACATGTCATTCACAGTCAACACATACAGATTAAGCACAAGGTAACAATGACAATTCCAAAATCCTGAGTAATAACCTAAAGAAATAATAACAGCAACAATAACAGCAGTAACAACAACAACAGCAGGCATCCGAGGAATGCAGGTAGGGTGAGAAGTAAGGGACCAAAACAAAAAGCAGGAAATGTGAAGGACACAAAGAATTCCAAGTAGAATACAAAGATAACGTATGTGGAAAAACCCCTTTGAACCATGAGAGAGAGGCTACAAAACAGTTGAAAAAGTTGTTAAAAACTGATTTTCTTAGGCAGTCAAGCAGCCTTGAATGCATTTAAGGGGGCGATATATCACTGTGATAATGTTATATATCATCACTGTGATAATGCTGTGATTTCAAACTGGAAACGCCGATGACGGGCTAAGACCCAAAGCGTTTGTTTTTGAATTTTTTACACGGCCTATATTGTTTTTGGATTATTTATCTGATACAGTTTTTGGAACCATTGAGCCTCTGTGTGCATTCTCTAACCTCCTTGTAATTGCACTGTGATAATGCCACACAGTGGAATTCTAACAACAACATATTTGTGTAACACCCAACAAGCCTGATCCTGCCTGTTATGCGAGGTGGAATAACATGTCTTCATTATGGAGGGGGCTCTTAACAGTAATGGAAGATTGTGATCTGTTTGAGGTTGGCACTGGCAGATTGTCTGCCAAATCACTAACGTTACTTACTCTTTAAGGTTTTACTGGGAAAAACTGACATGGCTCTAAGCCGACACTTGGTGTTGAGGCATACGACGATTGATTGTTTATTCTTATTCCATTTTTTCAATCAATTTATTATTCAATCTACGAAGATTGTTTATTATATTGTCTATTCTAATTGTTAGACAGGAAAAGAGGGCTGTACTATGCATATAAAACATTTGTTCACATAAATAAAATGGAAAGAGACCACATAATGTTCATGTACTTGAATGAAAAAAACGAGATGAAACTAGCTTGTAAAATGTTGGCTGTGCATAGTGTGGCCTTCTTTTCATGGCTTGCAATTGTGTTGACGTTTGGTCAGCACTCTAAAATTAAGTTAAGCCTGCTCCTACCCTTATGAACTATTCTAATTGTTATGAATGTATATTTCCTGACTAGATCTTGAAATAGCCTAGTCTTTGGGGTAGAACTATTAAAAACACACACACACCATCACTAACTTTGACTTTGACTTTGACAGTGTACAATGACATTAACCTAATGGAGAGATGTTTTGTACCAGGTTTTTAGCCAACTTTGCTATTTTCCACCTGTAGTCCCTGGGCAGGTAGTGCAATAATATATTAAAAAAACAGGTACAATATATAGAATACAGGAAAACGTGCATAAATAAAATAAATAAAAAGTAAAAATGTATATGTACGAGTTACTAGTTGTAGGTAAAAGAGAACGTTCCCAACCCAAGACTTCAGAGGTCAGAGGTCAGCACTAACAACACTAAAAAGATTAGTAAAAGCATTAATACTCATCACCTATCTGCCTTCTCCGGCCTTCCCTCAGAACTACCTGCCCAGTCGCCAGGACCTGCTGCTGGCCCGCAAGGCCACCAAGGGCATCGTGGAGCACGACTTCATGTACCGCCGCATCCCCTTCAAGATGGTGGACGTGGGCGGCCAGCGCTCGCAGAGGCAGAAGTGGTTCCAGTGCTTCGAGAACGTCACCTCCATCCTCTTCATGGTCTCCTCCAGCGAGTTCGACCAGGTCAGTGGAGCACACACACACACATGGTCATACATACACACACACACACACACACACACACACACACACACACACACACACACACACACACACAAACATACACACGCACATGCACACACACACGCATGCACAACTCCATCCTCTTCATGGTCTCCTCCAGCGAGTTCGACCAGGTCAGTGGAGCACACACACACACATGGATACACACACACACACACACACACACACACACACACACAAACATACACACGCACACACACACGCATGCACAACTCCATCCTCTTCATGGTCTCCTCCAGCGAGTTCGACCAGGTCAGTGGAACACACACACACACACATGGACACACACACACACACCTCCACACACACACACACACACACACCTCCATCCTCTTCATGGTATCCTCCAGCAAGTTTGACCAGGTCGGTGAAAACACACACACACACACACACAAACAGCTCCATCCTATTCATGGTCTCCTCCAGCGTGTCTGACCTGGGCAGTCTTTCTTACACACACGTGTACGTACACACATAGTAGACACGCACACACTAGGTGTGGACACAAGCCTGGACTTTGACCAGGTCAGCTTTTTAACACGTACACACTTAGTCACTCTTACATAAGAAGGACTACAACCCCCCCCCCCCCACACACACACACATCACACACACACACACACACACCCATACAGACAAACCTGCATATACCCACAAACTGCACGTCCACAGGCTACACACAGACACAACACACACACACACATAGCATAAACACAGACAGAGCCCCATTGTCTTCCCTCCACCTTTCACTCCTCCATGTGCTTCTGAGGAGAAGGGCTTCCCCAACTTGGCCCACACAGCTAGCAACTCATGCTAGTTGGACAAATG
Organism: Coilia nasus; assembly: GCA_027475355.1. Taxonomy (NCBI): domain Eukaryota; kingdom Metazoa; phylum Chordata; class Actinopteri; order Clupeiformes; family Engraulidae; genus Coilia; species Coilia nasus. The sequence continues at coordinate 13,300,980 of CM050198.1, forward strand.
AATGAATAGAATAGAATAGAATAGAATAGAATAGAATAGAATAGAATAGAATAGAATAGAATAGAATAGAATACAGCTCTGGAAAAAAGACCACTGCAAATTTTGGCATCTCTACATGTATGATAGCCATTCCTTTCCAGTGAATTTGGAATTTGGGAAGAAATGTTGTCAGTAGTTTACATAATAAAAGAAAAATGTTCACTTTACTCACACATATACCTATAAATAGTTAAATCAGGGAAACTGATCATTTTACAGTGGTCTTTTATTTCTTTCCAGAGCTGTAGAATAGAATAAGACTTTATTTATCCCTTCGTTTGGGCCCTTCAAGGAAGTTGGGGGGGGGAAATCAAATCCTTTCTGACAGTGTTTTGTTGTTCTGTTGCTCATGTTACGGTTGATTTTCAGACATTTATAAAAAAAAAAAGTAATGGTCCACATACCATTACTTTTGTTGAACTTTCACTTTGTCTCTGATACTGTACATAAGAAAACTGGCATATGCATGATAGTGATTGTGAGTTACTCTAACAACAGCAACCCCATGTGTGCCTAGAAAGGTTATGTGTAGCCTCAGGTACTCCCCCACTGTCCCATCCATCATCTCTTTGTTAGGCAGATGAAACACTGTTGGCCATTAGCTGGACCTATACAAGCCAAAAGCAGACCACACAAGCTTAGTGTGTGGGCTTGGAGAGGGATGGACTGAAGAGACCTTCAACCTCAGAGAGGGAGAGAGAGGGAGAGAGAGGGAGAGAGAGGGAGAGAGAGAGGGAGAAGGGGGGGGGGGAGAGAAAAGGAGAGGGTGAGAGAGAGAGAGAGAGAAAGGGGGGGGGGGGTCCAAAAAAAGATGAGGAAAGAGAGGGGGGACTAAGGGAGAGAGAGAGAGAGAGAGACAGACAGACAGACAGACAGACAGACAGACATAGTAGGTGGGATGAAACAATAGGTCTTGTTTGAAATGTCTGGCTGGCTGAGTGGCTGAGTGGCTGGCCTGAAGCAATGCATTCTGGACTTGACATGCAGATGACAAGAAAGTGATGGGGGGGTGACTGAGATGTAAGGAGAGCAGAAAGACAGAAATGGAGAAAGAATCGAGAAAGACTTTGAGGTAACTTATGCTGAGAAAAAAAAAAAAACGATTGCGATTAACTATGATGAGATTAAAACCCAGACATGAAAGAGGGGAAAAGAGGATGAGAGAGGTAGAGAGACAGAGATAGACGGATAGAGAAACAGAGATGGGCAGAACAGAAAGACCCAGATTGACTGATCTGGGTTGACTTAATTGGACTTTGGGCAACTCTGGTTAATTACATTACATTACATTGCACTTAGCTGATGCTCTTATCCAGAGTGACTTACAGTTATTTACAGGGTTTCAGTTACAGTCCCTGGAGCAGTGTGGGGTTAGATGCCTTGCTCAAGGGCATCTCAACCATGGGTAGGGCGGGATTTGAACTTGTGACTTTCTAATCCCAAGACCAACTCCCTAACCACTAGACCACAGCTGCCACAGTAATTGACTCAATGCATCTGGTGCTCTGGTGGACTTTATTGGACTTTGGTCAACTGTGATTAATTGTAATTATTTAGATTAAGGAAATTATTAACTAATTAATAAATTAATAATTCATAATGAAATTATTAATTAAATACATTAATTAACGCTCGCTCTGGTTGCTCTCGCAGGTTCTTCTGGAGGACCGGCGCACCAACCGGCTGTCCGAGTCCATGGACATCTTCGAGACCATCGACAACAGCAAGATCTTCTGCAACGTGTCCATCATCCTCTTCCTCAACAAGACCGACCTGCTGGCCGAGAAGCTGCGGGCGGGCACCGACATCCGCCGGAACTTTCCGGAGTTCCGCGGCGACCCACGGCGGCTGGAGGACGTGCAGGGCTTCCTGGTGAGGTCGTTCCGGGGTCGTCGCCGCGGCGAACGGCGCTCGCGCCCGCTCTTCCACCACTTCACCACGGCCATCGACACGGAGAATGTCCGCTTCGTGTTCCGCGCTGTGCGCGATACCATCCTGCAGGAGAACCTTAAGGACATCATGCTGCAGTGAGGACTACAAAAAAAGCCACACGGACACAAAAAAACTACAAATACCAGCATGCACCAGCATCACGCTGCAGTACAGCAAGAGTGGAAATCACTACGTGCTTAAATGACATGGCACTTAATACAAGGAACATTGTGGTGCTCATGGTGTTTCTGTCATTCTGATAATAAATACTACAAATCCCAGCATGCCGTTGTCTGGAAAAAAGACTACAGATGCTACAGAGCTGAAATGCTGATTACATATACCAGTGTGCGCCTAAGAATTAGGGAAAACAAAAGTGTTGCAGACTCTACCAGCAATGTCCTTACTAATAGAACGTAAAAGCAGATATCTAAGTGTCTCATATAGCTGCTTAATGCTATAGACAGTAATATGCTTTTGTGGGTGTAAATTGTAGATATTACATTGGAAAATGGAAAGAGACCACAATGTCCATATACTTCAATGAAAAAAAAAGAGAAATCAAAATGAGTTTAACTTGCTTGTGAATAAAAATGGGGCATAATCACTGAGGGCATCAGATCTGGAACTAGGATTAAGCCAAATGTTGATTTTATCATTACTGTGAATTTTTTTAATCTTATTGAGACCTGCCTATGTGGTCCAGTCCGTGCTCTCTGTAGAGTCTGTCTAAAAGAGCACTTACCCTTACATGACTGTGTGAACCTCATGAACTGATTTGCCGCACACAGACACACACACACAGACTAGACCAGACAGACAGACACACACGCACACGCACGCACACAGACACACACACACAGACTAGAACAGACCAGACACACACACACACACACACACGCACACACACGCACACACACACAGACTAGACCAGACCAGACCAGACAGACGGACACACACACACACAGATCAAACAGACACACAAACCAGACAACACACACACACACACACACACATATAACATTGTTTTTTGATTCACTGGTGTTGAGGTCCACCCCTCCCAGGTTGTAGTTATGAGCAAGCTTGCACCTAATTGAGTTATTTTGGTTATGGGCTGTACATACATATAGAGACACACACTCACTGTCTTGCATATGCTCATATCATTACTGGGTACAATCTGTTAAGTTTAGGTTTAAACAAGTTTTCAAACTAAATATAGGTGTCACCATTCTCTCTCTCTTTCTCTCTCACTCTCTCTCTCTCTCTCACACACACAGTCACACTGACACACACACACACACACACTTGTGGTGTTTTATTCTGGTTAGTAAAATGAGCCGACAACTGTTTTTTTTTATTTTTTTTTATTTTTTTAACTTTGACAGGACAAGATGCTGAATACACACACATGCGCACACACACATACACACATACACACACACACGCACACACATGCACACACACACACACATACACACACACACAGACACACACACGCACACACAGTGCAGTTACACTGCATGTCTACAGTAATGAGGACGTCTGGACATATTTTTATCCTTTTTATTTTGTATTCATTCAGTTTTCTGTCACTGGTAATCCATAAGGTGTCCTACATGTGTGTGTGTGTGTGTGTGTGTGTGTGTGTGTGCTGGTGTGCGTGCACACACAAGAGCGTACTGTGTACATGCGCACACACACACACACACACACACACACACACACACACACAAACAAACAAATGCAACACCAGTTTGTTCATGTTCCGTTGTTCATAATCAGTATGTAAATCTTGGGTTCAAGATGTTCTGCTTTGGCTAAACAATAAGTTTGTCATGCCAATAAATCTCACTGTAAAAGAACTGAACTGAGCATGTCTTATTTCACTTCTCTATTGTTCAGTTCATCTATGAGAACACACTTCTCTCTCTCTCTGTTTCTCTCTCTCTCTCTCGCTCTCTCTCTCTGACACACAAGCACACACACACAGACACACACAGCTTCATGCAACATCTGTATCTATCTCTACGTAAAAGACCAAGCAGTGCAACAGCGCACGGCATCAAACCATCTCCCGTCAGCAGCTTTGAGACGTCAAAAACCACAAGCCCTCAGTCACGTCTCTCTTAGGGTTGTGTCTTTGTTTGTTTGTTGTGGCTGATGATTCATCTTTCACTTCCCCCTTTGACTATAGCAGTGCACGTTTGGGCTTGGGGTTGGCTGGCTCACATGGTGAGGTTGCTTACATGGTGTTCCTGAGACAGCACTCTTGTCTCTCGTGTTTGTGAAGTCTGCCCACAGATGTTCCTCCCGGACCCCAAAACAGGAAGGTCAGAGAACAGTCTGTTTTTTTTTTTTCTTTCATTCATGTTTGTTTGTCTTTAAGGGAAGGCTTGCACTTGGCAACATGGCAGGTAAAGGGTCTTCACAGTCAGTCAGGTCTGGCTGGACCCGGTTCTGCTGACAGACATTTGTCAAATAAACTCCAGACCAGACTTTTGTTTTTGTTATTTTTAAATTTACCATTACATTACATTACATTTCGCAGGCCCTTTTATCCAAAGTGATTTTCAACTGAGGAAAATAATCAAGCTACAGTGATCATGTCGGGGCAAAGAGGTATTGCAAGGAGAACACATAGAAAGGAGCAGTTAGGTGTTGGTTAAGCGGTTAGGTAACATATCTTAGGTGCAGTTACGTGTTGGTTATGCAGTTAAGTAACATATCTTAGGCGCAGGTAGGTGTTGGCTAAGCGGTTAAGTAACATATCTTAGGTGCAGTTACGTGTTGGCTAAGCGGTTAAGTAACATATCTTAGGTGCAGTAATGTGTTGGTTAAGCGGTTAAGTAACATATCTTAGGTGCAGTTACGTGTTGGTTAAGCAGTTAAGTAACATATCTTAGGTGCAGTTGCGTGTTGGTTAAGCGGTTAAGTAACATATCTTAGGTGCAGGTAGGTGTTGGTTATTTGGTTAAGTAACATATCTTAGGTGCAGTTACGTGTTGGTTAAGCGGTTAGGTAACATATCTTAGGTGCAGTTACGTGTTGGTTAAGCCATTAAGTAACATATCTTAGGTGCAGTTACGTGTTGGTTAAGCGGTTAAGTAACATATCTTAGGTGCAGTTACGTGTTGGTTAAGCGGTTAAGTAACATATCTTAGGTGCAGTTACGTGTTGGTTAAGCCATTAAGTAACATATCTTAGGTGCAGTTACGTGTTGGTTATTTGGTTAAGTAACATATCTTAGGTGCAGTTACGTGTTGGTTAAGCGGTTAACATATCTTAGGTGCAGGTCTGTGTTGATTAAGCGTTAAGTAACATATCTTAAGTGCAGTAAAGTGTTGGTTAAGCCATTAAGTAACATATCTGAAGTGCAGGTGGATGTTTGTTAAGTGGTTAGGTAACATATCTTAGGTGCAGTTAGGTGTTGGTGAAGCGGTTGACTCTAGCCTACAAAGTCACTTCTGGATCTGCCCCCACCTATCTCAACGTCATACTGAATGCTTACATCCCGTCCAGAATGCTGCGATCCTCCAATACGAACTGCCTGGCCGTACCCTCTCCCAAGACAAAGCGAGGTCACTCCAAACTTTTCTCGGTTGTTGTCCCTCAGTTGTGGAACAACCTACCAGTCCCTACAAGAGCAGCAACTTCCCTCTCGACCTTCAAAAAGCTTGTGAAGACCCTTCTTTTCCGAGACTGCTTAACAAAACCAAATTCTACTAACCATCTCTTTACATAGGTACCTTCGATGTTCTCTACACATCTGTTTGCTATCATGCCCTCCTTTTGTAAGTCGCTTTGGATAAAAGCGTCTGCTAAGTGTAATGTAATGTAATGTAATGTAATGTAACATATCTTAGGTGCAGGTAGGTGTTTGTTAAGTGGTTAGGTAACATATCTTAGGTGCAGTTAGGTGTTGGTTAAGCAGTTAAGTAACATATCTTAAGTGCAGTTACGTGTTGGTTAAGCAGTTAAGTAACATATCTTAAGTGCAGTTACGTGTTGGTTAAGCGGTTAAGTAACATATCTTAAGTGCAGTTAGGTGTTGGTTAAGCGGTTAGGAAAACAGGTAGAGAGGAGCAGGTAGGTGGATCGGTAGGTGAGGTGGGTTAGCAAATATATACAGCTCTGGAAAAAAATTGAGACCACTGCAAATTTTCCGAAAATCAGCATCTCTACATGAATGACAGCCATTCCTTTCCAGTGTCAGTTGAATTTAGAATTTGGGGGAAATGTCCACTTTACTCACACATATACCTAAAATAGTTAAATCAGAGAAACTGATAATTTTATAGTGGTCTCTTA
>CM050198.1:13317261-13357261 GCA_027475355.1 Coilia nasus
GATAGCTGTACCAGTGAATCCAACCCAATGTTCCAGTCGATGTAGTAATATGCAGTGATCAACAGTGTCAAAGGCTGCACTAAGGTCCAGTAACACCAAGACTGATGTTTTGCCAACATCAGAATTAAGACGTATATCATTTATGACCTTAATAAGAGCTGTTTCAGTGCTATGATTGGCATGGAAACCTGACTGAAACTTATCAAAACAGCTATTTGATGTAAGAAAGGCAGTTAATTGATTAAAAAAAAAAAAATTCGATTATTTTTCCAATAAATGGTAAATTGGATATGGGCCTGTAGTTATACCTGACCTGAACTATCAAGGTTATTCTTTTTCAGTAAGGGTTTTACAACTGCATCTTTTAAAGAGGAAGGAAATATGCCAGTCTGTAGTGATGTATTTAGAATCTGAAGTACATCGGCTGATATAAGATGAAGAACAGATTTGAAAAAATTTGTGGGCAAAATATCCAGTTCAGATGTGGAAGAACTGAGATTTTGTACGTTTTTTTCAAGGGTTTCATAGTCAACTAAGTCAAATGTTGGCATTAGGTTGAGGTCCCCTCTCTCTACAGCCAGTGGTTCCAGATTTTGAGCTATTTGCAATTGGGAAGCTATATTCAGTTGTATATTATCAATTTTTCCTTTGAAAAAAGATGCAAAGTCACTGCATTTATTAACCGAGGAAAGCTCAGGAGGCAGCTGTGATGAGGGATTTGTTAACTTCTCAACAGTAGAAAATAGCACACGGGCATTGTTGATATTCCTATTTTTGATGTTAGAGAAGAAGGACTGTCTTGCTTTATAGATTTCCAAATTGTATTTACCCAGCATCTCTTTATGAATTTGATAATGAATCTGAAGTTTAGATTTACGCCACATTCTTTCAGACTTTCTACACTCTCTCTTTAGCAGTTTAACCACTGGATTCAGTTTCCAGGGTGCTTTTTGATTGTCAGTAACTCTTTTGGTTTTTAAAGGGGCAATATTATCCATAATATGTGTCATACACATATTATACACACAGACACACACACCCATGCACACACACACACACACACACACACACACTCTGACGAGACTCTTTAAGGGTGTGCAGAGGTCATGACTCACTGCAGGCTGTGTTTGCATAGACGGTGACTAAGAGGCGTGCGTATGTGGCTGACCTGGGGTCAGCCTGAGGGCTCTGTAAACACAGACGAGACACAGCCTCCGGTCATCAGATTCACACTCTCGTGTGTGTGTGTGTGTATGCTTGTGTGAGTACCTTTAAATGCCTCTGAATATGTGTGTACTTCTCAGTTTGTAAGTGACAGCGAGTGCCTGAGAATGTGTCATCAGATTCACACTTGTGTGTCTGTGTATGTATGTGTGTGTGTGTGTGTGTGTGTGTGTGTGTGTACCTTTAAATGCCCCTGAATATGTGTGTAGCCTACTTCTCAGTTTGTAAGTGAAAGTGAGTGCCTGGGAATATGTGTGTACTTTTTAGACTGTGAGAAGATTCTCATTCATCCTGGTCATGCTACGACTGTACTTTTTACAGTACATTGGTCCCTCGCTATATTGCGGTTTACCTTTCGCGGCCTCGCTGTTTCGCGGAGTTGTTTAGTGCATGCAATCTCCTGTACAGCAGCAGAATGCGCTCAGCTTGTAAAATTTACATAAATCTTCCACCGCTAGCTGTGTGACTCTGAAGTGCTGTATGTTTGCAAGTGTGAACTTTGCCCGTCTGAGAAAAGTGAATAAGTGTAGTGAGGGGTTTTACAGCTTTAAAACATCTATAATAATTGTAAAAAATAAAGCTGACTACTTCGCGGATTTTGCCTATCGCGGTACGTAACTCCCGCGAATAACGAGGGACCACTGTATATGCTTTTTCTATATCAACAGCATTCTGGTTTTTAGTTGTTCTTTTGGATGTATTCACTGGGTAAGTAGTTTTTGTCACACCCTCACATTCACATTCCAAGGACACTACATACATACACACACACACACACGCACACACACACACACACACACAAAACACACACACACACACGCACGCACACGCACACACACACACCTGATCTTCCCACTTATCACTCACAGTAAGCCTTTTGCTGTCTGATGACTGTATCAGGTCCCATACATATCTTGAGTATGGGTGAATGTAACCCTCAAATACATTGCGTATGGTGCTTAGAAACACTGTTTACAGTTGTGCTCATAAGTTTACATGCCCTGGCAGAATTGAAGATTTCTTAACCATTTTTCAAAGAATAATTTGGGTAGTTTCTGTTGTCATTGAGATTTAAATAAAGTAAACACAGGTGTTTGACAATAAATGGCTTCAGCCAACCACCAACCATGAGTGAAAAAAATTCTGCCAGGGTATGTAAACTTATGAGCACAACTGTACATTAACGTGTCTGTATGTGGCACATACATAGAGAAGGAGAAATTCAGTATAAAATGAAGCATAGAAGGCTAGCATAGTTTTGCTCCTCAGCAAACATACCAGCTTGTTATCATGTTTTAATAGTGACAATAAAAGGCATTCTATTCTATTCTATTCTATTCTATTCTATTCTATTCTATTCAACATATCCAAAGTTAATTTAACACAGAGTTTCTCCTTCAAGTTGTTGTCCATTTACTTTGTGTATAACCAGTCAGTAAACAAACTGCCCGGGGACAAATTCCTTGTAGGCCTGTGCATAAACACGCCTGGACAAATAAAGCTAGTTTACGATTTATTCATCTGATAGATCTGATTAAGTTGAATCCAGTCATGGTCACAAGTCTTCCAATGTTGAATTTTCAGCACGACTCATAAGGATCATGGTCCATTAGGAGTTGAGTTTGGCTGTAACCAAGCGGCAACGTTCCAAGTCAAACAATGAAGCCAAAACTCAATGTTCTAAAGTTGTATATATATATATATATATATATATATATATATATATATATATATATATATATATATATATATATATATATATATATATATATATATACATGTATATGTAAATTGCTCAAATTGCTTATATAAATGTCAATATACTTGGCCAATAAAACTAATTCCAATTCTGATCCTTCTTGTTGGAAGCGTATATGTTTACCTGTATGTCTTATGTCTATTTACTGTTGATCTCTGTATACACTTCATGTCCATGAGTGTAGCTGTGTGTTTGTGTGCGTGTGTGTGTGTGTGTGTGTGCGTGTGTTACTAGTTTACCAAATTGCACATTTGGTGTCTGGTGAAATGCAATTTCAGTCCTCTGTGTAATGCATGTTACATAGTGAATTGACAATAAAGTATACTTTGACTTTGACATTGACAAAGACAAATTCACACAAGTTCACAAGTCCTGCAAAATTATATCTTTATTCTTGCACTTGCATTCAACTATAACACAGTGACATATATCACAGTGGGGCAGATCATACTTCCTTTTTTTACGCAGGCTAGACAAAATGCTACTGGGATTTTATGTTTTGTTCAGGTACGTGCATGACCCAGTATCAGGCTTATCAGACATACTTTCAAGACAAAAATGTTATTCTCTTATGCAATACTGACAGTGCTATTACTAGTTTGACCTTGCATACGTGTGTGTGTGTGTTTTTTTGAGTACTGTACACACACACCAGGTGTGTGTATGGAAGACAGGAAGAGAGCAAGAGAGTGTGTGTGTGTATGGAAGAGATTGTGAGTATGTATGTATGTATGTATGTGTGTGTGGGTGGACCTGTCTGTATGTCTGTATGTTTGTGTGTGTGTTCTTACTGGCAGTCCAGTGTGTTGTGCGTATGGAAGACAGAGCGATAGTGTGTGTGTAAGTGTGTGTGTGTGTGTGTATGTCTGTGTGTGTGGTCAAGTAGCAGTCCAAGATGTTGTTGTCGCCCTGCCACACCACACTGTGTGTGTGTGTGTGTATGTGTGTGTGTGTGTATGTGTGTGTATGTGTGTATGTATGTGTGTATGAATGTGTGTATGAATGTGTGTGTGTGTGTGTGTGTGTGTGTGTATGTATGTGTGTATGAATGTGTGTGTGTGTGTGTGTGTGTGTGTGTGTGGTCAGTAGCAGTCCATGGCGTTGTCATCACCCTGCAAAACCACATTGTGTGTGTGTGCTGTCAGTAGCAGTCCACGATTCTGGCACTGCCCTACCACACCCCAGAGTGTGTGTGTCCGTGTGTGTGTGGTCAGTAGCAGTACACCATGTTGTCGTCACCCTCTCACACTACACTGTGTGTGCGTGTGTGTGTGTGTGTGTGTGTGGGCAGTAGCAGTCCACAGCATTGTTGTCGTCCTGCCAAACCACACTGTGTGGGTGTGTGTGTGTCTGAGTGTGTGTGTGTGTGGTCAGTAGCAGTCCACTGCATTGTCATCACCCTGCGACATCACACTGTGTGTGTGTGTGTGTGTGTGTGTGTGTGCGTGTGTGTGTGTGGGTGTGGTCAGTAGCAGTCCACTGCGTTGTCATCACCCTGCCTCGCCGCGACTAAGATGTCCTCCATGAGCGATCGTGGCGACGCCATTGCATGATCGCTGCTCTGCGTCAGCGCCTCCCTCATGCCCTCCAGGTCCAATCGGCTCATCACCTCCCTCAGGCTCACCTCCCCTCTCGGCCAATCGCCTTCCGGCCTCCCCTCTCCCGACCAATCAGATTCTCCCACGACGACAACCCCGCCTTCCTTGCACTTCCTCAACAAGTCCTCGCCCCACTGCTGGCTCTGCAAGTGAAACGTGGGCGTGTCCACCCCGGTCGTTGAGCCCTCCTCCCCCTCCTCCTCGTGACCTTTGACCTCCATGACCTCTCGCAGCTTGAGCAGGAGCTGACAGGCCTTTTGGGCGACCGGTCTGTCGCAGTCCAGCAGGCCTTTGAAGAGCACGCAGAACGTCCCGTGCTCGTGGAGTTTTTCCAGGGCCTCCGCTAAGGTCGGACACCCGCTCAGCGTCTGGTCCATCAGGGTGTCCGCCAGCTCCAGGGTGTGAACTTTGACCTCCCAGTCGAAGTCGTCGATGCCCAGGGTGAGCACGCCGGGCAGGGAGTGCTGGAGGCAGGCGAGGGGGCGGGGCGCCGACTGCCAGCCAATGAAAGCTTTGATGACGGCGCGCCGCGGGAAGCCCTCGGTGTCGTCGGACAAGATGGCCACCAGACGGGTCAGGACGTCCCCCTACAATGGGGACACCAATCCACACACGGGGGTTACACCAGGGTTAAGACATGGCACATTTCAAAACCTTTCACTGAATACAGTTATTACTGCAAAACATATATTTATACAGTTTGAGAAACAAACATCTTGAGAAGCATAATAACATCTAGTACTAATACCAGATTGGACAGAACAGACAGTGAATAAAGGAAACTGAATACAACAGAAAAGGTTGGTGACTCTAAAAGCATAATAATGACACCTCCAATTAGTTAGTGAAAAGAAAGGAAAGATCTGACAAGATTTGTCTCTCTGACAATAAATATGAGATTCACTCAGTTGAAAATGTGGTCATAAATGAGGAGACCAAGGGCAAAACAGGCATGGTCACAAAATGCAGAAACTGAGAAAACATAATTCATAGGTTTAATTTTTGATTTTATTTTATAAGTAAATGCTATTTTAAAATGCTTCTAACTCGAGACTATGCTTGTTTATTCACAGGACCACATTTGAAAAAGCTGGGGTTTCAGTGCAACTACTGATTGGGGAATTAATGTGAGAAATGTGATTTTGTGACTATGCCCATTCTTCCTGTGGACTCCTCAAATAAGATGACATAAAAACAAACACTTTCACTTATACTTCTTACATAGGTATTATTATGTGTGTCATTAAGCCTTATGCCTTATGCCATATGCCGTGTCATTATGCCATATGCCATATGCCATATGCCGTGTCATTATGCTAAAAGGCCTCATGAGGGCACACATAGGCTTTTTTAACTAGTCCATTCTAGGACGTCACTTTACCTAAAGACATTTTAATGAAGGAGTGCATTGGTCTGAAAACCCTTTTTTTGTAGACAATTTGTTACATTGAACACAAGACCACCCAAACCTAAAAATTCTAACATTTTTGTGGACTGAGCACGGCAAATTTTGTTTTGACAAGTTTCATAAAGTATCAAATAAAGTGCCCATACTGTGAGTGTAAAGTCCCTCCACTCACCCCCCGCCAAGTCGCAAGATTGCGTCAGCACAGAGGAAAAACAACAAAAAAAAAAAACAAAGCAGCAGCTTACCGTCAGGCTGTCGGGAGAGTTGGCGTTGAGCTCCCCCTGGTGGTGGGCTGCGGTCACTGCCTGTCCCAGAGCGCTGACGGCACTGGCTCTGACGTAGCCCTCTGAGTCATCCAGGCAGGCCAGCAGCAGAGAGACGATACCACTGCCCCACAGAGCAGAGCTCAGCGCCACACAGTCTGAGGCACAACATCCATGGATAGACAGACAGACGGACGGACGGACAGATAGATAGACAGACAGACAGATGTATGGACGGATTAGAAACAGATGTAGGTAGATGATAGACATATGACATGACAAATACATATGACAGAGAGAGACAGGAAGAGACAGAGATGGAGAGAGAGGCAGAGAGGAGGCAGAGGGAAAAAGAGAGAGGCAAAGAGGAAGACAGAGAAAGAGGAAAAGAGAGAGAAAAAGGGAGAGAGAGGAAGAGATGGACAAAAACAAACAGGAAGACAAACAGAGAGACATGAAAAGAGAGAGAGAGTGAGAGAGAGAGAGAGAAAGAGAGAGAGGAGGGAGAGGGAAGGAGAGAGAGACAGAGAGAAAAACAAACAGGAAGACAGCAGAGAGAGACCTTAGAAGAGGTTACTTTGACAGCTTTATGTTCCTCGATGTTGGTGTTAGCCACAATGGAAACAGCGTAACCAAAATGTCTGCCATGGTGGCAGCAGAGTTCTCTAACTCACCTTTAGAGTTTAAAAACTCACCTTTACAGTTCACTAACTCACCTTTAGAGTTTAAAAACTCACCTTTACAGTTCACTAACTCACCTTAAGAGTTCACTAACTCACTATTAGAGTTCACTAACTCACCTTTAGAGTTCACTAACTTACCTTTAGAGTTCACTAATGCACATTTTGAGTTCACTAACTCACTTTTTGAGTTTACTAACTCACTTTTACAGTTCACTATCTCACATTTAGGTGACACTAACTCACCTTTACAGTTCACTAAGTCACTTTTAGAGTTCACTAACTCACCTTCAGAGTTCACTAACTCACCTTCAGGTGACACTAACTCAACTTTAGAGTTCACTAACTCACCGTTAGAGTGTACTAACTCACCTTTTGAGTTTACTAATTCACCTTTACAGTTCACTAACTCACCTTTTGAGTTTACTAACTCACCTTTAGAGTTCACTAACTCACCTTTAGAGTTTACTGTGAGCTGCGTGATGAACTCCAGAGTGGAGTCCCTCACCTCCCAGTGCACGTCACACACACGCTTCATCAGCGCCGGGAAGAGATCTAACACACACACACACACACACACACAGACACACACACACACACACACACACACAAAGAGACATGCACAAGCACACTTATTTGTAAAATGAAATATTCTTGATTTGACCTCTTGTCTTAGTTGGACTTTGCACTGTGGCGTGTAGTAGCTCCTAACACACACTAGGCACTTACTTGTTTATAAAACATTGTTGCCTCACCATACTGTTTCATACTTAGTTAAGATAGTATACTGCCATGCGAAGGCAAAAGGCCGTAACTTCGATTTTGGGTGACTGTACAAAATTAAATGAAGTACGAGGGACTGGTTTACTAGCCTGGTAAACCAGCCCCTCGTACTTCCTTTCATTTTGTACAGAGGGTCTGGACCAGACAAATCGCCAGAAACGATTTGTTGGAGGTGTGGACTCTGCTGAAGTTTAAAAAAAAGTGCCTCTGCTTTTACCCAATCGCTAACGTCTGGTCGTCACGTATGCAATTAGCCTACCTACGCACTACAATTCAAATGTAGCACACAAGGTCAACGTCACGGCTGACGAACACACCCTCTGTTCGCTGATTGGATCAGTCTTGCTGGGACTTGCTAAATGACCCTCAAGAGATTCCGGTCCAGACCCTCTGTACAAAATGAAATGAAGTACGAGGGGCGGGTTTACCAGGCTTAGGGCTCATTTCCACCGCCTTGACCGTATTCAGCGCGTATCCGTGTACAATAGGTTTGTATAGGGACAGAATACGCTCAGATCACGTGTGCGGTGGAAATGGTCTAATCTGTTAACGTGCATTCTAAACGAATACGGACAAAATACGGGCACGCGCTGAATACGCGGAGTGTTTGGTGGAAATGAGCCCTTAGGCGTATGTGCAGTGGCAGTTCATTCCACAGCTTAGGAGCGACCACTGCAAAGGCCCTGCCACCCCTGCCTGCTTTTTTAGCCTGGAGGGATGGGTACTATTGTGCAGCATAGGTAGCATTGTGGCATCTAGCCTGGTAGCTTCCTAGCTGTGGATTAAAAAAAAGAGGCGTGTGCTTACTGTGAGCAAGGAAGTGCGTCTGGTCTGAGGAGTCAGGAGATTGTACACAGATCCATTTCAGTAACGCCTGAAGGGCTTTCTGTAGCACCTGCAATACACACACACCCACACACACACAGACACACACCCACACAGATGTGCACAAGCACACACACATTTTTTTAGTTCCTGTAAGTAATTCATGCATGCTGCAGTAACATCCACACACACATGCACACACACACACACACACAGTTAACAAAGGACCAAAGTGCCTTAGAAAAGGAGAGGCATGCTACTCTCTAATACACACAGACACATACACACACACAAACACACACACACAGCTAGAGCTACAGTAGACACAAGCACAAGTGCAAATAGTGCAGCCAGCTCTATATGCAGGCATGCCAAATGTGTTTACCACAACACCCACAGAACACACGCCTGAAATGAAACTCCTGCTAGCTTTCTTTGTGCAACTCTGCAATTGATGAACTGATATATGAAGAGCTCAGTCACAAAACCAACCACAAAAAGTCAATTTGCGATGAATTTACAGAAATATATTTATATAATTTTGACACACTTTATTATTAGTCCACCTTCATTTGGATCGTTTTGGCTTGATTTGTATTTACTTGATAATAATCAAATTTACATAGGTGCCTTCGATGTTCTCTACACATCTGTTAGTTATTATGTGCTCCTTTGTGTTAAGTTGCTTTGGATAAAAGCGTCTGCTAAGTGTAATGTAATAATGTAAAAGACAGAGATTACTTGCACATTTTTATTAAAACAACTTTTTTGCACATTTCTAAAACAGGACTTAGGGGGGGGGTTGCATCTGAACTATTGATATATTAGAACAGCATGCCAGAGATGACTTAAGGAGGACGTACCGTGGGGTCAGAATCTGGGTTCTCGAGGTACTGGAGCAGGACGTCTAGAACCTCTTTCCTGAGTCCTTGACTTCCTGAAAAACACAAAATCAGCTTGACTGGGTTAAAACACTGAAGAAAAAAGGAAGTGAAAATCGAAACATGACGTATTGAAAAAAACAATAAAAAGACCATTTTGTTCAGCATCATTAAGATAACACATAAGACAGCACATAAGACTTTCGAGCAACACTAAAGTACTTTTCCTCTTGCCACGTTGTTCACCCAAGTTGATGAACAACTGAAATTATTTTGGAAACATTAATTTAATGTTGAAAAAGCTACTTAGCGTTGCTTTAATTTACAGGGAGTCTGACAGAGATGCAAAGTCATGTGACCTACCCTCACATGAACTGAGGCTGATCAGGGCATCCAAGCCACACCTCTGGACCCTGCTGCAGCCAATCAGATGAAGGAACGACTTGTTGTACGCCATGGGGGAGGGGCTTTGCCCGAGGCACACCTTCAGAAGCTGCAACACCGCGCCAGTGACTGACTGAGCAGGGGCGTCCACAAACAGGGAATTCTGGGAAAGATGCCTTCAATTTAATGAAATACATGATTGTATTTGGACAAAAATGTTACTATTTACAGAACTCTTTCTTATTCTTGTGAGTTCCTTTAATGGCAAATAGCATTACGCTCCTTCTTACAAATGTATCTGTTTAAAACAACATCAGTGTACCACTTCATTAATTAAGTGAACCAACCATATACTATATTATGGACTATGGTTGTATCTAATTTCATAAGTAGTAACTATGTGTTATTACCATAACTTGTTTTAGTGACAAGTACCAACACATGTTTGCATTGACAAGTACATAGAACAACATAACGTTATGAGTTACACTGTACCTTAGGGTTGTTATATATAGTGTAAATGCAAAATAGTATATTACTGCATGTAGATACACTGCAAAAGTAACTACACTAGTACATGATATTACACACTGTTACAAAGCTTGTACAACTGAACCTAACTAGGTAGATAAAAGTGACACTGTAAAAAAAATCCTGTGTTTACCATGATTGCCAAATCCATCTCTACCTAATTTGGGGGGGGGGGGGGGGTGGGCAACACACAAAGACAACATACCAACAAAGTGTAACATCTCATTTGGGCAACTGTGGCCCAGTGGTTAGGGAGTTGGTCTTGCAATCGGAAGGTTGCTGGTTTGAATCCCGCCCTACCCATGGTTGAGATGCCCTTGAGCAAGGCATCTAACCCCACACTGCTCCAGGGACTGTAACTGAAACCCTGTAAATATCTGTGAGTTGCTCTGGATAAGAGGGTCAGCTAAGTGTAATGTAATGAAGTTCATTTCACAGTTCCTTTTTTAGTGTATCTAGATGTAACGACATGTAATATTATGTACAGTAGTTACACTGTACATAGCTAACACTAACCCTAACCCTAATACATAATTACATAATGGTGGTACACTGTACTTCATTCTGTACTGTAACAGGGAGAGTAAAATGAAGTGTAACCCAACAAAGCCTTGAGATGCCTTACAGAGAGACTGAGCTCTGCCACGCTGCTGAGGGACAGGGACAGCAGAGAGATGCACATGGACTTCTGGGATAGCTGCTCACTCAGCACAGGCTGCCAGTGGTTGAAATGCTCCGCGTCCCCTGTTTCTGTTCGTAGGGGGACCAAAAGGCACATTTTAGAACTACATATGACACATAACGTGCAAATCAATGTGTGCAAATCAACGTAACCTGTGTTACTGTGCTGAATGCTTTGCTTAAATTGTATGTCATTTCAGTATGTATGTGTGGTGTATGTTGATTAATGTATATAACAATAACTTCTGTCACTGTTGGCCACTGCGAATATGAGACAAAAAAAGATAGTAGAAAGTTATGTCCATGTTTACTGACATTCAAAATGTGGTCTACCTGCCTGGATATTAAAAGGTTACACCCATGTTTACTACCTGTGTGAGAGGGGCATTTAAAGTGTGGTGTACCTGAGCCAAGGTGCTGTGACTGTGTGGTCTACCTGAGCCAAGGTGCTGTGTGGTGTACCTGAGCCAAGGTGCTGTGACTGTGGTCTACCTGAGCCAAGGTGCTGTGTGGTCTACCTGAGCCAAGGTGCTGTGACTGTGGTCTACCTGAGCCAAGGTGCTGTGACTGTGGTGTACCTGAGCCAAGGTGCTGTGTGGTGTACCTGAGCCAAGGTGCTGTGTGGTGTACCTGAGCCAAGGTGCTGTGTGGTCTACCTGAGCCAAGGTGATGTGTGGTCTACCTGAGCCAAGGTGCTGTGTGGTGTACCTGAGCCAAGGTGCTGTGTGGTCTACCTGAGCCAAGGTGCTGTGTGGTCTACCTGAGCCAAGGTGCTGTGTGGTGTACCTGAGCCAAGGTGCTGTGACTGTGGTTTACCTGAGCCAAGGTGCTGTGACTGTGTGGTCTACCTGAGCCAAGGTGCTGTGACTGTGTGGTCTACCTGAGCCAAGGTGCTGTGACTGTGGTTTACCTGAGCCAAGGTGCTGTGACTGTGTGGTCTACCTGAGCCAAGGTGCTGTGACTGTGTGGTCTACCTGAGCCAAGGTGCTGTGACTGTGTGGTCTACCTGAGCCAAGGTGATGTGTGGTCTACCTGAGCCAAGGTGCTGTGTGGTTTACCTGAGCCAAGGTGCTGTGTGGTTTACCTGAGCCAAGGTGCTGTGACTGTGTGGTGTACCTGAGCCAAGTTGCTGTGACTGCAGAGGAGAGCCGGTGATGAACTCCAGGGGCTGGAGAACTATACCCACAGCCATCTTCTTAAGAGTCTCGGAGCTGAGAGAGATAGAGAAAGAGAGAGAGAGAGAGAGAGAGAGAGAGAGAGAGAGAGAGAGAGAGAGAGAGAGAGAGAGAGAGAGAGAGAGAGAGAGAGAGAGAGGGGAAGGGAGAGAGAGGAAGGGAGAGAGAGACAGAGAGGGACAGAGAGAGAGGGAGAGAAATGGGTTAAGAAAGAGGGAGAGAAAGAAAGAGAAGAGGAGAGAGAGAGACAGAGAAAGAGAAAGGGAGAGAGAGAAATGTGACATCCAAGCATCAACATGGGGCAGTCATTGGCTTGAGAGAAGCAGAGGTTGAATTTCGTTGTGTGCACTGTGTGCTGTGGTGTTATGTGTGATCACAATGACAAATGGGAATCACTTCACTTTTCACTTTCAAAATCAAATCTTCAGGTTTTAAATGAACATCACAGCGCACAGGTCCAGTGTGTGTGTACATACCAGTTCTGCAGGCGTGTGATGGCTGAGGCGCACTGGATGGCAATCTTGGGGTCATCCACTCTCAGGGTTGCTCTCATCAGCTCCTCCACTCTGGCTTCTGATTGGTCAAACAGCTCAGTCCTTCAAATAACAAAACACGAACGACAAGGTTTTATTTGCTGCATACACACACTGACAAAAGGCCATCAGACCATGTTTGAGGTGTGTAAAAAAGTAACAGAGGTGTGTGTTTGAGGTGTGTTAAAAGGAAAGGACAAGTACAATCCATCTTCTCCAACCCTTTTTGATACGCACTACCAATAGGAAAGAGCTGTGCTTGAGAAAATAAGCCCTGCACCTGAATGCCCTTACTAGCCGCCTGCATAGTAGCCAAAAATGAGGAAGCCACGACCTAGAACATCCGAATACCTTAATAAGCTTTCAGTAGTAGGCGAAGCCGGGCCAAAAGTACCCGGATGGCTTGCTATTTCTGGTAGTATTTTGCAGTGTGCAAGCGAATTACACTACGCTATCCCAGAAGTCACCGGGAGGTTGAAAACTGTAGAAGAAGAACCAAAAACTTCCCGCTCATTAAAAGTAACCAAGATGGCGGAGACTCCGGTCGCTTGTCTGACAGTGTACAAATGTGCACTTCAGTAAAATAAAAGCCATGTAAATAGTTGTTCACGTCACAAATGCACATAAATGTTGAGGTTATCTGATAAAATGCAGCTAACCGTTTACTACAAGCTGGCAAAATCATGACGTTAATGTAAACATCCGGGTCAGAGGACGGGCAAGATGGCGATGTCCTAGTACTTCTGAATTGTACCTGCTACTGGCTAGTTTGCTACGTAGAAGCTACTACTGTAGCGGTCGAGTGGTAAGCACTGCATAGAACGCAGTGCCTACTAAGGTTTCGGACGCAGGGAAGGTGTACTATTTGTACACATACTGCACCACATACACATAATGGAAATGAAATGAACTGCAAGTACTTGAGCAACAGAGCATGAATTTATGTTCTATGGCAAATGCACATGAACAATTACTTATTTACTAATTTAAAAACAACAACTACAACAACAACAACACAATGAAATCATTTTAGCTACATTTTCACACACCTGGCCAAAACAAAATCCTAACTAAAATAGAAAGTTAGTTTTGCTTACAACATACAGCTATGAAAACATCCAAAAACTCTTAATAAGAAATAAGACAGCTGGACAGCTAAATATATTTGAAAATTCCGCTGTCCTACGTACGTGGATGCTGCCTGTAACACCTCCATGACGGGCAGGGAGATGTTGTTGGTCCTCCCTGCCTCCAGCAGTGCCTCCAGCGGATGGAGCGCAGCCCTCCACACGCTCCCCAGCAGAGGAGCTCCGCAGCCGGGCAGACTGAGGGCCAGCAGCCTCAGAGCCTGAAGCACGCGGAAGTGCTCGTGTGAAGCGAGTGCTTCCTCTATGTGCCCCACGATCTCCATTGTGACTGCGCTGCACTCTGGAACGGTATGGCCAGTCTGCTCTGTGATTGGCCGATCATCCTCATTCTCTTCAGCTGTCTGCCCTGTGATTGGCTGATCCTCTCCATTCTCTTCAGCTGACTGCTCCATGATTGGCTGGTCGTGCCCATTCTCTTCTGCTGCCTGTTCTGTGATTGGTTGATCATGCCCATTCTCTTTAGCTGTCTGCTGTGTTATTGGCTGGTGCCGGAAGTTGAGAATGTGAGCAAGGAGCTGATTGGCCGCTGCTGCAACAAACAGACTCCTGTCACACTGTAACTTAAGGATGAGTCTGGTGAGGCCTGGAAGAGAAAAATGGGACTTATGGGACTTGAGGCATACCTTGTGAGAAAATAGAGGTGTGTGTGTGTGTGTGTTTTACGCAGGTATGTAATTCTATGTGAATAGATGTCTCGTCTGAATATTCCTGTACCACACTGTACCCACCCATGTGGTGTACTGTTGTTCGGACAAGATTCTCCAAAAACGTCACTATTTCAAGTCCAAAAGGTGTTGCTTTAAGCCAGCCACTAAGCCAGCCAGTCAATTCAAATAAGCCCTCTGTATGTGTGTGTGTTTTACGTAGATGTATACGTCTATGGGTATGTGTGTGTGTGTGTGTGTGTCAGAGGTGTCAATGTCAGCTTCAGAAAGTAAAGCTGTATTCATGTATTCATGTATTCCTTCTGCCTGTACACTGTGTGTGTGCCTGTCACTCACCGCTCTCGCTGATAAAGAGCATAGCTTGGCCATGCTGCAGCATCCCCCTCAGCCCCAGCAGCCAACCGCAGCGCACCGATGCCTCGTCCCACTGCACCTTCACGGCCCCGCCCTCGCACGCGAACGCCCCCCTCACCACGCCACGCTCCTACCGGGACACAATACACCACACCAACCGGCCAATCAGTGATCAAGTTACTGACGGGCACATTTGTGACAACATAACAAGTGTGCACAATTTAGTGACAAAAATACATCATGTAAGTACAGTACAACACTACTACATGATATTACATGTTGTGACATAGGTTGTACCACTGTACCTCATTAGGTAGATACACTGCAACAGAGTGTTACCCAAATTTGCAACAACATAATAACTGCAAAATTCAACTTTTAATTCTGCATCCAGTTTGTTACTTCAGTTTAGAATACAGCTCAACTTCAAGAACTGAATTGAAATTTGGATAATACTTTATTTTATGGGGTTGGTGTTACAATATAATGTATTTTGTAACAACAATCATGTAAGTACAACACTAGTACATGATAGTACATGTTGTTACACAGGATGTACCACTGTGTCTAATTAGGTACATACACTGTAACACAATAAAAAAAAAAAGTGTTATCCACATTTGAAAGTCAGTCTCAACACAGTTCTAAATGTATTCAATCCTGAAGCCTTTTTGTGTACCCTACTTTCCTTCCAGTGATACACTGAGCAGACCTTAATTTAAACACAACATGAATATTTCATTGCTGCATAGCTTTTAAACCAGTGTCATAAAAATGTTTTGAAGAGGTGCAGGGACTTTTAATGGCACAGCAAAGCACTCATAAACATTGGGGAAACACTTATGCACCATTTTTTTAAGTGAAGGTTTCCCTGGCTAATCTGGTTTCTGCATACAGCTGAATCCACTGCTGCACTGCCTAGAGTCTACTGTTGACTCACGTCCAAACGGCCGAATCCCTTCTCAGTGGCAGCCAAGAGGCCAGTGAGTTTGAGGGCGAAGGAGAGGATTATGGGATCTGCGGTTTTTGAGTCAAACATGCCGGATAAGAACTCCAGTAGGGACGGCTGCTTGTCCAGAAGATTTCGGTCATCATCTACAAGATCAGACGATTAAAAAAGGTTCAGGAAATACTATCTTGCATACTGTGCACTTATGAGATCATTAGGACATGCCAAGATGAGGGCCACTGACATATTTTAAGTGGCAAGGGAAGGTTAATGAATCATGAAGTCTTGTATTGCCTAGATTTTGCTATAATGTCAAAATAATAAAAAAAATAAACCACAACTTAAATCACAGCACACGCACCATCTGCTTCCAAAAGGTAGGCCCTACATGCACAAGGTTTTAGCTTGGTAAACAGCCATCCTGCATTTTAAGACCTCTAACATAGCTTCTAGGAACTGTAGGCAATAATTCAATAAACTGCACAGGATTTTTCACCTTCTTTGACGATGCTAACAAGCCAGTCCAGGAGCTTCTCTAGACAGGTGTCATCAGGTAGAGACTGCTTCGGGTCCGCTAAAAACGTCAATACTCCGGGGAGTAGCGCAATGCAGTCGTTGTCCATCGTGTCTACACAGGAGAAATATCCAACGTATCACAGTTACTCTGATATATATATATATTGATATGCATAAATAATCACTAATGCATATTGGCTGTATACATGTTAGCTAACTACCTAACCTATCACCTATCAAGG
The DNA here is from genome assembly GCA_027475355.1 of Coilia nasus. NCBI lineage: Eukaryota > Metazoa > Chordata > Actinopteri > Clupeiformes > Engraulidae > Coilia > Coilia nasus. The sequence continues at coordinate 13,333,861 of CM050198.1, forward strand.
ATATATCGCTTTCAAACAGAGGTCATGTTAACCTACAACCCAAGTTACCTGTGGGGCTGGTGAATTCAAAATTCCACTTGTCTTGCACTTGTCTAGTTGCATCGCTATTTAATAATCATAAACCGGACAGTGAGCTAACCTCCCCACTGTGCGGCTAATTGGGCATTTTCATCACAGGAGTTAAAAAACAGTACAAAGTTAAACCTTACCTTGACTCATGGTAAAGGTCGATAATCATCGGATTTTGAGAACCCCGAATCTGACTGTGCTGATTTCAAAAAGAACGTTAAAAGATGCGAAATCCATATGTTAGCGACACAGGAGGGAGGTAGATGTCTGTACATCAAGCCTGTTTGGTTTGGATTCCCTCTCTACGGAAAGCACACATGACCAGACCATGCGTCCAATTTCCTCGCCATGGATATTTCGTCGAAACCACCTACGTTCATGTTGGCGCAATCAAGACTACAGACTCGTGCTGAGGGGTCCGCGCACACAGTGTGCAGCTGCATTGTTCTCGAAGATCTACTCTTGCCTCGCGCTGTGCTTGCATATGGCTCTCCGGTGATGCGCGCAGGTCTACATCTTTATTAGAAAGATATTATATTCGTGGTATTAATACTTTTTTGGCGACACGTTATCAGATGCAGAGTACACTAGACATGGCAGCTGAAGCTGAATTTGACGAAGAAGAGGAGCCTTCGTTCAGCGATACGGAGGACTTTGTGGATGACATCGAGGATGAGGGTAAGCTTGGGAAAGGGCCAGGCTTTTACGGCCCGCTGCTAAGCTAACGTGCTAGCTACAATGCTATCTGTCATGAAATCTTAGTTATTACGCATGAATAAAACCTTACCTAACTAGACATCGTGTTATATGTTAGCAGGTGCAGAACTCCCTAAATACACGGTAGCACCGACCCTAATTGATGTGATTCTTGATTGCGAACGTGTCCTCGTGAGGGACGACATGCCTCGGATGCTGACGCATTCGCAGCATCCTCGTTCCCTAGAACGGCCCAAAATTGTTACATTGTGCCCACGTTTTGTGATATTTTATACAATATACGCAATATAAAATGTGAGTTATTCACTGGCCACGTTAGGCTTATAAGGCCACTAGGTGTAACATTTCACACATATCAAATATCACTAACATTACAACATTGCAAACCGGTCCTCCCAGCTGTCAGTGATGTTTCTGAACATACCCGGTCTTTCATTATTGTTCCCTTACCATTTTCGTGTCCTATTCCTTTAATAATCGTTTAGTATGCCTAGTTTAAGAAAAGATAATGCCAATTAAACAGTGTTGCCGTTATGGAGTCTTATCTCAGTGTAACAGACAGGACGAAATCTTGGACTGACTCATGCAGTAGGCTGCCCAGCTAAGGCAGATGATGTCCTTTTAACTGACACATATTCAGGATGCTTGCTGTGTTGACTGTGTCTAATGGAAATTAGCAGTCTCCCTATACAGTCTTATTCAGTTATATTTAGTAATCTTTTGATGATATTTAGTTGATAGTTTCCTTAGTAAGCAAGTAGTAGTAATAGTAATAGTAATAGTAGTAAGTAGAAGTAATACCTTTGTGATAGGGTATCAGTGCTTTTTACTGTCTGTGAAACAGTGCTGTGTATTCTTCCCTTAGAGATGGTCAGCAGCACACATTAGCTGCACATCCACACCCTCATGTAACCCCAAACACTGTTATTCAGTACTGCACAAGCACGGATCTCATTTCTGTTCTCTGGCTTGAAATCACAGAGCTGCTAGCGGACGTTCTTCGAGAGAAGCCCTTGGAGGCAGACGGCATCGATTCGGTTGTAGTGGTGGACAATGTGCCCCAGGTCGGCCCCGAGAGACTGGAGAAGCTGAAAAATGTCATCCACAAAATCTTCTCCAAGTTTGGCAAAATCACAAATGAATTTTATCCCGAAGCTGAGGGTACAACGAAAGGGTGAGTAAGACAGGAGCACCGCAAGAAATGTTCAGCCCTGTGATAAAATGAACAATGAAGAAATTGTGCCCCCTTGTAGTAATAATAATAAAAATAATAATAATAATAATAACAATAAAAAGATTAATAATAATAATGGTCCTCAAAGGGCTACTTTTGCAGTGTTCACATGTAAACCTCATGGTTAGCTTGGAGATTTCCATAAATATAAACTACTAATTACGCAATTTTATCTTGTTCAGGTACATTTTTCTAGAATATGCCTCTCCAAACCATGCCCTCGAAGCTGTGAAGAACGCTGATGGCTACAAGCTCGACAAACAACACACGTTCAGAGTCAACGTCTTTACAGACTTTGACAAGTAGGTGTCTTTCTTAATTAAACAAGGTACATATGCCACAACGGGAAATAACGGGACTATTTCCATCCCTGATACTTGTGCTTTTTCAAAGTTATGAATTAATAGCAAACGTATGTTGCCCTCATAGGTACATGAACATCAGCGATGAGTGGGAAACCCCAGAAAAACAGCCCTTCAAGGACTTTGTAAGTACTTCCTCTGATAATATTTATCTGTGACCAGCATTTTTATTTAATGAAATGGAACTGTTCTTCGGTGGTGTCTGATGACATTTAATGGCACTTATGAAGAACATAAGTGCAGTTGAGAACGTGTATTGTGATATGGCCTTGCCCTGTATCATTCATAAAATGTGTTATTGTTCCCTGAAAGCTGAATGTCTGCCCCTTGTTTCCAGGGTAACATGCGGCACTGGATTGAGGATCAGGACTGTCGGGACCAGTACAGCGTCATCTACGAGTCGGGCGAGAGGACGGCCATTTTCTCCAATGATGCTAAAGAACCAATCGTTGTCGAGGAGAGAGCAGTGAGTAGAACAACCATATAATTGAACAATTAACGCGTAGAGAGCAGTGAGTAGAACAACCATATAATTAAACAATTAACAGGAAGAGGCGATGGTCTATAGTATTAATGAATGCCCTGTGAGCCGGTTTTGGTGAAATAAATGCTTTAGTGCTCCTGCTTTAGGATGTTCTTGTGTGGTGGAGGAAATGGACCAGGGAGAATGACAGGTTCTCGGCTATGCTAGTCACAGGCTACAGTCATTCAAAGCCTATTCGGTCATAGCACACCAAATAGAAGATTTAAACGTTCTAAACAAACACACATACCTACCTATATTTCGCTAAGTGAATGTGTGCTGCAACGAGACTCCTCCGGTAATCACAACTGTGGCATCATGGCTTTTTCTAATTAACAAACTTGCGTCACTTTGTTTGCCTTTTTCTTATTCGCTTGTTTTTCCGCCTATTTTCTTTCATTGACTAATGGAGGCAGTCGTGGTAAAACAACATTCACGTGCAGCATGCATATGCAACTCGGAGTGTCCTATCGTATTACAAAAAGAGCAATTACCACTGGGACAGTGGTGGCCTAGTGGCTAAGGTATCGCACCTCTGACCGCAGGAATCCCGGGTCACCAATAGTGCCACTGAGCTACGCTGAGTATGGTGCCATCCCCCACACACTGCTCCCCGGGCACCGTTGTCATGGCTGCCCCCCACTCACATGTGTGATGAGTTGCAGAGGGTGAATTTCGTTGTGTGTGCTGTGATGTGTCGTGTGACCACAATGACAAATGGGACTGAATTTCACTGACTTTCTAATTGATTTCCCGCACAATGAGACTTTTAAGAATTGATGTATTGTGCAGCTCTAATCATTTATTATATTTTGTTTGTCTGTATTTATCGTCTTAGTTGATAAGTAATCCTCCAGGACCAGGCATTTTAAATATACCTCAGTATTAGTTTCTGACACACACATTACATTTTAGTAAAACATGTTATTATAACATTCACCTAGTGGTGGGCATAGATTTTAATCTAGATTAATCTCGCTGTAATCATAAAATTAATCTAGATTAATCTAGATTAAAATGGCTCATTTGAATGCTGCCGAAGGCATCCGCGCTAAAATATATAGGTGGGTATGCATCCACGCTAAAATATCAAGGTGAAAGCAGAGAGTGTTGAGGGAGGGAGAGTCGCCAACAGCCGTTTGCTTCCGTGTTCTATTTTCGCAAGGGGGGGGGGGATCCCCCTTTATGCAGTGCAGAGCAGATTAGATTCTAGGTTCGTTTCACTGAAATGAATGGGACACATGTGGAGTTTAACTAATAAATTGGTCATTACGTTTTTCTGGAGTTGTTAAGGGTTTTTTGGAATCATGTGTCACAATCCGCAACTATTTGTAATAATTTCAAGCCTAATAGTGTAAGTTGTTACTGTTTGGATTTTGAGAAAATTAGCTTTATTTCAGGTCAGGCAGCAACCACTTACTATGTGGTTATTAGCGTGCTAACGCTAGCGAACTACGCTAACGTAATGTTTTAAATTGAAAGCTGTCACTTTACTCACTAACACCCACCTAGATACTGTTACTGGTTATAGTGTAAGCAGACAAAGTGATATAAAGTTATAGGGTTACAGCAATGTATTAAATTCAAGGTGAGTCCAATCGCTGTTAGTGTTTAGCACATGGTGTTGTCATAGTTACTACCATTCACTTGAATGAGCTAGAGCTAGTTCGTTAGCTTGCTAGCTCGCTTTACAGACACACTAAATTATTTTCTAAGAGTTCGAAATAGGAATTTGTTGGCATTTTGGTCCCACAGTAACGTATTATGTTGGTTTATCTTTGTAGAATCTAAGATCTTTGGTGAAAGTCATCATAGTTTGTATAGTATAGACCCAGCTTCCAACCCAACTTTGAGAATAGATTAACAACGATATTTTTTTTATCGCTGATAAGAGTCTCACGTTAACGCAGCACGTTAACGCCGATAACGGCCCACCTATACATTCACCACAAAAATGAACCAAGATGGCTCTGTAGCTTATTTTACCTAATTCTCACCTTCTCCCACCCACCTCAGCGCTGGACAGAGACAAAAGCATCATTGCTCTGAAGCTTATTTGACCTAATTCTCACCCTTTCCCGCCCACCTCAGCGCTGGACAGAGACGTACGTGCGCTGGTCGCCGAAAGGCACATACCTGGCCACCTTCCACCAGCGAGGCATTGCATTATGGGGTGGCGAGAAGTTCAAGCAGATCCAGAGGTTCAGTCACCAGGGCGTGTCTCTCATCGACTTCTCACCCTGCGAGAGGTATGTTTTTATTGTTTTTTTTTTTTATATATCTATTTTGTTTTTCTTTTGTAGTAGTAGTAGTTTTTATATCTTCAGGATAATACCATAGCTGCTAAATTACAATAAATTGTTTAGAATTTGGTAAAAATCACAGGAATGTTCAAACAACAACCACAACACTATCTATGAAAGAAAGGCAGAAACAAATTGTCTGGGATGTTGTTCAGTTCGTTTTTGTTCACTGTAAAGGTATTACGTTGATTATAACAGACTCTTGTATGCGTCCTTACATTGATGAAACAATCTAGAAAACTTGATGCACATTGCTTATTTAGCTGCACCAAGAAAAACTACTCTACTACAAGGTGTTACATTATACTTGCAAACTGAAACGATCACTTTCAGTATGTCAAGGGAGAGGAGTCCTCTGTCTGTAGCTGTAGTCGAGTCTAGCTATTTTTAGTCTCTCATCCATCTATCTCATGTTCATATGTAGGTCTCTGTATTTAACAACAGCACATGGCTGCTTGTTGTAATACTACTAGGCGTAGTGATACGAAATCTACAGTTGATGATGGGGCAGCTGTACTAACAAATGTTATTTCAGCACTTTCTCACTGATTTCAGGCAATACTGTTTTATCAGAACCTAATTTCCTTAGCATGCAACTTGTCATGACGGTTTAATCTTAGCAGCAGGAGTCCATCATATTGTTGCTGGGCAGAATTGCATTAGCAATTAGCAAGTAAAATAGTGCTTAAGGAAAAACGATCACATGTTTTTATAGTGTCCATGTAATTATGATCAGTCTGAGGGTGTTGTGATGCCTGAAAGATATGTGGTGATTTTGATGAAGGTGTTATAAGCGTGTTGTGATGCTCTTACAATATCTGTGTAAATATGATCTGTATTACGTCCATTTGGTTTATTTATATAGCACATTTGAAAAAAAACAGGAAGTTGACCCAAAGTGCTTTACATGTGTTGGTATGTGGTGAAGGTGTTATATTTGTGTTGTGACGCTTTTCTGTGTAATTATGATCTGTGTTAAGGTGTCGTAAGCATGTCTTATAGGTGTTATAAGTGTATTGTGATGGCTGGCAGGTACGTGGTGACGTTCAGTCCCCTGATGGACACCAAGGAGGACCCTCAGGCCATCATCATCTGGGACATCCTGACGGGCCACAAGAAGAGAGGCTTCCACTGTGAGAGCTCCGCCCACTGGCCCATCTTCAAGTGAGTGGGACGCACACGGGACACACCGTGTAGGCCTAAAGCACGTACAGCCGCCTTAAAGCAGCACTATGCAACTTTGTTGAGTTAATTAAGCATCTTCATAAATTGGTAGATGCTTAAATGAGTCATTACCAGGCGAATGAAGATTCTCTCAACTGCCCCCGCTGTCTGTGGATACCACAGACCACATGTTCCTGTTCTTTGTTCCTGTTGTTTGTTCCATGTGGGGCAGCTGTGACCTAGTGGTTAGGGAGTTGGTCTTGCAATCGGAGCGTTGCCGGTTCGAATCCCACCCTACCCATGGTTGAGATGCCCCTCGAGCAAGGCATCTAACTCCACAATGCTCCAGGGACTGTAACTAAAAATCCTGTAAATATCTGTAAGTCGCTCTGGATAAGAGTGTCAGCTAAGTGTAATGTAATGTAATTCTTTGACACGGGTCACGCCCCAATGCCTGTCCTGTTTCTGTTTCTACCGTTTTCGTGTTTTATTCTGTATTCCCTCCTTCTTTTGTTCCTTCGTTCCATCCTTCCATTCTTGCTCTTTTTTTCCCTCTCTCTCTCTCTCTCTCTTTCTATCTCTCTTTCTCTCGGTCTCTGTCTGTCTCTGTTTCTCTTTCTCTTTTTTTCATTCTTTCTCTCCTTCTTATGTCATCATTAGTTGAAGCAAACACACCTAAAGGTGGAGATGTGCTCTGAAGTAAGAATACATAAAGCATTCATTCAGTTCGATTAAAAAATCAAATATAAATTGGGGACATTTTTTTCCACTCTCTTAACTTGACTCACTCACACACTTGTCTCAGTCAGTCACTCACTCACTCACTAACTCATTCACTCACTGACTCTTTTCATCACACTCATTAGAGTGCCTTAAATGATTGTCCTTGTCTACACAGATGGAGTCAAGATGGAAAGTTCTTTGCCAGGATGACCCAAGACACACTTAGCATCTACGAAACGCCGGTAAGACACACACACACACACACACACACACACACACACACACACACACACACACACACACACACACACACACACACACACACACACACAGACACGCACACCTGAAGCATTGTCAAAATGGCCGCTCGAAAAATGATAGCAGCATCTGTGCAATGTTCTTTAGCTGAATCCAAAATGTGGACTTGTTCACTATATAGAACACTATGTAAAGAACAAAACCATATTATACTCGCACTCTACATAGTGAACATATAGTGAACATTTCAGATTTAGCTGTTGTCTGTTGCTAGGGGTTAACAGAGCTGTTCTTTCTCCCCACAGTCTATGGGCCTGCTGGACAAGAAGAGTCTGAAGATCAGCGGAATTAAGTGAGTATGCAGCTTTTCGCTCAGGCTGTATTCTGCCACTGCATCACAATGCTGTGCGAGCATCATGTATCACAGATCACCGAGATATTTAATACCAAATCTAGTGTTGAGTATGTATGCCAGTATTCAGTAATATGCAGACTGCCTATTTTAGACTTGAAGGGCTGTGGGGCAGCTTTTTAATACACAGTAGGCTATGTAACCCATTATGCATAAGTATAATATAAATTATATATATATATACTAAGTATATAGTATATAAGTATATATACTATTTTGATCTCTGAGGGGGATTCAGTGTCTGCATTTTTCCCATAAAACAACAAACACATCTAATACGAGAAACACACATTGAGATCACTGATATCGGCAGAAGTACGCCATTTTTACCATTTTTACCTTGGCTTTGTTGAAATGAGGTTGTGCATGGCCACAGAGCTGTAATGAATGTAAAAACATGGTTGTGCCCTCCTACGTATGAAAGTCTTGAACTTAGAAATAGACACTAAAAATGGGTGAGTTAAAACAAAACCTAGCTGTGATATTGTATTTGTGAATTCAATTATTAGTTTAATTGGGATTGCCAAAAGAGGGCGACATTTAGCCAAAAACTAACCATTTCAGTCTCCGATCTAAATATACAGTTGAAATTGGGCTTTTAAATTTGGATTTGTAAAATTGTCCCGTGGACTCATCATCTGTGTTTTCCTTAAGCTCCTGTGCTTCCCCTTAAACCCCTCTTGTTTTTTTGTTGTTTTTTTTTATTTATTTTTTTCCGTAAAAGGGATTTCTCGTGGTCGCCGGGCGACAACATCATAGCGTTCTGGGTTCCAGAGGACAAGGACATCCCGGCCCGCGTGACGCTGATGCAGCTGCCGTCGCGACAGGAGATCCGCGTCAGGAACCTCTTCAACGTGGTGGACTGCAAGCTGCACTGGCAGCGCAACGGAGACTACCTGTGCGTCAAGGTGGACCGCACACCCAAGGGAACACAGGTACGGCCAGAGGCCACAGGGTCAAAGGGTCAAGGATCCGCAAAAATAACTGGATCAAACAAAAATAAACGCTGAGGACGGCTTTTTGCTCAGACATTCTGTCAGTTTAGTAAATCGAAAGAAATAGTTATTTGAGAGTGTGTTTATTTTTCTTTGATCCAAGGAGGGAAGTGGGGCAGGCCTCCTGGAGATCAAAAAAAAACCTAGCTTAGATGGTACTAAGAGAGAGGGTTAGACTGTAGGTAGATTAAAAGTGATGTGTTTTGGGGGGTGCTGTGGCGCAGCGCGTAGAGCACCCGCACCATAAATGGCCAAGCGCCCATGGGGACCCAGGTTCGAGTCCAACCCTACCCCATCTCTCTCTCCAACTCACTTCCTGTCAACATGTCCCCTGTCCTACCACAATAAAGCCACAAAAACACCAAAAAAAAAAAAAAAACTTGTGAAAAGTGATGTTTCATCTGTAGCTGCTAATTTAATGCGTGGAAATGTTTATATCTCTGAGGTCAATGACCATTGACTAATCCCAGTCACTTTTTCTAGCCCCACTACTAGTTCTCTCCAGCGCATTCTTTGTCTTCTAACTTTTCTCATTTGAGTTGTGGTTTTTGTACTCAATCCCGGTGATCTTTTAAATATGACTACTAATTCCAATCCTCCATGTTGTCTCCTGCATGCACAGGGCGTGGTGACAAATTTCGAGATCTTCCGCATGAGGGAAAAGCAGGTGCCAGTCGATGTGGTGGAAATGAAAGGTGAGGAACATTCTAGAATTAAACACTTATCCGTTTAAAACAGAATATTATAATTGGCTCACAGAACACACACATAATAATAATAATAATAACAATAATAATAGCTGTCATTCTGTGTATACAAGTGCTTTTGCTAGGAACTGCTCTTGCAATTGATACCAACATCAAGAAAGATGTTACAGGGAATTGGAAATCTCCTGGAATTGAATTCTTAATTCCAGACTTTATGTTCATGCATACGAATCCCCCTTGTGTTCTCCAGAGAGCATCATAGCGTTTGCGTGGGAGCCCAACGGCAGCAAGTTCGCCGTGCTGCACGGGGAGTCTCCCCGCATCAACGCCTCCTTCTACCACGTCAAGAACAACGGCAAGATCGAGCTCATCAGTGAGTACATTTTCTGTCATGATCATGATCCAAGGAATACTCTGTAATGCACTATTCTGTAACAGTTGTGCTGTATACATTACTAATAGTATATACTAATTATCTTGGCATCAGTCATGCAGAACAATGTTTTGTCTCTGTTGTGAATTACTAATATGAATTGTTACATTTATTATTTGTGGAATGAAAAAATGAATGAAAGAATCATTAAGAGGAAACGTTTCCCCTCTTTCTTCTCTCTCTCTCTTTCTTTCTCTCTCGTCTGTGTTTCTGCAGAGATGTTTGACAAGCAGCAGGCCAACAGCATCTTCTGGAGCCCCCAGGGTCAGTTCATGGTGCTGGCTGGTCTGAGGAGGTAAGTGTGCGTGTGTGTTTGTGTGTGTGTGTGTGTGTCTGACTGAGGAGGTGTGAGTGTGTGTGTTTGTGTCGGACTGAGAAGGTAAGAGAGTGAGTGTGTGTGTGTCAGACTCAGAAGGTGAGACTGTGTGTGTGTGTGTGTGTGTCGACCTGAGGAGGTAAGAGTGTGTGTGTGTTTTGAACTGAGGAGGTAAGAGAGAGTGTGTGTGTGTGTCGGACTGAGGAGGTAAGACAGAGAGCGAGAGAGAGAGGGAGTGTGTGTGTGTACATTAAAGTGCTTTTGTGTCAACTACAGATGGTTCATTCAAAAACACTAATGTTGGAAACCTTGGGTATACTAACTAAACTATGATTTAGTGAAAATGAAATTCTTTCTTTCCTTCCTTCCTCAGTATGAATGGCGCTCTGGCGTTTGTGGACACGTCGGACTGCACCATGATGAACATCGCGGAGCACTACATGGCCTCAGACGTGGAGTGGGACCCCACGGGGCGATACGTGGTCACCTCCGTCTCATGGTGGAGCCACAAGGTGAGTGCTGAATTTCACGAGATTTGGAAATGAATTAGGGGTCATTCAGACTTCACCGTTGCAATGCGCCTCACTGCTTTTTCTGCCTGCGCCTCGCTCAAAAAACAGCGAGGCTTCTAAAAACCATGACATGCTCAAAGTTCCTAGCCTGGCTATCGCGACTTGTCAATGCTCTGCGAGCATTGGTCTGGCCAAGCTGTGTTGTAAACCCATTTCTCAGAAGGTGGGCTTAACCCGCCTCTTTCAAATGCCTCTGTTTGCTACTGGACGAAGCTTCAACCAATCACACCCCTCTGCCCTCTAACGTATACCCAGCGAAAGAAACTGCTTGATCCAAACAAAAAGTAGTAGTAGCCTGTAGTCATATAGAAATGGCGTTAAACGATTTTTGTCGGACTTGTGAGGTGAACATGAGAGTGGCTGGTGTTGGTCATTTAAAAATGATATTCGAAAAACGAATCAGTGCAATCAAAGGCGAAATGACCACAACAACAGCGTTCTCGCAAAGCCCAATCGACTTGGCTACCAGCAGGGCTAACTGCTAAATTAAACTTTTACCAAAGCCGGTCGGTAGCATTGCGAAAACGTCCTTTTCAGCAACAAATGCTTCAAGGGCTACCCTTTGCTGTATTTTCAGAGAGAACTTCCCTTTGAATTCGTCCAAAACAGCAGCTACAGCTGCATTGAAATCTTGCGTTTGCTCCACGTTCGCCATGTTGACAGTGACTGAGATAGATTTCCGGTCGCCAAACTACCGCGTCATTGCCATTTTGAAATGCTCGATTTTCATTGGCCCCATGTTCTTGCCGGAGCAGAAACGGAGTAGACAGGCAGCTTGGCCAGACTGACTTGCTCGCGAAATGAAAATGCAGTGTCATAGGCAGTATGGGCACACCCAGGCTACAAAGTTCCAACTTCTGGAGTCTGTTCTTAGTGGAGTCACAAGGTGAGGGCTGGATTTCACGAGATATGAAAATAAACTAGGTGCTGTTCAGGCTGCAACGCTTTGTTTTTTCCTCTGCCAGGTGCTCGAATTCAATTGTTGTCCTGTTTTCTATGGTTTCCTATGTTCCTGAGTGCCATGTTTGTGTCCTTTTCCCTTTGTTTATCACACGATGTTTGTCTTGGGTCCATTTTCAGGTGGACAATGCCTACTGGTTGTGGACTTTCCAAGGCCGTCTCCTGCAGAAGAACAACAAGGATCGCTTCTGCCAGTTGCTATGGAGACCGCGGCCACCTACACTCCTGAGCGGCGAGCAAATAAAGGTAAACCAACGGTGGCAGACGATTACCCACAATCCATATCAGGTGGTACTGCAGATAAGACAGCAACCATGTATTTAGATAACAGATGAGATATTGGCTAAAGGATGGTATGCCCTATAATTGGCTAGGTTCAATTTCTTCTTGTTATTATGTATGTGTTGTAGATCTTATCTGATACATGTTGTCTTATCTGTTACACGTAATGAGTGTATTGACTGTTGATCTCTTCCTGTTTGCCATGACAGATGATTAAGAAGGACCTGAAGAAGTACTCTAAGATTTTCGAGCAGAAGGATCGACTTAGCCAGTCCAAGGCCTCTAAGGTTAGAAGTTAAAAAAAAAAAAAAAAGACTTCCTTGATTAGATGTTATTGCCCATGTACTCTCTGGATACCTGGTTGCGTTCCCCTCTGTGAGGACAGTTGGTACCTGACCTGCACATTGTGTATCAGCAAAGGACCAATTTTCCAGCCCTATCTGTATCAGACATATAGCACTGAAGCGCCATTACACTGGAACGCATTATTTATTTTTTACATTTTACATTCACATTGTGTATCAGCAAAGGACCAATTTTCCAGCCCTATCTGTATCAGACATATAGCACTGAAGTGCTATTACACTGGAACGCATTATTTATTTTTTACATTTACATTTTATTTATAATTGGAAAAAAAAGGATGGCTCAGGGTAAAAAAAAGACTTTCTTGATTAGATGTTATTGCCAATATACTCTCTGGATTTACTACCTGGTTACATTCCCCCATGTGAGGACAGTTGGTACCTGACCTGCACATAATTGTGTATCAGCAAAGGACTAATTTTCCTGTCCTGTCAGTACCAGACATACAGCACTGAAGCGCTATTACACTGGAACATGTTATTTAGTAATTTATTTATTTATTTCATGGAGTCTGTTTCATGCATTTTATTCATAATTGGAATGGATTCCAGGATGGATTTTGCATGCAGTACGGCACAGTGTAAAAAAAAAAAGAGACTTCTTTGATTCAATGTCGCTGCCAATATACACCTCTGGATTCACTACCTGGTTACGTCCCCCTCTGTGAGGACAGTTGGTACCTGACCTGCACATAATTTTGTATCAGCAAAGGACCAATTTTCCTGCCCTATCTGTACCAGACATATAGCACTGAAGCACCTTTACAATGAAGCCTATTATTAAGTAATTTTTTTTTTTTTTTATGGAGTCTGTTTCAGACATTTTATTTATAATTAGAATAAAAAAGGATTATGGAAGCAGTACAGCTCAAGGCATGGATATGGCCCCATAAACACACCTGCACTTGAAGAAAAGAACTTTAAACTTTACACTTTTCACAACTTTACACTAAAGAACTTTACACTTACCTTTGTGGTTACACTTTTACCTTTATGGGAACACTTTTTTGAAGGTGGTTGACATGAGCCTGACATATACATGCCATAACACATCATGCACGCTGATAACACTTCATTAATGTTCATGGCTGTTGTCATAAAGTGTCATTCGGTTTTTGTAATGTCAAGTTGTCATTGTGTTTGGTGTCCTCATAATGACAACCTGACATTAACCAAGATGACATTTCCAGACAATGTCTTCGTCATGAGAACTTGACATAAGCCTACAAAATGCAAATAAAGTGTTACCTAATGTATTTACACTCCTATATCAAGTCAGACAAATGTAATGTAATGCTGCCTGTAGCAAGATAATCTCAATGCAATATGAACTAGCAAGCTTAGCTAGTGTAATGTTACATAAGAATAGGATAATAATGTATTGCATTGAAGATAATGTATTGTTACGAAGCTAGTTAGCCAGTTAATGTAATGTAATAGAATGAAACTAGTGAGCTAATACAAGCTTGGTAGCGCTAATGTCATGTAATGTGATCTAAATGTGATGTGATCTGACGTGAGCTGATTATTCCCGCATGCCATTACAGGAGCTGGTGGACAAGCGCCGTCTGATGATGGAGGAGTACCGCCGCTACCGCGAGAGCGCCGTGCAGGCCCACACCGAGCAGAGGGAGCTACGACTGCAGCTACGAGGAGGTAATGTCATGTCAACACACACACACACACACAGTTATTACTCCACAAACTAACCACATTTACCCCTCAGACGTGTGTGTATGTGTTTTTGTGCGCGCGCGCAAGAGTGAGTGTGTGAGCGTACACATGCTTGAATGGGTGTGTCTGTTTTTGGTTTTCTGTCCTGTGTGTGTGTGTGTGTGTGTGTGTGTGTGTGGGTCTCTAACCGCTGTATTGTGTGCTCTTGCCTCCCCCAGGTGTGGACACAGACGAGTTGGACAGTAACGTGGAGGACTGGGAAGAGGAGACCATTGAGTTTTTCATAAACGAAGAGATCATTCCTTTAGGAGACCTGGAGTAGGCCTATTTGTAAATTACAAAAGCCTTCTCAGATCATACCCTGTTGCTTGGCGAAGGACATGTTTTAAAGAAGATGAAAATGAAGAAAAAGAAGAAAGGATTAAAAAAAAAAAAAACTCTTCCTCATTTTGGAGTAGGTTCTGTGGTTAAATGCCCACGGCTGTATTTGAAATAAATCTTTTAAATTAATTCACCTGTTTTATGTTTCATTGTTTTAATATGTTGTTCTCATGTTTATGACATAACGTTATTACATGCTACTGTAGTGTTGTTTACATTAATAAGATCAACTCTGAAGCCGTGACAGGCACTTAACACTTTCCTACCTGTGCCACTTGACCAATTAAAAGTGAATTTTTGAATTTGGTTCAACCTTAGACTTTTTTTTTTTTTTCAATTTCACTCCATCTTGTCAAACGAGGTGGTACATTTTATTGTTATTTTATCCTTAACTTCTGTCCTGTAGTGCGATATGCAGCAGTAAACTGAATGCTGGAATAATTGCGACCTCATAGTTTTACTAGACCATGCATGACGACGGTACATGTCTAGCGTGCTGTCTCTATGGGAACGGGACGCGCTGTGCCCAAGGGGTTTTGGGTAATAATTGTCCTGAGGGAAATGCATGACACCGAACTGGAGGGAAGTAGGTCGACGACTGTAAATATTTGTTCACCGTGCTGAAGCGACAAATGGGAAATCCACAAATATTGCAGTGCGGCTGTTCAGTAACTTGCTAAGTTAAGTTTGAGATGAGCATTGTGGCTGGCGGTATGTTTCCTTGCCGACTGATGCAAATATACCTATACCTATATATAGCCTACATACCTTTATATAGGTACATGTTAAAGATGTGTTGTAGTCCTTCCATTTACCGATGAGTAGTTTGGATTTAGATTAATACATTAATAGTCGCGTTTATACAAAGGTTGGAGAGGGAACATGAAGATAACATAGCGAGCTCGCTCAAGAGTACCAACACAGGTGTGTGAAACCTGAGGCGCTTCAGCAGCCAGAGCCCCTTGACACATTTGCGTGTGTGTGTCCCACTACTGGGTATCTTCCGCAATAGGTCTGTCCTGTTTTTTTAAAGAGAGGATAATCCCTTCGTTCAACCAATGAGAATAGCCCGACAGTCACCTGGATAGCTAGACCATTTGTAGTGGAAACAGCCGCCGGGTCGGATACGTGGAGTGAACTCACTGCTATGAATTTTGTAATAGCCTACAGGTGAAACAGACAGAGATCTAGCGATGATTACTTTCTAAAGACTGAAAGCAAGCATGAAGGACCTACCAGTGGAATCAAAAGACCACCAACTTACGGTAAGATCTGAACGTAAATCTGGTATCAGACTTGCTCGTGTCACTGTCATGTACCTGTGCTTTGATGTTGACAACATTGCTGGAACACAGGTTTTCAGGCTATTTATGACTTGACCTTGGCTATGTGTCTGTGGACTAGTCTACTTCATCTTCTTGATCTTTTGACCCTTGTTTGTAACATTTGTTTGTAACAAGTATAGCTGCGAGTTCTTTATTAAAAAAAACGGGAGATGGAAAGGGACTTTAGCTATACTTACTCAATAAAAAACATATAAAATATTTTACATTACATGTATTTTGTGAATTGTACATATTGCTATTTAAATTCCCATGCAGGTGGCACTGCGCATCCGTCCGCTAAACGAGGCTGAAATGGATGAAGGGGCGTCGGTGATAGCTCAGCGGGTGGATGACCAGGTAGGTTACGTCAAGGTGGTGCACCGGGAATGCAACTCAAAAACAAACCCTTTACAACATAAACACCGCGCACCTTGGGGCATGGGGCGCCCTGTGTATATGTCTCTGGAATCATGAGGGATGGTGATGTCACCACTTCGCTCATGGAACGGTGGAACAGTTTTATCGGCTGTATTAGGTGTGATTATTTTCTCCGGTTGTAAAAAAACAACTTTGGTTTAGATAGGCCTAATACTCCCATGAAACAAGCACATAAACAACTGCTATACCTATGCGTAATTCCCTCTTATGGGAACCAAATGTTGGTTAATGCCAAACTAACTCTTTTTTTCTGATGTCTTGTTGCACTTCTAAGCATCTGCATGTGGCACTAAGACTCACCAGATGCGCCCCAGACCAGACTTTGGTAACAGGAGCTGCCTGGCTGCTCGCTTGTGCAGGGGCAATGTCAAGTTTACATACCCTGGCAGAATGGATGATTTCTTAAGCATTTTTCAGAGAATCATTTGGGTAGTTTCTGTTGTCATTCTGATTTAAATTAAGTAAACACAGGTGTTTGACAATAAATGGCTTCAGCCAACCACGAGTGAGAAAAAAATTGTTGTTATCATTCAAATTCTCTGAAAAATGGTTAAGAAATCATCAAATCTGCCAGGGTATGTAAACTTATGAGCTCAACTGTATGTCGTGCTGTATGCTTCTCTGTGGCTACAGGCAGGGCTGCCCATAAGGGTTATAAACATGAACGTTTTCTGGGACCCAGCCGCAAAGGGGTGCCCAGTTAATTGAAAACCATAGGGTTTATTTGGGGGGGGGGCAGAGGGCGGCCCAATACTTGGATGTTTTCAGGTACCCAGACATCTCTCTGGGCAGGCCTGGCAACAGGGCTAAATTTGCCTAAGTCAGAGGCTAATCCACTTAACATGTACACAGGGAGGAGGGGAGGGGAGGGGAGGGGAGGGAGAGATCTGTCTCCCCGATGGCTCTTCCCCTCCGTACTTCAGCCAAAACATCATACTAGACTGTCAACCTGAGCCAGAGTGCAAGTCACTGTGAGTGGAATGAACTCTCAGTCTTAAGTTCACACAGATGATGTTCGGACACACACACACACACTTTCTCTCTGTCTCTATCTGTCTCTATCTCCCTCTCTCTCCCTCTCTCTCCCTCTCCGTCTCTCTCTCTCTCTCTCTCTCTCCGTCTCTCTCTCTCTCTCTCTCTCTCTCTCTCTATCATACACACATACAAACACACACACAGAAACACACAGACTATACAGTAGCTGAGACACATTTCAGTAGTAGTTATTGTACTGTCTAATAATATATGATTACACATTACAACGTTACTCGCAATACCTTTCCTTTAAATCAAGCATCTATTGAAAGAATGTATATGTATAGTTGATTATTTGTAGGTACTGCTTTAAAAATGGCTGTAGAAACAACAATTAAACTCAACTCTATTTTAGAGGACATGCAGAGCTCAACACTGACCCCTGGTGGAGCATTCAGCTTACACCAGACTAGCAGTATTGCGCATTGATTACACATACACATACCTAGTGGGCCCTTTAGTGCTCAATGATACAAACAAGTCCTTCATTACAGAAATAAAGCAACATTTAAGTAATTTAAATCAAGGCTGTCTGAATTCTCCAAAGGCATAGTAAGTTGCTTTTACTGTAGCCAAACAGCTGCACAATGACATATTATGAAACGTTATGTCACAACCTGAGCTTGCTGGCTAATGCCACGTAACCTATTTTAGTCCAAGTACCCTAACCCTAATCTTACTGAAAGTTACATCACAGCCCTACAAACTTAGCATCTGTACTTGAGCATCTGTTCCCAATTTTCTGTGAAGTCGGCGTATATTCAGAGGTGCATCTATGTGACCGCAGTGTTTACTTTTTTGGTGTTTACAATTTTTTATAACATGTATATTCGTATATGTATATACATACATGTATATACGTTTCTCTGCGAAAGACTACATTTATTTTTGAATCCTGTATCCTGTTTTCTTTATTATTATTAGTATTATAAGTATTTAGTTGTATAAGTATTATAAGTATTTAGTATATAAGTATTTTATTATGATTTAACAATAACTTAATTTAATTTAACTATGAACACATTATTATTATTATTATTATTATTATTATTATTATTATTATTATTATTAATAATAATAATAATAATAATAATAATAATAATAATAATAATAATAGCAGTATAGTCTTCAAAGGGCCCCTTGTCAATGCTGGACCCTTAGAATTGTCCTAATGTACTGCCCTATCCCCCACTTCTGGTTTAACCCCTAAGTTAACTCCTGTTTTAACCCTCCCTAAGATACTTCCCATAATAATAACAACAACAACAACAACAACAACAACAACAATAATAATAATAATAATAATAATAATAATAATAATAATAATAATAAGAAGAAGAAGAAGAAGAAGAAGAAGAAGAAGAAGAATATGCCATTCTCATGAATGTGTGTGTGTGCTGTGTGCTGTGTGTGGTAGATGGTGGTGCTGATGGATCCCTGTGAGGATACTGAGAACCACCTGAGGGCCAACCGCTCCCGAGAGAAGACCTACATGTTTGATGTGGCCTTCGACCAGCAAGCACAGCAGGTAACGTGCCAGTTCTTCATTTTCATCCCAAGACACTCTAGAATGTTCTAGAGGTAGCAACTCTTTAAGCCTTATAATAACATGTTTTTATGTAATCTGGAAAGCAAAAATAGATAAATAATTTGAAAAACAAAAAAAAACAAAAACATTTCTGCCTGTTTTAATCATTTGGAAAAAAAAGTCAATCAGACTTATGTCTAGAAATTGATGCGATGGAGGGCTCACTTTTCTGTTCACAGTATAAATGTATTTTCATATTATGGAGTGCTAATCGCACAACACATTAAGATCTCTATTATGGTAACACATTATTATAACAACTTAAGGTCTCTATTGCCTCTCTCAAGAGTTTTAAGAGTGCTATTGAGAGACATTTTATTTTAGTTTCTGCAATTTTGTTATTGAAAAATAACAGAATAAGCTTTTTTTCACGACAATTGGCTGGCCATTAAGGTTAACAATTTCCAGTAAAATATATACAGCCTTTGTAAATATAGAGACGCCATATAGTCCAACTGTACGATAAGCAAGTTGTCTAGTGTACACTCTGGCATCGGCACAAGCGTGTCTCTCTGTTTAATTTCTCTCGTCCAAACATCGCAGTATTACCCTCTTTTTTTCTGTCTGGGATTGCTCTGTTTGCATGTGGCCTAGAAGAGAAGTGTGATATTTCACATCCAGTGTCCAGAGCTGAAAGATCTCAGGCATGGTGCCTGAAATCAGGCGTGAGATAGTAGGCTACATTTAACATTTGCTAGTAGACAGTGTAGCTGTGTGTTTGTGCGTGTGTGTAAAGTACAGCGTGCGTGTACTGTATGTGTTTGTAGTTTAAATTGCTCATTTGGTGGCTGGTGAAAAACAATTTCAGTCCTCTGTGTAAAGGCCCTTCCACACCAAGGCGGAATTTCTGCGATTTTCGGAGCGAATTTCCGCATGGAAATTCGGTAATGAACAAACACACATGTTCTAATGAGGCTGTGCACACTAAAAGGCGAAATTCGCTGGGCGGAAAAGAATATCGGACCAGTCCGTTTTGAAGCGAAAATTCGCCAGCGGAAAAACGTGCCTGGCCAATGAAAATATGATTTAATTGTTCTACTATGACATGACAGAATGCAAAGCAAAGAGGGAAGAACCATCTCATCACTTGTCAGCCAGCACCCGGTTTTATATGATAAAAGTCGTGACAATGACCGTTTTTGCAGGGCGCACGTCTCTGCCTCCCCATCTCCGCCAGTTTGTGCTCTGGTCCGTCTATTTCAATGGTGCGTCATGCGCAGCTACAGGTGCAGGTGTGAACATGTTTTGGCGACAAGCTGATTCTTTCTGATCTAAAGACAGTCTAAAATCCATATTTGATTAATATTGCAAGTTCATCTGCAAATTAAGAATGTTAGGCTAACGTAGCAAGAAATAGACAGGCCTGAGCGCAAACTGGCGGGGAAAGGGAGGGAGAGACTTGCACCCTTTTTACCATCTGTGTCGTTACGTGGAATTCAGACAGTCATGTCAACTAGGCTACAGTTTGGGAAAACTGGGCGAAATAGAACGCGGAATATAAAAATATGCATCGCACCTGGTATGTACAACTGTGCGGAATTTTCGTGCGGATTTTCGCATTCGCTTTTTTTTTCGAATTTCCGCACTGCAATCCGAATCTGCCTTGGTGTGGAAGGGCCTTAATGCCTGTTACATAGTGAATTGACAATAAAGTACACTTTGACTTTGACTTTGACAGTCGTAATAACTCTGAAACGTTTGATAACTTCAGGCGTATAATTATTTCTTGCTTTCAACCCTGAGTATCTCTCCGGAGCAGACCAAACCTCACAGCTCTCAGCAGGACTGGTAGTGAAGGGAGACTTGTATCTCCCATTTGCCCCTAAAGGTGATAATACTCTGGGCAACGTTTATGCAGTTGAAGGGCAAGGTTACTAATAATGTTGTTTTGCTACATTTACACTGAGCAAATAAAAACATGTATGCAAAGCGCAGCCTCTTTGTTGTTTTTCTAGTGCAAATTATTTGGTGGGTCAGCACTCTTGGAATGAGGGAGCCCTGCTCCAAAACCTATGTTTACACTTACACCGAAGTTAGGCAACACAGGTGCGGTTGTCATGGCTGTCCCCTGCTCACACGACTTAAATGATGGGTTAAATGCAGAGGTTAAATTTCATTGTGTGCTGTGTGATCACAATGACAAACAGGAATCCCTTTCACTTTAAGAAGTCTTTTTGTGTGCATTTGGTTTTTGTGTGCCTGAGGGATTATGCCTGAATATGCTTAGTGGATTTTGCAGAGCTTGTTTTTGGAATATAGAAAGCTGGGTTGTCAAGGTCAAGGTTGTCAAGTTAGATGAAATGTATAAAGAGCTTGTTGAGTTTGGTTTTGACTCTCATCTGTCATGGATATGCATTTAAAAAGTGACACAGACATCTTAAGTCTCCTGAAGGTTTCTGGAGTGTCTTGCATATTGATAGTGCCTATCGGATAAGGCTGCTCGATTATGGAAAAAATCTGAATCACGATTATTTGGGCCAAAACTGAAATCACAATTATTCAAACGATTATTTTGTTTTCTTCAGTAACATGCTTCATTTATTGAAAATGTATTCAAAAACATTTCGAAAAAAACATTCTTGTACCTTCGGATTTTCCCTAATACCTTTCTTCGTAAACATTAGTAAGTCTCATTTGATGTCTAATGTACAAACAGTAGAAATGTCTAATGTATACATCTCGATTTTATTTGTTTTGAGATCGTTTTGCTCTGAAATCGTTATCACGATTAGAATTCGATTAATTGAGCAGCCCTACTACCGGATGCTCGCAAATTATATAAAATCTCCCAGAATCTAGCGTGAGCAAGCGGGCAAGAGTGCACATGACAGTAACAGTGCTGCTGGCTAAGGGATCGTAGGGTATGCTGAGATGAGCTTTACCTCTATGTTACAGTTATGGGTATTTCAGTATCTAAGTAAAGTATGATTTATTTGGTCAAATCACTTCTGATCCGCCCCTTTAATATCGAAATGTTTTTAGCGAAGCCCAAAAAATGAGATCTTCTTTTTTCATCGTATCTATTTTCTCTTTTTCTTTTTTCTGTATGTGTCTTGTTGTCCTCTGCTATGCAGGAGGAGGTTTATGTTGCCACCACTAAGAACCTGATTGAGGGGGTGATCTCTGGCTACAACGCCACGGTCTTCGCCTATGGACCCACAGGTAGAGCACATGATGGCCTACACACTAGATACAACATGGCCGTCACCACCAAAACATCTCTCATCTGTCTCCAACCTTCAATCATCATTTAAGAATGACAATCACCATTTTGAGTCCAGTTGCATATATCTTAGCTATTTTGTTTACCATGACCGGGATGAATGAGAATTTTCACAGACATTTGACATGGGCAGTAATGGGCTATTGTGTGAAATTGAAAACATATTAAAACAAATACAACAAACATCATGTTATAGTCATGTAATATCAAGTTAGCAGAATTACTAAAAAAATGTGTAAGGAAAATTGAGAAATACATTTACCATAAACGCCCAATGTGACATACTGTATATGTAACTCTTCAGATCTTTGTGACTAGTGGGTGCTATTCAGAAAAAAATGGTAGAATTGTGTTTTACCTGGTCTGTTTAGTCTGGTTTTATGTCTCCCATAATTTTACTTAAAAGAGAAATGGGCCTGAGTATTTATGGGTTAACCCTAAACCTCTTTCTTTGCCACCACCATTAGGTGCGGGGAAGACCTACACCATGCTGGGCATAGACTCAGAGCCTGGTATCTACGTAAGGACCCTCAACGACCTCTTCAAGGCCATCGAGGCCTGCAAGGAGGACATGGACTGCAGTGTGTACATGTCCTACCTGGAGGTGAGAGCGATTGTGATCACTCACTCGTACAGAGTTTGTAAATATTCCACATACCTGTCTGCGCTGCAGAGGGCTTTAATCTCATTGTACTTGTGTATTGTGATGATAAAACACATTCTATTCTATTCTGTTCTATTCTATTATTAACCAGTCAGCCAATTAATAAAAGTAAGGGATAATGGACGACACAGTGTTCGGATATCAGAAAGTTATTGCACGTTCGAGGTGGTAATGCGGCCACGACGTGAAGTGCATTAGCTTTCTGATATCCAAACACTGTGAAGCCCATTATCTCGTTTATACCACGGTTACCACACTTGTCTGATGTTAATTTCAGGTAATCATTTCCACGTTTTAATCGCTAAAAGAAACTTATTTGTAGAACTACTTCCATCCGCTACAAGATGTTTCTTTTCATAACTTACTCGACAAACTGCCGTTGCTAATTCCAAACTGGAGGTTGCTATGGCCAAGACCCAGTCGTTAGTTCCATGACTTTGGTTGTCAAGCCAGCTATTTCAAAGTTTTGTTAAGCCTTGCTTAGCAAAATTATGTTAGCAGAGAGTCCAAATGCAGCGTGACAGCACTAAAAGACTACTAAATCTCAGAGGCATATAACATGTTGCAGCTCTGTGTTCTTCCATCTGCTCGTCATTTGAAAAAGCTGTCACATCTTTACTGTTTATTTACAGTTCACCACGAACTTTGCGCATTGATACATAAACATGATCTAATCTA
>CM050198.1:13362261-13399761 GCA_027475355.1 Coilia nasus
GGCAAAGGGTGGGGAAACGTGTTTATGAACTTGAGACGTTTTGTTTTGCAGCCCAAAAGCTTTCAGTTCATATTGTTACGGTTTCTAAACTACATATTTCACATTGACAATGATGTAATGATTTTTTATTTTTATTTTTTTTGGGGGGGGGGGTCGATGATCATGTAGGGGGGGGCGTGTCCCCCCGTTCCCCCAGGGATTTCTGCCCCTGATGCAGACACAGATACATTCAAAAACACATACCCTCATGCAGGCACACACACTCACATTCACACAGACATGCATGCATGCATGCTACTACACACACAAACTCACTTAGGCATGTTTACAGACACACATGTACACAGCTGTGCACACACAAACAGGCCATGTCATCAACCAACCTATGGTCTGTGACCATGTCACTTCCACTGAATAACACACACTTATTCATGTACAGAGACGCCCAGTGGTTAAACTGGCTTTTGTAAGGAGGGGAGCCTTCCTTTACTCACACTGGTCAATATTTCACTCTATTATATTCCTATAAATGCTGTAGCAAAGGGAGCTCAGCTCCAGCTGGCTGTCCTGCCGAGGTGAGGAGGCGTAGCAGCATTCCTGAGGTTTGCTGGCCCATTTTAAACTCTGGAGACGCCACACTTTAATTTCAGCACCAGTAGCCAGCCCCCACCCTTCCCAATGGAAACCTGACCAACCTGACATCACATCACATCACACACGGCTTTGTCTTCTCCCTCTCACACCCCATAAACACACACCTCCTTCTCTGACACCAGAGCTGCCAGGTCCACTTGTCTCTCCTTCCTGGATCACTGGACACTTGGCAGAGACGTCCACAAATCCACCAGAATGATGCAACAAATGCAACCCAACCCACACACACAAACACACAGGCACACACACGCAGGCGCACGTAGACATACACACTCGCCCGCACGCACGCACATATATACAAGGGGAGTTTACATGAATAAAACTGTCTTACTATAGGAAAAGGGGGGATGTGAAATATTATGTGTTGTCATTTTTATGTGTTATCTCTCCTCTCCTACTCTCTCCTCTCCTCTCCTCTCCTCTCCTCTCCTCTCCTCTCCTCTCCTCTCCTCTCCTCTCCTCTCCTCTCCTCCTCACCCTGTCCTCCTTCTCTTCTCCTCTCCTCCTCTCAGACCCAGAACAGGGGGAAGAGGATGAAGGAGGGTGCCCACATCAACCGCTCCCTGCTGGCCCTGGCCAACTGCATCAACGCCCTGAGCGAGAGGGGCGGCCGCCAGTTTGTCAACTACAGGGACAGCAAGCTCACGCGCCTGCTCAAGGTTAGGCCACACAGCCATGGAGCCACGGATGTGGGGTGTGTCACACACATGGAGCATAGGGGATTTTTGCACACAACTGGCAACAAGGAGGGCAAGATACTGTATGCTCCCTGACTACACTGCTTTGAATGACCACACACACAGAGTGTGTGTGTGTGTGTGTGTGTAGTGTGTGTATGTAGTCTTGTGTGTGGTGTGGGCATGGGGCATTGGGGAGTTTAAGACAAACCTGGCAACAATTAAGACAACATTATACATTACATTACACTTAGCTGACACTCTTATCCAGATCAACTTACAGATATTTACAGGGTTTCAGTTACAGTCCCTGGAGCAGTGTGGGATTAGATGCCTTGCTCAAGGGCATCTCAACCACAGGTAGGACGGGATTCGAACTGGCAACCTTCCGATTGCAAGACCAACTCCCTAACCACTAGGCCACAGCTGCCCCGTATGCTCCTTGTCACACCACCCCAAAAGAGCCCACATAGATAGGGGATATTTTTGTGTGTGGTTGTCTGTATTCTTGTGTGTGTGTGTGTGTGTGTGTGTGCGTGTGCGTATGTGTGTGTTGATCTTCTAAACCCATAATATTCCCAGTGAACTTCCTGGAGTGTGTTCATGTTCTGAGCTTAGTCTGATGGGATTAGTGGGTGACTGGGTAATCTCCTCTCCCAGTTTGCAGCTGGTCCAGTCACCTGTAATCTCTCACTTCCCCATTTAGGTCTTAAAGGAGAAATGTGGTGTAAAATGAACTTTGGTTATGTTAAAACATGATAGGTGAGTTAAGCTGGTGTGTTCGCTGAAGAGCAAAATTACGATAGCCTGTTGCATTTCGAACTTTAATATTTGTACAGTTTTTGTCGAAAAGGCTCACAGTGCTAGTGTTCAGGGCGTGGAGGAAGCTTGAAGATACAGAAGATACAGAAGTTACTAACGTTCTATGCTGACCTATGCCAGCTGGCATCCATAGCACGTTTAAAGAGGTTGAGGTCTGTTGTGTATTGTATCAACACTTCCTGCTCTGTGTACAGATCTTAAAAAGCACCTGATTATCCTCTGATCCTGTAACACGTCCGTGCACCTTCTCTTTCTCACACACACACACACACACACACACACACACACACACACACACACACACACACACACACACACACACACACACACACACACACACACACACACACTCACACAGATTCACATGCAGAGACAGAGAGAGGGAGAAAGAGAAAGGGAGAAACAGTATCCTGTCCGTAAATCCAATAAGCATTGGCTCAGTGAATCCTCTGTTTGCCTGTCTCCTTACGGCGATGCGTAATCAGCACTAAAGCCACCTGTACACATTCTCAGACACACACAGATAATATGTCTGTGCACACAGACAGAAGCAATCACTACTTCAAAAGGCCCAATGGAAACAATGTCACACATTCATTTAGGGAGAGACTGAGACACACACACACACACACAGTTGTTTGCACACACTCTCTCACACTCTTGCGCACACACACACACACACACACACAGACACACACACCTGCAGTCACACACATGGGCAATCAAAATGTGTGCCAAAAATGACACTACAAAAATACCACTTAAAGGAGAACGTGTAAAATGAAAATTGGCATGTTAAAACATCATACCGAGTTGGTATGTGTACTGAGTATGTATGTGTACTTTTTTATCGTTTGTCCCAGAAGGCTAACAATGGAAGTGGTAGGTGCCCTTAGGCGAAGCATGACGACTACGCTATTTTTAAACCATTAAAACAGCTCGAAGAAACTCCACACTCCATCGGTAGTACAACAAAGGCTCTGGCATTCAAAACAAAGCACTGAGAATATTGTAAATGTACACAACGTTTATTTAAAAAGCTGTTCTTACATGCAGTAGTTTGCAGTTGTTTCTCGTCGCCGCCATGATGAAAGTCAAAACAAGTGGATTGTATTACCTCTCCTTCTATTCTTCCTGCTGGTTCGTGTTCGTCAATTGACTTGTGTGGTCTTTCATCATGGCGGCGACGAGAAACTACAGCAAGGTAATGCCTGTCAAAGCTGTTTTATTAATAAATGTTGTGTACACTTACAAAGTTCTCAGTGCCCCGTTTTTAATGTCAGGGCCTTTGTTGTACTACCGATGGAGTGTGGAGTTTCTTCGAGCTGTTTTAATGGTTTAAAAATAGCGTAGTTGTCATGCTTCATCTAAGGGCACCTACCACTTCCATTGTTAGCTTTCTGGGACAAACGATAAAAAATAGTTAAACTCTGAATGCAACAGGCTAAAACAATTTTGCTCCTCAGTACACATACCAACTCGGTATGATGTTTTAACATCATTTTACACCGAAGTTCTCCTTTAAATCATGGTGACAATCAATTGTGGGTTTCTGATTTAATCCCTGTTCACTGATGCACACATACAAACATACATAAACACACACACACACACACACACACACAGAAACATTTACACACATAGAAATGCAGACACCATGGTATGTAAAACCCCCATTTTCAAGAGGACATTCTCACTGACTAGCCCTGGTGTGTTTTCCCAGGATGCACTGGGGGGAAACAGTCGCACAGTGATGATCGCGCACATCAGTCCTGCCAGCACCAACTTTGAGGAGTCCAGAAACACACTCATGTATGCAGACAAGGCCAAGAACATCAAGACCAAGGTGAGCTTTTCACCTCACAGCTGTGACCTTCTGGAATTTAATAGTAAAGCAACACTAAGTAGTTTTTGCTACTACAAACTTCCTTAGTGCGGTTATAGCCCGTGGAGGGCAGCAAAGCGATTTCAGAAGTGCCTTTTACTTTGTTACAAGTTGATGAACCACTGAAACGATTTTGGAAACATTATTTTAAGGTTGTAAAAAACTACTTAGTGTTGCTTTAATATATTTAGTGCCAGTAAAGAAAAAAAGTACTAAAAATCACCTTTTAGCAATTTGAACAATACACAAACAACAATAATTTTCCACTGCTAAGTCTTTTGTCACTGATAAATGACATTATTTTGTGTACACCTGATACCATTTAACATAGCCGATATCAGCCAATACTGATATTATGCTGATATATCAGCACTAAGCTTGGGCGTTGTCCAATTTTTCATACCCCAATATTTTCTTGACATAATACCCCATTATGTCAGTATTTCAGAAATTATTTAAAAATGTATGTACATTTTATGTCAGTAGGTATTGCCAATTTTAATCACCATGAATCAGAGAAGCTGCATCCATGAAGTAACCCTGAAGGATTTGATATATTGGAATGTTGTTTCCTTATTAAAACTTTTTTATACAGAATGCAAGAAACTGCTTCTTCTGTATCAATCAGAGCATTTCTCTACAATTTTGATGTTAGAAATGGTAACACGGTCTTAAAAATCATACAGCTGGTGTCTGACAACACCCCGGTGTACGATACTTTCAAAATACTGCCTAGGCCTAATCCACACATCCTTATTGGTCTTGATAACCGACATAATCCCGCCCCTGCCGTGTGATTGGCCAGGTGAAGCGGAACCTGTTCAACGTGTCATATCACCTGGCGCAGTACACCAACATCATCGCTGACCTGCGGAAGGAGATCGAGCGGCTCCGCGCCAAGATCGACGAGCAGGGACAGGAGCAGAGGAAGGGAGAGAAGGCCGAGAAGGCCGACATCCGCAATGTGCAGGGTGTGTGTGTGCGTGTGTGTGTGTGTGTGTGTGTGTGTGTGTGTTAATATGCATGTGTGTGTTTTAATATGTGTAATATTATGTGTGAGAGTGTGTGTGTACACGTTTGTGTGTGTGTGTTTTGTTTGTTTCTGTGCAAGTGTGTGTGCTTGTGTAAATGTGTGTGCCCGTGTGTGTGTTTTCATGTATGTGTTAATGTTTACCTGGCAAAGCTACACATACAGTATGGGGCACAATACTAAGAAGGGGTGATTTGTGGGGAACAAATTGTATTGCCCACTAATTTAATAAGTGTTTTTCTTGGTTATTTTGTTGTTGCTTTACTGTTAGTTTAGGGTTAGGGATGGGGTTGGTCTGGGCACAGTTTAGCATCCCTTACTTATATTATAATGGGAATCAATGCTAGTACCCCATAAGGATAAAAATGCCAACATGTGTGTATGTGTTAATGTGTGTGTGTGTGGTTTTAATATGTGTGTGTTAATATGCGTATTAATGTGTGTGTGTGTGTGTGCAGCTGAGGTGCAGCAGTACAGTCGTAGGGAGATGTATGTATGTGTGTTAGTGTGTGTGCCTGTGTGTTAATGTGTGTGTGTGTGTGTGTGTGTGTGTGTGTGTGTGTGTGTGTGTGTGTGTGTGTGTTAATGTGTGTGTGTGCAGCTGAGGTGCAGCAGTACATCCGTAGGGAGATGTATGTATGTGTTAATGTGTGTGTGTGTGTGTTAATGTGTGTGTGTATGTGTTAACGTGTGTTAGTGTGTGTGTGTGTGTTAATATGTGTGTGTGTGTTAATATGTGTGTTAATGTGTGTGTGTGTGTGTGCAGCGGAGGTGCAGCAGTGCAGTCGTAGGGAGATGGCCCACCTGCGAGAGCAGCTCCTGTCCGCCTTCAGGGAGCAGATGGAGATCAGACGCAGCCTCATGGAGCTGGAGAACTGCAGCCTGGAGCTACACATAGACACCAGCAGACACCTGGCCACCATCTCAGAGTAAACACACACACACACACACACACACACACACACACACACACACACACACACACACACACACACACACACACACACACACACACACACACTGTTACGTTGCCCTGGCTTTGCCAATGTATGCCTTTTTGCCTGCAGTTGCCTTTAATTGAATGATTGTGTGTTTCTGCTGTCTGCTTGTGTGATCGTGTGCAGGTGGCCTTGATTGAGAGGGTGTGGCCTGCCTCTTATAAGCTGCCCTGATCCAGCACTCAGAAGCACACACCTCGAGCACACCCTGAGCCTAAGCCAGGGGTTCCCAAACTTTTCAGACTGTGACCCCTAGTTTTAGGCTGCTGACGACCCCCGACCCCCGACCCCCGCGACCATTCTTTGTCACATGCGTGCGCGCTCTCGCTTTCTATCTCGTTCGCTCCCCCCTTCCTCTCTCATAATGTGGCTGTTTTACGCAACACACGCAAGGCAGTACAGCAAAAACAAAACTGAACATGATCTCTGAGCTGGTGTATTTTATTACCAAACTCAAGAGCAAAAACAAATAGGCAACATCCCACCATAACTTATAATGCTGAGCATATACAGACATATTACGAACAAGCAAGTAACATTGAACAGTTATAAAGTTATGTATGCAGAAAAAAATCAATGTGATGGATGGGCGCTGTTTAATTATGCTTAATGTTGAGAGGTTGCGGGAGATGCGGCGGGAGACAGTCCCAGAGAGCAGCACTTGTTCCAGCTCCGCGGCCAGTTTATCCCCGTGCATAATCCGACTCATTGATATTGCTGTTAAATTTTCCCAATCGTGTGTGGCTTTTTGTCTGCGCAATTAAATATGCCACCTCACATGAAGCCTTCTGCGTCTTTACAGAGACAGTTGTTTGCTTAGGGAGGGCTTTCTTCTGCCCCCGTAACACTCTCTTTTCTGCGAAAAAAGTCACTGGGTTTATCTGTGAGGCTGGGATGCTTGGTGTTTGTAATAATCCACGAGCTCTGGAAACCCGATGTTGGGACGCAGATTTAAACAGTAGGTCATTGCCAGAGGAGGGTCTGCTGATAGCTATGCTAATCGGGCACAAATCACACATTTGATGCTCGCTAATGGGAGGGTGATGGTCCTCTGGTTAGCAAACAGGCAAAAGCATTGTTTCTGAAAATCATCTCGCGACCCCCCGCCACCGCCCCTGCACCCCACTGGGGTCAGGACCCCTACTTTGGGAACCACTGGCCTAAGCCACTCTCAGCTCATTCGCCTGCAACGCTGCTCTTTTTATAGGCATTTTTGGGCATTATTTGAATTGGGGCAACTACTCTACCTGTTTCTTGTTTTTAGGTTTATATCCTGTTGGTTTTTGTGTGGTGATCGGGTTTTGGTGATTTTGCTTTCTTTTGAGCACATAGCACAGGTTATGTTAGTGTAGCAGGAAGCCTTGCGGAAGACTCACGTATTTTGATTTCGAGGAGGTTTAGTTAGTTTGATTTTCTCTTTAAAGCACAGGTGAGTTGGCAGGGCCTTTTGCTGTTACTTTAGTTTCCTGTGTTACACATGGTCACCACCTTTATTGCTACTTTCAATTAAAACTATGTATATTTTTGCACTTAAGAGTCCTGGGGTTTTCTTATGTTGTGTTCCCATTTTTGAAAGCCAATGGGTTCGTAACACACACACACACACACTCACACTCACTCAGACATCCAAAAAACCCAGACCTCGGCCATCAAATGGAGACTATTAACACCTAGCACCAGATAACAAAGGAACACCCCCACCACCCACCATGACAACACACTATCAAAGGAGCAAAAATGCATCGACAATCATAGACAGCGCACACACAAACACACACACACACACACACTACACACACACACCATACTACACACACACAGAGACAAAAATACAAGCAAACATCCTATCTTTGTCATATATCTTCCAGTTGGGAGCGAGAGCGTGCACGCTGCGTGCGGAGAAGACCGCAGGACAACCGGCAGCGGGAGAAGCATGAGAAGCGGGACAGGGGGAAGGACGAGGAAGAGGAAGAGGAAGAGGAGGAGGGAGGGGAGGAGGAGGAGGAGAGTGGAGGAGACGACCTGCTGGAGCCTCAGGACGTGACAGCCGCACGCGAGGAGCTCGGGCCCCTTCTGGCCGAACAGAGGAAGACCATGGCCCTGAAGGTACAGTAAGTTTAGCCTGGTAAACCCGCCCCTCGTACTTCATTTCATTTCGTGCAGAGGGTCTGGAAGAGAGACCGTCAAAAATGATTTACTGGAGGTGTGGACTCTGCTGAAGTTTAAAAAAAAGTGCCTCTGCCTTTACCCAATCGCTAACGCCTGGTCGTCACGTATGCAATTAGCCTACCTACGCACTACAATTCAAATGTAGCACACAACGTCAACGTCACAGCTAACGAACACACCCTCTGTTCGCTGATTGGAGCGTTCGTGCTAGAAGTCCCCAAATGCTCCCCAAGATCGTCCGGACCAGACCATCTGCACAAAATGAAATTAAGTACGAGGGGCGGGTTTACCAGGCTACAGTAAGTTAGGCCTGACAGCCAAAAAGGTGACCGGTTCCGTGGAAAGAGTGGCGAGGTACAGTAGAGACTTGGCGTGTTGCCTCCGCCAAGTCATTATTTCCACGGCACCTTGTGGTCACCTCGAAGGCCGGTATCCCTTTTATCTCCCGTTTGTATTTATCATCTGATTTTATATGCATAAACTACCGATATAAATTTTATATCATCTGTTAAGAAAGTAGAGCATTTAACTGTTAATTTGGCTATTAGAGTTGTCATGGTTACCACTCATAAGCGCATTGATATGGAATGGTGATTCAGTTTTAAATCTACTTAGATCTACTTCAAAGGTAGGCAATTATACAAAATTAATTCCCACCTCATCAGCCAATCAAAAAAAGAGAATTCTATTGTCAAGGAAGAGAACTATTTTATTATTATGTTACTATTTTCAATTGTATTGTTATGTTATTTAACTTGGAAAGGTTTACAGTTTACAGTAACTTTTGAGTACAGTACACAGTAACTTTTCTTCCAGGAAGTCTTTGCCAGGACTGGCTACAAAACCCACAAGTACACTAAAGACAATGGACATACAACCACAAGAACTCAAGTGTCACATACTGAACTACACATACTAGAAATCAATGGCATCACACTTAGTAGGACACGAGATAAAATAGACTATTGAGAGGCACCAAATTAAAAGCAATGACACTGTTCTGTAAGAGTTGATTTGAAAAGGTTTTTACAAATATTGAGAGATGGATATGACTAAATTTAAGACACATAAACTTGCTCGCAGACCGGATAAAGCCTAAATTGAAGGTTCTGGACATGATCTTGGCCAATTCATTCAGTAAATGTCAATGTACATTGTATGGATTTAAATAATGGATTCTAAAAAAAATCACCCCCTCAGAGTTGTTATGGAACCAAAAACTACAGAAAGACATCAAAACGTTTTTTTTTTTTTTTTTTAACAGACTACAAATTTGTTTATTTTTGCTGCGAAAACTGACTTTTTAACATGGGAGTCTGTGACAAGTGGCTCGCTTGGAATGAAAATCAAGTTTTTTACCTTTTGACTTCCTTTTGTCTGTCACCCTTTGTCGCTCTCCCTCCCTCTCTCTCTCACTCCACCCCTTACTCTCTCTCATCCATTCCCTTTCTCATCCCCCCCTCCCTCCCTCCCTCCCCCCTCCCTCCCTCCCTCCCCCCTCCGTGTACCCGCAGGTGGAGCTGGAAGAGAGGCTGGCCTCCATGAAGCAGAAGTGCAGTCGCCTGGAGGAGCTGCTGCCGCGGCGGGTGGCTAACGGCGAGCAGCGGGAGCTGCTGTCCCTGCTGTGCCAGACGCACGAGCTGGAGCTGGACAACACGGAGCTGCAGGCCGCCGCCCTGCGCCGCCAGCACGCCCTGCGCCACCGAGACTTCCTGCTGCACCGCCACGAGCAGAGGAGGAGCCTGGCCGACGACATCATACAGCAGCAGCGCGCCGTTATCCAGGGTGAGAGACATGGCCATGCGTGCACACAGAGATTAGCTGTTTATATATCTAATATCGAGAATTACATTCTTTTTTTTGCCAAGAATACTTATATATACAAGGAATTTGACTCTGGTAGAAGTTAGCTATCTATACATTTAACATATAGACATGCAGTAGTATACATACAATACAATATACAGTAAAATGTAATACAATACAATAGACAAATATAAAAATATAGACTCCTAGACTAGAAAATATACATATAGACACCTAATATAGGCAATCATATACATATAGGCACATAATATAAAAGTGGGACATAATATATAAGTAGGACAATATACAGGACATGTGGGACATCATGTACAGATAGGACATTGTTGTATACTGTGTGTTTATGGTGGTAGATCACGGGCTTATCGTATTTTGTGTTGTATTACACTGTGTGTTTATGGTGGTAGATCACGGGCTTATCGTATTTTGTGTTGTATTACACTGTGTGTTTATGGTGGTAGATCACGGGCTTATCGTATTTTGTGTTGTATTACACTGTGTGTTTATGGTGGTAGATCACGGGCCTATCGTATTTTGTGTTGTATTACACTGTGTGTTTATGGTGGTAGATCACGGGCTTATCGTATTTTGTGTTGTATTACACTGTGTGTTTATGGTGGTAGATCACGGGCTTATCGTATTTTGTGTTGTATTACACTGTGTGTTTATGGTGGTAGATCACGGGCTTATCGTATTTTGTGTTGTATTACACTGTGTGTTTATGGTGGTAGATCACGGGCTTATCGTATTTTGTGTTGTATTACACTGTGTGTTTATGGTGGTAGATAACGAGTTTATGGTATTTCCTGTTGTGTACTGTGTTAATGGTGGTAGATAATGGACTTATCGTATTTCCTGTTGTTGTATACTGTGTGTTAATGGTGGTAGATAACGGACTTATCGTATTTCCTGTTGTGTACTGTGTGTTAATGGTGGTAGATAACGGGCTTATTGTATTTCCTGTTGTTGTGTACTGTGTGTTTATGGTAGATAGCGGGCTTATCGTATTTCCCGTTGTTGTGTAATGTGTGTTTATGGTAGATAGCGGGCTTATCGTATTTCCTGTTGTTGTGTAATGTGTGTTTATGGTGGATAACGGGCTTATCGTATTTCGTGTTGTTGTGTAATGTGTGTTTATGGTAGATAACGGGCTTATTGTATATCCTGTTGTTGTGTGCTGTGTGTTTATGGTGGTAGATAACGGGCTTATCGTATTTCCTGTTGTTGTGTGCTGTGTGTTTATGGTAGATAACGGGCTGGTGATTCCAGAGGAGCTGCAGCAGCTGTACTCTCTTTACTTGAGCGAGCTCACTGAGGGAGGCATGGACCAGCTCCTTAACCTGCTCACCATCACATCAACCAACATGACGGTAACACACACACACACACACACACACACTTACACACACCTCACATTCGCACACACACACTTACCACACACCACACACCTCACATGCAGACCAACACACACACACACACCTCACATTCGCACACACACACTTACCACACACCACACACCTCACATGCAGACCAACACACACACAAACACACATACACCTAGCACACACTTACCACACAAACACACTTAGCACTTACCACACATTCGCACCACACACACACGCACACATGCAGACATACACACACATACACACACACCAACAACATAGACAAGGAGATCTGCAGTCTCTGCAGCGCACACACAGACACACACACACTCACAAACGAACCCACGCACAGACCTACACACACACACACACACTGAGAACTCTGTGTGTGTGCAGGATGAGTCCATCCTGGCAATTGCTAAGCAGCTGAAGCTGGATGACCTGGTGTCTGAGATTCTCCACGGCAACCAGCCTGAGTCAGCAGCCCGCCCTGACAACAGGAAGACCAGCAACCGACACATAGCCTCCTTTTCTGGACCCAACAACGACAGGTGTGGCAGAACACACACACACACATACACACACACACACACATACATACATGTAGGCTAACATACACACACACACATGCAGACACAGACATAAAACACACATATAAATACACACACGCATGCACAGACACACACACATATGCAGACCCATGTAGACAGACGCACATGAAACACACGTATAAGCACACACACACACACACACACACTCACTAGGTCCACTAAACATACATAGAATAGAATAGAATAGAATGCCTTTATTGTCATTATACAAGTATAATGAGATTGCAAGCTTCCCCATAATGTGCACACATAAATAAACAAGGAGAGATATGTACAATAAAAACTGCTATAAAATCTACTAAGTACAAGAATTAAGTACAAGAATTAACATAGACTGTACAATAACTAATATGATCTACTGTCTGTAAAAAGTTGCATAGACTGTGCATAGACTTGTGCAAAGCCTGGAGATAAACAGGCATATATCAGCAGCAGGTATGGCAATAAAGTGACTGGTGTGACTGTCAGCATAAATAGATGGAGGTATCAAGGCATTTTCACCCACCTATTCCAATATGTGCAGTAGGCAGCTAAAGAAACAGATGGACTGTCTTGATATTATAGTGCAATTGATAATTAACAGATAACAATAAAACAGATAGAGTGCAGATAGCAGTAACATAATGGTGCAAATGATTACAGTGATAATATAAATAAATAAATGATAATTACAGTACTCAGAGTTGTGCCTGTCAGGTTGGCTGTCTTAGAACGTAGTGCAGTGTTACAGTGATATGTTCAAGCAAGTCAGTTCCTCAGTGTAGGTTGGAGTTGAGTATGGTGACTGCCCTTGGGAAGAAGCTGTCTCTAAGTCTGTTTGTTTTGGCTGGTATGGCCCTGTAGCGTCTGCCAGAGGGCAGCAGGTTGAAGAGGTGGTAGCCAGGATGTGTGTAGTCCTTGATGATGCTTCTGGCTCTGCCAAGGCACCGGGAGTTGTAAATGGTGGTCAGGGGGGGTAGGGGGCAACCGATGATCTTTTGCGCAGTGTTGGTTACCCTCTGCAGTCTTTTCCTGTCAGCTTCTGTGCAGTTTGAGTGCCACACTGACACAGCGTAAGTCAGCAGGCTCTCGATCGCTGTTCGGTAAAAGGTCACCAGCAGGTTGGTGTTGAGTTGCTCCTTCCTGAGCACTCTCAGGAAGTGAAGTCGCTGCTGTGCCTTTTTGACCAGTGCAGTGGTGTTAGCTGACCAGGACAGGTCGGCAGAGATATGGACCCCTAGGAATTTGAAGGTCTCCACTCTTTCCACACTCTCGCCGTTGATGTACAGGGGGGCAGGGGCGACCTTGTTCCGTCTGAAGTCCAGGATGAGTTCCTTAGTCTTAGCGATGTTCAGTGCCAGGTTGTTGACTGCACACCACTCGCTGAGTCTAAGGACCTCATCTCTGTAGGCCGCCTCATTCCCCTCTGTGATCATCCCCACCACCGTTGTGTCATCTGCAAATTTCACAATGATGTTCTCAGGGTGGGTGGGTCTGCAGTCGTGTGTGTATAGTGAGTAGAGAAGAGGGCTCAGAACGCAGCCTTGGGGCGAGCCGGTGCTGAGCGTGCGGGCGGATGAGAGGTGGGGGCCCAGCTTCACGTGCTGGGGTCGGTTGATCAAGAAGTCTTTGATCCATGAGCAGGTGGAGGGTGGGAGCCCCAGGTTGGCCAACTTGGGGATGAGGATGTCCGGTATTATTGTGTTAAAGGCTGAGCTATAGTCAATGAAGAGCATCCTGACATAGCTCCCCTTTTTCTCGAGGTGGCTCAGTGCAGAGTGGAGGGCAGTGGTTATTGCGTCTTCGGTGGATCTGTTTGGCCGGTATGCAAACTGATGTGGGTCGAGGGTGGGGGGGAGACAGGCTTTGATGTGTCTCAGTACCAGTTTTTCAAAGCACTTTGTGATGACTGGGGTGAGTGCTACTGGGCGGAAGTCATTCAAGTTGGTTGTGGGTGACTTTTTGGGGACTGGGATGATGGTGGCCGACTTTAGGCAGGCTGGGATGTTGGCTTGCTCCAGTGACATGTTGAAAATGTCGGTGAAAACTGGAGCTAGCTGATCAGCGCATGCCTTGAGTACTTTGCCCGGTACTCCATCCGGTCCTGTGGCCTTCCTGGGGTTGACGGCACGGAGCACTCGTCTGACGTCCTCCACCTCCACAGTGAGTGGGGGTGTGTTTTGTGTTTGTGTGGGTTGTAGAGGGGGTTGGGGTGGTGTGGCTGACTTCTGAGCTTGGGACTCAAAGCGGGCGAAGAAGCTGTTGAGCTCCTCCGCCAGTGCTGCGTCTAAGTCCCCAGGTATCACAGCACAGCCCCTGTAGTTGGTCAGGGACTGTATGCTCTGCCACACCTGCCTGGGGTTGTTGAGTTGTCCTTCGATCTTCCGTTTGTAGTCTGCTTTGGCGGCCTTGATGCCTCTCCTCAGGTTGGCACGAGCTGTGCTGTACAGCTCTCTGTCACCAGATCTGAAGGCTACATCGCGGGCCCGGAGGAGAGAGCGGACCTGGCTGGTCATCCACGGTTTCTGGTTGGGGTATACTCGGACTGACTTTTCTACAGTGACCATGCCCATGCAGTACTTGATGTATGATAGTACTGTGTCTGTGTATGTGGCCAGATCATCATGTTGGAAAGTCTCCCATTGTGTCAGTTCAAAGCAGTCTTGGAGTCGGGGGAGTGCATCCTCAGGCCATGTGATAACGGTCTGTCGTTGGGGCTTTGTTTGTCGGCTGAGGGGGGTGTATGCTGGAGCTAGGAATAGTGATAGGTGATCTGACTGGCCCAGGTGGGGGAGGGGGATGGCTTAGTCAGACCAGAATAAAGAGACACCAGGAGATACACAGAGGTAATAATAGTGTGTTTGTGTGTGTGTCTGCTTGCCCTTTTCATGTGACTCAGCGAACCGTATAAACTGACCCATTCCACTGAAGTGCTCAGTGCACAAATTTAAACAGCATTAGCAAGCCAAGTGCTCAGATCAGAAGCAATAACAAGAGTAGGGTTACTTGTCTGGGAAATTAAGCTGTCACTTTTGCTATCTCAGTTTTATATAGTTTAATTTAGCACTAATGTGCTCCTGTTGTGTGGAATCAAATGCAGTTTACATCACTCTGGACGGATGGCTAATTTTAGTGCCTCTAGTTTCTGTAGAAAGGATGGATTGCTATCCTGGACAAGGATTTTTTTTTTCTGGTGTGGTTTATCTGTTGGGCTGAAGGAACTAAATTCAATTAAAGTTCATGGTAGTGGAGCTTTCTGCTGAATAATTTCCTTTCCCTTCATTAAGTGTAACCTTCCGCATTTTGTCTTGCACTGCTAAAGTCAACTGCTTTCTGTTAATGTCTGTCAGTACCAAAAGTTATGTGAAAGCAGCACTATGCAGCTTTTTCAACTTAATTAATCATCTTCATAAGTCGGTAAATGCTTAAATGAGTCCAGGCGACCAGGCCAGACGAATTAAGGCTCTCTCAAACACTGCCCCAAGACATTTTCTTTACCAATGTAATCAAAACATATGCAGCGTTCAATGGAATAGACACATTTCACTGTAGTGCTGTAGGCATACAATCGAAATACAATAACATTTGCTTTTGTTGTTTGTTGTGTTTGTGTTGTTATTTACCAGTGACAGTAACAGGATGTTAAAGTCCAGCACCAAAGCTCGTGCTTCACGGCGCCGGTCAGTCTCATCCAGCCCCCCTCCTGTGACGCAGGTAAAAAAAAAACAGGGTAACGCTTTATTTAAAAGTGCCTACATAAAGGTGACATAAACCTGTCATATACATGCCATGACACATCATAACTACATATTACACTTTATTTGAAGATGCTACATAAAGGTTACATGACCCTGTCACATACATGCCATGACACGTCATGCCCAAGTTGTCATTATGACCAAAACAATGTCAACTTGTTATTACAAAAAAACGAATGACACTTTATGACAGCGGTCATGAACATTAATAAAGTGTCACTAATGGACGTAACATGTGCCATGGCAAGTATATGACAGGCTTTACCAAAAACAGATTAGGATTACGCATCAGAATTACTCACACGCAGATTATCGTCATCCAGCATAGTAATCTTCCCAACATACAGTAGCACCCTGTGTGCCAACCATCACACATGCAGCTGGCATAAATAGTAAACAAACAAACAAACAAACAGCACCCAGTGTCATTGTAATTACATGGCACAGCACACAGTGTACACAAAAAAATTGACTCTGCATTTAACCCATCACACACGTCAGCAGGGGGCAGCCATGACAACGGCTCCCAGGTACAGTAGCAGTGTGTGGGGACGGTGTCATGCTCAGTGTACCTTGGTAGCACTGTTGCTGTAAATTGAACCTATATTATTGCTGTAAATTGAACCTATATTTTTAACCCGACCCAGTCATTTTTATCTATTTCAATTCTATTCTTATATACTGTGTCTCTATGCATCTGTTGTTGGCTGCTCCAAATGACTTCTCATTATACTTTGTGTAGTGACAATAAAGACATCTACTACTTCTACTTCTACTTGTGTGTGTGTGTTGTGTGTATGTGTGTGTGTGTGTGTGTGTGTGTGTGTAGTCCACAGGAAGTAAGCTGGCAGCTGTAGTGAGCGCTGATACTCTGCGTGAGATCGCCAGTGACACCAAGAGCATCTCCGTCATCGCCGCACAGAGGAGGTCACGCATCCAGGCCAACAACAACGTCAGTCCCTCCTACACACACTCACACACACTGCACACATACACTCATACACTCATACACACACACACACACACACACACACACTACACACACAAACACACACACACACACACGGACTACACACACACACACAGACTACACACACACACACAGACTACACACATTTACCCACACTACACACACACACACACTCAACCACTACACACACACACACACTCACCCACACTACGCACGCACACGTTACGCACACACACACTACACACACATTGTCACCCACAGTACACACACACACACACACAACACACGCAGTTATGCACATATTACAAACATAGCTACACACATTACACACATATTATAACAGTTACACACACATTACATGCACATTAGACAGAGTAACTTGAAACCTGTGATTTTGTGACTATGCCTGTTTTTCCCATCGACTACCCATACACGTGTATGTGTGTGTCTCTGTGTGTGTGTGTGTGTGTGAGTATGAGTATGCAATATCATTCTCTTATATACACACACTTACAGAAACATTATACACACAAACAAAAACATTCAGACATGCATAAGGTCCAAAAGCAATGCCAGTCATATTCACACAAGTCAACAGTGTCTGTGTGTCTGTGTGGGTGTTTTTTTGTGTATGTGTGTATATATTTATGTGTGTGTGTGTGTGTGTGTGTGTGTGTGTTTCTGAACCTCAGAAAGAGCGGAGTCACTCTCTGGAGCGTGGCCTGGGCGCTGTGACGGGCGCGGCTGTCATCCCCGAGGCATCCCCAGACACTGCCACTGCCACCACAGCTGCGGTCCCCAAAACACCCGCCTTCTCCACCGCCACCACAGCTGCGGTCCCCAAAACAGCCGCCTTCTCCACCGCCACCATCACCAAGGCCACCGGCTCAGGCACGAACACAACACCATTGAATGCCTTTTATTGTCACTTTATACCACAGCTTTGTTCAGTTTCCCATTGCGTTGTGTTATTTAGAATGGCAATACATTTTCTCGTAGGGGCCCTTTCATGTTCAGATCTTCAATATGTGTGTGCCTAAATCTAACATATCCCATCTGTCTGTCTGTCCGTCCGTCCGTCTATCTATCTATCTATCTATCTATCTATCTATCTATCTATCTATCTATCTATCTATCTATCTATCTATCTATCTATCTATCTATCTATCTATCTATCTATCTATCTATCTATCTATCTATCTATCTATCTATCTATCTATCTATCTATCTATCTATCTATCTATCTATCTATCTGTCGATCATTCTATGTATGTAGCCATCGTAGCGGCGGCCAGGCGTGGCCTGTGTGCAGCGGGGAGCATGGACAGCCTGTCGGCCAGCACGGCGGAGGACGAGCCGTGGGAGGGGAAGAGGAGACGGGCCGGGGCCGGGGCCGGATCCAAGAGGGACCCTCCGAGGCCGGAACGCCGGAATGAGTCCCCAGAGAGACAGCAGATTCGACGCCGGCGCTCCAAGTCCTTCGACGTCAACGGCAAACGGGTGAGTGAATGAGTGACGGATAGCTAATGGGCCCTATCATGCCGCGGCGCACTGTGCATTCGCGACATGCGCATGGTGTCATTACTATTCTGTGCCAGCGCACCTTTCATTTTTTCAGGCAAAAAATCACGTTGTCTAGATAGCAGATGACACTGCACCATCACGGGCGTGTCAGCGAAAAGAAGAGGTGTGGTCTGGCGCAAAGCGTGCCAGATGCTATTATAAGGACGCAAAAATTAAATCCGCCAGTGACCAACAAAACCCTGGTCTGTCGTCAGTTGCGCATTGCTGAAAAGCTATTTTATGGGCGCACAACGCTTTGGGATATAACGAGAGGGATCCCCCTCTTGATGAGTCGCTGTTAGGGGACGATAGCTATCCACTAAAGGCATGGTTATTAACACATACATCATGCCAACAACAGGGCTTAAAACGTCTTCAAGCTCCAAAAAGATGTCCAATTGCATATGACTACGAATCTGATTATTTACTAAGTGCAACGACATTAACACTGATACATATTTTGCAATAATGCACATTTATTGAGCAATCAGTTTTTTTTAATAAACATACACTGTTCATAACCAAAGGGAACACACAGTGTTCATAACCAAAGGGAAACAGTAAGTGTAAAAAACAGACTTAAATATCCATCCTGGAAGATTAACTGCTCATGCACGAGCCGATCGGTCTTCAAAGAAAAAAGCTCCTGATGGGAAACACGCCATCGTAATATCAACAAGCCATGGACAAAGCGCGGCTGGCTTTTAAAGGGAATGAGAGTATAAACTCTGATTGGTTTATTGCATGTTACGCCCCGAACACACCTATGATTAATTAGGTAACTTAGGACCAACCCTTTTGAACCATGCGCCAGGCGCAATGTTCACTTTTCCCGTCGTCAAAATAGCATATTGTCTCGGGAACGCCCCCAAAGCAACTTGCGCGACAGACTTTAGACAATGCGCATATGATCGTGAAAATAGAGCCCTATGTCTCTACGTCAAGTCAGGTCAAGTTTATTTGTATACTTGTATGTTTGTATACTACATTACATTACGTTACACTTAGCAGATGCTTTTATCCAAAGCGACTTCCAAAAGGAGGACCTAACAAGCTAACAGATGTCTAGAGGAACACAGAGTAAACAGACTACACACATACACACAAGGAAATACATGTGCCTTAAGTAAGTTTCCTGACACTTCAGACACACAACCCCCCTACACACCCATGTGGACAGACAGGGTCATTGCAATACGTGCAGACAGACACACAACACGGACAGGGTGATTGCAATACCGGGTCAATCCCCCCGAGGGACCAGTAGTGTAGCCCAGGGAGCACACAAGGAGGGAGCACACAAGGAGATGGATGTGCCTTACACACACATACACACACACACACACACACACACACACACACACAAACACACACACACACACACACACACACATACACACACACACACACACACAAACACACACACAAGGAGATGGATGTGCCTTACATACACACATACACACACACACACACACACACACACACAAGGAGATGGATGTGCCTTACACACACATACACACACACACACACACACACACACACACACACACACACACAAACACACACACAAGGAGATGGATGTGCCTTACATACACACATACACACACACACACACAAACACACACACAAGGAGATGGATGTGCCTTACACACACACATACACACACACACACACACACACACACACACACACAAACACACACACAAGGAGATGGATGTGCCTTACATACACACATACACACACACACATACACACACACACACACACATACACACACACACACACACACACACACACACACACACACACACACACACACACACAAACACACACACAAGGAGATGGATGTGCCTTACACACACACACACACACACACAAGGAGATGGATGTGCCTTACACACACACATACACACACACACACATACACACACATACACACACACACACACACACAAGGAGATGGATGTGCCTTACACACACACACATACACACACACACACACACACACACACAAGGAGATGGATGTGCCTTACACACACACACACACACACACACACACACACACACACACAAGGAGATGGATGTGCCTTACACACACACACATACACACACACACACACACACACACAAACACACACACAAGGAGATGGATGTGCTTTAAGTACGTTTGGAC
This sequence comes from Coilia nasus, assembly GCA_027475355.1. NCBI lineage: Eukaryota > Metazoa > Chordata > Actinopteri > Clupeiformes > Engraulidae > Coilia > Coilia nasus. The sequence continues at coordinate 13,382,760 of CM050198.1, forward strand.
ACTTCAGACACACAGAAGCCCAGAATTTTCTAAGATCTCTCAGTGAAAGGCACCCAAACTCTTCTTGACCAGGTTTTGTAATGATGTTTCGGTAACACATTCTATGAATCTTGTATTCATAACACTCTATAAACACATTCATAAAGCCTTATAATGCATTGATAAAATATGCAATGTGTTCATAACTATGTATACATACTAATGACTGTAATCCTAATGCATGCTATGTCATAAGCCCTATTCCATGTTTAAGTGAAACAGTGCATTCTTGGTTATAAAGCTTCACCTGCCTATGAGTGAAGTCATAAGTACGTATAAATCTTATGAATACAGGCTTCATAGAAAGTGTTACCTTGGCAGCTGTGGCCTAATGGTTAGAGAGTTGGTCTTGGGATCCGAGGGTCGCAGGTTTCGAATCCTGTTCCAGTAGGAAGAATAGGAGCGGGGGAATAAACAACTAATGCTCTCCTGCACCCAGGGCTTAATTTGAGGGGGAGCAAGCCGGAGCGCGCTCCGGAACCTCCAACGTTGGCTCCGGCACCTATTTATACTGGATCCGGTGACCTGACACTGGCATTAGTTATATTGTCTTGCTTTGTTGACTAAATACGGCATTAAATATATGAATTTGAACTGAATTTGTCCTGATTTGATGTAACTAGTGTTATTACAATGCAGTTTAGTTTTGGTGTGCGCGCACAGTGTTGTTAGCAAGCGCACCTCATCCTCTGCGCTCAACTCTACAAATTAAGCACTGCCTGCACCCTCATCCATGGCTGAAGTGCCCTTGAGCAAGGCATCCAACCCCACATTGCTCCAGGGACTGTAACTGAAACCCTGCACCTAAATAACTGTAAGTCGCTCTGGATAAGAGCGTCAGCTAAGTGTAATGTAGTAATAATAATACTAATAATAATAATACTGATGTGTCCTTGGTGACGATTCCCACAGAAACCCAAGATTGGCGCTTCAAAAACCCCTGCGCTCGAGAGCGTCTCCGACAACCGGCTGACGCGTCCCTCTCCTGTCGCTGCAGCCGCTGTCGCCCAGCCCCTGCAAAGCAACACGGGAAACCCCGCCACACCTCCTGCCGCCAAAGTCAAATACCCCGTCTCCCATCACACGGGTAAGAGATCTCACACCTGTGTCTGATTCTGGGGTCTCTGTGGCCACCGTATCCATAGCAACCTAAACTGTTGTCAGCCTGTAACAGGAATACATTCAAGCATTACAGGGAATTAGTGTGTGTCTGCTTGACTGTCATAGCAATGAAGCGGTAGCACTTTTGAAAGCGTAGCCAAAAAGTATCTGAACACTCTGACAAATTGCATTCTTGGTGAGGAAGGCTTTTCCTTATCTTGTTGGAAGACGTAGTGATGCCCAAGAACATATGTATTTGTCATAGCTTAAACAGCTTAAACAAATTCTTTCTTTAATATATACAATGTCATTTTCCATTTTAAATAATGTATCAGTGTACAAACAATTTTTAGGTACACTGTTGCTAGTCAAACCATTTCATTACAACAGTCAGGTAATGTAATGTATGAATTCAGTGATGCAGCTGCTTTACAAGGATAACAAGCTGGAGATACATCTGTGCTTTTGGTCTTCAGAAAGTGTGGCGGACACTTTCTGATTTAACCAATGACTACTGCTTGGTAAATTAAGCTTTTACCAAAACCCATAGGAAGTAGGCCAGTACTGTCTTTCCCCCCGCTAAAATTCCTCAAGTATTCTTCTTGTTCTGGCTTTAAATCCTCCATTTTGGGAATAGTTGCCAACACAGAATGTATGGTTTGGTCTACATCCATCTCACCGGCTTCGTTCAGTGCTGCTCAAACTACAACCAGAAAGTCAAGCTTAAACGCTTGAGTTCAACGTCATTGTTTTTAGCCCTCCCTCTGTCCGCTGATTGGCCCGTATACATTCAGAGACGGACCCGAACTGAAACCGAACTGAATGTTATGCTCCATGACTCAGTTGCTGGAAGTGAATGAAATTAAGCAGAGGCACTAGGGGTCACTAGCCCTGCTATCTAGAGCTCACATGTTGCATATATCTGTACTGCAGTATACTCATGTATTTCAACACAGTGGGAACCACTCTCTAATAATAGCAACATGTGATGGCAATAAACACATTACATACTATTGACAAATCACTAACAGTTATGTCTGAAATATTTAACCCTGTGTGTTTGTGTGTGTGTGTGCTGTGTGTGTGTGTGCATCCGTGCATATGTGTGTGTGTGTGTGTGTGTGTGTGTGTGTGTGTGTGTGTGTTTGTGTGTCCGTGTGTGTGTTTGTGTGTCCGTGTGTGTTTGTGTGTCCGTGTGTGTGTGTGTGTGTGTGTGTGTGTGTGTGTGTGTGTGTGTGTGTGTGCATGTGTGTGTTTGTGTGTCCGTGTGTGTGTGTGTGTGTGTGTGTGTGTGTGTGTGTGTGTGTGTGTGTGTGTGTGTGTGTGTGTGTGTGTGTGTGTGTGTGTGTGTGTGTGTGTGTGTGCATGTGTGTCCGTGTGTGTGTTATCTCAGGAGAGAGCCAGCTGCAGAAGCTGGAGATCAGAGGCACTCCCCCCAGCACCATCCACCAGAAGAACCTAGAGGGCAAGATTGGACAGACACTGCACAGAAGAGTACGAGGTACGTGTGTGTGTCTGTGTGTGTGTGTGTGTGTGTGTGTCTGTGTGTGTGCGTGTGTGTGTGTGTGTGTGTGTGTGTGTGTGTGTGTGTGTGTGTGTGTGTGTGTGTGTGTGTGTGTGTGTGTGTGTGTGTGTGTTGTGCTGCACACACCTGTCGTGACTGCCCATAATAACGCAGGGAAGTAAAAGTTGTAACTTTAGTGGGTGTTTGACAGAGAGAGAGAGAGAGAGAGAGAGAGAGAGAGACAGACAGAAAGAAAGAGAGGAAAATGAGATGAATAGAGTGTGTTTGAGAGAGAGAGGGAGAAACAGGGATAGAGAGACAGAGTATGTTTGTATTTGTGGTTACAGTGGTCCCTCGCTATATTGCGGTTTACCTTTCGCGGCCTCGCCTCATTAGTGCATGCAATCTCCTGTACAGTACAGAATGCGCTCAGCTTGTAAAATTTACATAAATCTTCCACCGCTAGCTGTGGGACTCTGAAGTGCTGTATGTTTGCAAGTGTGAACTTTGCCTGTCTGAGAAAAGTGTATAAGTGTAGTGAGGGGTTTTACAGCCTTAAAACATCTATAATAATTGTAAAAAATAAAGCTGACTACTTCGCGGATTTCGCCTATCGCGGGTTATTTTTAGAATGTAACTTCTGCGAATAACGAGGGACCACTGTATACAAGAAAGAATAATAGAGAGAGTGTTTAGAGGAAACGAGAGAGAGTGATTTGTGAATAAGAGAGTGATAGAGAGAGATAGGTGTGGATGAGAGAGAGGTTGGAGAGGAAAAAGAGAAAGATAGAGAGAGAGACTGACTTGTGAAAAAGAGAGTGAGAGAGAGAGATGGGGGTGCATGAGAGAGAGGGGAGAGTGAAAGAGAGAGAGAGAGAGAAAGAGGAGAATGAAAGAGAGAAAAAGAGATATAGAAAAGAACTTATTCATATTCTGTGCATCACCCCGTCAGGTCCCACTGAGCCCACTGGCTCCTCCCACCTCCTCGTGCAGCCGGGGAACTACAAGAAGAACGGCAACAGCAACACAGCCCGGCACAAAGCCAGCCATGATGTCACCAGCAAGCACACAGACAGCCGCCTAAAGAAAACAGCTCCATGACTACCGCACAAAAACCTTAAACTTCAGGCACTATTTTAGCACCAAGTTTTGTGTGTCTGTGTTGAAAAGATCCATTTTCAGGTCAAGAACACCAAGATATACTGGCACCATGTTTGTGTTGTGTGTGTTTAAAAGATGTTGTTGGAAGAACACCAAGATATTTGTATTGTTATTTTTGGAGGAAGCGGTCAGAAGAATTATTTGACCATTTGTTACAGTTTATGTTGTGTAAAGAAAGCATTCTTTGTTTAACTGATTAGCCTACACATCACTGACCGGGACTGTTACATCTATTTATGTTAATGGGTTTGTATTAGCTTTCTGAGGACTATTAAATTCTTATCTTTTATTCAGTAGGCTAAATATAATAATGCACAGTTATGTAAATAGTATATTTACAGCAGCTATTTTATTGCGTTTTTTACTGTTACTAAGTTGTAATAATGGTGATATAATATTATAATAGTTTAAGAAGATTAGTAAACTGTTAGGCTACAAAACTGTTGTCTTTTCTGTCATTAACATGTTTTCTATATTTGTAAATAATAAATATCTTTGTTTATGAAATAAGACTATCAGCGTCTTCATCTCTTTTTGTAAAATCCATGCATTGTTACATTTTGTATAGGCTATTTTGATTCTCGCATGGCCTTTTTGTAACATGAGATGAAATCTCGCGATTCTTGTCTTCTCGTCGTTCCCATGGTTTTGTGCAGCTGTTCACACGCGCACGCCTCTCCACCACCGCACTCACTGCCGCTGCGGGTACAGCTGGTCCTCAGCGAAGAGAGGAACATGGGCACCGCGATCATGGGACTGACCTCAAAACAGAGTTTACCGAAGGTGCCGCTGGTTGAACACACCGGCAGATAACACACCAGCCACCAGTAAGTAAGAAAGATCTTCATTCTTCATGTATTTCGGTGATACACCGTTGTCGCTATAGGAAGCTGATGTCTGCAAGGTTTACAGACATAGCTGTCTTTGTAGAATTAATTGCTGACATGCCGTTGGTCATTTTAAACAGCATCTCGTCTAGTTGGGCTGGCTGTCCTGGTCATTTTACGAAAACATGTATTCAAGCCAGCTTGTAGGTTTAGGCTACAACGACAGTGTATAAAATAAACAGCTTAATGCAACAAATGTATGGCTAAAATGAAATACGCCATCATTATGTTTTTATAGATAAAACTTTTGTCTTGTCTGAACTAGCCCAATTGTCTTCTGATTTAAAACAGTATTGCACCAAACGAGTCTGTAACGTTTTTTGAAACCAATCCCAGTGTCCTGCCACCCAGACAAAATAAACACATTCCATGGTCAGATGCAGGCTTGGTTATAACGTTTACTGAATGCACTTCAGGCTCTGTGTAACCGCCTCTTGCAGTATTGTAATTACAGTGGTCAGTTTGGGAATGTCTCATTCGGAGATAGAGACCGTACAGTATTTCAGTTTTGAGGGCCCCCATCTTCCCTACTCGTAAAAAAAACGAAACGAAGAAAAAGGATCAGCAGTTCAGAAGACCTTGGCGAAAATCATCTCCTTTCATAACACGCAGGGACGTAGCGGGACGTTTGCTCACATCTCCGTGCGAGTTTGGATGTTTAACTTCATTTTTTGCCCTGCTGTTTTACACGTATAAATCATAGTAACATGGTCAGAGCCTCTGCATCTCCGAAGTCAACTGTGTGTTCAGCCAACTGTGGGTTGTATTCTTCCTCCCCAACTGACTTTTTGACCGAATAGGCTTCTCTACTGTCCGTTCTCGGTTTTGCGTCAGTCTCTTGCTCCCCTCAGTACCCACTGTATAGGCTTGGTTTGTTGAAAAATACAAATAATAAAATAATAAAAAAATATATATTATGACGTTTGCACCACAATATAACATTTTTGTTTAATAGATTGTCCTCTGCTATATCTTACTGTGGTATAGTATATCTTACTGACTGTGGTATAGTATATATTTAACCTAATCAATACATTTTCAGGTGTTTACTCACCAGGTTACAATTCCTTGGATTACCAGAAACACAACCACAAGCATTCATTTTGTGAAACTCTCAGCTGCATTTGTGCTGATTCATTGATTGTCTGCTTCAGAATTAGAATTGCAACAGAAGAATGTTGTAATGCTGCAGCAATACTGGAATAATAATAAAATCTGTAAAGTTAGATATACTATTTGTCACTTCCTGCTGATTCGCTGTTTGGCTGTCCAGACTCCAGGAGCATCTGCCATGCCTAGTCCCAGCGTTATTCTGCAGACTGCTGACCCAAGATAAGGTCCCCACCACCACCACCACCCACCGCTATCCCCATCTGGCTGTCCCAGTGTCCATTCTGACCTGCTCCACTCCCGGCAGAGGGCAGTAAGACATTTACATTAACATTACATTACACTTAGCTGACGCTCTTATCCAGAGCGACTTACAGTTATTTAGGTACAGGGTTTCAGTTACGGGCCCTGGAGCAATGTGGGCTTAGATGCCTTGCTCAAGGGCACTTCAGCCATGGATGAGGGTGCAGGAGAACACTAGTTTTTTACTCTCCCCTAACCCCCATTCTTCCTACTGGGACGGGATTCGAACCGGCGACCCTCCGATCCCCAGACCATCTCCCTAACCACACTGTAGGAGGTGCGGTTAGTGGGGGAAGGGATGGGCAGCCTGCGCCTCTTCCGTCTCTGCCTCCTGCTGGGCTCCGTGTTCATGCTCTTCCTCATCATCCTGTACTGGGACGAGGTGGGGCACGCCGGCCTGCACCTGCACACCTCTCCGCCCGCCCCTCCTCCACCCCCGCTGGCCCCCGCTGCTGTGCCGGCAGCCCTTGAGGCGACGACGGGGTCTGCCGTGGCCACCTCCACCCAGCTGGCGTGGACGGGCGACGACAAGGGCTACGCCTTCGTCTGGGACACGGACGCCTTCGACCGGGAGGTGATGGCCGACCCGGATCCGCCCGAGGTCAGGCCCACCAGGGGTTCCGAGGCGCGGCCTCAGCCTCAGCCTCCGCAGCGTCCGGTCGCCAAGCCTCCGGAGGTCGGGGAGACCCCGAAAGTCCAGGGGTCCCCCGAAACCACGGTTGCCCCGCAAAAGTCGGAACCGACACCCACGCAGGCGAGACCGTCTCTGGCACCCACGACTGCCTCCACCTCTACCCCCACCACCACCACCACCACTACTACCACCATCGCATCAACCACAACACCTGCAGCCCAATGGAGTCAAACCAGTAAGCCCTTACAGGCCCCCAGCAGAGGCAACCTGTCTGCTAAGCTTCAGGCGACAGAACCACACAGCAGAGACAATGTCCTCGTCACGCCTCAGGCAACAGAATCTCATAGCAGAGACAATGTCCCCATCACACTTCAGGCAACAGAACCTCATAGCAGAGACAATGTCCCCATCACACTTCAGGCAACAGAACCTCATAGCAGAGACAATGTGTCCACAAGGGCGCAGGAGGCAACAGAAGCTCCTGGTAGAGATATCGTGATGTCCGCCGTCAAGCCTCAGCCTGTCCCCCCGACACCCCCCTTCCTGAACCTGCTCGGACGCCAGGCGGAGCGGAGGAGGCACCTGCAGGAGGCCTGCGCCCCAGACAGCGGCCTCCACTTCCTGGGGAAGGAGCGCTCCTTCGACCAGATCCCCAGCCAGACCCTGGACCACCTGATCGTGGACGACCGGCATGGGGTCATTTACTGCTACGTGCCCAAGGTAGAATAAAAGAATAGAAAAGTAAAACGGTAACACTTTATAACTAGTATAACTAGTCTTACTAGATGTAAATGATAACTGAAGTTGTGAAGTCTTGAAGTCTAACTACTCCCTATAAATCATGTATAAATGTATCTGTTAACTCTTAATTAACACTCATATTTTAACACCTTTTCTCATCAATAAATCATTTCTAAACATATTTATATTCTTATTTATATTCTGTCTGCTTGTCTGGTGGCTGTCTGTCTGTATAAAAAAGAGACATTCATATCCAGAAAAATGTAATCACAGGAGTAGCAGGTATTTCACAAGAGGTGCTCTGCACACTGTTTTGCTCCAGAAAAAGATATTATTTAAAAAAAAAACAAGGCAGCCTTTTAAAACATTGCCTTGTTTTGTACATTGTTGTTTTCTTTAGCACCTGTGATTATATATTTTTTGTATGTGTGAAGCTCTTTTCTTCTTTTATACAGACAGACAAGTAGACATAAATATATGAGTAATATATATGAATATTCATGAGCAATAATGTGAGAATAAAGGTTAACAACTTGTGAGCAAAGTGTTAATTAAGAATTAAAAAATACATTTGTACATGATTTACAGGGAGTAGTTATTCTAAAGTGTTACCAGTTACCAGTTCCTTCAGAGAAACTAGGATTCCAGCATCATAGCAGTAAATCACTGTAGATATAAATAATAAATAATACAATACAATAAACAACAATGCGAAATACAGTACAGTAAAGTATAGACACTTTCATTTAAAAAATGTTTTCTTTACTTTTTTATGTTCTACACTGTAAATGAATGCTGACGACCTCCAGCTGTGTGCAGAATGGACTGTGAGTGAGAGGGGCTGGCAGCTCCAGAATGTCTGCCTTCATAGTTTGGATGTCTTAAGTGTTAATCTACAATGTAGAAAAAAGTAAAGAAAACGTATTGAAAACAACAACGTGAAAACAACATTGAATGAGAAAGTGTGTCCAAACTTTTGAATGGTACTGTATATAATGAAAAGATAAATGAATAATACTAATAATTAATAATTTTAAAACTATTTATCACACAGGTGGCCTGCACCAACTGGAAGCGAGTGATGATCGTATTGGGGCAGAGACTGGTCGCCCCGAGCAACGGTGACCACGACAACCCCGACCCCAACGCGCCACCCCCGACACCTTACCGGCGGCCGCAGGACGTCCCGTCGGAGCTGAGCCACAACGCCACCCTCCACTTGACCTTCAGCAAGTTCTGGCGTCGCTACGGTAAGGCCTCGCGCAACCTGATGCACGCCAAGCTGCGCAAGTACACCAAGTTCCTGTTCGTGCGCGACCCCTTCGTCCGCCTCATGTCCGCCTTCCGCAACAAGCTGGCACAGCCCAACGAGGATTTCTACAGGCAGTTCGGCACACGCATGCTGAAGCGCTACGCCAACGTCACCCGGCCTCTCCCCGCGACCGCTCGCGAAGCGTTCCAGGCAGGCCTGCGGCCGTCGTTCGCCGACTTCGTCCACTACCTCCTGGATCCCGAGACGGAGAAGGAGGAGGCGTTTAACGAGCACTGGCGCCAGGTGTACCGCCTGTGCCACCCGTGCCAGATCGGCTACGACTTCGTGGGAAAGCTGGAGACGCTGGAGGAGGACGCCCAGCACCTGCTGCACCTCCTGGACGTGGACCGCGACATCCAGTTCCCGCCGGGCTACCGGAACCGCACCGCGGCCAGCTGGGAGCGCGACTGGTTCGCCAACGTTCCCCTCGAGGACCGACAGAAACTGTACGAGCTCTACGAACCCGATTTCCGGTTATTCGGGTACCCCAGGCCTGACGCACTGCTACACGAATGAGAATTACAGATATTCTATTTACCGGCACTTATAGTGTGTTACCATTTGCTGTTGGTGTATGAAGTCTTTGAACGTGATGTCCGGTTATTCGGATATCCCAGGCCTGACGCACTGCTACACGAATGAGAATTACAGATATTCTGTTTATCGGCACTTATAGTGTGTTATTATTTACTGTTGCTGCTCGGTTTCCGTGTAATTTTCCGAGCGTCAAAAACGGAAGTGATTCCTTTCCACAATATCTCAAAACACCTCATCAAATATCTGGGACCTTGGACCACGAAGGACCCTGAGTAACTCAGCTGGTAAATGGAATGCATGAAATTTGATTATCTTTGCGTTTTTAGCCAATGTGACATCATCTCGTTCTCTGAATGTTGAATTACAAGACAATGGAAAGCACTGTTACCGACTCATCAAAAAGGTTTTATTCCCATGATGTGTTGCTCAAGAGCATCATTATAGGTAGCAAGGGGACTTTTCTAAACACTCCCTTGGTTGACAATCTGGAACATTCCTGCCAAGGGATGCCCCTGTCTGTCATTGCGGGGTACTTTTCCTTCCTCAAAGTTCCGTCCACAAATGGTCTTACTCTGTCATAGAAATCAATAGCTGGGCTAGTGCCCTTAAAAAAAAAGTTTTGGTGCCAAATTAAAGTTGCCATAAAACCTCACCGCTAAGCAAGAAGGACTACATATATCAAGTTATTTATGATGGAAAACACATTGTGTATGTGGGTATGAGCTGGCATGTGAACAAGAGTAGAAACAATGGTATTGTACTTTTTAATGTTCAACCATGGTTAGCATTTGCTAACGCAGCACTGAACGCTACCAGCTAAACAAGATCATGGGTGATAAAATTCAACCCAACCTACACCTCTGCTGCCTCAGTGTTTGCTTGTTAGAGTTCACAGAAAAGCCCACAGCATGTCCGTTTCTGTCAGTTTCTGAGTCAGTTTCTGTCAGTTTCTGAGTTTACCACCAGCAGAGGCGTAGCTACCAAACAGGCAACATAGGCGCAGTATACAGTTTACATATACAGTTTTCAATAAGTGCAATCAGAGATGGCAACCTGGCCCCCCTTACTGGGCGCACACACACACACACACACACACACACACATGCAGACAGACACACATACAGACAGACACACATACGGACAGGGTCATTGCAATACCTGGTCAATCCCCTCCGGGGGACCAGATAATAACAAAGTGGGCAGTATTTGCTTGGGGCCCAAACAGAGTCTAGAATCAGCTCTGAACATGATCCATGCTAAGCAACCATGACGGCACTTAATAAGGTTTCTCCTGTCATTAGTAGTTCACTAAGTAGAAAAACAAATGTGTCAAAACCATAGAACCATGTTGTGATAATGTAACAGTTTGCGGTGTGGGTCCCACCACAATGTGTCCCTCGGACATTGGAGTCCTGATTCAACAGTATTGTGCAGAGGTGTGGATCCCAGCTTCAGAAAGTAAAAACTCTGCATGTACTGTATTTCCAAAGATGGTAGACAGCCAGAACAAGATACTTCATGGTAGTTCATATCTACTAATAGTTCATATCTATGGGAGCAAAGTTGGGATCAGTTCTGTGCTGCATAAATAGCTGCCACATTGACGTGCTTGGCTGTAGTAGCTAGTACCGCACACAAAAAAATAATCTTGGTGCATACCTGAATTAAAGTAGATATACATCCACTGCTCAGACAAATAAGGCTTTTAAATATTCTGTGAAATTCTAGGGTTCTGCCATAAACCTCCCTCAATATTACAAAGCATGCCTCTGCACTGCATAAAGGGGGATTAGTGGTCTCTCCTTGTGCGATCGATCGTGGTTCCAGGAAGTGGCTGATCATGAAGGATCTTGGCCTATCTACCATCTTTGGTCTTTGTTCTGCCTGTGCACTTAACACAGCCGTTTTCACTAACTAGCAGATCTACCTGCATGGTGGTTTGTCTTCTCATTGGGATCAGCTGGTTCAGCAAATGGTTGGATCACATATGTGGCAGATCATTTACTTTTTTGAAGCAGGGATTGGCACCTCTGCTACTGTGTCATGAGTGCTTTTAACAGATCGTGCCTTCAAAAGGGAAGAGGAATATGTTGTTGTTGGTGTTTGTACATGTTTCCTGTTCACTACTGCCTCTGTACTGTATGTGACATTAAAAACATCCAACATATGAGATGTTAAATACACTGGACCAGTGGTAATTCTGATTTTGTCAGCCCCCACTAATGCTGTGAGTGTCCATAATGCAGTCTGCGTATTTATAGCACTGACTGCTGTGAAAAGATACATGTGGAAATGTATTGTAATTGTTTACAATAATACAAATGCAGCCCTCTTTTCTCTCAGAGGGTGGTAAATGTAACCTGTGTCTGTGGGTTAGGTTCTCACCTGCTAAGCCTTCTGAATAGCCTATGAGACCTAACCACCCATACAATACACTTGATACTATTACATAAACTGCTATGATAACTAATGAGTGGACACAGAGGCAGTGTGTATAAAAAAGGTGTATTATAAAAAGTCACATTGAAAAAGACATTTCAATTATTATTATTATTGTTATTATTATTATAGATATGTTAATACTTCTGTAAGTATACTGTATTAAGGCACTCCGATATTGGGATATTATTTGTTGCTGTGTTTTAACAGGGACATGTACATGTATGTACTAAGCATTGCATTCACATTTTTTTGATTATCTGGTGCCTTGATCCACTGCATGGACAAGGAACAGGTGGTTATTTTTGCGTCACGTTCTGGCAGTCAGCCCTTTGGTGTTTTTGGTCCTGTGGTGTTGTCAGTGTGTTGTTCTACTTGTGAAGCTATGGGGACATCAATGTTGTTGTTTTTTTTTTTTTTTGAGTATTTAGCAGCGCTGCTGTGTCTGATAAATTGTCTTTACTATTACAGCAAAGGCCAAATGGAATCGTAGGTGTGCGCTAGCAGGGCTAAATGCCAAGCCTTGACTCCTGAGCTTCACTGGGTTTGAAGCAGGGGCACGCTACGCTACTTTAGAAGAGCTGCAGGCTATATCCAGCTAGATCACTACCAGCTGACTCTGCTGAAGGAGTTCAAGTGCTGTGTCAAACTCTACAGTTGAGCTGCAATGCACAACAGTAGCAGTATTGTAATAATCTTTTTCTTTTTTTGTAACTGTGGAATCAGAATTAGACATGCGGTTATGCTAGTTAAACTTACACTTAATGGAGTAGGTCTCCTATCTGAAAACTGTTACTAATAGTTATAGTAGTAATAATAACTTTAACTTTTATACCACCTTCCTAGAACATAGTGATTTTTTATCAGATATATCAGACAACAGAAAAAGGGAGACAGATTGTTGGCTTTAAAAGGCTCCAGTTTCCTTTAAAGGTGTCATTCCCAGAGAAACCGTTTAGTACTTGCTCTTTTTGAAATACGATAGGTCACTGAGTTGCATATGCATGCTGCACATGAAAATGTTCTCCTACCCCAATTGCCTCCATTAGTCAGTGATAGAAAGTCGGAAAAACAAGCGAATAACAAGCGAATAATGAACGAAGTGACGCAAGTTCGATAATTAGAAAAAGCCATGCCGTAGGAGTCTTGTTGCAGCACACATTCACCAAGCAAAATATACAGCTCTGGAAAAAAATAAGAAACCACTGTAAAATTATCAGTTTCTCTAATTTAACTATTTTACATATATGTATGAATAAAGTGAACATTTTTGTTTTATTCTGTAAACCACTGACAACATTTCTCCCAAATTCCAAATTCAACTGACACTGGAAAGGAATGGCTGTCATACATGTGATGCTGATTGTAGGAACATTTGAAGTGGTCTCTTAATTTTCACCACAGCTGTAGGTAACTAGGTGCGTAAGTACTTAAGAGTGATTCAAGACCCCTTTTCTTCGCATTGGAGTCCTGCATCACTGGGGCTTATTGCACGAGAATGACAGCCTCACAGAACATTATGCCTTCACATACATAACACATTTTTTTAAATCAACTCCATGCCCACTGAAGGCACAGGGTTGCTTTCATTTCCATTTAGATGACTTGTATTGTGCTGACGTGCCCAACTCAGCCGCGAGTGAGCTCGTTAATTAAGGATTCAGTTTTAGTGGCTTTGGCTGTCAAGTGCAGTGGAATTTAACAAGGTGGCTAATGCTCCATCCAGGCTATCATGACTGGATCATGGAGACAAGTGCCAGCACTAAGAGCTAGTCAAAGTGCCAGTGAAAAGATTTAATTTTTTAAAGTGCTCCTCGGAAGAATAAAATATATATTTTAGTTTTTACTAAAGCTTTTCACACCCTTTTCAGTACAAAGGCTCTACTTGCCTAAGCCAGGCTCTCAAGGCATAAAAAGCCATATTCATGGCAGGCTGCGGTAGCTTTAATGTGCAACAAGGTTTAAAGACGATGAACGGTTTTTAAGTACATCCTGTTTGCTGAGATGCCAGTGAATCCTAAAGTGTTTGAGAGGAAGATGTTTTTTGTAGGGTAAGACGTTGGCATTGGTAAGCTTACAGTCGTGTTGCTTGTGAATCCTGAAGTGTTTAAGAGAAAGCTGTTTTTGTAAGGAAGAAACTGCTGTTGGTAGGCCTACAACATTTTGTATTGCCAAAGTATTTCCCAAGGGCCATAAGATTTTTCTTCCACCTCTTGACCCTGCTTCGTGGATGAGGTATCAACGGCTAATGTCTGACACACTGCGGCTAGTGAGATGATCGACATATCGCTGCATGTGTGGAGTCATATCTCACAGCAACACCTGCATTATGTTATCATGCGTTTCGGCTCTGTTTTGATCTCTTTCACGCTCTTTCACTCTGTCTTTTCTTTTTTCTCTCTCTCTCTCTCTCTCTCTCTTTGGGTTTAATCCCATCCCTTGTGTCTTTATCCTCTGTCTCTGTGTCTTGTTAACCTGCCGGTTACATTCCCAGGATTCAATGACCTGAAGAGAATAAAGTATTTGGGTCAGTCAGTCCACAGACACATACAAAATGAAGGGATCATCTTCCACATACACAAAAAAAGAAAAAGATAAAGAAAAAAAGAAATCATCAGGGAAGTCTCACCTTTCTCTTCCTGCCAATTAGTTTGATGAAAAAAGTAAGAGCTGCCTTTATAAACAGCTACCATAGAGAGGCTCCCGCTCCCCTGCCAGATTCACATCATTGGAATAGGGAATTAAAATGATTTATTATTATTTTTATTAATATTATTATCATTAGTAGTAGTAGTAGTAGTGGTAGTATTGCTGTTGTTGTTAATTATTAGGATGTATGTACTTATTATCTAGTTATTCTATATATTATATTTATTAGTTGCTCTACTTATTATCTAGTATCTTGTGATCTTGGGAATATGGCGGGAAGGAAAGAAATGCTTTTCAGCACATGCAGGCCCACAATTTTCCTGGTCTTATCCCAACGTGAGAAAATGTTGTTGTGTTGTTTGTTTGTGGGTCTTTTGTGCGCACACACACACACAAATATTTGTTTACCCCAAATTTCAGACCTTTTCGCCCTCAGGCTTAAGGAGTTTAAACAATTTCTCTGAGCTCTCCTGTGTTGTCGTGTTGTAACAATTAGCCAATAGCATGAATATGAACACAACATGACAGCTTAGCTTTGCACAGTCTTTACACAGCCTGACGACACCCAACTGCCAACTCAAGAAACAAACCAAACCACGGCCAGCCCCTTTGGTGTTTGGCGATAGAGTGAGTAACAGTTATGTATATTAACTCCAGCTGTTGTGCTGATACATCTTGATACCTCTCTTTCGTTATTCTGCGTCAGAGATTAAATAGGATATACAGCTCTTGAAAAAATTAAGAGACCACTGTAAAATTATACGTTTCTCTAATTTAACTGTTTATAGTTATATGTGTGAGTAAAGTTGACATTTTTGTTTTATTATATCTGTAAACTACTGACAACATTTTTCCCAAATTCTAAATTTAATTGACACTGGAAAGGCATGGCTGTCATACATGTAGAGATGCTGAGTTTAGGAACATTTGCAGTGGTCTCTTAATTTTTTTCCAGAGCTGTATAAGGCTAAAAGCTATCTATTTCAGAACTGGTGATATCAACTGACTCTTCGTGTCTGCAATTATGTGCACAGCCTGTGCACACCCAACATGATTTCCTGCGGCCATTATTTAAACATAAACAGCGCCGTTTAGGTATTTATCTCAATGTGTGCACCCAAGGGACCTGACTCATTTTGGCAGTAGAACCAGTGGCGTGGCGTAGAGAAGTGTTGCAGAGAGGCCAAGCAAGACAAGATGACTAACCAACTTGTGTTTTTGGAAGTTTTTCTTTCTCTCACAGACCACAAACCAGCATACAAATTCCACAACATAACAAGATTGTGGCAGCTTATTTCCCAGGAAAATTCAAAATAATAAAATAATAATAATTTAGAATAATTTATAAATAATAAAAATCACTATTCTGTGTAGAGTCGACACACCGTACTCCAGCACACAGTTTCGTTAATGTGTAGCGTACCTGTATATGTATGTGTGTGCTCTCATTTGAGAACCTATCCAAGAGTCTGGTTTAAAATACTCATTTGGATGATAGCACAGACATGCTTGCAGTGAGTGCTTGCTGCCACTAGAGGGCACTATCACTCCATGTTGTATTTACCATTCATATTTACATTCAGCATTTAGTTCAGGAGAGTGTTATGACACAGGATACTTCAGGATACTTCATCAGACTACATCACAAGCATCCTAGATGGGTCAGACATGGCTTCTAAACACCAGTTAACAGAGTAGTTGACACTTGGGAAATGGCAGCACACACACATATAGCCTAGAGTCGTCACACACAGAATAAGTCAATTGCCTGTGTCAGACATGCTGGACAGTCAATGTCCATGATGACTGTTTTTTTTTCTTGGCATTCCAGGAAGTAGCCCGAGGCCCAAACATACAGCAGGTGGGTGGCCACATGGGTCAGGATTGTGTAATGAAGGAATAGGAAACCTCTTGGCCTCCATAGCTACAGGTACTACTGGGAAAATTAGAATATCGTGTAAAAGTTGTTTTATTCAGGCAATCCAACATAAAAGGTGAAACTAATACATTTTATAGATTCATTACATGCAAAGTGAGATATCTCAACCTTTCTTTGTTGTAATTTTGCTGAGTATGATTTACAGCTTAATAAAACCTCAAACCCAAAAACTCAGAAAATGAGAATACTGTGAAAAGCTTCAGTATTGTAGGCTCAAAGTGTCATACGCTAATCAGGTAAGTAATGCAAAAGGGTCCTGAGCCTTTAAACATTTCACCTGCTTGCAAACACACACACACACACACACACACACACACACACACACACACACACACACACACACACACACACACACACACACACACACACACACACACACTTGCATATGCATATATACATACATGCACCATGTTGAATGAATGAGGAACATTACCTGCAGTCTGTTTGAGTGACGTCCAGTGTTCTCTAAGAGCAGTCCCTGGCTGGTTGGGATGGGCATCAATATTAGATATGTGCTGTGTGCACTGAGGTGGAAGGACTGAGTGACTGACAGCTGCAATGAGAACCTTCACATACACACACACACAAGGGGTTAGTGTGTGTGTGTGTGTGTGTGTGTGTGTGTGTGTGTGTGTGTGTGTGTGTG
>CM050198.1:13402261-13404761 GCA_027475355.1 Coilia nasus
CGCATTTTGTTTCAATTAAACTTGTGCAAGGTACAGTATGCATCATTCCTTAACAACCTGCACACATTGTATCCTGTTTCAAGAATGTGGTTAAACGGAACGAGTTACAGTAAAGCGACAAGTTCAAGCAACACTAAGTCGTTTTTTCAACCTTAAAATAATGTTTTGAAATTGTTTCAGTGGTTCATCAACTCGTAACAGGGTGAACGACACTTCTGAATTCCCTTTGCGACCCTCCATGGGTTATAACCGCACTATGCAAGTTTGCAAAAGCGGGTTGTTGATCTGTACTTCGAACGAGACATAAGAAAGACAGTTCCGCTTCCAACATGTACGGTGACTGAAGAGGAAAAGTGAGATGTCAGAAGGGAGGGGATGGGGTCGCAAGAGGGGTCATGGGGGGTGGGCATCCTAACTGATGCGTCATTGCATCACTGCGTCATTATGTCATCGCGTTATTGTGTTCTTCCACTCCGGTGGCGCTGGACTGCAAGAAATGTTGTCTTGTGTTTGTCTTGTCAAATTTTGAGCTGCATTTTGTATGAATTGTGCTATACAAGTAAATATTCTTCTTCTTCTTCTTCTTCTTCTTATTATTATTATTATTATTATTATTATTATTATAATTATTAGGAATCTTACAGATTTGTTTTGCAAGAGAAATGAAGTCATATGGCATTTCTATTTGAAAGTTATTTGCATTTTTTTTTTCTTGAGTTAATTGACAACAGTGGTCATCTTTCCTTAGGTCATGCCATACTGGAGAGATAAACATTCCTGTCAATATGTCCATTTTTACATCCTTCTTATGGCCACACTATCAGTGCAAAGCTTTGCTGATCCAATCCTCTTCATGTTATCTCAGTATGTGCATCACAGATAAATCTGTGGGAGTGTCGACCTCATTGATTGATTGACGTTTGAATGTGACGGTTGAAGGTTGCGATATTGATCTTTTTTTTTAACGTCATCATTCATTTTTGTTGCATCATGCATAGAACATAACTACATATAAACATGAAGAAATAACAACAGCAGTAACGATAGTAATATATTATTATTATTAGTAGTATTATTATTATTGTTGTTGTTGTTGTTGTTGTTATTATTATTATTATCATTATCATTATTTTATTACTATTATTATTATTATTATTATTATTATTATTATTATTATTATTATTATTATTATTATAGACATTCAGTGTATAACTATGCAGTGTGGGCCCTATGTAGCATGTTGTGCCATACCCGTTGTGCCATAACGTCATCATTATCTCATCATTCATTTTTGTTGCATCATGCATAGAACATAACTACATATAAACATGAAGACATAACAACAGCAGTAACAATAGTAATATAATATATTATTATTATTGTTGTTGTTATTATTGTTGTTGTTATTATTATTATTATTATTGTTGTTATTATTATTATTATTATTATTATTATTATTATAGACATTCAGTGTATAACTATGCAGTGTGGGCCCTATGTAGTATGTAGCGCCATACCCTGCAGGCTAAATCCTCCCAAATCCCCCCAGGTCTCCACACCATTATCTTTCCAATTTCACCCTGCACTCCTTTGGGTGTGTAAGCTATGATGTGTTACAGCCAAGGTAGGCTATTTATGTTACTGATATCAGCCCTAGTCACAACACTGGTCTTCTTTCAAACACTAGCCATTCTTTTCTTTGCAATAACACTGTTGACTCACCAATGTAGATTCTAGAATTTGCTATAGGATACATCACACCACATCCTTAACAGCCTGGGTTGTAGGCACTGAAACTAATCTATTACTAATTCACTAATTACTAACTGCTAATTTACTCATTACTAATTATCTAATAACAAATTTTCCGTGTCACAGTGCCATTCATGTCAGTTTTAGATGTCATCAAAGCAAAAAGGCCACAATGGGAATAAGCCTATGGGCTTTGTTGTGTTAATCCTGACTTTGCCTCTGTTTTAATATACTGTATGGTGTGGTCTGTGCAAAGCTGCATATTGTTCTTTTTAAAATTAAGTTGGTCAAATAAACCAAATCAAATCAAATCTGTAAGTCTGTAGGTATGCAGTCAAGCTCCTGCTGAACTGAATTCTCTGTACCATTTCTAAAAATTGTACTGCTCATTCCACACCATTATACTGTAGTATATTATTCCATTGAGTTTTCTCTGAGCTTTCTGAAGATGTCTCTAGGGCTGCTGAGATGTAATTACTCCTTCGCTTTGCTTCTCTGTGTTTAGTGACCTTTAACTCTCTCCCACCCCAACTGTCTGTGAGTAGAGTCTGCAGGCAATCTGTGTCGGCCCAGTCATCTGCCAGAGAGGAGCCCTGAGTGTGTGGTCCAACAACATCCCCACTGTGCTTAGCTCACTTAAAGAAATAGATCTGGTGAAGCCTCGGTTCAAAGGGCAAATCATTATACAGTCAAATAGATCAGACCACACAACACAGATATTCTTTTTTATTCTCTTCTAATGTTACGA
>CM050198.1:13409761-13412261 GCA_027475355.1 Coilia nasus
TGTGTGTGTGTGTGTGTGTGTGTGTGTGTGTGTATTCGTGATACCCCCCGGGCAAATGTTATTTTCCGTGCCTCATATAGCACTGTATGGTGCCTGGAGTCATGATGCTTTAGAGAGAGTGAATGGATGCCCTTACTGTGTGTGTGTGTGTGTGTGTGTGTGTGTGTGTGTGTGTGTATGTGTGTGTGTAATTGCCCTTACTATGCCGCACTGCTTTGGGTGTGTGTGTATGTGTTTGTGTATGCCTGTGTGTGTGTGTGTGTGTGTGTGTGTGTGTGTGTGTGTGTGTGTGTGGTGTGTGTGTGTGTGTGTGTGTGTCCTTACTATGCCACACTGCTTTGGGTGTGTGTATGTGTTTGTGTATGCCTGTGTGTGTGTGTGTGTGTGTGTCCTTACTATGCCACACTGCTTTGGGTGTGTGTATGTGTTTGTGTATGCCTGTGTGTGTGTGTGTGTGTGCTCTTACTATGCCGCACTGCTTTGGGTGTGTGTGTATGTGTTTGTGTATGCATGTGTGTGTATGTGTGTGTGTGTGTGTGTGTGTGTGTGTGTGTGTGTGTGTGTGTGTGTGTGTGCTCTTACTATGCCACACTGCTTTGGGTAACGACCTGCAACTGCAGCGTGTGGGAGGAAGACAACCAAACGGGAAGTTAAAGCAGAGGAACACAAAAGAAGACAAGCAGGGAAACAAGACAAGAGAAGATGCTTCTGCGTATGAAAGACTCTTAGCATTTCCACTTGGTATGCACTTGGAAGGATTCTGAAATGATTTTATTATTTAATTATTAATGAGATTCTGACTCAGAATAAAAACTAAAATATCTGTTCAAATATCAAATGTTTTTTAGGAGTAAAAACTGTTCTACATACAGCACTTTTCTGCTCATCTGTAAAGAAACACACATACACATCTACCTTGCTGATTACCCCGATTGAGTTAATAGTGTAAACCTTTTAACAGAAGAGCACAGGGCTTCATTCTCTTAGCTAAACAAATTCCAATACCCTGTTGTTCCTCTCAAACCCAGATAGTTAGTGATAAACTAACAAGCTCCAGGCACTCACACTCTCAAATATAAATTATAAAATCAAATAAAATAAAATACAGTATATTAAAAATCTCTGCTTGACCCCAATCAGGAGCAGTGCACTGAGCATGGATGTGGGATGAGAGCCAATTATCTGGTCATTGCAAGGCCATTTCACGCGACCTTAGCAGGTCTTTGTTCTGTGTCCTTTCCAGTCATGTGCTTGAATGGAAGCTCAACTATTATTAGCAGATCTAAAAAATCCTGCCACCAGTTTTCCTAAATAAAGCTAAGGTACCCAGCACTTTTCAGGAATCTATATTACAAAATCCTAGTTAGTACTGTACATTAGGACATCCTACTTAATTTATACTATCCATGGATGTCTGTGCATTAGGACATCCTATTTAATGTATACTATCCATGGATGTCTGAATGTACGAATTCTCTGGGCATAACTGCAGGGCCATGTCATCCGACCTTCACAGGTCTCTGATCTGTGCCCTATCGTAGCCTTCTGCGACTTTCACAGGTGTCCATTCTGTGCCCTATCGTAGCCTTATGCGACATTCACAGGTGCCCATTCTGTGCCCTCTCTTAGTCTTATGCGACCTTCACGGGTGCCCATTCTATGCCCTATTGTAGCCTTATGCGACCTTCACAGGTGCCCATTCTGTGCTCTATAGTAGCCTTATGCGACCTTCACAGGTAAACGTTCTGTGCCCTCTGTTAGTCTTATGTAACCTTCATGGGTCTTTGATTCATGTGTTCCCTTAGGCTTGTATGTCGCCACAGCAGAGCAACAGCAAACAACAGCTCTGTCCTCCATTAGTTTCTGTGCGGCGATGATGTTCCTCTCCACTATTGATTGAGCGCTGATGGACTGTTACTGTTACTATACATACAGATCAGGAGTGACCAAAGCGAACAGGTCGCCGAGGTCGCTGAAGAAGCTTCGCTGTTGCATTTGCTTTGCTCGCTCATGACGTATCACTTGGAGTGTTGGACTTAGCTCAGTAATTAACAGTAAATCTATGTATTCTGATTGGTTCTCGCCGAACTGCGTCATAGCTCATTACCATAAAGTTAATTGAGTTTTAACTTCTCTTTTTCTCTCTGGTCGCCCAACTCGCTTCGCTGCTGGTGAATTCGCTTTGTTCGCCCAATTCGCCGACTCTCCATAGAGAAATAATGACTTCTGTCGCTCTGGTCGCTTTGGTCGCTTCTGATGTGAACACGGGGTTATGCACAGGACTGCTGTTGTGCTTCAGCTGATCGACCGAAGGATAGGATTCGAAAAAAAAAAAAGTGGTTGTCATATACAAATATGAAGTTGGATTGGGTTAGAGGGTCACAAATAACATTAAACACCATGAAAAAGTCATACAAAGTTACATGGAAACCTCAGACACTTACAGAAATACATTACTTAGTGGAGGAGATCCTACTGTGGGCATAGCACCTCTTATCAG
>CM050198.1:13424761-13432261 GCA_027475355.1 Coilia nasus
ACGGTACCATACACAATACCAGCTGTCATGCTGTGAAGGATGTATCGCGCTGTTGGTGTCCTGAAATGGGGGGAAGGGGGGTGAGGGTGGGGGTGGTTGGGGCTGGAAGTGTGGACAGGGGGAATGAGTCAGATTTTGCTTAAGTTCAGTTATGAAAAACTGTCAGTCACAAATATTCCTATCTTCCTAAGCACTAGGGAGATCTCTCGAAAAAGCTTTCCATTTAGATGTGTTTGTCTGAATTGGGTGCCTTTGTATACTTGTCACTTTGTGTGTCTGTGTGTGTGTGTGTGTTTGGGTGTGTGTGTGTGTGTCTGTGTGTGTGTGTGTAAATGGTAAATGGTAAATGGACTGCATGTATATAGTGTATCTCTACACTCGGCAGAGTACTTCAAAAGCACTTTACACTGAATGCCCATACACACACATTCACACACCGAGTGTGTGTGTGTGCGTGTGTGTGTGTGTGTGGTTGTGTGTAAGTGTGTCTGTGTGTGTGTATGTGCGGGTGTGTGTAAGTGTGTGTGTGTGTGTGTGTGTGTGTGTCACTGTGCAACACTGAGAGGAATTTTAACCGTAATGGTTCCTGGTCGTGGTGCTGTATGCGCTATCATCCCAGTGGCTCCCCTGCTGCGGAAGGATGTTAGGCACCGTCGGCATCGCGAAATGCTACCAGCAGGAGGTGTCTGTCTGTATTTTTGGATACCCTTTTCCCCGACCAGCGTCAGGAGAACAGATCTGTTCCGCTCCATCTATGTGTTATTCTTTTGATTGCTATCTTAATTTGATTTTTATTGGTATTCTTTGTTAGCCTGGTAAACCAGCCCCTCGTACTTCATTTCATTTTGTACAGAGGGTATGGACCGGAATCTCTTGAGGGTCATTTAGTTGGCCCCAGCAAGACCGATTCGATCAGCGAACAGAAGGTGTGTTCGTTAGCGGTGACGTTGACCTTGTGTGCTACATTTGAATTGTAGTGCGTAGGTAGGCTAATTGCATACGTGACGACCAGGAGCTAGCGATTGGGTGAAGGCAGAGGCACTTTTTTTAAACTTCAGCAGAGTCCACACCTCCAACAAATTATTTCTGACGGTGTCTGGTCCAGACCCTCTGTACAAAATGAAATGAAGTACGAGGGGCTGGTTTACCAGGCTAATTCTTTGTTGGTGCTAGTTAAAAGAAAAAAATGACTTTAAATTCAGTCTTTCCGACACACTGTAATGACACAGCACACACGTGATGAAATTCAACCTCAGCATTTAACCCATCAGCCATGACAACATCATCCAGGGAGCAGTGTGTGGGGACAGTGCCGTGCTCAGGGCACATCAATCACAGGAGAGAGTGTTGGTCATTCACTCCTCCCATCCATCAGTGTGGGGTATTGAACCTGTGACCCTTTGGCTGCAAGTTCGACACCTTACATGCTACAGTAGCTCAAGACTGCCCCAATGTATATGTATGCATGTATGACATCTATGAACTCAGTAATTACTTGTTTATAATGCATCTGTTTATATCCCTTGTGTATATAAAAACCTAATTATTCCCACTTGTTCATACTGCCCTATGTGTTTGTATATAATTCACTACAAAATACACTGTAATATACTGCATATTGCTCTATATTGTATATACTGAATATATCGCACTTTCTGCTCCTTGCACTTCTGATTAGATGATAAACCACATTTCATTACCCTGTGTTTATACATGTGTTCTGACAATAAAGTCTAATCCAATCTAATATAAGTCACTACAAACTACACTGTAATTCTGTATATTGCTCTATATTGTATATACTGTATATATCAGTATATGCTAAACCACATTTCGTTATCCTGTATTCATACATGCGTAATGACAATGAAGCTGAATCTAATGTAATGTAATGTAATGTAATGTAATGTAATCTATTATCTCCACCTGTTAACCCTTTTCTCCCTGTATTTGCTGTGCAGAGATGCTGGCCTGTGATATTTACCCAGTCTCCCCTTCCTGTGCTCTGGGCTGCCCATCACCTGGTTGAACGGTATTGATCCAGCAGTCATCATCTGAATGAATGAGCAAATAGGCTGGAAGCAAGACACCTGATGTGTGTGTGTGTGTGTGTGTGTGTATGAAGGTCAAATGTAGTGTGTGTGTATGTGTGTGTGTGTGACACTGCATGTGCACTTTTTAGTTTGTATGCATGATGATGTGTGTTTGTGCACGTCTGTGTGTGTGTGTGTGTGTGTGTGTGTGTGTGTGTGTGTGTGTGTGTGCATGGCTATGTTCGACTCAGCTGTAACAGGCATACATGGGTCGGGCACATACTGATAAGGTGTGTGTTTGAGTAACTGATTGGTTTTTGATGTCTCTATGTGTGTGTGTGTGTGTGTGTGTGTGTGTGCATGTATGAGAGTATGTTTAGGTCAGAGTCTGTGTGTGCGCGTGTATGTGTGTGCATGTGTGTGTGTGTGTGCATGTATGTATGTGTGTGTGTGTGCATGTATGAGGGCGTGTGCATATGTAAGTGAGAGAGATAGCATGTGTGTGTGTGTGTGCATGTATAAAGGCGTGTGCATATGTGAGTGTGAGAGATAGCATGTGTGTTTGTGTGTGAGTGAACGAGTGACTGATTGGCGTTGATGCACAGGGTAGGGTTCGTCCAAGGAGCCTCCATTTATCATTCAAACCTGCCCGCACAGTGACAGGATGGCTCTCTGCTTCCTCCCCCAGGGAGAGGCTACCTCCTCCTCTACCTCCTTTTCCTCCTCTCCTCTCTCTTCATGCGGTAACCACATAGAACTGGTGACGGCAAACAAAAGAATACCGGCCACTGCTCAGCGCTTTCTGTGAAGACCAATTGTCCTTTTCATGATGAGGGAGGAGATCTTTATTAATTTATAGATATCATCAGGGATGTAGTGGAGGATGAACACAAGTAAACAGGGTTTACCCACCTCTCAAATTGCAGAAAGAATTTATCTACCTCTTAACAGAGTTTATCCACCTATTAATGCCGTTTATTTATCCTATAGTATAGAATTTATGTACCAAACACAATGTCTAACATTCCAAAATCACACTATGTCATTTATATATGCACTATAACTATTCAAACATGTTTTGCCTGTCTTTTTAAAACATCTTGTGTTGCACCATGCATCAACCTCACCGTGAACAATACATTTATAGTTTACCCACCTCTGATTTTACCACTACACCCCCGGGTATCATATTGACACTTCTAAATACTGTATATGTACATATATTTCCATGTCTGTATGTTCATAAGCTTGTATTCTTTTGATATCAAGGACTATTTTTTATTATTATTATTTTAAATATACATGGCTTCAATACTTCCTTTTTCATCATTTTATCTTATATTTATGTTATCTATCCACATGACCTCATCTGTTGTAGACTTAAGCAATAAACATGCTTCTGATTCTGATGATTAATCTGCACTTCCATTTTTTCTACAGTGACTAACTTGCCCAACTATTAAAAGTAATAACAAAAGAGATACCAACAGCAATACAAAATAGTTTTTTCAACCTTAAAATAATGTTTCCAAAATCGTTTAAGTGGTTCATCAACTTGTAACTGGGTGAAAGGCACTTCTGAATTTGCTTTGCCACCCTCCATGGGGCTATAACCACAGTAAGTAACTTTGGAGAGCGAACTGTCTCTCTGTAGTTCGAATGAGAGACGATTCCTCTTCCAACCTTTAGGACGACCGAAGACGAAAACTACTTTGTTGCTTTCAAAGAACTCCAGTCTTTACCTTGAATAAAAGTAGATGCAAAGGTGCATGTTGTAGATGGAGAATGATGACAACACTGGAATACCCGAATACCAGCTACCACCAATCAGCTCTTCGTATGAAGATGGATTGTCCTCTTCACAGTCTATTTCTGTGTGAAACAAGTCACGACTCTATTTTGTCTCCCTATTTCTCTGTCGCCTATTCTCTTCCAAGGTCGACACAGATTCGTTTTTTGCTGTAATGGAGTCAGTGTTTATCACATTTCTCCACTCATGTCCGGGTTTTTTTTTTTTTCTCTCTGAGCGAGAATATCCCCACTGGCTTAGCTGCCCACCATTTCTCAAGAAGACTCTTCAGTAATAATCAACTTTATCACTCTGACACACACACACACACACACATACACCCCTCACTCTGTCAAGGATTACAGATACACACACACAACTATCATTCTGACAAAGATCCCCAAGCCCATCCCCACAAACAATGTCATGTGGATGACAAGACATTGTGTGTGTGTGTGTGTGTGTGTGTGTGTGTGTGTGTGTGTGGGTGGGTGGGGTGGGTGGGTAGATAATCTGTTTTTTCTCTACAGACACTTCAGGAGATCATACTAACATCACTCTGGCCGTACGCAGTGAGACAGGCCATCTACTGCGCACTAGTACACAACTCTACAGAGACTACATGCCTAACTAGTACTAGTACTCTATATAGACTACATGCCTAACTAGTACACAACTCTACAGAGACTACATGCCTAACTAGTACACGACTCTATATAGACTACATGCCTAACTAGTACACAACTCTATATAGACTACATGCCTAACTAGTACTAGTACTCTATATAGACTACATGCCTAACTAGTACTAGTACTCTATATAGACTACATGCCTAACTAGTACACAACTCTATATAGACTACATGCCTAACTAGTACACGACTCTATATAGACTACATGCCTAACTAGTACACAACTCTATATAGACTACATGCCTAACTAGTACACAACTCTATATAGACTACATGCCTAACTAGTACTAGTACTCTATATAGACTACATGCCTAACTAGTACTAGTACTCTATATAGACTACATGCCTAACTAGTACACAACTCTATATAGACTACATGCCTAACTAGTACTAGTACTCTATATAGACTACATGCCTAACTAGTACACAACTCTATATAGACTACATGCCTAACTAGTACACAACTCTACAGAGACTACATGCCTAACTAGTACTAGTACTCTATATAGACTACATGCCTAACTAGTACACGACTCTATATAGACTACATGCCTAACTAGTACACAACTCTATATAGACTACATGCCTAACTAGTACTAGTACTCTATATAGACTACATGCCTAACTAGTACACAACTCTATATAGACTACATGCCTAACTAGTACACAACTCTACAGAGACTACATGCCTAACTAGTACTAGTACTCTATATAGACTACATGCCTAACTAGTACACAACTCTATATAGACTACATGCCTAACTAGTACTAGTACTCTATATAGACTACATGCCTAACTAGTACACGACTCTATATAGACTACATGCCTAACTAGTACTAGTACTCTATATAGACTACATGCCTAACTAGTACACAACTCTACAGAGACTACATGCCTAACTAGTACACAACTCTATATAGACTACATGCCTAAGGGACATGGGCAAGCATGTGTCACACATGCATGACATGGAATCTGGGCTAAGATGACAAGCTTCCGGCCTGCTGGTAATTGATGTGACTTACATTGACTTGTGTAATTACTGTACAGTGAACATACAGCTAACACACACTGCCCTACAAAGCCAAAAGGCAGTAACTTCATATTTGGTCAGAACTGAGTTTAGCCTGGGAATTTATTTTGTAACACCTCTTTTGTCTTGTGACTGAATCTCTTGCTTCTTCCTATTAAGAAAGTACATGTAAGCATTAACACTGTTATATCTACAACATGTTTGACTGGGCAGTATGACAACTTTGAAGGCATTTTTTTAATGTTTCAATGTTCACATAGTTACTGCACTTTGCCTTTGTACCGACAGTGGAATTATCCTCTTAAAATCAGGTATCAGTAATCTGAGACAAGAGGTGACATTAGATCTACGTTTGTTTGTGTGTGTGCAGCAATTCACAACAAGAATGGTTATTCTTCACTGTTTATTTGTCTCTGTGGAGAACTGAAGAGCTGAGAAAAGTGGTTGAGCAGATGGTCCTCTCTGGTCTGTGGCCTTGGTGACTGGTCATCGTTCATCAAATTTCCGCTGATCTACAGAAAAGTAAAAACATTCATATATTTTTTTAATAATTTCCAGCACAATGCTACAGTCCAACAAATAGCCTTTTACAAGACTCTATGGCCAATACCTGTGTGTACTGTATGGTATCCTGGGTTGGACCTCAGACCAGAATTCTTCTCAGCCATTCCGAGGCTCCTGGAGTCCTCCACTAGCTGTTCTGCATTCACCCTGCAAAGACATAATTCTCTTATCAAGCATCCTATTATAACATGTGCAGTGATTAACTAACGTACAGTAGTATACCTGATCACTACATGTAGCATAGACATTAATGTGATTATTATATATAATTATATACAATATAATATATATTATTAAAAATATATTATTAAAGTGATTATTATTGTTATACATATAGTATGTGCTCTTTAATTTTCCAGCTTGGGATCAATAAAGTCCATCCATCCATCCATCCATCCATCCATCCATCCATCCATCCATCCATCCATCCGTCCATCCATCCATCCATCCATCCATCCATCCATCCAGCCGCCCATCTATCCATCTACTGCTAATACCTGGTCACCCCCAGTTTTCTTCACTTCTTCATCCTCTCATGTAGTCATGTTCTCAGGTTGTAGTCATCCTCTCTGGTTGTAGTCATGTTCTCAGGTTGTAGTCATCCTCTCTGGTTGTAGTCATGTTCTCTGGTTGTAGTCATCCTCTCTGGTTGTAGTCGTGTTCTCAGGTTGTAGTCATGTTCTCTGGTTGTAGTCATCCTCTCAGGTTGTAGTCATGTTCTCAGGTTGTAGTCATGTTCTCTGGTTGTAGTCATGTTCTCTGGTTGTAGTAATGTTCTCTGGTTGTAGTCGTGTTCTCTGGTTGTAGTCATGTTCTCTGGTTGTAGGAATGTTCTCAGGTTGTAGTCATCCTCTCTGGTTGTAATCATGTTCTCTGGTTGTAGTCATGTTCTCTGGCTCTTTCCCATCTCTTGGTGTGCCTGGTCTGGAAGTAGGCTGCTGAAAGGTTCTGGACAATATTAAAAGGTTGAATCAGTACGCGAAACGGAAGACCTAATAATCCTATTAATAAGTACTCCATGACTACCCTAAATATAACAGAATGACTGTTCTGAATAAGGACCTATAACAACCATGAATAAACAATTAGGATTTGCCTCAATACTCTTCTAATTGTATCTACTGTAATGTCTCTATGTATGTGTTAGTGGACTTTGGGACTAAGTGGAACCCACTCTGGACCTCGGGCTAGTCTGCTTGTTTACCACGCCATATTTCTCCTGGGTTTGCCATGATTCTCCTGTGTTTGCCATGATTGTCCTGTGTTTGCCATGATTCTCCTGTGTTTGCCATGATTGTCCTGCGTTTTCCATGATTCTCCTGTGTTTGCCATGATTCTCCTGTGTTTGCTCAGTCTCAGCCATGAGATGTGGGTATGTGGTCTGAAA
>CM050198.1:13437261-13442261 GCA_027475355.1 Coilia nasus
ATTTATTCATTCATTCATGCATCTCAGATGCCAGTAAAGAACAATATAGGAGGTCTTTTCTGCCTGGTGTCATTAGACTTCAAGACTTCAGACTTCAAGACTATATTGTGTCCTTTGAAAGCTGGGTGGGCCGACAGACACAGGATATGAGGTCAGGATATGTGACAAGATCTGGCAAAATGAGTCACCATAACCTACAACAGCACCTTTCTAATCATTAACACCATCATCATCAACAACATTATCACCACTACACCCCCACCAGGCCCGCTGACAGTCTTGGCTGGGCCCGGGACAAGATAATTTGATGGGACCCCCTCCCATTCCATATGCCAGAATTTAAGGAGGGACCAGTTCTGAGCCCCCTCTTTCCCTGGGCCCGGGACAAGACACCCATTTGTCCCCCCTTATGGGCGGCTCTGCCCCCCCCCCCCCCCCCCCCCCCCCCAACCCTCCTCCTCCTCCTCCATCTCCTACCTGGCCCAGCTCCACAGCAGCGTCCACCTGTCCGTGCAGGTCCTCCACCTCCTCCTGGACCTGCCCAACACAAACAAACAAACACACACACAAATAAACAGATGCCTACCTGAGTACCAGTCACCTCTACAAAAGACAACATATGACACACACGTGTTCCCGTTGTCTATGTCATGTTTGTCTTGTAACGTGTCTCTGCAGTGCAAATAGCTTCTCGAGGACGTGTATGTATTTACGGTAAAAAAAAGAGAGTAGTGTGCTAACAGCATTCATAAATAGTGCAATACGTGTGTTCATGTTGTCTATGTCATGTTTGTCTTGTAATATGAGTCTCTGTGCAGTAATGAAAATAGCCTCTCGAGGGTGTTTATGCAAAAAAAAGAAAAAAAAAAAGAGAGATCATCTCCCTTTACAATGCAATTCTCTTTTCTGACTGGCTGATGAGGTGGGAATTAACATCCATATCAATGCACTTACAAACGGCAACCATGACAACTCTTGTAGCCAAATTAACGGTGACTAATTCATGAGTAAATGACTAATTTCATGCCCTACTTTTTCTTAAGGGATGCTATAAAGTTAGCCTGGTAAACTGTCCCCTCGTACTTTATTTCATTTTGTACAGAGTGTTTGGACCAGACACCGTCAGAAACCATTTCTTCCTGGAGGTGTGGACTCTGCTGAAGTTTAAAACAAGTGTCTCTGCCTTTACCCAATCGCTAACGCCTGGTCGTCACGTATGCAATTAGCCTACCTACGCACTACAATTCAAATGTAGCACACAAGGTCAATGTCACGGCTAACAAACACATCCTCTGTTCGCTGATTGGATCGGCCTTGCTGAAGCCGACTAAATGACCCTCAAGAGATTCCGGTCCAGACCCTCTGTACAAAATGAAATGAAGTACGAGGGGCGGGTTTACCAGGCTACTATAAAGTAGCAAATCAACCATTTATATCAGTAGTTATAGAAGTAGAAGTAGAAATTAGATCATAAATACAAACGGGAGATAAAAGGCATAACGGCCTTCGAGACTTCTTCGCCTCCCCCTCGCCAATATTTCCACAGAACTGGTCACCTCATTGGCCGTTATCCCTTACGTACAGTAGAGCTTTTCCCTACCTGCACCAGCGCGCGCGTGGTCTCGTCCAGCTCCCTCTCCCTCTCCAGCACCTGCTCCTGTCATGGGGGTTGGGGGGGGGGGGTGAGACATATTAGTAAACACGTAAACACACACACACACACACCTCCTGTCATGGGGGGGTTGGGGGGGCATGAGACACATTAGTAAACACACACACACACACACCTCCTGTCATGGGGGGTTGGGGGGGATGAGACACATTAGTAAACACACAAACACACACACACACACCTCCTGTCATGGGGGGGTTGGGGGGGCATGAGACACATTAGTAAAAACACACACACACACCTCCTGTCATGGGGGGTTGGGGGGGAATGAGACATATTAGTAAACACACACACACACACCTCCTGTCATGGGGGTTGGGGGGGCATGAGACACATTAGTAAACACACACACACACACACACACACACACACACACCTCCTGTCATGGGGGGGTTGGGGGGGCATGAGACACATTAGTAAACACACACACACACACACACACACACACACCTCCTGTCATGGGGGGGTTGGGGGGGCATGAGACGCATTAAGCTAGGTGTATACTCGCCGCATGCAGAAGTGCGCGCGCAAACGTGACGTCACAGCGCCGCACGCCCATACATACTTCATTCGACACACACGGCAATCTTCTCCTCGTCAGAGGTGTCAAATGCCTCAGTAGTTCGGGAGCCTTGCGTGTTAGCGGAGTGAAACATGAGTGAATTGCAGGTTTACATCATGATTTGGGAATTAAACTGGATAAATCCGAAAAGGTTTGAGTCAGTGTGTATATTTACAGTGTTTTCAGCTTTATACGACCTTATGAATGATGATAGTATAAGGCAAAAAGTTAGCTTAATAAACGAACTGCAGATTTGCACCTAAGTTGGTTTGTGGATAAAACTGAACAAAATCCTAAAAGTTTTTAGTCAGTGTTTGTATTTCTTGTGAGTTTCCAGTAATATTAGCTGATTTGTAGCAATGTAAAATACATGTTTAGGCTGGGAGTTACTAGGCTAAAGTTAGCTGAAACCAGACTAGCCATTGCCTATGGTTTTCAATGGGGCTGCCGCGCGCAAGTTACAAAAAATCGGAGGTGCACGCACAGCAAACCTGCGCTTGAGAACGCCGTGCCAGATGTGCACTGACTGCGCGCGGCGAGTATACCCAGGCCTTTAGTAAAAACACACACACACACCTCCTGTCATGGGGGGTTGGGGGGAATGAGACATATTAGTAAACACACACACACACACACCTCCTGTCATGGGAGGTTGGGGGAGGGTAGGGTAGACACATTAGTAGTGTACTGCAGGTGTGTGTTTTTAGACTCTGAATATATGTATGCCATTAATAAACAACTAATTAAAACAACTATTTACTTATGCATGCAACGCTTACATGTATGCTAATTACTGTATGTATACATGTGTACAACATTAATGTTTCTGTTAAATCAATTACAGTACATACACACACATGCATACAAACACACACACACGGACACACATGCATACGCACACACACACACACACAAAAACACACACACACACACACACCTCCAGGCAGGGGAGATCAGCCTCTGCGTTAAACACACACACACACACACACCTCCAGGCGGGGGAGATCAGCCTCTGCGTTACACACACACCACACACACACACACACACACCTCCAGGCGGGGGAGATCGGCCTCTGCGTTACACACACACACACACACACACACACACACACACACACACACACACACCTCCAGGCGGGGGAGATCAGCCTCTGCGTTACACACACACCACACACACACACACACACACCTCCAGGTGGGGGAGATCAGCCTCTGCGTTACACACACACAAACACACACACACACCTCCAGGTGGGGGAGATCAGCCTCTGCGTTACACACACACACACACACACACACACCTCCAGGCGGGGGAGATCAGCCTTTGCGTTACACACACACACACACACCTCCAGGCGGGGGAGATCGGCCTCTGCGTTACACACACACACACACACACACACACACCCCTCCAGGCGGGGGAGATCGGCCTCTGCGTTACACACACACACACACACACACACCTCCAGGCGGGGGAGATCGGCCTCTGCGTTACACACACACACACACACACACACACACACCTCCAGGCGGGGGAGATCGGCCTCTGCGTTACACACACACACACACACACACACACACACACACACACACACACACACACACCTCCAGGCGGGGGAGATCGGCCTCTGCGTTACACACACACACACACACACACACACACACACACACACACACACACACACACACCTCCAGGCAGGGGAGATCGGCCTCTGCGTTACACACACACACACACACACACACACACACACACACACACACACACACACACACACACACCTCCAGGCGGGGGAGATCGGCCTCTGCGTTGGCCACCCAGCGCTCAGCAGCCTGCACTGCTCGCTCCTCCAGGAACAACTGTCACACAGAGAGAGAGAGAGAGAGAGAGAGAGACACACACACACACACACACACACACACACACACAGACACACACACACAGCCACAAACACTTACACACACACACACACACACACACACACACACAGCCACATACAGACACAGCCACATACATACAAACACAGACAAAGCAACATGCACACACAAACAAACACACACACACACACAGCCACACACACATACAAACACAGACACAGCCACATACATACACACACACACACACAGCACAAACATATACATACAATACATAGCAACAAACATACAAACACACACACAGCCACAAACACACACACACACACACACACACCACACACACACACACACACGTAGACAGGCAAATAATATACATACATGGTACACACACAGAGTATGTTAGTTTCATGCAGAGTTGTATAGATAACACACACACACACACACACACACACACACACACACACACGCAAAAACATGCATGTAGAGTAGACAGTACACACACAAGATACGCACACATACAATCCAACACATACATTAGTTCAGTAACACATAACTTCAGGACAGCTCAGTTTCATACAGAGCAGTCTAGAAAACTGCACTTGTGGATTCAGACAGCTTCACCAGCCTCATACAGACAGCACTGACATCTTCGTTAGTCATTAACGAGTCATTTCGTCAGACAGCATTCAGACATCTTTATCAGTCACGAACGAATCATTTCTAATCTCACCTCCTTGTCCAGCGTAGACTCCCTCCGGTTCAGCCGGGCGATCTCCTCCTCCTGTAGATACGCAAACACAAATCACAAGATGACACGAAATTATTCTTAATGCTAAATGTCTCATTTCAGACTACTTGCTTGTTCATCATGTGTGCATGAATTAGTATGCTGTA
>CM050198.1:13464761-13467261 GCA_027475355.1 Coilia nasus
AGTTTGACTGAGAAAGGGATTTCAACACAGTTTGACTGAGAAAGGGATTTGAACACAGTTTGACTGAGAAAGGGATTTCAACACAGTTTGACTGAGAAAGGGATTTGAACACAGTTTGACTGAGAAAGGGATTTCAACACAGTTTGACTGAAAGAGGGGGAGATTGACAGAGCAAATAGCGTCCATTGTATAATTACTTGCTCCATCACAATAGATTCTAAATGCTCAATAATCTGCTTTTGTCACAACACACACACACACACGCACACACACACACACACACACATGCACACTCACAAGCACACTTCCTCTCTCTCAATCTCTTTTTTTTTCTTGCTTGCTCTCTCTCTGTTTCTCTCTCTCTGTTTCTCTCTCTCACATACACACACACACACACACACACACACACACACACACACACACACACACACACACACACACACACACACACACACACACACACACACACACACTCCAGTCCTTTTTATAACCATTGAGCTATTGTGCTCAGTGTGTCTGTCTACACAAACAACTTTAACAGATGATACAGCGCAGAGCTAAAAAGGTAATTAGCAATTCATCATGCACAATTGGACGCCCATACAGTAACACAATATGTATCGACACACTCATCAGGGGGTAATGGAGGGGTCATCTCCGTGTGTGTGTGTGTGTGTGTGTGTGTGGAATAGAGGGGTCATTTCCAGGAAAACACTGTGTCCCCTGTGTATTGGCACAGTCATTTGTCACCAGGGATGCAATGGAGGATAAACGCAAGTAAACAGAGTTTACCCACCTCTCAAATTTCAGAAAAAGAGTTTATCCACCTTTCAACAGAGCTTATCCACATATCAATACAGTGTATTCAACCTACAATAACATTTATGTACCACACAGAATTTCAAAATCACACTATGTCATCTATATGTGCACTAGAGACCTTTAAAATGCACTGGGACTGTTCAAACATGTTTTGCATGTCTTTTTAAAACATCTTGCGTCGCACCATTCATCCACCTCACCGTGATCACTAAATTCATAGTTTACCCACCTCTGATTTTGCCACCACACCCCTGTTTGTCACTGTTTATGTAAATGACGGGATGTTTATACAGGTACTACTCGGAAAATTAGAATATCATGTAAAAGTTGTTTTATTCAGGCAATCCAACATTAAAAGGTGATTTTATGGATTCATTACATGCAAAGTGAGATATCGCAAGCTTTTTGTTGTTGTAATTTTGCTGATTATGATTTACAGCTTATTAAAACCTCAAACCTCAGAAAATGAGAATACTGTGAAAAGCTTCAGTATTGTAGGCTCAAAGTGTCATACACTAATCAGGTAAGTAATGCAAAACACTTGCAAAAGGGTCCTGAGCCTTTAAACATTTCATCTTTAAAGTTACAGAGTTACAACTGAAATGCATGCACTTTTTTCAGGATACAGTGGTCCCTCGCTATATCGCGGTTTACCTTTCACGGCCTCGCTGTTTCGCGGATTGTTTTAGTGCATGCAATTTACATAAATCTTCCACCGCTAGCTGTGTGACTCTGAAGTGCTGCATGTTTGCAAGTGTGAACTTTGCCTGTCTGAGAAAAGTGTATAAGTGTAGTGAGGGGTTTTACAGCCTTAAAACGTCTATAATAAGTGTAGAAAATAAAGCTGACTACTTCGCGGATTTCCTATCCTATCGCGGGTTATAATTTTGCGAGCAGTACCTGTACTGTATGTGTTCATAAGGGTAGGAGCAGGCTTGAGGAGTTCAATGTAGTTTTCTACTTACTTTTACAGTGCTGGCCAAACGTCAGGACAATTGAAAGACAGGAGAAGAAGGCCGCACTATGCATACACAACGTTTATTCACACAGACACGTTTCGGCGTTCTGCCTTCCTCAGTGTGTTTCACTCCCCAGTGTGCTCCCACATACACACACACACACATACACACACACAGACACACACAGACACACACACACACACACACACACACACACACACACACACACACACACACACACACAGACACACACACACACACACACACACACACACACACACACACACACACACACACACACACACACATACACCACCATCAACATGATGAGTCTGTGTCTATCAACCTCATGGGTATGCAGCCAAAGAGAGAGGGAGAGAATGAGAGACACAGAGACAGAGACAGAGCCAGAGACAGAGAGAGAGAGAGAGAGAGACAGAGACAGAGAGAGAGAGAGAGAGAGAGAGAGAGAGAAACAGAGCCAGAGACAGAGAGCAAGACAGAGTGAGACAGAGAGAGAGATAGAGAGATGATAGAGGGAGAGAAAGAGAGACAAATAGAGATGGAGCAGGAGGGAGATGGAGAGAGAGATATAAAGAGAGAGAGAAAGAGGAAGTGAGGCAGATGGAAGATGGATGGAGAAGTTTGAGCGTCAATATAGAATTGGATTGTTTGAGGGATGATTGTGCTGCAGCGTACAGGTGCCACACTCAATGCTT
>CM050198.1:13472261-13492261 GCA_027475355.1 Coilia nasus
CATCCAAGGATAAGAAAATGCCACAAGAATACACACACACACACACACACATACACACACATACACACACACACACATACACACAAGCACTAAGCACTTACTCATGGGCATACACACACACACACACACACACACACACACACATACACACAAGCACTAAGCACTTACTCATGGGCATACACACACACACACACACACACACACACAAACATACACACACACACACACACATACACACAAGCACTAAGCACTTACTCATGGGCATACACACACACACACACACACACACACACTTGCACACACACACACAGATGCAGCATAGAACATAGGCTCTGGAAAATAATATGTCATGGCAACAGAACAGCAGGTATGTTGTGTAAACAGCAGACTTTAAATTACATCCATCCTTTATCGTTCAACATTCCCCATATTCCAAATTCCCAAGTTTTCCAAGATTTCCCTCTTGAGGAGGATCCTAGTCCGAGTCAGAGTGAGGAACCCTCCGCGCTCCCTCAAAACCTTCCAAAGGAAGTCCAGAAGACAGTAGTCCCACAACACGGCAGAAGAAAAAAATATGTTTCTTTTTTTCCTTTTTGACACAAAAATCCTCTGACATTTCACACCTTGCCTGCAGTGCCATTCAGAACCGTGCAGGCAGTTTGCTACTGTAGGAAACACGACGATAAGCTCTTTAACCCCTTGTGGTTTCGCAGAGCAACCTGTCAGGCAGTGTTGGGTGACCTGGCTTCAGGAGTTACATTCCCAATATATATTCCCACACCCAATATTTGCTTGTACTGCAGTGGTGGTCTAGTGGATAAGGTATCGAACCTGTGACCGCAGAATTGCAGGTTTGAATCCCGAGTCACCAGTAGTGCCACTGAGGTACCCTGAGCGTGGTTCCGTACCCCCCACACACTGCTCCCCGGGCGCCGTTGTCATGGCTGCCCCCTGCGCACGTGTGTGTGATAGGATAAGGTTAAATGCAGAGGTGAATTTCGTTGTGTCCACTGTGTGCTGTGATGTACCGTGTGATCACAATGACAAATGGGACTGACTTTCACGAAATCAACTAATTAATGAAACCGTTTTTAAGTGCATACATGGCACAAGTAGACCCAGGTGCTTTTGATAATTAATTGACTTTGTTAATGGCTGGAACAAATACTAGGACTGTAACTTGACTGAACCCGCGTCACCCAACACTGCTCTCAGGGATCACTGAGTGGAAGAGCATGACGAGTGGATGAGGTGTTGCGGATAAGTGGTGACGCTCTTACTCCTTTTCTTCTCTATACAGTGGTCCCTCGCTACAAACGCGGTTCACCTTTCGCGGCCTCGCTGTTTCGCAGATTTGTTTTAGTGCATGCTTTTTTTTTTTTTTTTTTTTACAGCGCATTGTGTTCTGCGCCCTGATGTTATTATGCATGTATGAATACAGGGTAACAAAATGTGGTTCAGCATATACTGATATATACAGTATGTGGTCCCTCGCTATAACGCGGTTCACCTTTCGCGGACTCGCTGTTTCGCGGATTTTTCTTAGTGCATGCTTTTTCTTTTGTCCCTTGTGCCCTGATTGGCTAAGGGACTGTAGAACATTGTCAATGAATCTCCTGTACAGTACAGAATACGCTCAGCTTGTAAAATTGACATAAATCTTCCATCGCTAGCTGACA
The DNA here is from genome assembly GCA_027475355.1 of Coilia nasus. Taxonomy (NCBI): domain Eukaryota; kingdom Metazoa; phylum Chordata; class Actinopteri; order Clupeiformes; family Engraulidae; genus Coilia; species Coilia nasus. The sequence goes on from CM050198.1 coordinate 13,473,941, forward strand.
CTCTGAAGTGCTGTATGTTTGCAAGTTTGAACTTTGAGAGTAGAAGAGAGAGAAATGTGAGAAAATGCCAATGCCTGTCTGAGAAAAGTGTAGTGAGGGGTTTTACAGCCTTAAAACATCTATAATAATAGTAAAAAATAAAGCTGACTACTTCGCGGATTTCGCCTATCGTGGGTTTTTTTTAGAGCGTAGCTCCCGCGAATAACGAGGGACCACTGTATTTTTCTTTTCTTTTCTCTTTATCCTTGTTGTTGTTTCCATCCTAACACACACTGGAGAGGGTGATACACTCCGACTGCTCGTCCCTGTCCTCTCCAGTCAGTCTCAAGTTGCAGCTGTCCACACCGGCCGCTGAGGTGGCGGCGGCCATTTTGTCCAAACCCTCCTTCCTCTTCTCCTTGTCCTTCTCGTTCTCCTCCCCTTTCCCTTCCCTGCTCCCCGCCGGCGTCTCCCTCCGGAAGCTGAAGATCTTGGGCAGGGAGGCCAGGGCGAGCGCGGAGGCCGGCGAAGGCCCTCCGTCGGCCGGGTCGGTGCTAAACACCCCCTGCCTTCCTGCCACTCCTCCTCCTCCTCCGCCCCGGAAGAGCGTGAGGATGCGCTGCTGGTAGCGAGTCCGCAGCTGCCTCGCCGAGCGGTGCAGGTCCCCCACCAGGCAGTAGCAGATGGGGTTGAGGCTGGAGTTGGTGAGGCCCAGCCACTGGGCGAAGGGCCTGGCCTGGAGCAGCCACCCGGGGGGCTGCCGGCTGCCGCAGTCCAGCCAGAGGTCGGCCAGGTAGAGCGGGAGCCAGGAGGCGGCGAAGAGCAGCACCAGCACCAGGACCAGCCGGGCAATCTGGCGCCGGCTCCGCAGCCGGGCCGCGTGGAGGGCCCGCGAGCGAGGGTCCAGCTCCGTGAAACAGAACCGGCCCAGTGCTGCTGCCGCCGCCGCGGTGGCAGAGGACGAGGAAGGGTCGAGGACTAAGGGGTCGTCGTAGCCGCACAGCCGGCGGCCGGTCAGGAACCCCACGGCCAGGTTGAAGGAGACGGGCAGGCAGTAGAGGGCGGCGAAGAGCAGGATGTTGTAGGCCTGGCGTAGGCGGGCACGAGGCCAGGCTTCGCTGCAGACGGGTAACGCGGGCAGCCCGTGCAGCTGCAGTTCGTCCAGGCGCGTCATGACGGCCAGCGGCGCGCAGATGGACGCCGACACCACCCACACGGCCGCCACGGCTCCCAGAATCCTCCTGCGAGTGAACAGCGACCGCGAACGCAGCGGGCAGCGTACGCTCAGGTAGCGGTTGACGCTGATGACCGTCAGGCTGAGCACGCTGGCCGCCACGGAGACGGCCTGGGTGAAGGGCACCGCCCGGCACAGGAACCCGCCCCACACCCAGGGCATGTAGATGCGGTTGCCCAGGGTGACTGGCATGCACACGCACACCACGGCCAGGTCGCACACAGCCAGGTTGACCAGCAGGACGCGCGTGGAGCTGACGCCGGACAGGCGCTCGCTGCCCTGTCGGCCGCACAGCACGCGGATGGACACCACGTTGCCCACGAAGCCCACCAGGAAGGAGAGCGAGTAGAGCACGGTTAGGGCGATGGTGCCCGGCTCGTGGATGGTCAGGAGCTGCCACTCCAGAGCCCCTCCCCCTCCCCCACCACCACCTCTTCCTCCTCCGACGACATCGTCCTCTGGGGGAAACAGGAAGTCCAGGGTCCTGGTACGATTGGTGGACATCCCTGCCTCTGGTCCTTCTGACAGCCCCGTGTTGTCGTCATCACTGTCGTGATACTCCGTGATGTTCAGGGAAGATCTCCCTGCGTTCAGGTGGCCCAGCACCAGCAGCAACTGATCCCCTGTCAGGTTCATGCTGTCGTGTAGAAAAGGCCTCCTTCCCTCTCACAGTTCCCCTTTAAGTGTACTCTGTTTGGGATCCCATTGTGGTAAGTCAAGTTAGGTCAAGTCACTTTTATTTATGCTGTCTGTAAGGATTGTCGTCTGCATCTGTTTTTTTCTTGTGATTCGGCTGTTGTACTGTAGTCTGTTGTTTTATGTAGTTTGTTTGTGTGTTAATGTAAAATTACTTGTTTTTCAATAAAAAAAATGTTAATCACAAAAAAGTCACTTTTATATTATGGTATTTATAAAGCACACCATAAAACAACGGCATCCCAGTAGAGGCTGAAAGGTACACTTGTCAGTGGTGCTCCCCACATTGCTGTTGGTCTAGTAGGTCTTGAATTATTCACTTTGAAAAATTTTGTCAGACGCCTTTTCCTTGTTTTTGTCTTTGTTTCTTACAATCTTCTTGCCCTTTGAGTCAATCTCAGCTAGTCCACAACGTCACCTAAGATGAGAGAAAAATAGGTAGATGGCGAGAGAGAGAGAGAGAGAGAGAGAGAGAGAGAGAGAGAGAGAGAGAGAGAGAGAGAGAGAGAGAGAGAATGACACATACAGAGAATGACAGAGAGAGAGAGTGTGTCAGGGTTTTTTGCGCAAGGCTGTCCTACAAGCACAGAGATGTTGTCCCCAGAAGAAACGCGTCCCCAAACGAAACAAGGGAAAGCTTTTCGCATCCTCTCACTTATTTATACGTTCTCGAGCGAGGTAGCCCTGCCAATTAGTGAAGACTACGGGCGTCCAAAAACCACCGGACGGCTCCCCTGCAGTCATGTAACACGAAAAGCTAGATGGCACATAAATTATCCAATGACTACCCCACACGATGACTCGTTTTGGGGACTTAAAAGTTCGTGTCTGGGTATGCTGCGTGATCATGTTTCACTAGCCTTTAGCAATTGTTGACTCAGCTGTGAGTCTCGTGAAGTAGCGTTCATTTTGCCACGCGCCTTTTCAGTTGGCAGTGTAGCCTAAATGATGGGGTGGGGGAAATGAAATTGCTTTCACAGACATGCAATAAGGTTTATGTAGGCCGCCTCAGTAAATCAGCGAAAGAAAATGTGAAAAGGAAAATGTTATGTGCGTTGTCTGTATGTTGTTCTATTAACACTGAAATACTGCAGTGCTAATTGATGGCACATCCCCTTGTCCGCCCCACCATAAAGGAAGCACTTCTGAAAAAAGCCCTTTTGTAAATATTATAAAAACTAAAAACGTGTTGATGATGGAGAGTTACTGTATGTTCTACTGTAATATAACATACAACTGGGTGAAGTGGTGTAACTCGTAATTCAACTTAATCGCTGGTAACTGTTAAGGAATAAAATAAAAGCATACCTTATGAGCGCACCTGTGTCGACGGAGAAAGGCGCAATGGATGAAAGAAAGGAACTCTCTACAAAGTTACCGCCTCTTTGAATCCACACGAGAGTAATATGGAACAACACACAATTCCACAGCAAGCCATGGCAGTTCCACTGTGCCCCTTACATCCATTCCCTCGCGCTGTCCATACAGCCGTTACCGGCGACTGTGTCAGGATTCCCTGGGCGCAAAATGTCTGATGTTGAAGTTCAACTGGTTGCCTGACAAAGTGGCTCGCCTCCTGTTGTGCCAGTGAAATAAAAATAAACAAATTCACTTAGGAAATATGGATCACATATGTTTCACTAGTAATCCCCTCGCGCCTAACTGTGGCTCTGAGGCTACGGTGGATCCAAAAATCTCAGTCCTGACTCGGCACGAGCGCGCGTGGCGAGGAAAGCTGTGGTACATTTGATGAATTGTGGAAAAACGGCGAGAGCCAGAACGAGGGTGTGTGTGAGAGAGAGACCAGTCTCACGTGCGCTACAAAGATCCTGTTTTATGGACGTTCCTCTAGTCAAACAATTTTAAAACACGTTGGCACCAAAGCAACAAAAATGAAAAGCAAGTTTAGTGGTAAACCTCAAATGTAAAAAAAATACTCTGAGGAAACGAATGTCAATTTAGATAAGATTGTGTCTACATTGTACCAAATTAAATCAGCGTCTGGCAGTTGAATACAATACTTCATAACCTTCTAAACTGATTTTATTCACGCGCTTCATTCAATAATACTGAATCCACCATCCAGATGTCAATGTGCTTAATGCAGGCAAGTCCCTGTGTGAGCAGCTATTGCCGTCAAATTCACTGGCTGGTGAAGTCAGTGTTAAATTTCTCATTTTTTTGTGCTTCCCTCGCGTGGTGCTGCTGCTCAATTCTCAAGACGCCATCTGTCTTGAGCGCTCGAGCCCATCTGGGTCTCCACCCTCGGGCAGTTATGTTTATTCACACATATTGAATACCTTTAGTTCGAGTAGGTAAGAAAAGCAATGCATTTTATGTGGGCAACGCGCTTTATTGTAATAACATAAAGCCACTATTCCTTCCTCACCCTTAGTTTGAAATAAAACAACTTACTAATTAATAGCCTAATAACAGAAAAGTTGTTTGTCTATATTTTTAAGGAACATTCACACAATCTCCCACTGAAATTAGTTAATGCCTTACAACTGATGCATTGGCTGGTCTTAAACTATTTCTAAGAGTAAGATTTCTAAGATTTTGAAAAGTAACATAAAATTGCCAATTGGGAAGGATGAAGAGGTTTGCAATTAAAGGAAACTGTATACTATACAAATACGTTTCTTATGTCTTATCATGTAGGGTTAAAGTAGACTACAGTGGTTAGTTCACTTTTCATTTAAGGTACTGGGTGTTTTTAAGCGTTTGAAGTTAGATGGGACATTCATCAACTGTTTTGCTAAAACAGATGAGTTCAACATTGCAGGTTGTCACGATTTTAAATACTTGCAATCACACCGTCAGCCACACGAGGGGGCTAGCCAACAGCAAGTTGGAGTTTGCTTGCAATGACGTCCTGCACATATAGTGTACGGAAGTATACATAAACCCTTTTTGGTTATACTGTATATCATACCATACCATATGATGGACCTTAATTTAACCACACACACACACACACACACACTGATCGCTCTTCTAATAACAAATGTTGCTTTTGTTACCGTTTTACCACTTTGGTACCACTTTGTCTACTGATGTGCAAACATTTTGTAATTTCGGTTATAAATCCTAAGAAAATGGTTTCTCCAGAGACCAGTGCCAGGTATTCGCCCTGGATCTGTAATGGATCCTGAGTAAAAATACAGTGAAATACAGTTATTACACCACAAGGGTGAAGAAGTTATATTAGTTTTTAAAATATATATTGCCATTAACCTTACAGCACCACCAATATTAAAATCTGTCCTTTTCCTGCTAGCTTTTCCACCATGACCAATGTTGCTTTTAAAGGCCTGTTTTTGTCTTGTTGTAGTGTCTCTCTTGGGTCCTCCCTACATTTAAGGGTCAATAAATGTGTTGCAGAAATCTGGATTGGTTTCGGGACTGGGACTTGCAATGGCCCCAGTTGTCAGTAGGCCTTGTGTGTCCCCACTGCTGAAGAAATGTTGTGATGCTGGGGAAACTAAATATATACAATGCCAGTCAAAAGTTTGGAAGCGCTTTCTCATTCAATAGTTTTTCTTTACCTTTTCATTTTCTACATTGTAAATGAAGAGTGACAGACCTCCAGCTGTGTGCTGAATGGACTGTGGGTGGGAGGGGAGCAGCTCCAGAATGTGTTCCTTCATAGCTTGGATGTCTTCAGTATTAATCTACAATGTGGAAAATTTTAAACGTGAAGAAAAAACAGTTGAATGAGAAAGTGTGTCCAAACTTCTGACTGATGATGGTTTTATTTTACCACAGCAACTTAATCTGCTATTTGTACTTCTCAGCTCTCAGGCCATTTAATGAGACAGATCGTAAATCAAACACACCAAGGACTTTGTCAGTTAAAACTTTAATCCATTTTAAAACATTGAATTCAGGCTCAGTTAGGTCATTACGTATTTTTTTCCCGACATGTACAATAGTTTAGTAATCACAAATCGATGAAAAAACAAACATCAAAACAACAAAAAAATTAAGAGTCATAAAAAATCTACAGGACTGTTATCAAAACAGCGATGGGTGATACTTCTTATTCACAATTAAAGATTCACGTTAGCGCAGGCGCCCACGATTCTATACAATTAAAAAAATCTACAGAGACGAAGAAAGAGAAAGAGATAGAGATAGAGAGATAACGAGAGCAAAGAATAAAAATAAAAAAACGTGTAAGATATTACGAAAAAAATGTAATTGTGTAGAAAACATTTCGAAAAGGCAATTCTCATTTATTTATTTTTTTTAAAACCATGTAATTATTTTTATGATCACCGTCGTGCAACACCTGTTAATTACGTTGTACATACTGTAGTATAACGAAGCGAAGATTGTCAGACTCTCACGGTTAGTTGCCTCACACTTGATAACGAACGAATGACATTAGAATCATCATTACAATGCTGACTTTTTTTGTCTTTTTTTTCCTTGAAAAAAGTCATAAGCACCTTTGAGTTTCAATACAGCAGATTCTATTTTTTCAAGATAATCACTAGAGCAATTCAGTGAAAAGATAGAGCCACAAGTGTTACAAGTGCATTTTTTTTTTACTCGTTTTTAATTTTTTTTCCCTTCTTCTAAAGATTTAGGGGCAGTTTAGTGTGTCAATGGCAGATGTGTATGGTGTCTTTGCACTGTGAGAACATGGTGGGAATCTTACTGATGTTACTAACCTAGTATGCAGTGTGTGTGTGTGTGTGTTTGTGTGTGTGTGTGTTGTGTTATGTGTGTTTGTGCATGTGTGTGTGTTTGTGTGCGTGTGCACCTGTATTAAATATTATGATGTGCTCATGACTATGTGCGTATAGCAATGTTTGTATATCTTGTGTAGTTCTGGCTGTATGTACAGTATGCACAATTGCCCTTTGTGTGTGTGTGTGTGTGCATGTGTGTGTGTATGTGTGTGTGTGATCTGTATAATGCTGCTCTGAGCCCCTTCCTACCCACTGGCATTACCCAAGCGAGCATTTCCTGTTTGTTCAGTGTGAGAGTGAGAGCGAGACAGCAACACTGAAGTAGCAACAGAAGAAGAAGAAGAAGAAGAAGAAGAAGAAGAAGAAGAAGAAGATGCAGATTTAATGTCTTTCTATCGTTTTTTATCGTACACAGTCCCCCGGGCAAAGTCTCGTTCTCCAAAAACCGCGCCGCCTCTCCAAGGCAAACACCAGCACCTTTCTCATTTTTCCGCCATCTCTCCTCTCCTCATTTCAACAGCCAGGTCAAAGGTCAAACAGTTTGTGCTTTTTCTTTGAGTTGAGGTGAAAGAGAGCAAGAAGAGAAAGAGTTGAGAGGAAAAAAGTTGACAACATCCCAAGTCACAGTTAGAACGAACGTTCGCACTTTTCTTTTACCCTTGTGACTAGTTTCCCCAGTCGTATTTATATTCAGTCTGTCCTTGAAGATGGCAGCTGGGGGGTGGGTGAAGAAATGAACAGCATTCCGTGTCAAAGATCGAGGCGAGAAGAGAACAAAGCGACGTGTGGTTCAGTTTCTAATCCTTTAAAAAAAATCACATTCCCAGGTCACCGCGTCCTCTCAAGCGTTCAAGCTTCCAATCTGGGAGACAGTCCAACTTAACGCATGCTGCCGTTTCATCAACATCCGTTCCCCTTTTCTTCAGGAATACAAAAAGTAAAAAAAAAAAAATAGTGGATTAAGATATAGTGGTATACTCTAATTCGTATTCTTCTACTCTTTCCCTGTATTTTATTTTTACAATTTTCTTCCCGCTTCATTTTCTTGGACAATGAACCTCGGGACATGGAAAAGGGTTTGTACATGTGTGTGTTTGCAAGTGCAGTGCACGTGTGTGAGTTTGCTTATATATATATGTGTGTGTGAGTCTGCTTTAGCTCACGTGCGTGTGTATGTGCTTAGAAAGAAAACAGCAAACAGCAATACCCAGTGCAGATCAGAGTTCCGGTAACGTATCCTCCATGCACAATGCAGTTACTGCACACACACACAGACACACACACACACACACAAACACGCACAGACACGTTTGCCCGCGCACACACACACACACACACACACACACACACACACTTTAGCTATATTTTTTTAGAAAATCTCTACAAACCATGTACCGTATCACCACAGTGCGCACACAGCTCTAAGTCATCTCCCTAGGCTTTGAGAACAAGACTGGCGTGCTTAGAATAACAGAATCCTTAAGACTGCTCATATAGCCTATTTACATACACACACTGACTTAAGAGAGAGAGAGAGAGTGGGAAATGGGGATGGCGGGATAAAAGAGGGAGGGAGAGAGAGTGATAGGAGGAATAGAGGGAGGGAAGAAGGGAAGGAGGGAGAGAGAGAGAAAAGGGAGAGAAGGAGGGAGAAAGAGAGACAAAGGCAGTGCACCAAAACGAGTGGAGGCTATTCTCCATATGCACCTATAAAAACACTTAGTATTTACATGAGAGGGTTAAGATTAATGTGCTGTGGCCAGATGTCTTCTGTGGACTCTTTGACACACACACACAAACACACACACACACACACTCATTAGCCAGTAGATGATCGACTGGGGGATGTATGGACCAGCCTAACTATTACGCACACAACACACACAACACCCCCCCCCCCCCCCCCCCCACACACACACACACACCCTAGACACAGACACCCTACCGCCCTCCTGTAACCCACACACACCCCTACAACACACACACAAACAGCAAAACATATATAAAGACGGAATGGCTCAGATTGTCTATGGCTGTCACTGTAGAGACAACGGTGTGTGAGTGTGTGTATGTGTGTTTTCTCTTGTGTTTGTGTGTGTGTGTGTGTGTTTAATGTGTTGCTGTGTGTGTGTGCGTGTGTGTATGTGTGTGATCTTGTTTAAACATCCAGGTCGGGTGAGCAAGCGAGTCGTCCGGGGTGGGGTGGTGTGTTGGTTGGTCGTGACGGAGTTAGTGGAGGTAGTGTTTTTATTTTGTCCCTCTTTTGTTCCTGTAGTCTTGAAGGAGCAGGTCAGCGATCGTGTGCGTCTCGCTGGCCTCCTCCTCCTCCTCCAGGGCCTGTGTGGCTATTGGCAGTGTTGGATCCTTGACAGTGGTGTTTCTCAGCTGTGGTTGGAGGGTAGCGCATCAGTGGCTTTGAGAGCTTTAACAGGATAGTTAATCAATTGCAGAGACGGAAGGTGTGACCCCAGGGAGATGCTTTGAGGGCACTTGCTGGGGCAGGGCAGACAAGGGTGTTTGTAGGGGAGGAAGGAGGAACGATGAGAATTACGACCATTCCAAGGACCAGGGACCATTCCAAGGACCTTGCACATTCCAAGTGCCTTGCACTTGCACAAGTATCCCTCTGAGAATATTGTAGCCAGTAACACTATTGGGTCAAGAGGGAGGGTTATATTTTTTTCTTAGGGCCCAAGGTGTTTAGCAGCGACCCCTTGATGGGGTGTTGGAGAGGGGTAGGGTGTCAGGATTTTAACACTGCTCTCAGTTTGAACTGATCTGGAATACTGCGTCGTAGCTCTGTTGTGCTGACGTGACGTGGTGTTTTGCATTTTTCGGAAAAGTGACATTCTTAACACGCACTAGCGTTTCTCAAAACGTTCACTCGTTCACTTCATAGGTGCAGCATACAGTGTGTCAGGTGTGTGGAGTGATTCACTGCATAGTACACTAGACTAGATAGTAAAAGAAGGGACTGTTTCAGAATCGAAAAAAGCGGAAACACCAGACGTCACCAGACACTAGATGTCAGGTGAAGGGCGTATTCCTGAAACATGATGAATGACTTTTTGTTGGAGCATACTGGTGTCGCAGACTTTGATTTAGTTTTCTTTTACTTTGCTTTTTGGTCCAGCACCCAGTGTACTTGAGGCCGATGCATGTGCTTTAGGTCTACACTGTTTCGGATCTGCCCATGCTCAGAAAATGTTGAAATGACCATACCAGAGTGATGGTTGTTGGAGCTGCTGCCAAGATCATTCACCGTCTGATTCTTGCGAGGTAATTCACCAAGACCTGTTAAGCAGAGCTAAGGTTCTGTAGTGGTTTACGAGTTCAATGACACTACTAGCTAGCCAATCACAAAGCTTAGCTTTAGCATAGCAAAGCTTAGAATGGAAAAAAAAAAGGTTCTTGAAGCATTCATGGATTGCAGGGGTTGATTGCTTTTACAAAAAAACATCTCTTCAGTCTTTCTTAAAAATGAATTGCAGGATGCTCAAGACAATCAAGAGATTGTTCAGATTTACTTTGGGTGTTTTGGGATATCCAATAAGACAGGATAAGGACCGAAAAGCTTTGGTTTTTCTAAGGATTATCAATGAATCACAGATCATGAAGTTATTTCTTCTGATCAATTCTGATCAATTGTTCAGAGTGACTTTTGCTTTGTTTCATTTTTTGTTTTTTTCATTTCAAATTTGTCTTGTTCTTTAGGACAAATAGTTCACCTCTGTTGGGCTGGACAGATAAGGTCAGGACTGACCAATAGATCCCAAAGCTGTGAGCTGAGCTGTCTGGAGGGTTTTTCACTGTGATATAGGGTTGTCCCTTATAGGGATGACCAACAGAGGCCAGAGCTGTGGATTGCACACTTTTAGGGGGTTGTTTCCAGGGTTGACCAGTAGATGTCATACTTGGATTTGGACACAATTTGTGAGTTGACCTCAGGGGGTTGAGCTGTGGATTGTGCACTGGTGATGCTATCCTCAGGGTTGGTGGTGCACTAATGTCCCTAGGGGTGACAAGTAGATACCAGAGATGATGGATCAGGGTGCTGTGGGGAAAGACTATGTTGAGTTGAGCTGTGGTCCATGCTAGTCTACAAAGGAGTGCATTGGTCATGCTATCCTTAAGAAGGATGGTGCACTGATGCCCCCAGGGGTGACCAGTAGATACCAGATGTGCTGGATCATTGGGAGGGGCTTTTGGGAAGGGCTGTCTGCAATTAAGCTGTGGTCCATGTACTGTAAGTCTATGACATCCTAAAGGAAGATGGTGCATTGGTGCCCCCAGGTGGTGACGAGTAGATACTACAGGTGGTGGATCAGTGGGAGGCTTTTGAAGGGTGCTGTGAGTTGAGTGGTCGGGTGGTCGGTCGAGGGGCTGCATTAATGTATGGAGGAGTGGTGACCAGCAGATACCAGAGGTAATGGGTGGATCATTGAAGAACTTTTGGAGGGTGCTTGCTGTGTTGTGTTGAGTTGAGCGGAGGTCCGTCGCGGTGTATGAGGGTGGTCGGGTGGTCGGTCGAGGGGCTGTGTTAATGTATGGAGGAGTGCGGCCGGTGGATGGCGGAGTTGGGCCGGCTGTTGGGGGCCGAGCGGCTGTGGGATTCGGGGCGGAGGTGCGGGTCGGCGCGGGAGTTCTGGAGCTGGTCCACTCGGCTGCTGGGTGTCAGCTGCTGCTGCTGCTGTTGCTGTTGCTGCTGTTGTTGTTGTGGTTGTTGTGGTTGGTCTGGACGACTGTTGGCCAGGTACTTCGCCCTCATGCTTGAGGTGTACTGTGGAGAGAGGGAGAGAGAGAGAAGAAAAGAGAAAAGAGAGGGATGGAGATAGAGAGACAAGACACGAGAAAGGAGAGGGATGGAGATAGAGAGAAATGAAGAAGTATAGCAAACAAGAGACAGAGAATGGAGTGAGAAGGCAACACATTATGAGAAGATTGGCAGACAGTTGAAAAGAGATAGAAGGACAGAAATGATAAAATTTGGTTAAACAGGGACAGAGACAAAGTGATGTTGAGGACAACAAACAGAAAGTGGAAGGCAGAAGAATTAAAGGGGTTACGATTTTGAGAGAGAGAGAGCGAGAGAGACAGAGAGAGAGAGAAAGACAGAGAGAGAGGGAGAGACAGAGAGAGACGGAGAGAGAGAGAGAGAGAGGTACAGTATTGAGAAATGCAGAGGTTGAGAGGAAAAGAGAGAGAAAAAAAGATTGAGAAAAGATTGAATGACAGTGAGGAGTAAAGGAGAGTGAGAGGGGAAGAAGAATAATTTAAAAAGAAGAAGAGAGGTGGGGAGCGTGACAGAGGGACCAGAAAGAGGGAGAGAGGCAAAACAATGGATGTACTACAACGGCAACAACAAAACTTTCAACAGCTCCGGAACAGTAGTGACAAAGAAATGTCAGATTTGAGTTGTATTGAGCTTTATCGCCACAAGAGGGTGCTGTTTATACTATAATATTACTACTACGGAGGATAAGGCTGAGTCTACAGATAGATCACAGTGTAGATTTTGCTTTCTTTCCTTGTAGTTCACATGATATAGACAGGGGAGCCATACCAGTAAGCTAAAGGCTCCGAACTGTAAAATGGCTGTGGCTCTAAGTAGTCTGGTATGGTTAATCTTAAATAGTAAATCTCTCCAAATATATATTAGCAAGATCGTCATAAAGTCAAATGCATGAACATGTACTACTGTACACGTGAATGTAATTATACGGCAATGAAGGGTTAGACGGAGAATTAACGAACAACTTGAAGCCAAACACATAACAAACACAAGAAAGACAGACAGACAGACACACACACACACATGTAGCTACACAACAGTTGACGAGTCATTTGGACAGCCTGATGTTGTTAAAAAACATTAGCTGAGAGGGTGGGGGGGGGGGGGGGGGGGGGGCTTGCATATGCCAACAAGGAAAGCTGGTGCAGGCTATGTTACAAAGAGATATGTTATTAAGCAGCAAGGGTTGGTTATCGTATGGCCTGGAAGTGACTGCAGCTGAAGCACAGAATGGGGTCAAACGTGGTTTTTAGTTCCTTGGTCAAATTGAAGAAAACAAATTTTAAAAACCACATAAACACATATATAGAGTGTGAGGCATGACAAAAGCTGGGGGGGAGTCAAAGCGAAATGTCTTTTTTTTTTTAAAGCAGGAAGCAAATAGTTATACTACAGGACTAGACTACATGAAAAAGGATGGCGGTAGGTTGGGTGTGGGTTGGGGGTGGGGGTTGGGCGTGGGAGAAGGAGGGGTTGCTGCTTCACACCCTGGGCTGTACCAAGAAGAGGCATGTAAGGGGTTGGGTTCACACCCTGGGCTGTACCAAGAAGAGGCATGTAAGGGGTTGGGTTCACAAAACAGTTAAGACAAACATGCCAAAAAGGATGTGGGAGGGGTGACGTTGGAAGGAGGAGGGGGGTGGGGTGGGGATTGGGGTGGGGATTGGGGTAGGAGGGAATCGCAATTTGTTGCCATGGCAACAGAGAAGAGGTGCAGTACAGAGCATCCCATGGAATTGCTTCAGTCTCGCAGAGAGAGCCGAATTCCGCATAGCAGCGCAAGTAAATAAAGAAATAAATACAAACATAAACAGATCCTACCCAAAACCATGGAAACAAGGCTTGGAAACCACTTGGTCTGACATGAGTGGTTCTGGGTTTGGCATTCTGTCACTCATTCAGACCTTGTACACATGTATGGTGTGCTTTGGTGGCTCTAGCATTGGGAAAGAGGGGTTTGAGACACATGCATGTAGAGCAAATAAATGCAAACCAACCAGAGATGCCTTTGGCTAAAGGTCAATGCAAAATGAAGGCGCGAGGAGTTCCCCCTTTGCATGCCATCAACCCCAACCCCAACCCCACTCCACCACCCCTTCAAAGAAACATTACATTTGCAGCAGTTGGGGGATTTGATACTGGAGGGGGGCGTAGAATGACGGTAGGGATTGAAAAGAGAAAAAGAAAAGAACGAAAAAGAGGAAAGATTTCGAGCCCCCACCTCCCCCAAACGTAACAGACACCCACAAAAAAAGGTGAAATGCCCCCCCCCCGCCCCCCCACCACCACTTCCCGAATGGTTCCTTTGGGTAGGACGATCGGCTTCATGCATGCAATCTCCATGCATCCCCTCAGACACCTCCGGTTGCTCACAGGAAGTGCTGACGGAAAAAAAAAGCTGTGACTCGCTGACAGGAAATGCTGACGGGAAAGAAAGATGGGCTGAATCCTTAGAAGGACCAAACCTTGGAGAAAGCTATCCTTCAACAATGAATGAACCCTATACTTAACTTCCTGTGTGCAATATGTGTCCAGGCTGCCGAAATGACCCTAGATAGGCACCCTCTGTGAAGTGTTCACTCACTGTGGCAATTGCTAAGAATTGTCTGCAAGAGTGGCATTTGGGGACAAGGTAGGTGTCTGGGGTGAGTCTATAGCTCTTGTAAATGTGCCCTAAATGTGCCAGCAGAATTGATTTGTAGAGCTGGGTATGGGTTCAGTGGGTCCATTGGTCAAACAAATGTAGTGAGGACTAAGTGTAGCAAGAGAATCAGAGTATACACTCTTAATAGACACAGTATTCAAGTGTATACTCCAAAAGGTTTTAATAATAATAATAATAATAATAATAATAATAATAATCACAATAATCACAATAATCATAATAGTGATCAATGTACCCATAATTCATAAATACTTCACAACGTACCCATAATGCTATAATGTCCCGATAAACCAACATCACACAGTAATGTTCGCACAAATTGGGGAGCATATCCATGTCGCAGGAACTAGCAGGCTACCTTGGGGAGTTCTGTAACAGTGAGCGTAGCGTGCACTTCACTGAGGGTTGCTGTGTGTAGTGTAGTGGTGTGTGTGTGTGTGTTTGTGTGTGTGTATGTGTATGTGTATGTGTATGTGTATGTGTATGTGTATGTGTGTAATGTGTGTGTAGTGAGGGTGTTGGGGGGTGTAGCGTGTAGGCTGTGTCGTATCCACTCAACAACAGGAAGTGAGCGAAGTGTGCACTTACAGAGGGCGGAGGGGACTCCCTGCCAATCAGAGGCGTGTTCTCGCAGCGGGGGTTCTGAAAGTTAGCGTTCTGGCTCCTGCGTCACAAATGAGAGACGGTGGTTACACTGGCTCCCGCCGAGGGAGGTTCCGGGCTGGGCAGGGGCAAGGGGGGGGGGGGGGGGAGGGATTTTTGCTATCCTCCAAACATCTGGCAACCCAGATAAGTAAGTAGGGGAGCTGTGCATGTGGTTCACCTAGTTCTATCACTTGTAGAAGACCTACTTTCCTTCCAAGACTTTTCAATATGGTGGTATAGATTTATTTCTTTTTCAAAAACTGTCATGCACTTTGAGCTACCTTCTTTCATGTAAAAAGTGTTATTAGAACTAGATTATTAGAGCTTATTATATACAGTGTGTGTATAATTGTTGTTGTTTTATTATTTTGGACACAGGTATAGAGAGATATACGTATGTACGTATATATACATAAGACGTAGGTGAAAGGAGTCAAAGATGTTATTTTGGTTTTGAGACAGGGTTATAAACCTGTTTGCTAGTACAGTAAATGTGACTCTGAGCCTGATAGTGTTTACTGAGAGTTCACTGCTCTCAAAGCCTGACTTGCTATAAACAAGGGGTAGCTACATTTCGCCTTCATAAAATGACTAAGAGGTTGATCATGCAATGGAGTTTAATGATGGTGAGATGGTTTTATGCAATTTCCCAGTAGGTGAGTCTACTACAAATAGCAAGTGCACATTAGTTTGGGTCATAAATGGGTCATTTATTATTGATGTGGCATAGGCTAAGGGACACTACGTCTGTCAAATTAAAACCCTTTGTGTAAGGGATCAGAGGCAACAGTTTCATCCTTTGTAGAGATGAAATTCCTCCTGTAATCATTAAATATAGTTTATTTATTCGATAGTCTCAATTCAGCTCACCGTCTAATACATGTAGTATATACAGTATATGGAGCTAACTTTTAGCATTAGCACAATGGTGGAATCGATGTGCGATCAGAGAAAGTCTGAAATGCAGGTAGTATATGTGATCAGTATTAAATTCATGATTAAAGTAAAACATTTGTAATGATCACTGTTAAAAATATCATGTAATGTTATGTAACACTGAACATTTCCATGCAGTACTAGCTGTGTTAACACATGCTGATGCGATGCCTGAATATCTAATTGTTTACGGTTAATGTTTTATGTGATACTCTCTCCTCATGCATAGCAAGTGGTTAGCACCAGTGTTAGCTAAACCCATGTAGTTTAGTGCAGAAGCTTCATATTGGCCTTAGCAGCAGACTGGTTCACCATATTTCCTGTTTCACCATGCAGTACCGCTAATTAGCTACATTTGAGTTGCTTTTATCAATTGCTAGCATATTCCTAGCGCCTTGATTTACAAGGGCCTTGATTTACATAGCCTATTGGGGTGTGCTTTTTTTTGGGCTAGCATAACCGCTAATCCTCCTCCAATTCATGCAGCATGTAGGTAGATACACAGCGCTAGCGCGCTAGGCGCTAGCGACACTCACATGTACTCGGTAACGGGCGCGTTGCTGACGGTGTGAGCCGCGGCCGGGAGGCTAGCCTCGCTACCGTAAGTGCTGCTGCCGCAGCTGTACAGGCTGGGCATGTGCACGCGGTACAGGTTATCGTGAGGCTGCCGAGAGCCGTGGGCCGCAGAAGACTCGTCACCGTCATCGTCCTCACTCCTTCAGAAGGCGAGGGGTGGGGGTGGGGTTGGGGTTGGGGTGAGGAGAGGTGGGGGGAGAGGGTGTAGGGGAGGTACAGGGTGGGGTGTTGGGGTTGGGGGTAGGTGAGGGAAGGGGAAATAGAAGAGTGAGATAAAAATCCATGCCAACCAAACCAATCCAACCAGCTAACCCACCAGAGACTATACATAGTGATGTTTTTATAGCTAGCTTAGCATACTGTCTGAGTGTTGGTCGTCTTGCTCCTCGCTTGTAACCCCAAGGACACAAATGTTGACTGTCCCTTACACATATTTCCACAAACAAAGATCTCACAAGAGGCCAACTGGTAGTCACAGAGACAAGTGTCATTCAATAGGGTAGAACCTTCTTCAATGACAAAGACTGCTAATTGAATTCCAGCAAGCTAGCTATCACTTAGTGATGGCTAAGCTGTGATAACAGGGCAGAATTTTTTTGATTTTCAGTGTTAAACTTCTCTCAGGCAGTACACAGTGGCATATTTCTTTAACCATTGTATTGCTAATGGGTACAAAATGCCTTCTGTAGCCTGTTAGCCAGGTAGCATGAAATAATAAAGGAAACAATTGAAAACACAGTAATATTTCCTGCCACCATACAGTAAAATCCTGTAAAATCCTATGGAAGAATTCAAAGAAGGGCTGGCCCTTCAAATCTGATTATTCAGAATGTGCTTGTTTTTCTTGTCTTTGTTAAAAAAAAAAACAATTGCCCACTGGACTACAAATTGGCCTTGATTGGGCTATGAAAAGATGCATTTACGCTCAAAGGTGCACTGTAGAGCACAGGAGATCACAACATGTTTTGTCAGAACAGGCTAAAGTACAAAGACAAGAGACGAATCTTCATCATATTGATTAGTTGGAAGGGCAGAATCCGTCTTTCGTCCCAAGTCTCAAAATTATTTCTCTCTTTCTGTCTCTCTCACTCTCAGATACACACACACACACACACACACACACACTCACTCACCATGCAGCTGCACGATCTGTAGGAAACGGCTCAAAATCAATTCCTCTGAAAGGTGGATCACAGTGGGATAAAGATTCAGCTAGACAGGCACTTTTCCTCAGTAGGGTACGTCAGTTCATGCATCCAAACTATGAGGGGTGCTCGGAGAGGAGAGGAGGTTTGGGGTGGGTGGGAAGTGGGAGGTTAGAGCACCATGGGACATGACAGGAAATCAAAAAAAAGGTCACGACTGATTTTTCCAGAGGGCACAAATGACCAAAAGAAACGGCCGTGATTGCCACAGAAAAGGGTAAAAAAGATTAAAAAAAAAAAAAAAAAATTTCAAAAAACAAGCATGCTAAAGAAAATCATAGGTGAATAGATCATTCTGGAATGGTACAGATTTGGAGGCCACCTGATGCATAAATAAAAGTTCTCCAGTGTCACAGGCGGTGCAGTTATTTGGAAATAAAATCACACTTCCTCTATATTACATGTATTATAACGTACCGAAAAAAACCTTGATTGAATTAAATACCCTCCACTCATATTAACTTCACACCAATACTGAAACCGAAGGTCGAAGCACCACACAACCCCTGTGGTTATGCTGTCTTCCATTTTCCTCAAAGCCATCGATAGCGAACACAAAGGCCCTTTTGCTTTGCTGCAGTGGGGCAGTGTAAGACTCGAAGTCTCCACACATTATGGATTACATCGACACTGACTCACAAGCTGAAAAAACTGACGTAATACCATTCCATTGCAAGTAAGAACACTATGGGGTAGGTGTTCCGCCGCTGTCCACAAGGTGGCAGCAGCGGTCTTACTGCGGCGGAACTGACACCCGACTGAAGCGGACTTGTTTTGGCACGATTATTCCCCAACCTGGACTTGTCACATATTATGCGCACACACACACGCACACATACGCATACCGTTGGCATATCTGAGACAAAAGATATACATAGGATAAATGCTTCCAG
>CM050198.1:13504761-13507261 GCA_027475355.1 Coilia nasus
TGTCATCTGCTACAGAGTTTGGGGAGGTGCGAGCTTAGTCACGTTCTTACAGGAAGAAGATTCGACGTCACTGTTGCATTTTTAATGCCCACCCCTGCTGTAAGCAGCACTTCTCGTTGACGTATGCAGACAGACACAGACAGACGGGTTGGCAACTCCAATGAGGCTAGTGTTTGTAACCACGTACATTTTAGATGACAAGTTGAGTGGGGGAGCACCAGACAATGCACCTGCACAGACGTCAGTGCACTTTTAACCAACCACGGCAAAGCAGCGTCACCAAGGAGGCGTTAGCTAGCAGCTTGCAGTGGTGTGGGAGCAACTGCAAGAGTCTGTAAGATTTGTCTGTAAGCGTCTTGCTTCCGCGAGTTTTCGGGTCATGTGTCATGGTCGCATTTTTGTGACATCCTCACACATTTCGGGCAAGACGGACATAATTTCTAACCATCATGCAACATTTTCAGCTTCAGACTGCGAACGGCTGCAAACGGATGCAAACGTTTTTATCAAGTCGAATGCGGCTATAATGCTGATAATGCAGGAGTGAGGTCATGTGACAAGGCTCACCCAATCAGAGTTTCTGACTGATAATGCAGGAGTGAGGTCATGTGACTCAGCTCACCCAATCAGAGTTTGTGAGTGATAATGCAGGAGTGAGGTCATGTGACACGCCTCACCCAATCAGAGTGTGTGACTGATAATGCAGGAGATAGGTCATGTGACTCGGCTCACCCAATCAGAGTTCCCCTGGAGTTGCGGATGAGTCCCACCAGCACCAGCAGACAGATGAGCACGTCGAAGAGAGCAGCAGGGCCAGATAGGCCAGCCACCTGCAACACACACACACACACACACACACACACACACACACACACACACACACACACACACACACACACACACACAGAAACCATTAGTGTGTGTTGAGGTCAGACTACCTGTCCAATATCTTACAGACACAACTAACTATTTAGTTTAGCAACTAACTACTATGTCAACTAACTATTTCACACACACAAATATGCAGTGTAGTATAGTGAGTAAACACACACACAACACTCTCTCTCTCTGTTCTCCTCACCCAGTGGCGGTTCTAGGGAGGGGCGGGCTGGGCCTTTGCCCAGGGCGCAATTTCGTGAAGGGCGCCGTGCTATTGGCCTCACGAGCGCTTGAAAAATATTTATATATCATCTAAAAAAGTTTTTAATATCTATCACATCACTGTGTAGGAAATTGGCAAATTGGCGCCCCCCTTTGGCTGCCCGCGCCCCTGCTGAAAAGTTCCAGTGCACAGAAGCTGCGAGAGAAGGGCAAAGGGGAGGGGGCGCGGGGGACAGTTCACCTCTGCGTCTCTCAAATGCAATGCACAAGTGGGCAATACTCTGCAATTAGTGAGCGAAGTCAGTCACACATAATCTTCCTTCCCAATAACGCACATTTTATTCCTACCATTATATTTACAGGTTTATAATTCCTGCACATCTTTTAATTGTGTGAAAGGGCTAATAAAACAGGGCAATACAAAACGAGTAGGCGGTCACCAAGGTGAATAAGTCTTAACTCCTAGTCGGCAGTGACAGTGTTCGGGGATGGGAAATACAGTATGTTGACTGTCGAGTGACAAACAGGAGATGGACAAAAAAAGGTCAAAGCCATTAGAAGTGTAGAAACGAGCAAAAGATAAAGGTATCCAACTGTTCTCTCTGCATGATCACGTTATCCATGCCATGAATGAAGGGCTAATGTTAATCATGGTATTCTAACGTTTGTTAGCCCTCTAGCTATGATGCTACGATTGCTATACTCAACAATAATTCGGTCTTAGCTCAACAAACACAAGATCTAATTTCACCATAAGATTTGGCTTTGCAACAAAGTTATTATTGATTTCCATAATTTGGATTAACGTTGAGCCCTGTCATTAGCCAACAAAATGTTATTATGGTAGTTTCAACATTTGCAATTTGCTGCAACTCATAGTTTGCATAGTTTAACTATAAGGTAGTTTAGCATAGTAAACCAGTCATACCTGAACGTGTAACAAGCATACTGTAGAATTCGAGGCAGTAACCAAGGAGCTAATTGTTCCTCCCTAAAAGATAGCGTCTAATGACAGACATTTGGCATGTAAGGGCATGCTATCATAATGAAATTGTAATTTATGGATGTTTTGTATAAGAGTTTTTGTAGCCTACAGTGTTTTCATGTTAATTTCAAGTGCAATTCAATAATAAGAATCACTATGTGCTCATAACAAAACGTGCAAAAGTATGTCTTTTTTTTTCTCATGGGGTTGGGCGCTCGGAGGGGGTCTCGCCCGGGGAGTAATTCAATGTAGAACCGCCAGTCATACTGGTCAGTGGTGACGACAAGTGTGCGCACACACACACATCCTTCGGGAGGCGAAGCCATGTGCTTCACACACTCAGGTGTCCCTCACACCAGGGTCAACCTAACCTGGGGGTCCCTCATATGGCTCACACAGTGGCTGCACCTCCGA
>CM050198.1:13519761-13529761 GCA_027475355.1 Coilia nasus
TAGGTGCCGCTGTAATAGCAAATAAATATATTTTGGCACATATTTGCTCCAATGATCATCAAACTTGGCACATACAAGCACCCTTTTAGCATTTTTTTGCCGGAACGCAGTCAAGTTTTTATATGTATTTGTGCTAATCTGTTTTGATTATTTGTTATTTCATTTTAAAAAGGACCAAAGCATGTATCATAACACCACAAATCCCAACGCCCACAGGAAACACCTGATCTCCAAAGCACCCACACAATGACAGGAACTATCCGTTCAGAAATCAGGTGTCTCTCTCATACAATGCCTTTAACATTGCCAAATGGCCTGGGGACTTGGGTAAGACTTTATTGCAGCGGTATGTTTTGCAGTGTAATAACATGTAACAACATGAGACATTCTGTACTTACCCTGTATACCACACTGTATACCACCTTACATATACTAACACTGATCCTAAGCCTTGCTCTAACCCTCAGGTACAGTGCAATTACATAATCTTACATGTTGTGACACCACATCTTCATGATTAAGAAATATCCCGTAACGAGGACTGTTAAATAAGGTGACTTTTGTTTGCAGCTAGTTTGTACTTTAAGATCTTTTTTGCTATTTTTCAACCAGAGTGATATTTTAGCTTCAATGACACTTTGACTGCTCTAATCTAAAAAAACGGCTTAATAATTGCTTTCAAATAAATTTTAGATTTACTTTGCTGCACTTAGTTCAGCAATATGCTATTTTTAAATGTCCCTTAACCATAAATAGAGGAATGACTGGCTTTTCCCCCTATCTGGAATCTAGCCATCATCATAAACATCAGATTCATTGCACTGCAGTTTGCCAGTTATCACATCTCTCGGATTTTATTCAGCACTGTGACTAAGTAAGTCAGCCTAATCTCAGGCTGTGAAAAATTATGATAACCCCACTTTCCAGCCTTCCCAGCTGTCAGATTCACCACTGCCACTCTCTCTCTCTCTCTCTCTGTCTCTCAAGCGCACACACACAAACACACACTTTAAGAGATGAACAGACAGAGAGTATGTATGAGAGAGAGAGAGAGAGAGAGAGAGAGAGAGAGAGAGAGAGAGAGAGAGAGAGAGAGAGAATACACATATGGGTCGATGACTATATGAATGAATAGAAACATAAAAGAGAGATGATGTATGTATAGTGGCCTATAGACAGGAGGAGAGAGAGAGCACAAGAGAGAGGGAGAAAGACAGAAAGAGAGAGGGAGAGAGACAGAGAGAGAGAATACACACATGGGTCGATGACTGCATGAATGAATAGAAATACGAAAGACAGGAAGATGATGTATGTATAGTGGTCTAGAGACAGATGAGCAAGAGAGCAAGAGAGACAGAGAAAGAAAGAAAGCTATAGATGGATGGTGATTGAATGGATGAATAGAGAGATGAAAGAGAGAAGAGGAGGATGAGTGTATAGGGTATAGGGACAGAAGGGAGGAGAGGAGAGGAGGGGGTGGGGAGACAGATGATGGCTCAGATAAGAAGCATCACACTTCATGCGTCACTTCACACATACAACACACACACACACACACACACACACACACACACACACACACACACACACACACACACACACACACACACACAAACACACAAACACACACACACACACACGCACACACTCAAACACGCGCACGCACACACTCAAACACGCCGCACGCACACACACACACACATACACACACACAAACCGAAACACACACACAAAAACACACACACTTTGATAAGTTGTTACACTCTGTCTCCATCGACATCTCACTGCCACTCCAGCCCAAGGGGAGTGAGATTGACTCAGCCAGTGACCGAGGCACAACAGCCCCTCCAGGACTCTGGGTCACCTAATCTTTCTCACAGATGGAGAGGTGACAACAACAATTTTACAACAAGTGTATTAAGAGGTACAGTAGCAAAGTGTGTTCCAACAGATTTTTTTCTCTCCACAGCAGTGGTTCCTGACTTCTCTCTATGTCTGTAAAAGTCATTTTTGAAAGTGTCTGCATCTGTATCTGTGTAAATGCCCCTTTTTATATTAATAAAAAAAATAATAATACAGAACATTTTTGTTTTATCTTTCACCTACCTGATATATGCAGGAGTAGGATGCCATTTCACTATGAAAGGTACTATATTGACTTGTTTGTCACAGATTCATCATACAATGTATTGTAAATGACAAATGTGTTAGTTACAGTAACTTTCAATATGTACGCTTCAGTTGACTCTAGTCCATAGTTTGGCCGATCAGTCTTGTCCTTAGTTTGGACTTCAGCCTTGTTTTCCAGTACCTCTTGTCCACCAGGACTGTTCTGGTGCTGGTGCCAGTGCTAATGCTGAGTTATTTCTGGTCAAGCAGTGGCGCTATACATAGTGATGTTAGACATACAGAGAGAGAGAGAGAGAGAGAGAGAGAGAGAGAGAGAGAGAGAGAGATGAGAGAGAGAGAGAGAGAGTGAGAGAAGAGAGAGAGGAGAGAGAGAGAGAGAGAGAGAGAGGAGAGAGAGAGAGAGAGGGAGAGGAGTAAAGGGAGCAAGTGAAATAAAAAGAAGATACAAGATGCAAGAGGGTCTGCAGAGGAGAAAAAGAGAGAGAGAAAGAGAGAGGTAGAGACAGAGAGGTAGAGAGAGAGAAAGAGGGAGCAGAGAGGTAAAGGAGACGGAAGAGGTTAATTGAAAGAGAGAGAGAGAGAGAGGGAGAGGGAGAGAGAGAGAGAGGGAGAGAGAGAGGGTCTGGAGAGGAGAGAGAGAATGCAGACAGAGGGGCCTAGTGTCAGACGCACAAAAGAGCCCCTGAAAAGCATTCTGGGATACATGGAGGATTAGACCCCCCACTCTGAGAGAGACCCTACTCGCTGAAAGAGAGCATTCATCCCCTCATCGGCGAGGGAGAGAGGGATACAGAGAGAAAAGAGAGAGAAGGAGTGTTGGAAAGACGCTAAAAGAGGAAGAGAGGGATGGAGAGAAACAAAGAGGAGAATGGAGAGGGATAGAGCCATAAAAAGAAAGAGAGAGGAGGAAGGGGTATAAACAACAACCCACCCCCCTCCCCTTTGCCCTTCTCTTGATCCTCCCTCCCTCCATCCCTCTCTCCCTCCCTCTCTCTCTCTCTTCTACATCTATCCATCCAGCGATCCCGCTCCCAGACAGAAGCCCTCAGGGCTAATCATGACCTCATCTCATCTCAAACGGCCTCTCTCTCTCTCTCTCTCTCTCTCTCTCTCTCTCTCTCACACACACACACACATAAACACACACACACACACACACAGACAACATACAGAGCTATAGATAGAGATATATCGAAACACAGTCACAGATATATGGCATAGCAAGAGTGCAAAAAAAAACATACTCTGGAAAACACACACACACACACACACACACACACACACACACACACACACACACACACACACACACACACACACACACACACACATACCATCAGACATACCCTGGGGGAATATATATCATCGGCTTAGTTCCTATTATCAGACGTTTCTGTTGCTGTTCCACTGAAAATGAGGCTTCACCCATTGAAAAAGAAGTTATCGCTGTGAAAACAGACAAATTCAGCTCCTGTAAACCTTTGGTTTGAGTAAGTGAACTTGTAACATGTATTTTAAAACTAATGTTCTATCTATCTATCTATCTATCTAATTCGCTCTGTCTCTGTCTCTCACTCTCTCTCTCTCTTGCACAGACACACAAACAACACACATCTTCTTCCTGCCTGAGGGCAGTGTTTGACCCCAACTCTCAGACAGTACAGTGGGGGCCAGTGAGGGGGCTGGGTTTCCCATAGACATGAATGGGGGCAGAATGGGGCCACTGTGTGTGTGTGCCAGTGTGTGTGTGTGTTGTGTGTGTGTGTGTGTGTGTGTGCATGCGTGCCAGTGTCTCTGTGTGTGTGCGTATTTGTGTGTTTGTCTGTTTCCGTGTCAATGTGTGTGTGTATGTGTGTGTGTGCATTTGTGTGTGCGTCTGTGTTCGTGTCAATGTATTTGTCTGTGTGTCTGTTTACCGTGTCAATGTGTGTGTGTGTGTGTGTGTGTGGTGTGTGTGTGTGTGTGTGTCTCCTCACTCACTCATTCACTCACGCCTCAGTGAAGCCCTCTTTTGGGGGGGTGTGGTGGGGTGGGGTGGGGGTGGCGCTTTGTGTGTGTGGGGCATGGAGTGTCTGCGGTCATGGAGGCCATTTCATTGTGTTTTTGGGAAGGTTCTCACTTAAAATGTGTGTCTGGGTGCGTGTTTTTGTGTGTGTGTGTGTGTGTGTGTGTGTGTGTCTGTGGCAAGTGCGAATGTGAAGACCTCGTTTGCCTGAGTGCTTCTGTCTTCCTGCCTGTGTGACTATGGCTCTCAAATTAAAGTGCCCTTCATTGAATCTTAATCTATTTGTGTGTGTGTGTGTGTGTGTGTGTGTGTGTGTGTGTGTGTGTGTGTGTGTGTGTGTGTGTGTGTGTGTGTGTGTGTGTGTGTGTGTGTGCATCCATGAGAAACTGTGAGGGCCTTGACAGGTTTCTGGCTGAATTGGTTTTGCCTGTGTTTGCGTCTATGTCTGGCTGACCGCGTCTCTTAAACTTAAAACGTCCCTATAGACCAGAGCAGAGAGTTATAATGAAACTGTAATACACACTTTATATGTGTGTGTGAAAACTGCAATGCACACTGTTAATTACACTGGCACAGTCCTCATCACGATTCATCAGCCCGGTGAAAAAAAGCACAGTTGCTGCTAGTTCCTGTTGATGCGTGTGTGTGTGTGTGTGTGTGTGGTGTGTGTGTGTGTGTGTGTGTGTGTGTGTGTGTGTGTGTGTGTGTGTGTGTGTGTGCGGTGCTGCGCAGTGTGTGTGTGTGTGTGTGGTTTTGGATAGGTGGGCTCAATCAGCACAAGTATGAACAGTGGTCTATGTGTATGTGTGTGTACATATATAGCAAGAGGAGCCCTTAGGGGTGTAGTTTCACCCAAATTTGTCAGTGTGGTGTGTGTGTGTGTCTGTGTCTGTGTGTCTGAGAGAGAGAAAAAGACTCTGTGTGTGTCTGTGTCTGTGTGTGTGTGTGTGTGTGTGTGTGTGTGTGTGTGTGTGTGTGTGTGATGTGTGTGTGGTGAATGGGTGTGTGTTTGTGCATGTGTGAGAAGAAGCTTATGGGTTTGCTGAAACGCTCATTTATGCATGCCTGGAGAGGAGAGTCTGATGTTGTGCAATTTTGAAGGAGTATTTCTGGAATAAAGTGTGGTCGACTTGGTACACATGAGAGACATTGTTTGTGTGTGTGAGTGTGTGACTGTACGTGCATGTGTGTGTGTGTGTATGTGTGTGTGTATGTGTGTGTGTGTGTCAGAGAGAGAGAGAGAGAGAGAGACAGAGAGACAGAGAGTGAGAGAGATGAGAGAGAAAGAGAAGAGAGACAGAGAGAAAGAGTAGAGAGAGAGAAGAAGAGAGAGACAGAAAAAATGAGCAAGAAAGAAAGATGGGATTGGCAGAGAACCAGTAGCTCAAAGATCTGAAACAGCTGCAGGCAACTGACTAAGGTTGCTTATCCTGAAACTCCACCACAACCATAGCACCCCTATACCTGAGAAGATCTACAAGAAGCCTTCACTGGAATATCCCTGTGTCTTGGTTACATACATTATATGGCATTAGCCTACATTACATAACAGTTAGTAGACACTTTTATCTAAGGCAACTGACCGTTACCAAGTCTTCACACACGGACTAGGAGAGTTTTTTTGTGAATGCCATGGTAACCACATCAAAAAATTCAGATCTTTTTCTCATTGTCTGAGGTCTCAATGGATGGTTCTTTGTTTAATTAAAATATTAATGTTTTAATTACTTCTGTGGCGCAAATGAACTGCAGCTACTGTCTTTTGAACTTGTACCCTCAAGGTGTTACACAATCAAGTAGGAGCTATGACTGTAAATTTAAGAAATATTTTACACATCAACATCTTCCCTTCCCAAAACACACGCTCGCCCTCCTTCCCTTGTACCATGTCTCACGCCAAGCCAAAACTTGCTTGGCAACGGGAGAGAAAACACGTCAGCATGTGCAAAACGAGAGCAGAGCACCTGCCTCACGAAACATACACAAAGAACTTTGGCGTTATCTCCCGCAGAACCTTAATTATCATTCTCACCGTCTGTCCCTGTCAATCATTCTCCCTGGCCCTCTAGGTATGTTTTCATTACAGAACACCTGGCCACGCCCAGATGACCACCATTTAACAAAGGTAAGGTCACGGCAGCAGGTAGTCTACTCTGCTGCTCTGGCGCATCGCTATACAGCTTCCCTCACCAGCACCAAAACACACACACACACACACTCTCTCTTCTCTCTCTCTCTCTCTCTCTCTCTCTCTCTCTTTTCTCTCTCCCTCTCGCTCTCTCGCTCTCTCTCTCTCTCTCTCTCTCTTTCTTTCACACACACACACACACACCACACACACACACACATACACACACACAATAAAACAGCAGCAGCAGTAGGTCAAGCTTAATGCGACAGTCCCGTGACTGCAAACTGCAGATGTGGAGAGAATGGCACAGTACAGCGGATTAGTCTGCATCGGTTTCTTTTGCTTGCGGTTTATGTATCAACAAACATGCAGATGCAAACACACACACACACACACACACACACTCACACAAACACCTATAGGTGCCAGGTGTTGCGTGGGACGGTATGTGTGTGTGTGTGTGTGTGTGTGTGGTGTGTGTGTCATGATGTTGCTGACAGAATTGGGCTGTCATTTGAAGCCGACCCACCTTCTGATATTCGGAGTCTTCTGGTCTGAAATCGCTGCTTGTCATCTCAAACTGCAGGTTGAAGTGGGGTAGGCGGTGGAGAAGATTTGCCCACCAAGGCGGGGAATAGTTCACGACCGCGGCCATGGTTCTGTCACAATCAGGTCCCAGTCACAGTAGATTCCTCCAAATGGTCAAGGCAGTGGAGAAATAAAAGGTTTGAGTTACCGGCGATGCACTCCCTTATTGAAATTCTGCGCCAGGAAATCAGGATGCATTTCAATGTGTGAGCTCAATATCTAAACCGAGATGGTGGTTGTCTGCTTCCTCGAAACGTGTGGGCTTTTTTGGGGGTTGTAGGTGTGAGAATTCCTCTTGTGCTGGTTGGTGGTGGAGCTGTCGGACCCGCGTTGTTCTCACATCTATCGGGCGATACCAAAGCCCACTTTGCAACGCGATCACGAATGGGTGATTTCAATGTAGTCCCTGTTAACCTATTCTTGCATTTGGCAGTTAACCCGTTGTGTACCGTTAGCCAACAACTAGGCAACCTTGTTCACTCGATTAAGCCTCAGTTCAGTCCCGAGGACTCGATGCACATCTATAGCTGCCTGCAACCTCGATAAATTTCGATGCAATATTCCCCCACTAACTGTCCATTAATTAAGGTGTCTGGTGAGCTTCAGTAGTTGTCCATCGATTTTCCCCACAGATTTAAATTCGTTTGACAATAGCCTACCAAGTCGCGACTGCATTCGAGTACAGTCAGGTTTTCCGCAAAGCCAGCTAGTCTTCTAGATTCCTTAAAATGGCAACAAAATTCCCTTGAGGCGAGGAGAGGTGTCCGTGCTTTGTTGCGGCGCTGTCATTCAAAATGGACTTGCCTGGGCTTGGAAGTGTAGACTTGGAGGGGACTGCGGGAATCCCACCACCCTCGCCTTGTGTTTCCGTGCAGCTATTGTCCTCCACCGCCACACCAGATCCGCTGCTGCTGAATAGCACAAAAAAAACCGTGCACCGTAACGACTCCCCCCCCTCAGTATCTCCTCGGTCACAGGCACGCGAGGTCCAAGCGCTGAGGGAATCCCACGACATAAACCTTCTCGGCGCGCAAATAGGGCGTGCGGCTTAATTCATAGGTTACTCTGTCATTGACCTCGGGGACAACGACGTTTGATGCCCTATTGATGAAGTTCAATCCCCTCAGACCACCGTGTGCTTAATGCTCTTTCGCCGCCCCCCTCTCTCTTCTTTGTGTGGGCTGTTGTGGGCCGTCCCTTCTTGTTTTTGTGAAGATATGAACTCGTCGTTACATAGTGTTTGTTTACAGTTCGTACAAAAGGCTACCGTGTGAGAAAGACTCACACAGACATGCGGGGGAAGCCGAGGTTGCGGACGGGGCTCGCGACAGAGAATGCGCTCTGCTTAACCGGTGCACGTCACGGATGAGTGAACTGAACTGGGCTGAGAAAGACGCCAAGGCTGCTCGAGCTCGTCGACCTCTGCTGGTCGGGATGGGAGCGCGATTGACTTACGATGACCTCATCTTTGCCTTGTGTGTGCTATGTCTGCGAAATTTAAGGCGATATGACAAATGTAAAATAACCAGAAAATCGAGGAACAGGAAGCATACATTTCCAATGACGTAACTTTATTTATGGTCAAAAAAACATGATATCTGAATTAACCTGCAGTATCTTCCGTTTCACTTAAGGGCCATTTAAAAAACAAAGGCACACAATTGACAATCACACAAATTTGACAAAAGAAACCAAAAGTGCACACCAGTTGGCAAACTTAGGCCCCGTCCACACGACAACGTTCCTGGATTTTTTTCTTGCCGGGTTAAAAAAAAAGTCGCGTCCACACGACATCGGAGCAGTAAATATTTCCGTCCACACGGGAACGTTTTCATTGCGTTTTCATTGCAGAAGGTGCGCTGTCCCAGCTTGAGGGGCATGATCAGAAGCCAATGATTCACTTTAAACATGTAATGTATGTTGATTTTAGCAATGTGGGTTCTAGTTTAGATGGGTCGGATGCAGCGACAGTTGCCCTATTTAAAAAGAATAACGTGAAAAGCGTTTGTTGGGCTGAACGATGTATACAAAAACATCCTGTAGTTCAATGTCAGAAGGTAGAAACAGTTGCATTACACATACCCTGCAGACGATTTTTACCCCAAAGTATCTCACAACAACCTGTTTGTAAAAGTTTGACGCTGTTGTGAGATGTCACGTCGTTAAATTGACCCATTTAAGCGATACGGAGCAGAGCATGAAAAAATAGAAGGAGCTGCAAATAAACTTGAGACAACTGCGCAATTATTCGCTTAAAACATGCCATATGTTGATTTTAGCAATGCGTGTTGTTACTGAGGGGAGCTGAAAGCAGCGACAGTTGCTCTTTAATTAATTAAGAATAATGAAAGCCTACAAGAAGTATTTGTTATAGCCTACTAGCCATACAGACAGTTTAATGGCAAAGGATAGAAACAATTGCACAACAGCCAGCCTACAGTACAAGCTAATCAAATCACAATTTATTCGACAGCAACCAGTTTGGAAAAGTTTGAAGTTGTTGTTATATGTGCAGCGCAAGGTGAATGGGCGACGACGTCATCGTTTTCAAAAGGTTGCGTTTTGCCTGTCTACACGAAAACGAAACGGCGGCGTTGTCAGACTTTCTCACTTTGGAACCCGTTCTCAAAAGTTATCGTTTTCGGTCACCCAAAACGCCGGCGCCGTGTGGACGGAAGGCCAAAACGCAAACAAACTTTACCGTTTTCACCCGAAAACGTTGTCGTGTGGACGGGCCCTTAACAGAAGGACAGACCTCAATCCACAGAATTCCTTTTCTTCCTATAAACACTATGTGTAATTCCATCAGATGTTCCTGTAGGTCTTTTTTCAACTATAAATTACATGTCAATCTCTGTACCAAATAAGGTAAACACTGACATGGATCAAGCTCGTTGAAATTAAGGATAGCTTCCATGTTGCCCATTCCACCTAAGCCAAACTGAAGTCTGATTCACAGTTAAAGATGACAAATGAACGATAACAAAGTCAATGCAACTGGGTCTGTATGGACATGAATCACATAATGTTCTTACCCACAGCCATGTATCTGTTGGAATCGGAAATATTTCCCTTTTATTTCAACACAGCAATACAGCACATGACTGAATGTTGTTAACATAAAAGAGACACAGCGTTATACAGCA
>CM050198.1:13537261-13564761 GCA_027475355.1 Coilia nasus
TTACTGTTGTTGTTTAAGTTCCTGTGCCTTGCCCAGTGTAGGCTGTTTGCTTGAGACTACTCTACAATGACCTCCAGTTATGAGTTTGCTGTTTGCCTGCAGACTGTGAAATCATGATCGTGGAACACAAACTTTAAAAAGTGACCTTACTTCACCCTTACAAAGAGAAACAAATGAGATAACAAGCAATCGACTAGACAAGAGGCTATTTTGAGATTGTATGTCAAAACGAGAGAGGGGATGTTTCACAGCTGAGAAATATCTCAATTAGTGAT
Source organism: Coilia nasus (assembly GCA_027475355.1). Taxonomy (NCBI): domain Eukaryota; kingdom Metazoa; phylum Chordata; class Actinopteri; order Clupeiformes; family Engraulidae; genus Coilia; species Coilia nasus. Next base: position 13,537,537 of record CM050198.1, read on the forward strand.
GAGCTGGTTTATTTCAGACAAAAAGAAGATATTCCTGAAACTAAAGACGATATAAATCAGCCTCGGTATTTCTTGAAGAAAGACAGACAAGGAAAGAAAGAGAGAGCAAGAGACAAAAAATGATAGGACAGAGCAGAGAATAAAACAGATTATTGTTATCGTAATTCTCACAACAGGAAGAATTTCAACTACTGCAATCAACTGTTAAAGCTTCTTTCTTAGTGCCTTGCACAGAACAAGTTGCCTGCTCATGTCTACACTACAATGTGCATTACTTATACTGTAAGTGTAGTGTGCGTGTGTGTGGGAGTGAGCAGTGTGTATATGTTTGTGTACGTTTGAGTGTGTCTATGTAGTGTGTGTGTGTGTGTGTGTGTGTGTGTGTGTGTTTGTGTGTGTCTGCAGTGTGTGTGTGAGTGACTGCAATGTGTATGTGTGTGTATGTTTGAGTGTGTGTGTTTGCAGTGTGTGTATATGAGTGTATGTAGTGTGTGTGTTACTGTATGTAGAGTGTGAGTGAGTGTGTGTGTGTGTGTGTGTGTGTGTGTGTGTGTGTGTGTGAGTGTATGTATTGTCTGTCTGTGTGTGTGTGTGTGTGTGTGTGTGTGTGTGTGTGTGTGTTGGGTGTTCTCTGCGTCTCTCTCACTCTTTCCTGGCAATGCTCTCCTGCAGGGTGTTCCTCTCCTCTCGCAGTCTTTTGGCCACGCCCCTCAGACGCACACACTCCTGACGCAGGTCACCGCCTCCGTCACCCTCACCCACACCTACACCCACAGCCAGGCTCTCGTCCGTCTCCGTGGATACCGACGCCGTCTCACAAGCCGCTGTCACCGTGACCTCTGACCCCGTTGTCGCGGTGATGAGGCGGGACTCGTCGGCGCTCTTCTCTGCAGTGGCATGTTTAGTCGCGTGGCGACTCCTTCTCTCCTCCAGTCTCTGAGTGGAAGAGGAGTATGTGCATATTGACGTTACCGGTGGCCGGTAGAAATGTGGTAAAGACTGACAGCAACACTTTCTATGTATTCTTGCTTGTATTCACAAAACTATAAACACATTTATAAAGATACATTAGATACATTACACTTAGCTGACACACTTATCCAGAGCGACTTACAGATATTTACAGGGTTTCAGTTACAGTCCCTGGAGCAGTGTGGGGTTAGATGCCTTGCTCAAGGGCATCTCAACCATGGGTAGGGTGGGATTCGAACCAGCAACCTTCCAATTGCAAGACCAACTCCCCAACCACTAGGCCCCAGCTGCCCATACTAGGCCACAGCTGTCTTGGCTGGGCCCGGGACAAGATAATCTGATATAATCCATAATTGAAGGAGTGACCAGTTCTACCAGACCAGATATAAAGCTTTACCTGCCTAGAGGTGCAGTCATGAGAATGTATAAGTAGTTATGAATCCTAATTCTAACCAGTATTACTTTTTATGAAGGCATTATAACTCTTTATGAATGTGTTTATGAGAGCATTATGAATACAAGCTTCATAGAAAGTCTTACCAGACTGAGTGTAGTTCTCAGCTGTAATACGGCTTATTATAATGCTGCCGGTTGATTTAAAAACTGAGCAGGAGTATGTGCATGTTGACATTAACAGTGGCTGGTATAAATATGGTACAGACTGACTGTAGCGTCCAACAGTAATAGGGCATTTTGACTCTCAATGATGAAGGCTTAATTGCAGAAACACATTAGTCCTGAGTCTATTAAGGGGTTTTATTACCAAGCCATAGCAATAAAGGCTTTTTAACGTTTGTGAGATGAGGGTGCTTTGGAGTTGGTCTTGGTGTTTATGTTTTTAAGTTTCCCATCCAAAGAGCACCTCAAAAAGTACTTCTGAATCCTGGAAGCATTCCTAGGAGGACATTTTGTCTGTAATTGGGCTTGTTAATTATGCTGACAGCTGGTTTTAAAACCGAAAACTGGATTTTTGTTGTTTTATGGTTGCAGTTCTGCACAATAAATGTACTTAAAAATAACATATTACATAATTTGGAAATGTGCTGAAATCAGTTAAAAATATATCGTCTTGCTCTTATCCATTTACCATGGGAACAGTTTACCCATTTATTTGATATACTGAAATGTTCCTAGAGAAGAATGTATTGCGATACCTACCATTACTGTATGTGCTTCAAATTTCATTCGCAATGAAATATAAATGTTTGGCCACATGGCCCAATAACCTAAAATAAACTAACTATTACCTATTAAAATGCCCATACAAGTGCCTATGGCTTTCCATAGTCCTGAGGTATTTTTCCCTGGAGCTCTGCCACAGACTCAGTGTGAGAGTTTGCCAAGCAATATTGAATCTCTCATTTCTATGCTACGCACTCCCGTAAACAAGCCTCTGACTTATTATTGTGGCAGTCTTTTAATCTGTGAGAAGCTCCCCCTGGACACAGCAGAATGCTCACATCACAGCACTGTGCACACAGCCTGGCTACGTCACTGAACACACAAATGGTCAGCAGTGTATATAAAAATATATAAGTTCATTATGGTAAACAATGCATTCGAGTCTTCAGAATCACGAAACTAAGTCTTAGTCTAGTTGCAGGGTGCAGCAAGATTTTTCAAAATAAAAATTCCAAACTGTTTCCAGACTTTTTCAAAACCCATATTTTTTCCCCCCCAAGACCTTGACTTTACGTACTTTTATACTTGAGTGCCTACTCTTTTTCAAAAATACATGCACATACACATACACCTAATCACCAACTGGGCCAACAAACTCATTCAACAAAAACAAAGTTTGCGACACCAGTGTGTTCCCACAAAACATTTGACGTCACATTTGACACATAACAATGACAGTGAAAATGTCTCATAGGTTAACAGAACAGAGGCACTAAACACACATATCAAAGTCAAGCACACATATCAAGATGCATTTTGTGTGCTCACCCTCTCCAGGTCCAGCAGGCGTCTCACCAGTCTCTGTTTGCTCCACTCGATGTACCCTACACACAGCAAAATATTACAGTTATAATTTCAGGATTAAACATTCGGGAGTTGATTTTTGATGGGTTAAACGCTCAATTTCGTCAATTTCGTTGTGTACACTGTGTATTGTGCTGTGGTGTGCTGTGCCGTGTGATCACAATGACAAATGCATGATGTTTTAGAAGTAAGCATATCTACAGCTCTGGAAAAAAAATAAGAGACCACTGTAAAATAATCAGTTTCTCTGATTTAACTATGTATAGATATAATGTGTGAGTAAAGTGAACATTTTTGCTTTATTCTGTAAAGTACTGACAACATTTCTCCTAAATTCCGAATTCAACTGACACTGGAAAGGAATGCCTGTCATACATGTAGAGATGCTGATTTTAAGAATTCTTTAAGCATTATGGTTCCAGAGCTTTACAGCATAGCAGCTGAAAGCTGCTTCACCACATTTTGTTCTAACAGCAGGTTCTAGCAACAGATTTTTCTGATGTGATCTCAGAGACCTAGTTGGTGCATATAACTGAAACATATTCAGTAGGCAATTGGGTCCCATCCTATTTAATGATTTAAACACAAGAAGCAATGCCTTAAAGTCAGTTCTATAACTTACTGGGAGACAGTGCAGGGACCTTAAAACTGGAGTAATGTAGTCAAATCTTTTTGTTCTTGTAAGAACCCTTGCTGCTGCATTTTGGATCAGTTGAAGTTGTTTGATGGCCTTTTTAGGAAGGCCTGTGAAAAGGCCATTACAGTAATCAACCCTACTAGAAATAAAGGCATGTACAAGTTTTTCTAGATCTTGTTTTGACATAAGACCTCTAGCAATGTTTTTGAGGTGATGCAGATTTAGTGATTGCTTTCACGTGACTGTTGAATGTTAGTTCGCTGTCAATAAAGACACCAAGATTTTTAACAGTATCTTTAAGCCGTGCAGTTTTGCAGTGGTCTCTTAATATTTTCCCCAGAGTTGTACATTCACATAAAGCCAGCGGTACCTTTGGCGCGGTTGGCCAGGCTCTCTGTGGCAATGCTGGCCTCCTGCTCCGCCTCCTGCTTCAGCTTAGCATTCTCCTCCTGCAGCTCCTTCACCTCCTTAGTCAGCTTCAGCACCGTCGCACGCAGAACCTTCTGCTGCTTCCGGCTCTCCACACTGTCCATCTTATTACTGAGAGAGAGAGAGAGAGAGAGACAGAGAGAGAGAGAGAGAGAGAGAGAGAGAGAGAGAGAGAGAGAGAGAGAGAGAGAGAGAGAGAGAGAGAGAGAGAGAGAGAGAGAGAGAGAGAGAGAGACAGAGGGAGGGAGGAAGAGAAAGGAGGGAAGATGTGTATATGATTATGTGGCAGCCTGCTACAGAAGAAGGCGATACATTACCTCCATCATGTGACATCACTCCACTACTCAAATCTTTAAAAAGAAACAAATCTAAACAAAATATTTAAAAAGAAAAAATGTTTTTCTTTTTCCCCATGTTTATTTATTATCCTTTGAATCCTGAATCCTTTGAATCCTCCTTGTGTTTGTTGTTATTGTCTTATTTTTACATTTTGATTTTATTATTATTTCAATATCATGTATCATTTTATGTCTATGCTTTGGCAATATCGTATTCTTAACAGTCATGCCAGTGAAGCACATTTGAATTTAAAAAGTTGACATTTTTTAAAGAAAGTAACAGACAGAGAGGAATCTGGGACACGGGTCCAAGTACAATCGCACAGACAGAGATGGGTGTTAGTACACAACACAGAGACACAGACAGAGATGGGTGTTAGTACACAACACAGAGACACAGACAGAGATGGGTTCTTGTACACAACACAGAGACACAGACAGAGATGGGTTCTTGTACACAACACAGAGACACAGACAGAGATGGGTGTTAGTACACAACACAGAGACACAGACAGAGATGGGTTCTTGTACACAACACAGAGACACAGACAGAGATGGGTTCTTGTACACAACACAGAGACACAGACAGAGATGGGTGTTAGTACACAACACAGAGACACAGACAGAGATGGGTTCTTGTATACAACACAGAGACACAGACAGAGATGGTACACGGTACACAACACAGAGACACAGACAGAGATGGGTGTTAGTACACAACACAGAGACACAGACAGAGATGGGTGTTAGTACACAACACAGAGACACAGACAGAGATGGTACACGGTAAACAACACCGTGGCACACCAGAGATTTAACTGGTGTACGTACGTATGATACACTACCTTTTCTCTGCAGATTCAAGTAAAACCCTGAGCCTCTGAACCTGACAGGAGAGACAAAATTAACATCACTTTAGTCGCATAACAATTTAAAGGACAAGGAAATGTTGGATTAGATAAATAGAACTTCGGTTTCTTTCCTTTTTTTTGTTGTTATATTACTTTTAATTTAAAGTACTATGTATAAACAAACAGATATATGTTAAGTGCTGTCTGCATTGTATCACGTGCTGATGTGAACTAAGTGAAAGCAGCCTCTTACCTCCTCATAGTACGTCTCCATGGTGATCTTCATTTCCTCCATGTTTGTTGTTTTTAATTCACTCTGCAGTTTACTGTGGAGAGCAAGAGTAATCAATAGTCACTACTTTATAACCGTTTTATAAACAATGACTTTAGGTCTAATTACACTTATAATACCCTTTTATTTTAAATAATCATGTTGACTATTTAGTCTAGCTATTTATAATACTTCAACAGCCTACATTCTAATTTAGGAACCTACACACTGTGGCTACAACTAATAACCAACTAATAATGATGTTCTGTTAATCTCTACTGTTGCCTTTCACCACAGACCTCTTGGCATAAGAACGGTGCTCTTCACATGTGCAAGATGGGTTCAGAGAGATACAAAGACTTAGTTAGAAATCACATACATGCATACACATACACGCTCACATGAACATGCGTGCACATACACACACACACACACACACACGCACATACACGCACAGAGAGAGACGAATGGACACTGAGAAAATACAGTGTATGTTAAAGAATGCAGAAAAAAAAAAAAAAAATATATATATATATATATATATATATATATATATATATATATATATATATATATATATATAAAATTTTTCATATTGATTTCTAGGTAATACAACACCCTAGTTTTGTCTCAGATAATACAGATAATTCACATTAAACTGCAAAGTTGACTATTAGGCTATTAGGAATTAAAAAACAATTTCTCATCCATGCAGATCTGTATACTGTACATTGATTTTTCTCACATCACAGATTGAAGATGTTTATGCTGCATGTCATAAAATCAATCAGAGCCACTTATGAGGAGCACCAGGCTTCATTCACAACTGGTACTCACGAGTCTCCTCACTATAGCATATTTCCCTGCCTGCTTCTGGCACAGTGTTTCCCCTTATCTCAATGCAGTCTGCAGTTAGTGAGGTATTAGCATTTTAAATGAGCCTAGCCGATAGCCGTTAGCGGCTACATCCAGAGTCGTCCTACCTCAGTGCTGCCTCCTTCTCTCTGCTCTGCTGCTCCAACCTCAGGATCCTCTGCTTCAAGCCCTGCACCACCTGCACCAGAGAGAGGACACCACCATTCAGCAAACACTGGGCCACCATTCAGCAAACACTGGGCCACTTCTACATAAAGACTGGATCCCAGGAAGGACTTCGCTTGGCCAGGCTTGTTGCCCCCTCCCAGTAAGATACCACCATTATTTACATTTTTATTCATTCACTTGTTTTTTCTTTTATTTCACCAGGTGAAGTCGAGTCGACATATTAATTCCCTTTTACCAGTGAGCACTGGGCAAACTCCTATGGCTCCTCTCCTGCTGTTTGACACTGATGGGAGCTTTTGATATTAAAGACAAAGTGGAGCTGTGTTTATGGTTGAGGGGAAGGGAAAACAGTCCATTTTTACAAGTGTGCATTTACTTGGAGACATTAGGGAGAGCTCAGTTGAGTAAACGCAATCAAAGTTGCATAGTATCTCTTTAAAGGCCAAGTGGTGTTCGTGGAGGTGTGTTAAGGCTTGAATATGCTGACACTTTCAATTGTGCAGTGCCAGTCTACTTTTGTCTACTCCAGTCTACTCCAGAGCTGCTTTTGGTGTGTCAGTTCTCTGGCACATCAAAGTTACCCGATTAAATGTGTTTAAATGTGCTTAAAATAATATCCCCTCTCGGCCAAAAAGAGTTTATTAAAAAGAAATCTTTAAAAATCTACAGTTACAGACCAGGGGTGCGTTTCTCGAACGCAAAGTTGCTAACTTCCTAGCCACTATCATTGTTGAGACTTCCGAAGTACCGCACCAAAGGCTACTTTGCGTTTCTCGAAGCTCACTACGGTAGTTCTACGGAAGTAACACCTATGGTAGTGAGAACTTCGGTAGAAGAGACCCTCCTACGCGTTTCTCGAAACCTTAGTAGCAGAGCAACTTCCGAAGTAAAGCCAAAACTTCGAAGTAAAGTTAGGAAGGTCTCACTACAGCTCTTGAGGTGAAGTAAGAGCCTTACTACAAAAGTTGACCCCACCCACGGCAAAACTTGCAGTAGATCTCTGACTGTAAAGTGCAAATATCTCGTAATCCTACAGCACAAACACAGTGAAAATCAATCGGTGTGTACATGTTACTATAATACAGCTGTTGATATTGTTAAATGGCCAATGCGTGATATGTAATTTCCTTGTTAAAATCGTATGGCATGACTTAAACATGTAGTGGTTTGTACAGCAATATTATGATCACCTGCACAAGCCGATTGAGTTTCGCTGAGTTTGGACCGCAGGATCATAAGATATTTGCATTAGAAGTTGGCCTTCAATTGGAAGGTTTGCCGATAGCTACATCATGTACGTTTGGTTGGAACCTGTTATGAGCTGAAGAGGCAAGTTGACGTGATTGTTAGTGGTGCAACTGGTTGCGAGATCGTATACTATTGAAATGTGAGACGACATGCTCAGGTTCGAGGCCGACATGAGTCGTGTTAGAGAAATCTAAACGTGGCTTCACACGTAAAATAATGTGGTTTTATATTGCTCTTATCTGTAGTTTGGTTAAATATTAAACGGCTCCATGTAAAAGAAATGCGTTGTATCGGTATCAATCCGTGATCCGTGACTGAAAGCGCACGTTACTCAGCTTAAAATGTTGTCGTGAGTGGTGATTGTGGAACGTAGGCTAAATGCTACCATAAGGATTTGAACTCATCACTAAATGGAACAGTATCAGGGGCACTTCACTTTGCCACTGAGCTATACCTGCCAGTGGTCACTTAGTCTCGTGGCGGAGTTTATCAATAGTATTGGCAGATGACGTCAAAACGCTATTAAAAGTAATGGATTTATAACAATATAATTCCCTTCACTACATGCATCGGCTTTGCCGGCCACGTTTTAACGCGGTAATTGGCTTAACCAGATGTTTGCCATAGCTTAAAGGTGTACTTCCACGAGAAACCGTTTAGTACTTGCTCTTTTGAAATATGATAGGTCACCCCGAGTTGCATATGCATGCTGCATATCAAAATGTTTTTCTATCCCCGTTTTCTATATCAGTCAAAAGAAGACAATACGCGGAAAAACGACCCAATGCGAAAAGGGGCTTCGGCGTGACGTAGACGTGAAAATACATATAAGAGAAATTGACCGAATGGGCTTTAAATAATGTTAGCCTGTTTGACTGACTCGCATAAGATTAGCAGGCTAGTTGAATGACTGAACTGCATTTAGCCGGGTACTTGCACTGTTTTGTCATGCAAATATTACAAACGGTCAGGAAGCGACTGTGCTTGTGCCATCTCTCCTTCCTCTTCGGATTCAGGATCAAACACATAAGGCTGTATCTCTTAGACATTCTGTGTGCAGTTTTAGCGCTGTCAAGTTGACTTTTCCCCTTTACCTTGCTCTGCTATCAAGTTGACTGTGGGGCAAAGGAAGCTGCAGGGAGCGTGCCTCTGGTGAAATCGTGTCATTCTCCCGGCCCCACCCCCTCTACCGAACTAAAACAGCCTGAAACAGAAGCACTAGAACATTTTTTTCATTAAAACCAGCACACAGGGCAATTATTATACCTAGAGAACACCGCAAAATTAATGAAAACACGATGGAAGTACACCTTTAATCATTATTATGACCGCCGCTAGCGAAGCTAGCGAAAGCGGTCATATTGGAGTTGCTGCAAAATTTTTCCCTTTTTTTTTTTTTTTTTTTTTTTTTTTTTTTATTTTTATTTTTTTTTTTCACCGATTTTTCGTCAACGATTCCCGGGACACTGAAACTCGGGGAGACATGAATGTTTGTAGGCATGTAGCCCAAGAAGTTTGTGAGCGAATAACGCCTTTTGGTCCCCCAGGGCCACCCCCCCGCTGTGCCAGTGTCCGTTAAAGAGGGGGAGACCGGCAAAAGTTTTTGCTGAATAACTCAATGAACGTTTCACCCAACAACATGAAATTTTTGTGATATGTCGGTGTTACAGAGACGTATCGACCCAGCCCATAAACTCTCACTTGAAGCATAGCGCCACCTAGTGATAAGGGTAAATGCAAAAATTGGGATTTTGAGTTGCCAATATCTTGGACCGAGAAGGTGGGAACTGCGCAAAATACGTTATGCACGATCACCACAAAGACCTCTAACACCACAGAACATGCCATAAAATTTGGTCCATAGGGGGCGCTGTAATTGTAGAAAATGTCATTTTGCCTATTATCTAGACAATGCTTACGTTTACAACAATTTTCTTTTTATCGTGAAATCTATTGACCCTCACGCATTGAAAACACTGGTCGACGCCCACTTCCAACGAAAAAAATTTCCGTGAAATTTTAATATTGCGAAAACGAATCTGAACGAACTCGTCATAGGCCGTTCATGTGAATCTCACCAAATTTGGTATATGTCATCTACAGACAATGCTGACAAAAAGTTATCAAAGGATTTATCTTGAGATAAACCGTTCCGAAGTTACACGTCAATGAACATTTAACACGTAGCTTAAAATTTTTCAAATGGCCGTATCTTGGCTAATAATTGCTCAAATTTGGTCAAAGTTGACATTCCATCTCTAAACAGATTTCTTTTCATGTGTACTAAATTTTGTGACATTTCGTCATAGGGGGCGATGTTTATTGGCGAAGCTAGGTGTCAAAAAACAGTTTTTGTTAAATAACTCGCCAACAATTTTGCCCAAGACAACGATTTTGCGTTAGTATGTCGGTGTTACAGAGATGTATCGACCCAGCCAATAAACGCTCACTTGAAGCGTAGCGCCACCTAGTGATATGAGTGAATGCAAAAATTGGGATTTTGAGTTGCCAATATCTTGGACCGAGAAGGTGGGAACTGCGCAAAATACATCATGCACAATCACCACAAAGACCTCTAACACCACAGAACATGCCATAAAATTTGGTCCATAGGGGGCGCTGTAATTGTAGAAAATGTCATTTTGCCTATTATCTAGAGAATGCTTATGTTTACAACAATTTTTTTTTTATCGTGAAATCTATTGACCCTCACGCATTGAAAACACTGGTCGACGCCCACTTCCAACGAAAACAATTTCCGTGAAATTTTAATATTGCGAAAACGGATTTGAACGAACTCGTCATAGGCCGTTCATGTGAATCTCACCAAATTTGGTATATGTCATCTACAGACAATGCTGACAAAAAGTTATCAAAGGATTTATCTTGAGATAAACCGTTCCGAAGTTACACGTCAATGAACATTTAACACGTAGCTTAAAAATCTTCAAATGGCCGTATCTTGGCTTTTAATTGCTCAAATTTGGTCAAAGTTGACATGCCATCTCTAAACAGCTTTCTTTTTATGTGTACTAAATTTTGTGACATTTCGTCATAGGGGGCGATGTTTATTGGCGAAGCTAGGTGTCAAAAAACAGTTTTTGTTAAATAACTCATCAACAATTTTGCCCAAGACAACGATTTTGTGTTAGTATGTCGGTGTTACAGAGATGTATTGACCCAGCCCATAAACTCTCACTTGAAGCATAGCGCCACCTAGTGATAAGGGTAAATGCAAAAATTGGGATTTTGAGTTGCCAATATCTTGGACCGAGAAGGTGGGAACTGCACAAAATGCATCATGCACGATCACCACAAAGACCTCTAACACCACAGAACATGCCATAAAATTTGGTCCATAGGGGGCGCTGTAATTGTAGAAAATGTCATTTTGCCTATTATCTAGAGAATGCTTATGTTTACAACAATTTCTTTTTTATCGTGAAATCTATTGACCCTCGCGCATTGAAAACACTGGTCGACGCCCACTTCCAACGAAAACAATTTCCGTGAAATTTTAATATTGCGGAAACGAATCTGAACGAACTCGTCATAGGCCGTTCATGTGAATCTCACCAAATTTGGTATATGTCATCTACAGACAATGCTGACAAAAAGTTATCAAAGGATTTATCTTGAGATAAACCGTTCCGAAGTTATACGTCAATGACCATTTAACACGTAGCTTAAAAATCTTTAAATGGCCGTATCTTGGCTTTTAATTGCTCAAATTTGGTCAAAGTTGACATGCCATCTCTAAACAGCTTTCTTTTTATGTGTACTAAATTTTGTGACATTTCGTCATAGGGGGCGATGTTTATTGGCGAAGCTAGGTGTCAAAAAACAGTTTTTGTTAAAAAACTTATCAACAATTTTGCCCAAGACAACGATTTTGTGTTAGTATGTTGGTGTTACAGAGATGTATCGACCCAGCCCATAAACTCTCACTTGAAGCATAGCGCCACCTAGTGATAAGGGTAAATGAAAAAATTAGGATTTTGAGTTGCTAATATCTTGGACCGAGAAGGTGGGAACTGTGCAAAATACGTCATGCACGATCACCAGAAAGACCTCTAACACCACAGAACATGCCATAAAATTTGGTCCATAGGGGGCGCTGTAATTGTAGAAAATGTCATTTTGCCTATTATCTAGAGAATGCTTACGTTTACAACTATTTTTTTTTTATCATGAAATCTGTTGACCCTCACGCATTGAAAACACTGGTCGACGCCCACTTCCAACGAGAACAATTTCCGTGAAATTTTAATATTGCGAAAACGAATCTGAACAAACTCGTCATAGGCCGTTCATGTGAATCTCACCAAATTTGGTATATGTCATCTACAGACAATGCTGACAAAAAGTTATCAAAGGATTTATCTTGAGATAAACCGTTCCGAAGTTACACGTCAATGAACATTTAACACGTAGCTTAAAATTCTTCAAATGGCCGTATCTTGGCTTTTAATTGCTCAAATTTGGTCAAAGTTGACATGCCATCTCTAAACATCTTTCTTTTCATGTGTACTAAATTTTGTGACATTTCGTCATACGGGGCGATGTTTATCGCCGAAGCTAGGTGTTGAAAAACAGTTTTTGTTAAATAACTCATCAACAATTTTGCCCAAGACAACGATTTTGTGTTAGTATGTAGTTGTTACAGAGGCATATTGACCCAGCCCATAAACTCTCACTTGAAGCATAGCGCCACCTAGTGATAAGGGTAAATGCAAAAATTGGGATTTTGAGTTGCCAATATCTTGGACCGAGAAGGTGGGAACTGCACAAAATGCAACATGCACGATCACCACAAAGACCTCTAACACCACAGAACATGCCATAAAATTTGGTCCATAGGGGGCGCTGTAATTGTACAAAATCTCATTTTGCCGATTCCTTGCCTTCACAAATCAGTCCTTCACACTACACATTCAAAACCCACATCCATGCCCACTTACAGGAAATCATTTCCACAGAAATTCTCACCTCACAACACTGGTCTATCACACACTCATCACACCAACAGTTCCCACATTTCAATATACTGCGGCGGTCATACCATGTACCGCTATGCGGTACATCTAGTTATCACTATACTTTCAACAAGGATTCTCCGTCATGGCATGTCAACAAAAAAGATAGCCATCCAATCAAAACGTTGCTTCACACACTGAAGTGAGAACAACGGTAGAGCCCACTTTGGAAGTAACAACAATGATAGTTCTACCGAAGTACGAGTGCTTCGAGAAACGGTCGGGTTTCGCCACTTTGGTAGTGGTAACTTCGGTAGAACTATAGTAGTAAAATGCTAACCTAGGAAGTTGTTCGAGACACAACTTCCTAGGTTAGCATTTTACTACTATAGTTCTACCGAAGTTACCACTACCAAAGTGGCGAAACCCGACCGTTTCTCAAAGCACTCGTACTTCGGTAGAACTATCATTGTTGTTACTTCCAAAGTGGGCTCTACCGTTGTTCTCACTTCAGTGTGTGAAGCATGGAAGCAACGGAGGGAAAGCAGGGGAAAGCCGTTTTGATTGGATGCTATCTTTTTTGTTGACATGCCATGACGGAGAATCCTTGATGAAAGTATACGATGGTGATAATAATGATTAAGCTATGGCAAACATCTGGTTAAGCCAATTACCGCGTTAAAACGTGGCCGTATGGCAAAGCCGATGCATGTAGTGAAGGGAATTATATTGTTATAAATCCATAACTTTTAATAGCGTTTTGACGTCATCTGCCAATACTATTGATAAACTCCGCCACGAGACTAAGTGACCACTGGCAGGTATAGCTCAGTGGCAAAGTGATGTGCCCCTGATACTGTTCCATTTAGTCAGGAGTTCAAATCCTTTGCACACCTATGGTAGCATTTAGCCTACGTTCCACAATCACCACTCACGCCAACATTTTAAGCTGAGTAACGTGCGCTTTCAGTCACGGATCACGGATTGATACCGATACAATGCATTTCTTTTACATGTAGCCGTTTAATATTTAGCCAACAGATTACAGCAATATAAAAACCACATTATTGTACGTGTGAGGCCACGTTTAGATTTCTCTAACATGACTCATGTCGGCCTCGAACCTGAGCATGTCGTCTCACATTTCAATAGTATACGATTTCTCAACCAGTTGCACCACTGATAATCACGTCAACTTGCCTCTTCAGCTCATAACAGTTTCCAACCAAACGTATGATGTAGCTATATCGGCAAACCTTCCAATTGAAGGCCAACTTCTAATGCAAATATCTTATAATCCTGCGGTCCAAACTCAGCGAAACTCAATCGGTTTGTGCAGGTGATCATAATATTGCTGTACAAACCACTACATGTTTAAGTCATGCCATACGGTTTTAACAAGGAAATTACATATCACGGATTGGCCATTTAACAATATCAACAGCTGTATTATAGTAACCTGTACACACCGATTGATTTTCACTGTGTTTGTGCTGTAGGATTAAGAGATATTTCCACTTCACAGTCAGAGATCTACTGCAAGTGTTGCCGTGGGTGGGGACAACTTTTGTAGTAAGGCTCTTACTTCACCTCGAGAGCTGTAGTGAGACCTTCCTAACTTTACTTCAAATTTTTGGCTTTACTTCGGAAGTTGCTCAGCTACGAAGGTTTCGAGAAACGCGTAGGAGGGTCTCTTCTACCGAAGTTCTCACTACCATAGGTGTTACTTCCGTAGAACTACCGTAGTGAGCTTCGAGAAACGCAAAGTAGCCTTTGGTGCGGTACTTCGGAAGTCACAACAATGATAGTGGCTAGGAAGTTAGCAACTTTGCGTTCGAGAAACGCACCCCAGAATAGACATGCCAGGTGCAAACACGTTCAAAACAGGGGTGCGTTTCTCGAACAACTTCCTAGGTTAGCATTTTACTACTATAGTTCTACCGAAGTTACCACTACCAAAGTGGCGAAACCCGACCGTTTCTCGAAGCACTCGTACTTCGGTAGAACTATCATTGTTGTTACTTCCAAAGTGGGCTCTACCGTTGTTCTCACTTCAGTGTGTGAAGCAACGTTTTGATTGGATGGCTATCTTTTTTGTTAACATGCCATGACGGAGAATCCTTGTTGAAAGTATAGTGATAATAATGATTAAGCTATGGCAAACATCTGGTTAAGCCAATTACCGCGTTAAAACGTGGCCGGCAAAGCCGATGCATGTAGTGAAGGGAATTATATTGTTATAAATCCATTACTTTTAATAGCGTTTTGACGTCATCTGCCAATACTATTGATAAACTCCGCCACGAGACTAAGTGACCACTGGCAGGTATAGCTCAGTGGCAAAGTGAAGTGCCCCTGATACTGTTCCATTTAGTGATGAGTTCAAATCCTTATGGTAGCATTTAGCCTACGTTCCACAATCACCACTCACGACAACATTTTAAGCTGAGTAACGTGCGCTTTCAGTCACGGATCACGGATTGATACCGATACAACGCATTTCTTTTACATGGAGCCGTTTAATATTTAACCAAACTACAGATAAGAGCAATATAAAACCACATTATTTTACGTGTGAAGCCACGTTTAGATTTCTCTAACACGACTCATGTCGGCCTCGAACCTGAGCATGTCGTCTCACATTTCAATAGTATACGATCTCGCAACCAGTTGCACCACTAACAATCACGTCAACTTGCCTCTTCAGCTCATAACAGGTTCCAACCAAACGTACATGATGTAGCTATCGGCAAACCTTCCAATTGAAGGCCAACTTCTAATGCAAATATCTTATGATCCTGCGGTCCAAACTCAGCGAAACTCAATCGGCTTGTGCAGGTGATCATAATATTGCTGTACAAACCACTACATGTTTAAGTCATGCCATACGATTTTAACAAGGAAATTACATATCACGCATTGGCCATTTAACAATATCAACAGCTGTATTATAGTAACATGTACACACCGATTGATTTTCACTGTGTTTGTGCTGTAGGATTACGAGATATTTGCACTTTACAGTCAGAGATCTACTGCAAGTTTTGCCGTGGGTGGGGTCAACTTTTGTAGTAAGGCTCTTACTTCACCTCAAGAGCTGTAGTGAGACCTTCCTAACTTTACTTCGAAGTTTTGGCTTTACTTCGGAAGTTGCTCTGCTACTAAAGTTTCGAGAAACGCGTAGGAGGGTCTCTTCTACCGAAGTTCTCACTACCATAGGTGTTACTTCCGTAGAACTACCGTAGTGAGCTTCGAGAAACGCAAAGTAGCCTTTGGTGCGATACTTCGGAAGTCTCAACAATGATAGTGGCTAGGAAGTTAGCAACTTTGCGTTCGAGAAACGCACCCCAGAACTGTAGACATTCATAACCTGAAATCTTTGACATCGATAATAAAACATCTAGACAGTGATAAAAGAACTCATTATAAAAACATTTCAACATGATCAATCTTCCTCGCTGTCAGACAGTCATGCACTCGTTCTTATGAGAGGAAGAAAAAACAGACTGCACTCAAACAAAAGCAAAATTACTTACTGATTTCCCCTCGGCCTTCCTATCTACTAGACTCCTTGTGTGCTCAGGACCCTACAAAACAAACACAAACATCGATTTATTACTTCCTGCAAAAGGTTAGCAGGCCAAAAAACACTTTGTCAGACACTCTCAGTCAAGTGGAAAATCTTATTGACTGCATCTGATTCAGCCAGAAGTGTGTAGAATGCAATGTCTGCTAGTGTAAAATGCCAGTTAGCTGGGACTTTTAGACTGACATCACCATGGACTGAGGGTTGAAATACAAGTACATTAACCAATCAACCAATGAACCAACCATTTCATCCAATCAATCAATCTATTAATTAATCAATCAATCAGTCAATCAATCAATGAACCAATCAATGAACCAATCTCTCCATCCATCAATCATTCAACCAATCACTCAGAACAATCAATAATGTTTTGAGAGTGGCATAAGCATGTTGTAAACATGACATTACACATATCATGAACAATAATGTCACTTTATTCATGTTTATGATTATTGCCATTAAGTGTCATTCAGTTTTTGTCTCAGTTTGAAATGTCATTACTGTTAATATGTGTCATGTCATGTTTATGAAAGGCTCATGTCAATCTTATGTAGATAGCTTCAAGAAAAATGCTATCATTTTCTTTGTTATAACATCTGTGAAGTCATAAGCTATAAATAGCAGGGATCAGGACAGGACAGGACGCTGATCACACCAGACAGGATGGGTGTGTGTGTGTGTGTGTGTGTGTGTGTGTGTGTGTGTGTGTGTGTGTGTGTGTGTGTGTGTGTGTGTGTGTGTGTGTGTGTGTCTACCTTGGTGGGGTCCAGGAGCTGTTCAATCTGTCTCTCCTTCCTGGTCGTCTCTTCCTCCAGGCGCCGCACTTTGGCCCTCATCTGATCACTCTCCGCCCTCTGAGCCTGGAGGGTCTGAGACACACACAGACACACACACACACACACATAAGACAATGTAGAGCAGTCAGTCATCATACACATTCGATATTTATACAGCTTGAGAAACACTGAGTGACACTGGAAGCGTAATAACATCTAGTACTAACATTAGATTAGTCAGAAAAGATAGCATTACAATGACATCTGCAATATTGAGAAGACAGGAAAGAAAAGATAAAGGTTGACAAAGACAGAAAGCTGGCAGTAGGCCTGTATGCACCTAGCCTGGTAAACCCGCCCCTCGTACTTCATTTCATTTTGTACAGAGTGTCTGGACCAGACACCATCAGAAATTATTTCTTCCTGGAGGTGTGGACTCTGCTGAAGTTTAAAACAACTGCCTCTGCCTTTACCCAGTCGCTAACGCCTGGTCGTCACGTATGCAATTAGCCTACCTACAGTACGCACTACAATTCAAATGTAGCACACAAAGTCAACCTCATGGCTTACAAACACACCCTCTGTTCACTGATTGGATCAGTCTTGCTGGGGCTGACTACATGAGATTCCGGTCCAGACCCTCTGTACAAAATGAAATAAAGTACGAGGGGCAGGTTTACCAGGCTAGTGTGCACCTGGGTAGCGAGCATATGTTTTTTTTTTTTTCACCAGACACAGAGACAAAGGAATTGTGTTTGTGTGCTCAACTGGAATAAAAAATAAACCACCTAAAACACAGCAACTAGTGGTGGGCATAGATTATTTTTTTTAATCTAGATTAATCTAGATTAATCATAAAATTAATCTAGATTAATCTAGATTAAAATGGCTCATTTGAATTCTGCCGAAGGCATTCAGAATATGTGTGCTACCTAAATAATGACTAGAAGTAAGTCTTTGAGAACGGGTTTCTTAAGCCAGGTGGCACAGTAGACCAGGGGCTCATCTCCTGTTTCCAAAATGCATCACTAACTGCTTGAAAAAGCTGTTCTACTTTGATACTTGGTGATGAAAATAAATCATGTTCAATAAAATGTACTTGTGTTTACTAACTGTTTATTTAGTTAAACATGAACTGAATGAAACATGAAACATGGATTTTGAACTGTAAGCCTACATAAGAAGTTGTGATTAACTGTTTACAGTCAGTAGCTTTGTGTCAATCAGTCCAAGCTCTATTTCTCCTTCTTCCACCAGTCACTTAGGCAGACCAGCTTGTTCACATTTTCTGGTGGCAAAGTAGATCTCCTTTTCTGCACAATATGGCCTGCTAAAGAAAAAAGTCTCTCGCATGGGACAGTTGTGGCAGGAGTCCCCTTCAGTGCAATTCGGCTAAGTATACATCCGCACTAAAATATAGAGGTAGGGTATACAGTACATCCGCGCTAAAATATCAAGGTAAAAGCAGAAAGTGTTGAGGAAGGGAGCAGTTTGCTTCCGTGTTCTATTTTCGCAAGGGGGAGGGGGGAATCCCCCTTTATGCAGTGCAGAGCAGATTCTAGGTTCATTTCACTGAAATGAATGGGACACATGTGGAGTTTAACTAATAAAATGGTCATTACGTTTTTCTGGAGTTGTTAAGGGTTTTTTGGAATCATGTGTCACAATCTGCAACTATTTGTAATAATTTCAAGCCTAATAGTGTAAGTTGTTACTGTTTGGATTTTGAGAAAATTAGCTTTATTTTAGGTCAGGCAGCAACCACTTACTAGGTGGTTGTTAGCGCGCTAACGCTAGCGAACTACGCTAACGTAATGTTTTGAATTGAAAGCTGTCACTAACACCCACCTAGATACTGTTACTGGTTATAGTGTAAGCAGACAAAGTAATATAAAGTTATAGGGCTACAGCAATGCATTAAATTCAAGGTGAGTCCAGTCGCTGTTAGCGTTTAGCACATGATGTTGTTATAGTTACTACTATTCACTTGAATGAGCTAGAGCTAGTTCGTTAGCTTGCTAGCTCGCTTTACAGACACACTAAATTATTTTCTAAGAGTTCGAAATAGGAATTTGTTGGCATTTTGGTCCCATAGTAACGTATGTTGGCTTATCTTTGTAGAATCTAAGATCTTTGGTGAAAGTCATCATAGTTTGTGTAGTATAGACCCAGCTCCCAACCCAACTTTGAGAATAGATTAACGGCGATATTTTTTTTATCGCGCGATAAGAGTCTCGCGTTAACGCAGCACGTTAACGCCGATAACGGCCCGCCTCTAACAGCAACCCTTCAGTTTCTCTGCCTGAGTATGTTACATGCCCAGGGTGCAAGAGTAGTCATTTGATTTAATTGTATTTAAGCTTTAATTTGATTTTGTTACATTTGCTTGACAAGAGGTCACTACAAATAGAATGATGTGAGCCCCTTCTGTACCTTCTTGAGCTCCAGAATCTCATCGTACATGTCCTCCTTCTCCTTGAAGCCTGGGGTGCCGGGGACGTAACCTACAAACACAAGCAGCATGCAATATGTTAGTCATCAGAAAATGCTGAGGTCCCCTCCTTTCTCTCTCACTGACAGACTAACTCTCATGCACACACAGGCGCCAACCTACTATGCAAACAGTGCTTACATCTACATCCAAACATCACACAGTTGCACCCTACAACTCTCCGACCCCCAACACACACATAGACCTTTTTTATTCGTTTTTTTTATTCCCTATTTTTTATTTTCTATCTCGTGTTGCACTACTGTTTATTTTTTTTAAGTTGTAAATATTCTTCATACATGATTGCACTAGAGAATGAGTTGCTTTCAATGTCTTTGTACAGGTGTATAGTGTATATTATACATGTGTATAGTGACAAGTGGCATTCTATTTACCCACACAAACACACACACACACACACACACACACACACACACACACACACACACACACACACACACACACACACACAACACCATGCAATTAACTTGTAACACTACACCCATCCCACTCCTCAACAACCACACATATATAAACTTACAAGGCACCATGCAAAAACAAGTATAACCCTGTCCCCCAACACACACTGACATACACACACAACACATGCCATAGTACTGTACCAATCAAACACAATCAAACAAGACTACTCTGCCTTACAAAGGCAGTAACTATGTGAACTGAGAAAAACGCCTTCAAAGTTGTCATACTGTCCAGTCATGTTGTAAGTATAATAATGCTGATGGTTTTAGGGATGATTTTTGACAAAATATGCAGTTGCTGCCTTTTGGCTTTGTAGGGTAGTACTGTAGAGACTGGTGTAGGGACAGCTCCTTACCATTGGAGGCCGAGCGCGAGTGCTTGGGCTTCTTCATGCCGAAGGCCTCCTTCAGGTAGTCTGGCGTGCTGGAAGACATGGCCGCCCTGCTCTGGGAGGGCTCGTAGTCCGCCTTCATCAGGGACTGGCTCAGTGCTGTGGTGAGGGGAAAACAAAAACACATGCTATTCAAGTCAAGGCAATGGATAGATGCACACACATATAGACAAAAAGATATAGACAAAACAGATAGCAGGCTATCTTACTTATAATATGTTATGCAGTACACAGTTCTGACTGAGTTGTCTGTTGGTGTTACTGTAGTGTTGTGGTGCTGTATGCGTTACTGTTGGTTTTTAATTATCTATGAGCTGTGTAAGTCTGTGATGCAGTGACTGTGAAGCCCAAGACAAATTTCCCCTTGAGGAGCAATGACGTATACTTTACTTAACTTTACTTTACATACAAACAGATAGATAAATAGACAACAGACATAAAGTAAGACAGGCAGAGAGTGAGTGTGAGAGAGAGAGAGAGAGAGAGAGAGAGAGAGAGAGAGAGAGAGAGAGAGAGAGAGAGAGAGAGAGAGAATGTAGGTGTGCTCTCATGTTACTATTTACTTGCTCTCCAGGCAGATGCTACTGATCTTCTGGGGTTCTGTTTGAGGCTGGTCAGGTATGGAGACTCTACAGGATGTCAGAAAGAGAAAGTGTTCATCTCACAAGCTTGAATTTGTCCAAGAAATATTCCTCATCACTCTTATCACATCAGTCTGGGTAGAAAGACTAAATGTCATTAAAACAAATGCTACTTACTGGGCGACATGGGTGGTTTGCTCATTGTCTTCTTCTTCTGTAATTTCTGTAAAAAGGATTTTAGTTTAAAAAAGCGCCATCAGAGATGGCAACTTGGTCCCCCATGTGGGCGGACAGACACACACACTGACAGGGTCATTGCAATACCTGGCCAATCCCCTCCGGGGGACCAGGTAACTAATGCACAGCCTGTTGATGCAGCCATGATGTGTGTGTGTGTGTGGGCGGGGTTGGTTGCGGTGCTCAGAGTGACCCACAGATATAAAGGCAATGAAAGCTTGTTTCACCAATCTATTTGGCATTTGCTGTCCTAACAACATAAGACTTGCCACTGCACTCACTCGGGCCATCAGAAAGACACCCATCAGCTTTCAGTTCAGTGGACCAAATGGTTCGACAATTATGCGTGGAACAGACACACACACACACACACAAGACAGACGTTGCTTGCATTTATAGACAGATGTGAGCAAGCCTTTAAAATTACTAACATTGTTATTGGACTCTAATTAGGGCACAACATGACCTCACATGTCACAGCCTTACCTTGTCTGACTCTGAGATGTAAGTGACGTGAGAAAGACCATCTTCAGTCTGTGAAAACATAACATTTGGAACATTCTGACACCTGTAGGAATAACTCCCTTGTTCTGATTTTACAGGCAACACTAGAACATACACACAGCACAAATATTTTTTTTTTAATGTAACAAACGTATCGTACATTATTTATTTACATTTATACTTCATCTGAACACAGGCGCTGATTGATACAACGCATGCCGTGATTTCTCAACATGCCAAGCAAACGTCTTTCTTACCAACTCCTCCAACTCTTCATCCGTCAGGAAATCGCTTGCACCCAACGACATGGCTGTCTTTCCCAAACACAAGAAAACGTGAATTTTTCAGCGCTGTAGGCCTACTCTTGATATTTTCACAGGCTTATTTTACCTAAGGCATTCTTTCTTAAAAGGCAAACCCTGTGCACATCCCAGCTTCATGTTTCTTCTCTGAACAAACCAAGCAGTCATGTCTACCCGAAACTAGCCGCGAATACAGACAACAGTTGGCTGATGTCTGATGTCTTAATAACCAAAGGGAAAGTCAGAACCTATGCACCATCTTCTTTCACGGCCACGGATAAAGACGACTTGTGATAACAATTAGCTTAGCAACCTTAGCAATCGTCCATCACTAGGCTACTACTACAACGCTATGTTGAGAGCATGAAGCATGTTCTGCCTGTCAGCTATTGCAAAATGTCTTTCCTTATCGTGCAACTATGTTAGTTGCTTTTGAAATCATAAGCGACCAGCGTATCCTTGCTTCGTCAGCTGAAATAGGACAACAACCCTGGCAAGCTTTATTTCTCCGTCTCACCCATGAGCTTCGTAACAATGTATCAGTCGTCTAGCAACCAGAAACATCTGAATTGAAAACAGCAACAGTGCAGTCCATCTGTGAGCGTCAATACTACGCAACATTTGCGCACTCAATCACAGTGGTCCTCACGGCCAGTATGCCATGAATGAAGTCAAATGTGCGCAGAATTGCGCAGCCCTGACACACGAAAGTAGGTTGGTAAAAAAACTATATGAAAGTTATATTTCTAAATTTCACAAGTTATATTTCATAGTGTCATTACTGGATATAAAACAAAGACGTGATGTGTCTAGTTTCGTCTCAGATCATTGACTACTTACTGACTGTTACTATGCTGCTGAATTACCCATGCATGTCCACACAGATATAAATGACTTAATTAGGATTTGTTCAGACCGTTGTATCTACTTCCGCACGAGAATGTACAACTCCAATTACGGGTAAGCTGTTTAGGCTTAAGAGGCGCGCTCTGTAAAACAAAGTATCTAATTTGCTTTTATTGTGACGGATAGGTTATATAACCACTAATACCTATGTGCGTATATGTGAGGACAAGGTGTCGTATCCACTTAACTAAATGAACGTTTATAGCTTATGCGTGTGTGTCAGTAAACTTCACTGCCGTTTGAAACCCAGCAGGAGGAGTTTTCACATCACTGTGGATGATAAGCGCGATGTGTACCTGACAGAACAGTAGGACTCTCACCTTGACAGCAACGGCTAGATCCACGACTCAAAACGCATCCTCGCTCTGATACACAGAAGAAGGTAAGACACTGAATATGAAAGGAGTTGTTGTTACTTTAGACATTTTATCCGGCACTTTTATGTTGCAGTTTTAAAATAAAGTACAGTCGGATGTGTTGCCATCACATAGAAAAAAAAACTCGTAGAACTTGAAATGCTTGATCTGATGCGATTTACTCCAGTATTTATGCACTGGACACTTTTGAGATATCCTTTGGCAATTGGTGCAACTCTGAGTTTATTTTTGTGTACAGAACATCAGATTACATTGATTAACACATCATATAATAACATCGTACTTCAGTAACAACAAAGTTTCTGTGTTGAAAGCCTATTTCTGTTTAGTTACAAGCCTATGACTTGTAATTAAACAGTTAATGAAGCGCTTGGTGGGCTTTCACAAAGCATGTAATTATAATGTCATCTGCGGTTATGGTTATAGGATTGGTAAAGTCTACCCTGGAGAATTGGTGAGGGTAATCTGACTAAATGCCTTATGCAAAACAAATTATGATGATGGACCATAAACAAAACAGCTATGACCAATGTTGTGATTGTTTTTTTTTTTTTTTTTTCTTCTTTTTTTTCCAGAAAGTTCTCCTGCCTGTCTCTGGTTTAATAACGTGACGTGTGCCATTTTATAACGGACTTCATGACCAAGTAATTGGGATTGAGTAAAAAGAGATTGGTGCTCTGCTGTGAAAAAACCTAGGAACACATAACAGGTAGGGGAGAAAGAGGTTTAACTGATGCTTTGGTCATGTACAGTACTTTTGAAATTGCAGCCGAGTTGGCCATGTGCGATTCACATATATGGGTAACTTCTAACATTATTACACACTCAGACACAGACACACACACACCACACACACACACATGCACACACACAGAGACACACACACAAGCCATATCATACAACTATGTAAGTTGCTTTTAAATTCATAAACAACCAGCTTACCCTTGCTTTGTTAGCTGAACCAGGACAACAATCCAATCCTGGTATTCCACACATGCACGCGCACACACACACACACACACACACACACACACACACACACACACACACACACACACACACACACACACACACACACACATACATACATGCACAGGCACCCACATGCAAACACACACGTGAATGCACACACACACACACACACACACACACACACACACACACACACACACACACACACACACACTGCTATTACTAAGCATGCTTCATGTATGGATATACTGTACATATGCAAAAACAACTCATCATTCAGATCATCTTATGTTGTTGTTAACTCACTGCGGGAAAAGATGACCTTGTCTGGGGCATGATGGGAGCAGCATACTGTACTAGGAGAGGACCTCTGGGCTCCCCTGTCTTAAGTACATCATGTGAGGCATAGGTCAGGTCTGTGAGGTCGCGATGACTCCACACACACAGGCGTGCAAATGCACACACACACACACACACACACCCACACACACACACACACACCCACACACACACACACACACACACACACACACACACACACACACAAACACACACACACACACACACACAAACACACACACACACACATACACATACATACATACATGCACAGGCACCCACATGCAAACACACACGTGAATGCACACACACACACACACACACACACACACACACATACACACACACACACACACACACATACACACACACACACACACACACACAAACACACACACACATACATACATACATGCACAGGCACCCACATGCAAACACACACGTGAATGCACACACACACACACACACATACATACACACACAAACAAACACAGCATTAGTCTGGTGGATATTTAGATGTCCCCGAGTGACGCTGCTTTTTTAAGGGCACAGATTAGCCAGCGTCCCCACACGGGAACCTCTGGGATTACAGACGTGCTGAGCAGTACATGAATAATATCACCACAGTGTGCTAATGTTTACATGTTTACAATGTTTAAACTCTTATGGTGAGGACTTATATTCAAGAAATGAAAGTAGAAACAATATCTTTGGTTATGTAGATTTGCATATGAACAGTATGTTGGATAGTGAGGACTTTTGCAGCTGAAACACTGGAAGATGTGAGTACAACTGTGTTTAATGGTGGGAAAAAATCTTCAAGTGAAGTATAATTTCAACAGCCAAATTGTCCTGTTAACACATTGAGGATTTCAATGTTGCATATGCAGGGCCTTAGCCTCACCAGTTTGTGATGATCACCTACTGTAACATGTGAGTGAGTCAGGTGTCTGCTGATGTAATTAAACAGTCTTCTGAAGGCGGTGGGTAATGTTTGTAGTGGTAATTACATTGGCAGAGCCTCATCAGTCCTGTGCTGCTAGTTCCTGTTTGTGTTTGTGTGTGTGTGTGTGTGTGCGTGCGTGTGTGTGTGTGTGTGTGTGTGTGTTGTACAAGACAAGGAGATAGAGTGAGAAATGGATGCCTCAAAAGCCATAGGTTGTAAGAGCTGTAACACAAATGGATAACATTTCATTCTGATTGTTCCTTTCACAGTTTATGTACATTGTTGCACACTTTGTTACACTGTGTAGGACATACAGGTTATTGTTTTATTATTATTGTTTTTTTATTTGTATCTGACCAGTACTGGCTTGCAATATTATGTGTCATAAGTAGTAAGTCCGGAAGTGGCCATGTAAAAAAAAAAGCAGCACAAAATATTATTAATGGCACAGCACAGCCGTTCTCCATGGTAGAATGTTCTCCAGTGTTCTATATTATGTGTTATTCAGAACGATATGTTCTGCAGAGTGGCATGTCCTATATGAGTCTCAGTAATTCAGGCCAATATCGTGGTGTATAGGATGGAGTTGTAGAGTATGTTCCCCAATGTTCTGCATTATTTCACAGTTTATTTGTGTTTCAGTTTGGCATGTTCTCCAAGGTTTTCCATTATTTGATACTCAAGGCAGCAAAGGTGTTGACTATGTTCTCCAATGTTCTGCATTATTTGGTATTCAGAGTAGCAAAGCTAGAGATGTAGAGAGGCGTGTTCCACAGCGTTCTGTGTCATATGTTATTCAGGGCAGCATGTTCTCAAAGCACATACATGTTTTGAGTGCTATCCAGGGTATATAGGATGGAGTTGTAAAGTATGTTCTCCAAAGTTCTGCATTATTTGGTATTCAAGGTAGCAAAGGTGTTGAGTAGGCTATGTTTTCCAGTCTTCTGTATAATAATTATTAGTTCTGCATTATTTGGTATTCAGAGTAGCTGTAAGTTATAGATGTAGAGTGCGTTCTACGTTCCATGTCATATGTTATGTACATGTTCAGTGTGCTATCCAGGGTAGCATGTTCTCAAGGCACATACATGTTCTGTGTGCTATCCAGGGTAGCATGTTCTCAAAGCACAGTGCATGTTCTGAGTGCTATCCAGGGTAGCATGTTCTCAAAGCCCATACATGTTCTGAGTGCTATCCAGGGTAGCATGTTCTCAAAGCACAGTGCATGTTCTGAGTGCTATCCAGGGTAGCATGTTCTCAAAGCTCATACATGTTCTGAGTGCTATCCAGGGTAGCATGTTCTGTGGTATCTTTGTCTCCAGTGCCTTGTGGCAGTGCACACAGGGTCGGTGTTGTATAATTAGTCAGACGGTAGCAAAGGCTCTGTAGAGATGTGGAGATGTGGCATTAGCCAGGTCGTGGCAGTTCACTGGCCTCTCTACATGATCCAGTGGCGCTCCATATCACAAAGAGGCCAAGGGCTTTGGGCAATCCAGTCAATCTGTTGCTTTGCATGTACCCTTTGTTTTGATTGTGGTCCAGTTTTTGTCTGTACTTAGTGTTTGAGGCCATTAACATA
>CM050198.1:13567261-13572261 GCA_027475355.1 Coilia nasus
GCAAAGAAGAGGATACTAATATTAGTGTTTTACTCTGTCCTCAGAGATCAGTGATTTTGTTTTGTCCAAATCTGTGTTTCATAGTGATCACTAACAACAACACATTTTCAGACTTTTGATCTATATATCATCCACTTGTGACCATAGTCCCTTTCTACCTTTGTAGAGAGTTTAATGTCTTTGTGTGTGTAATTCAGATTATGTCAGTGGGAGTCTTGACCTAATTCCCCCGGCCAGTATTTTTCCACACTTTCCTGACCTCACTCTTCATCTCAGATGCTGGAGGTGTCAGATCTTTAGTCCTCAGCTCTCAACATAGGAACGAACTGTCCTATATATTGGTTTAAGTATGCCTACACTTTACATGAAATATACTTTTATGGAAATTATGCTGTGTTCATTTATTTATTGATTTAATTTATTTTATTTACTGCTGTATCCACACAGGAGTTGAACATTCTTACAGTTTGATGCATTGTTAATAATATAATGTAATTGAATTATAATATAAAAGAAACTAATACCTGAAACAAATGGTAAAAAAATAATATCATTATTATTACACACTTACACTTTAGCTTTTGGGGCCGCCATTTTTGAAAAATTTTATCCACAGTGTTGTGGCTTTATGATGTACCTGCTGAAAGCTACCCACACACACACACACACACACACACACACACACACACACACACACACACACAGGTGACCCTGTGGCCTACAATAAGTGTCCCTAATCATCCGCCACTTGGACATTTACATGTACACATTACAGCTAATCTCAGTGCCATGGGGACGCTGTCTCGTGTCCGCGTCTGGACATCCTCCCCTCTGATCATATTGTACAGCACTCCTCCTTCATCTGATGCCATGACCTCGCCTAACTTGGACGTCTGATCTTTTAGCCATGTGGACCCTAATGCTGATCTTTAGCCATGTTGCCCTACTGTTCCCTACACTAAGCGGATTGGGATCATATACTTTAAAGAAGTATCTTAGTCTTTGTCTAGCAAGCTAAGTAGGTAACAACACAAATACAGCACAGTGACAGTGTAAGGTCATTAATGTTACTGTTGTTGGTAATGACAGTGTTAGCAGTAGTGCTATTCTTGGCTGTTTTGCTGTAATCGCATTATCATTTTTAATTATGGTTCACTTATTATAAAAGGTAGCTGACGTGCAAACGGATAAAATACTATCAATACACTGCAGAGATATGTGGCATGACTGTAGCCTGGTAAACCTGCCCCTCGTACTTCATTTAATTTTGTACAGAGGGTCTGGACTGGAATCTCTTGAGAGTCATTTAGTCAGACCGATCCAATTAGCGAACAGAGGGTGTGTTCGTTAGTGGTGACGTTGACCTTGTGTGCTACATTGGAATTGTAGTGCGTAGGTAGGCTGATTGCATATGTGACGAACAGGCGTTAGCGATTGGGTAAAGGCAGAGGCACTTGTTTTAAACTTCAGCAGTCCACACCTACAGGAAGAAATAGTTTCTGACGGTGTCTGATTTAGTACAGGTTTTTTTAACTGTAACTTTTCAAATGTTTTTTAAATTGTTTGATTGTATACTCAGGGCATTGTCATAAAACAGCTTGATGATCACTCATTTTTTCTCTGAATAAATAATAGATTATGATGTTTATGATCCTCACCTTCTCCGGCCTCTCTGTAGCCTGGTAAACCCGCCCCTCGTACTCCATTTCATTTTGTACAGAGGGTCTGGACCGGAATCTCTTGAGGGTCATGTAGTCGGCCTTGTGTGCTACATTTGAATTGTAGTGCGTAGGTAGGCTAATTGCTTACGTGACCACCAGGCATTAGTGATTGGGTAAAGGCAGAGACTTGTTGTAAACTTCAGCAGTCCACTCCTCCAGGAAGAAATCGTTTCTGACGGTGTCTGGTCCAGACCCTCTGTACGAAATGAAATGAAGTACGAGGGGCTGGTTTACCAGGCTACAGAGAGGCGTGGAGAAGGTGAGCATCGCAATCATCATAATCTGTTATTTATTCAGAGAAAAAATGTGTGATCATCAAGCTGTTTTACAACAGACTCCAGACTCTCTGTACGAAATGAAATGAAGTACGAGGGGCGGGTTTACCAGTCTAGTCCAGACTCTCTGTAGAAAATAAAATGAAGTACGAGGGGCGGGTTTACCAGGCTAGCCTCTCTGTGCTGCTTGTGCATCTTCACTCATCTCCTCACTTTTTTGCCCCCACCTCGTTTTACCTCACCGCAATCCTATTCCATCTGTCCTTGCTGGTCTGGTTCTGGTCCTGGATCTCCACTAAGCATGCGACTATCTCCTCACTCCCCCCCCCCACCTGTCCTGTCTCACAGCAATCACGTAATTTTCCAACAAGCAAAATCCCATTTTATTTTACATTACATTACACTTAGCAGACGCTTTTATCCAAAGTGACTTACAAAAGGAGAACATAATAAGCTAACAGAGGTGTAGAGAACATCGCAAGGCACCTATATAAAAAGATTAGTAGAGATTAGTAGAGTAGAGATTAGTTTTGTTAGGAAGGGAAGCAGTCTCAGAAAAGAAGGGTTTTTCATGAGCTTTTTGAAGGTTGAGAGGGACGTTGCTGCTCTTGTACCGACTGGTAGGTTGTTCCACCATTGAGGGACAACGACAGAAAAAAGTTTGGAGTGACCTTGCTTTGTCTTAAGAAAAGGGTACGGCCAGATGTTTGGTATTAGAGGATCGAAGCACTCTGCACGGGATGTAAGCCTTATTTGTACTGTTGGTGTGTATCACTGCACATCTGTCTGTGGTCACCTCTGTTCAGTATTTCATCTGAACTAATGTATTTCTTCAGTATTTCATCTGAACAGGCCCCCTACA
Source organism: Coilia nasus (assembly GCA_027475355.1). Taxonomy (NCBI): domain Eukaryota; kingdom Metazoa; phylum Chordata; class Actinopteri; order Clupeiformes; family Engraulidae; genus Coilia; species Coilia nasus. The sequence goes on from CM050198.1 coordinate 13,570,120, forward strand.
AAGCATTAGCCCCCCCATCGATCATGGAACCCTACACACAGCATGTGTTCTGCATGTAGGGAGGGGTGGTGTTGTGTTAAGCCTTGGATATACTCGCCGTGCGAAGTCTTGTGCGCACAAAAATGACATCACCGATGCGCCAGACCCTTTATACTTCATTGGACACACACGGCAATCCTCTCCTCGTCAGAGGTGTCAAATGCCACAGTAGTTTGGGAACCTTGCGTGTCAGAGGAGTGAAACATGACTGAATTGCAGGTTTACATCTTGATTTGGGAATTGAACTGGATAAATCCGAAAAGGTTTGAGTCAGTCTGTATATTTACAGTGTTTTCAGCTGTATAAGACGTTATGAGTGATGATAGGATAAGGCAAAAAGTTAGTTTAATAAACAAACTGCAGGTTTGCACCTATGTTGTTTTGTGGATAAAACTGAACAAAATCCTAAATGTTTTTAGTCAGTGTTTGTATTTCTTGTGAGCTTCAACATATTCATTGCCTGTGTACCTCTCTTTTATCTCACAGCAAACCCAATACACTCGGTGTTGCCGGGTGTGTCACTGTGACCTCTGGTTGACCTCTGGTTGACCTCTGTAGGTGCTGAGGCGGCGTCGGTCGTTGCTGTAGTGTAGAGGATGCGTGTGGCCATGGAGCCGGCGAGCAGTACGCCCATGCTGGAGGACCTGCTGCAGCGTGACGGGGTGAAGGTAGAGATGGTGCCTGAGAAGAAGGGCATCCTCTTCCTCAAACACGTCGAGTACAAGGTCATCAGCCAGGTGAGTGAGTAGACAATGTGTTTGTGTGTGTGAATAGATGGATATGTATCTGTGTCTTTAGTGGATGGAAAAATAGGTTACTATATAGATAGACAGATACATACTGTACATACATACAGTACATACACACCTATAGTAAAGAGGAGGAGGTCACGCCACCCGGCTTCGAACCCAGGTCTTCAGGGTACTAAACATGCAATTTGACCACAATGCCAAAGAGCCAGGCTAGGTTGACCCCGGTGTGAGGGACCCCAATGATGGGTGAAGCATCAGTATGTGGGGCACTCTGGATGGGAGAAGTATGGTGGGAGATGCGAGAGGGATACCTGAGTGTGTGACACATGGCTGCGCCTCCCGAAGGGGAAGACTGTGATGGAGTAGCCATCACTAGAGAGCTGTGGGTGTGCTCTGACGTGTGTGAAAAAAATGCTGTCAACCAGGAATGCCTTCAAAAATGGAAGTGTTAATCATTTATGTTCAGCAATTAACAAAATGCAATGCAGTTAGGAATAGTATTTTATAAAGTAAGTATGTATGGTATTAAAAAATAGTTCTAGAAACAAATTTTTCATCCTCTTCTCCTTCAGCATTTCATACTGCCAGTCTCGAGGAGGTACAGCGACTTTGACGTGTTCCACGTGCTGCTCCTGCAGAGGTTCATCTACAGGATGGTCCCACCCCTGCCCCCAAAACGAGTCCTCAAAGGAGGTGATGACCCTTCACCTTTAACCTTCATAGGGATGGGAGGGTCATATGTTTTGTGCTCATAAAGACATTCACTGAGAGAGGTCACACACCTTGTGCACACACTGACATTTAACAGCAGAAACATTCATTTGTACCAGCTGTATTTTAATAAAACATAAATAAAAACAAGACTTTCTGGATAGTTCTTCTCAAAGGTTTTAACCTTTAATTAAAAAAAAGATGTTGCTGACATAGTGTGCCTCCTTGTTTGCAGTCTTACGCCATAAGTCTAAAGGGGATTTTATCGAGAGCCGTCGCCGTGGGTTACAGAGGTTCATGACCTTGGTGCTGCGACACCCGATAATCTCAGGGGACGAACTGCTGAAGGTCTTCATGACGGCTAACAGCGCAGTAAGTCCTCCACACCACTAGGTGGCAGTTTCAGTTTCAGTTTCCGGTGTGAAATTAACCTCAGGTATATTGCATAATGCCTCATTATAAAGGCCAGGGCCCTTATACTACCAAGGAAGCCAGGAGCTACTTTGGGCTTTGTTAATGGGTAAAAATAGTGATTTCCCTTTAAGCTTATTCTGTGCCCCCATAACTAGCATTGTGAGCTCTTTGAAAGCATTGGCTTCAAACAATAAAGTTTAGAATACAACAGGATAGCATAGTATTC
>CM050198.1:13577261-13579761 GCA_027475355.1 Coilia nasus
CAGATTATAGATGGACTCCTTCTGACACTGTAAGGAACGAACATTGCTATTCTCTGAATTTAATCTTTGTTGTAAACATACTGCCCTGTGTACTAATGTTTTAACTCAATATCATGTCAAAATATTGTCAGACAGACAGACATTGAACTGAAAGAGTGTTGTATTTATTACTTACTGGAAGAAAATGAAATTTTATCATTAAAAGTGGTGAATATGTAAAACATGAGCTGTGATATCATCCAGGGGTTTCATGATTCAGTCATATCATGATGTAAATATCATAGTTAAGGAAGAAAAACTGCTGTGTGAAAAGGTTTTCAACAATAAGTTTTCCAAAGCATCTCAGAACTGAACTTCCTTGGAATTGTAATGTTAGGAACTAACATACATGTGACACTAGTGACGTATTGCATATTTATGTGAATGTAGGTTTTGTACCATGTTTGTTAACACTGTCTCATCGTGGCATTTTGTTGGCCCTGTTTCTTTTGGTACTGGTTTTGTACAGCGCAGTTTTAACTAATGGTGATTGGTACGGTCACCCCTTTCATATAGAAATGTTTATTACGTATTTGTTTTGCTGTCATATTACATAAATAAATGGCTACACCTCTGCTTTTCTGTCTTTGCTTTAAAAATGTCAGTCCTTAAGGTACCGACAGCTATTGCACAAACAATGTGCAATCTGGTTGAAAAGATTACCTTTAAGTCTAAGTAGTTTTAAATGTTAGCTAGCCTATTGAGTCTGTACTCTTCGGAGGATGCATTCCTCCGAACCACTTAACTGCCCAAAATTCTAAAATTCCAAAATTTCCTAACTGCATACTCAAAAAGATATTTTTTGGTAAATGCCATCGTGGTTTGTGATGGAGAAAAATGTAATGCTTAACCTGACTTTGTTTTGCAAATCATCCACCAGGTGGCGCCCTCGTATCAACCACAATCAGGTATCACTCAGCTTTCCTCAAACTGTCATTTCTTGCCACGAGCATGTGTCAATGCCAGAGCGGGAAAGAACCCCATTCAGGGTTAAATTAGACAGAAAATGAACACATTAATTCTGAAGTTAATTGCTCACAAAATCCCCAGTTCATCTAGGGGTGCTTTCACACTGACAGCATTTGGTGCGCACCAAACGTCCCATTCGAACCAAAAGTTCTTAGTACGGTTCGTTTTCGTTGGTGTGAATGCAATCTCGGTACTTTGGTGCGCACCAAATCAACCGGTCCGAGACCGCTAAAAAGGGGTGGTCTCGGACCGCTTTATCTGCCCTATTTTGGTACGGTTCCTCTGGTGTGAAAGCAACCAAACCAAATTGGACGAAACAGTAGAGTTTAGTGCATTATTATTATCGAAAGTGGCGCGTTTTAGTCAGGTTGCGGTGGCGATGATCTTCGCTGTCTATTTTGGTTAGTTTAGAACTATGCCTATGTGAAAGCAAACCGTACCCACGTCTGTTTGCTACATTGTAACATTTTTCTGACTAGTGCGGACCAAAGCAATCGAACTGTAAGTCTGAAAGCGCCCTTAGTGTTCATTAAAAAAAAATATTTGGTCCATTGTATGAACTGTAAGGCAACAGCTCTTATCACAACCGCCATGACATTTAACGCCTGGTAACGTCTAGATTTCAGGACCTTTATTGTCATTGAACAGTTGCCTGTACAATGAAATGAAGGCATAACACTTATTATTATAGCTTTAAACTAACAATGACTGATATTGTAACTTCCATAGGTTCCACAAGGCACATTCTACAGCTAACCTGTTATGTGGTAAACAAACAATAAAGTCTCTGCCTTTGCCTCTTTGCATTCATTCTCAGTTATCTAGTCTCTGGATTCCAGTACCTCTTTTCCACCAGTTGTTTTAGGGCGCTTTCAGACCTAAAGTTCGATTGTTTTGGTCCGCACTAGTGAGAAAAATGTTACAATGTAGCAAACAGACGTGGGTACGGTTTGCTTTCACATATGCATAGTTCTAAACTAACCAAAATAGTCCGCGAAGGCCATCGCCACCGGAACCAGACTAAAACGTGCCACGTTCAATAATAATAATGCACTTAACTCTACTGTTCCATCCAATTTGGTTTGGTTGCTTTCACACCCGAGGAACCGTACCAAAGTAGGGCAGATAAAGTGGTCCGAGACCACCCCTTTTTAGGGTGCTTTCACACTGACAGCATTTGGTGCGCACCAAACGTTCCGTTCGAACCAAAAGTTGTTAGTACGGTTCGTTTTTGTTGGTGTGAATGAAATCTCTGTACTTTGGTGCGCACCAAATCAACCGGTCCGATAAAAAGGGGTGGTCTCGGATCACTTTATCTGCCCTACTTTGGTACGGTTCCTCAGGTGTGAAAGCAACCAAGCCAAATTGGACGGAACAGTAGAGTTTAGTGCATTATTATTATCGAAAGTGCACGTTTTAGTCTGGTTCTGGTGGCGATGGTCTTCGCGGACTATTTTGGTAAGTTTAGAACTATGCATATGTGAAAGCAAAC
>CM050198.1:13587261-13664761 GCA_027475355.1 Coilia nasus
TAAATGGAAAACACTTCTTCTCCATTCATGATAATGATTTTTTTTTGTTCAGTGTTACACTTGCTACAGACAGTACATACATAAGTGTGCTATATTTTAGAATATTGTTTTTATACTCAGAACGCACATAAACATTGTTACAAATATATTTTATTTTTCCCACAAAAACAGTGTACACACTTTGCATCCCAATCAACACAAAGCTGCACCTACAGTGGTCTACATGCAACACAACAGAAGAATTTACTGTAGCCTATACAGTTACAAAAAAAATTACGCTGCATCCTTTCTTCTGTTTTTGTGTGGCCACAGCACCTCATCCACATCACATGCAATGTTTTTCCTGGCCTAGTAGCGAATCCATCCATGAAAAGCATCAATTGCTATATTTCCACATGCTTCTTCCATAGCTTAGAGAAAGGGTACACGCATTTGTGGATTTTGGTCATACACTTTCATCTCCAGTCAAACAAATCCTCAATTGTGTTGAGAATTGTAGAATATGGAGAGAGATACGTAAACAACTAAACAACTACTGTAAAATAATTTCGTTGACCAAATGGTCAACCAAAATGGCTCTGATCTCATCAGAGATTACTGTCCTTTTTCGTCCTCGTCGGTGTCCTCCCCGTTCTCCTCCTCTTACTCTCACTCCTAGCTGTGGCTCTGCCTCTTCCAAAGCTATGATAGCTAATTGTAAAGCTGTGTGACAGGTGTTTGCCGATGTGATGAGTCAGTGTACATAATAGGGCAATTGACTTTAGAATTTCGAATCACTGTGTGTTCCTTGTGAAAACAAGAGATGTCTGTCATGTAAATTGTGCCAAACGCAGAGAATTGTCTATATTCATATTGTAATTGTATATTTTTAAACACATTAAAAATGTGTTTTAGAACTGCAATTTCAGTGCAAAGCAGGAATTGTGTTCGTAGTTTAGCAGAATCGGTTAATGGGGTTGGTGCATAAGTTACATGTTGTGGTCATTGTGTCTGAAGTACAAGGAAATGTGTGTAAACAAAAGTGAAAAACTGTAATTAGAATCAGCACCCTGGACAGCTCCAGCGCTGCGCAGCAAATGCGCGCTGCATCAGAGTCAAGCGCTGTGCTTTACCCTTCCGCAACTCGACTTTAAACTATTCACTTTGCGCTCATCACAGCTTATGGAAGAACTCTGTATGGAAGAGTATGGTAAAGGGAGCACAGTGAAATCCCGGCGGCTGTTTTGTTCACGGGCTGTACTGAAATGATGCGGAAACTAACGTCCTCTTAAGTTCATCAAGGTTTTTTTCACGGCTGGCTTGACGGTAATTGTTGGTGCGTTGTCTCACAGCGTGGATTACTGAGACTATAGGGACATTTCAACGGCCAAGAAACACGGCGGTATTTTTAGATGGGATTTAACCTGGAAGAGAACGAGAGCTCCCCCGTAAACGGAGCGCGGGGCGCAAAAGCAAAAGTGTGAATAGGAAGTACTGTTCAAGACTTGGGTAGCTTAGGAATTTTATTCATGAAGACGGACCACAGAAAGATCGCTAGATAAGTAGTCATCAACGCAACGGCGAAAATGTCAATTAGGATGCCAGCGCAAGTAGTTGAAATTCCTTGGAGGAATAACAACGCCAGCCTTATGAGCAGGGACCCCCCTTTATCAGATCAAGGGGAAACCATCATCGGCGTTTACCTGTTGGTACTGGGTGAGTATAGCTTTGGTTGTAAATGTAACTGAAATATAGAGAGGAGAATTTTAAATAGGTGGAACTTGTGACCCGTGACTTTTTTATTGCATTTACCACCCTTTAGGTTTTGCTTTACCTTTGAATTAGACTTGTATTGTCAGAGTCGTTTTCAAAGAGTCTAGTTGTCTGGGCTAGCCTATCTCAACACCGAGCATCTGATAATTTTACAAATTTTAACTTTTAACTTTAAACGTGCTGACCTTTATCCTACTAAATGGAGCGACCTTCTATTTTTCCTCTCATAAGCAACAAATCACTTGCCCTTGGTTAGTCACAGATTCACTTATACTTATTGTACTAAGATTCTACTTGTACTTGATACTTAAACTTGCTCGGCCTTTTACGTCTTTTTGTATCTCCCTTTGTCTAATTTCTATGTCTTTTGAAGCTAAGAGAAGCACTTAGTCTGGATTAGGTCCAAGCTCAGATCAGGCGCTATAAGTAGCCTAGGACGTGCTGGGAAGCGGCTCTTCCCCATTCACCTCTTGCTACTACAGTGAACTAGCATGGTAGGTGAAGATGGACGTCCTGTCCACCACAACTAAAAGGGATATCTTTGACAAATTAGTTTGTCATGGACCGTGGCTGCTATAGGAGAAGCTGTAGAAGTTCACTATTCACGCAAGTCAAGCCGTTGACACCGCGTATCTAAGTAGTTAAAAGGATGTCTGATTCTCTAGGGACGACATTGCATAGGCTAAGGCTAAACAACCCTGACAGTATCAGAAACTGAGGGAGGGAAGACAAGTCAAGCAGTTTACCAGAGGTCAGGTAACAAAGGTTAGTGCTCAGCTTCCGGTGTAACAAGCTGTCTGTTTTTTCCACCTACGGATTTCCCAGGATGTCATGAATACCTATCCGCAAGGCCTTCATCGAGAGAAACAAACAAACAAACAAACAAACAAACAAGCAAACAAACAAACAAACAAACAAACAAAAATAACCCACGCCCCCCTTCCCGTGCCCATAAGAGTATCTTAATGAAGTATATAGTTACCAAACCGTTTGATTAAACTCAATCTTATCGAAATGCAACATGAAAACACAGGTAAATGTTTATGGAAAAAGTATCAAATCTGTCAATGGCTGATAGGTATTCATAACATATGGACAGCATAGGAAAACAGTAGATGGAAAAACCAGAAAGCTTGTCACACCAGCATCAAAGTTAGCTACATGGAGAGAAAGATTCTAACATGCAGTTTACACTGGCAGCTGTAAAGCTTTTGCAACGCTGTAACATGAGGGGCCAGGCACCAGGATGTCAATAGCCTATATTACACCAGTAAATCCAGTTTTCAGAGTTGCCACAGGCAACGTGCCTTGGGAAATGTGTTCCACCTTCTGTAACGTGTGTGTGTGTGTGTGTGTGTGTGTGTGGGTGGGTGAGTGGGAGGTGGGGTCCTTATGAGCTGACCTCCCCTAGACTCTGAGTTCAGCAATCAGCAGAATTTGCAAAATTGCACGGAAATGAGTTCGAATTTTCTGTCGTTTTGCCCGTCGAGTCAATGAATACTGCCCTGATTAGATTGGATGGGGCATTCATGTCCTAGTTACAATAACATACTGTATATTAAATGGTTTTCAGGAGTGAATTTACCATCTGAGACACTTTTTGTATGCCTGAAACACAGCAGACCTTGAATTTGTGCTAAAGAATAACTTGGTCCTGCTGGGTAGGGATAGAGAGGTTATCATTCAACACGCAACACACATCAGTCACTGAAGCTTCACATCACATCAGTCAAACAAGCCCATCAAACATCAGGAGGTCGGCAGACCTAATTAAAAAGTTCCAAATGAATTTGCGTCCCGTAGTTTCAGAACGACTGTGGCACCCTAGCCTGGCAAACCAGCCCATCTTACTACACTTACTCTGCTGTAGTTTAAAATGATTGGATCTGCCTTTACTCAATTACTAACATCTAGTCGTGACATATGCAATTAGCCTGCCTACACACTACCATTCAAATGCAGTGCAGAAAGTCGATGTTATCCCTCATTGCGTCCCGTAGTTTCAGAAAGACTGCGGCACCCTAGCCTGGCAAACCAGCCCATCGTGCTACGCTTCATTTCATGCAGAGAGTCTGGCTATGCTTCAGTGAGAAACGTTTGCTTCTTGGAGATGTAGACTCTGCTGTAGTTTAAAATGATTGGATCTGCCTTTACTCAATTACTAACATCTAGTCGTGGCATATGCAATTAGCCTGCCTACACACTACCATTCAAATGTAGCGCAGAAAGTCGATGTTATCCCTCATAAACACTACCCCTGTTCATTGATTGGTCCAGTAAAGATTCGACCTGAGTCAACCATGTCAATGGAAGCAAACCCAGACTACCACTGTAGGGAGAAAAAAATCGAGTGGACATGCGTAGGCAGGCTTATAGCCAGGCTAGCGACACCCTATAATTTTAAATACAAATGGCAGTTGGAGAAACTACATTGCGAGCACATGCTTGTGTCTCTGACTCAATGCAGCCACTACAGGGTAACCCAATGTTATCTAATGATTATATAATTTCACTCTGACTCAGCAAGCTGGAAAAGTAAAAAGTACCACTTTACAAGACGTCATAAAAAGGAACATACTGTTAATGGCACCATCAGTCTTAATAGGCTAATATTTCTCATTGTGATGTTAATTAAAAGCTGCATCTCAGTGTTTATCTAGACTGTTAGCCTGAATGTGTATGCATATTGCCTAACCAAATGCTTCTTGCTCCTTGGGTTTGTAGAGTGTATTTTGTCATCCATCATCACAAACCAACATTATTGTTTCTAGACATAGAACATAATTGCTTCTAAATACAGAAACCTCTGACACTTCCGGGAAAGCTGAACTAACACCATAAAACACAGACAAAATGATCCAAAATTAGCAACACTACAGAGCAGTCGTTAGACACTGCATCAGAAAAAAAGAGAAAGACAAAAGAATGAAAGAATTCAGTAAATGTCATGAATTACTGTACATACACCACAAGTATACTACAAAAAGATACTAGAAAGACAAACGTTCAGCATTGTAAATGAAAAGTACATCGCACTGTAAATGTCACCAAATCAGCTTGCAGCGGCTGTTCCTATAAGCTCTGGAATGAGCTGCCACTTCACATGCACCTGGCCCCTTCCATGGCTGTTTTTAAATCTCACCTTAAAAAAACATTTTCATGCCCTGGCATTCAATACAACATTGATATTTTATTTATCTATCTGAATTTATTGTCGCTTATTTTATGCTGTCTTTGCTGTTTGTCTACCAAGTGCTCGTCCAGCACTTTGGTCCGCTGTTGTTGTTTATAAAGTGCTTCATAATAAAACGTGACTTGACTAGACTTCACCAAATCAAACAAGATATTTGTCATTGGACAAACTGATACAGGGTTACCATGGTAACATATTACAGTAACAGGGTGCTGCTGATAGATGGAGAAATCAAAAAACACTTTTCCATGCACCTTTTTTCCCTAATGTAGTAGCCACAAGCCTGCATTTTTTTACACGAGAATGTTTACATTTACATTACATTTAGCTGACACTCTTATTCAGAGTGACCTATAAATTAGGTACAGGGACTGACTGACGGATTTTGACTCTGATGAAGATGTGCTAACATCGAGACATTAGTCTGGCACTGCTCTAAATAAAAATGATCTATATCTTAGATGCTCCGGTGACTCTCCTTCTCAATTAGGTACAGGCAAGGCAAGGCAAGTTTATTTGTATAGCGCATTTCATAAACAGTCTAGATTTGAAACTGCCAACAGTAGGAGCATTTTTAATGTCTTCTGGAAGTTGGTTCCAGAGCTTTACAGCATAGCAGCTGAAAGCTGCTTCACCACATTTTGTTCTAACAGCAGGTTCTACCAACAGATTTTTCTGATGTGATCTCAGAGACCTAGTTGGTGCATATAACTGAAACATATCCAATAGGTAATTGGGTCCCATCCCATTTAATGATTTAAACACAAGAAGCAATGCCTTAAAGTCAATTCTATAACTTACTGGGAGCCAGTGCAGGGACCTCAAACCTGGGGTAATGTGGTCAGATCTTTTTGTTCTTGTAAGAATCCAGGGACTATCTGTCTGGAGCAACGTGGGGGTTAGCCTTGCTCAAGGGCACCTCAGCCACGGATAAAGGTGCAGGAGAGCCCTGGATTTTCACTTGCCCTCCTATATTCTCTTTCCCTACTGGTACAGGAATCAAACCTGCACCCCTCCTTTTTTAACACTGACTGTTTACCCATTAGGTCACACCCGTTAAAAATATTAGGGCTGTAATGTATTTCACTAAATAACAACACAGACCGTCAGCACTTTTGCTGCATGTTTGTCTTTTTATTTGCTCAAACAGGAAGTGAATAGAGATATCCCAGCATTCCCTCTGTAGGCTGAGATGGTCGGTCTATGACACAACCAAGTAATCAAAATACTTTTACTCAAAAGTTTAACGCATCACAAGGGCTATATAATGTCTTACTGTTACTGTTTTCCCACCACCTCTCTCTTCTCCATCCCTCCCTCTCTCTATCCTACTTTTTTCTCTCGTCTTCCTCCCTCTCTTGCTCTGTCTATTTCAAATTCAAATTCAAATATACTCAAATCACACAGGAGAGCCATTATCATTTATTAGCAATTGGACAGTCACACACACACACACACACACACACACACGCACACACACACACACATACACTCAAATGTAAATTCAAAGTGTGCTGTGGTAGCATGGCTGTTTAGATACAGTGTTGTCAAAGCAATGTTATACACATAATAATAGCAAAAAGCTTGTGAAGACCCTTCTCTTCCGAGACTGCTTTCCTTCCTAACAAAACAAATTTCTACTAACCATCTGTTTACATAGGTACCTTCGATGTTCTCTACACATCTGTTAGCTATTATGTCATCCTTTTGTAAGTCGCTTTGGATAAAAGCGTCTGCTAAGTGTAATGTAATGTAATGTAATGCAATACAAATAACATCTCTCCCTCTCTTTCTCTCTGTAGGCTGGCTCTCATGGTTCGGTAACAGCGTGGTGATCTTCGTGCTCTTTCGGCAACGCCTCAGCCTGCAGCCCACCGACTACCTGACCCTAAACCTCGCCGTCTCCGACGCCAGCATCGCCGTCTTCGGCTACTCCCGCGGCATCCTCGAGATCTTCAACGTCTTCCACGACAACGGATTCCTCATCACCTCCGTGTGGACGTGTCAGGTAGGCTACAGGGGGTGGATTGCACCACACAGGAGACCCAATATCATCTATCATTATAATATTACCTGTTATTTTCTCAGGCTGTTTCTTGAAGAAGGCTGATCTTTTTTTTATTAATTGGACAGTCACACACACACACAAACACACACACACATGCTTGTTTTTTTATGCTTGTGAGGACCTGCCATTGACTGCCATTCATATATAACTAAAGAATCCCTAACCCTAACCTGTCTGTAAAGAAATGTTTTTGCACTTACTTTTTTCAAAAACAACAAAATGGCCAAGACAGCACTGTTGTGAGGACCATCATAATATCCTCACATTTCTTTCCAGTTTTCCTATCGGTGTGAGGACATGTGGCCCTCACAACCATAGAAATACATGACTCAGCAGGCAGTGTGAACCCGGGCCAAAAACTATTACAACCAATTAAGACAGACAGAGCTGATGGCACTGACTCACTCTCCTGTGGATCATCCGTGTCACTTGTGTCACCTACGTCACTTGTGTCACCTGCGTCACTTGTGCAGCCTGAGCTTACAAGGTCTCAGGGACAGGGAGGCGTCACCAAAAGATGACCTAATGCATTCATCAATTAATTAATTAATTAATTCATTCATTCATTCATCTATTCATTCAGCAGAATAAAAGAAATGGATGGATACCTGTTCATTTGTGAAAGGCTGTGAGAGAGAGACAGAGAGAGACAGAGGAGAGAGAGAAGAGAGAGAGAAAGAGAGAGAGAGAGACAGAGAGAGAGAGATAGAAAGAGAGGCAAAGAGCAGTGGGCTTGCTGAAAGTGCAGTGGCTATGAATAAGGCTCTGAGAAATTACACACCTCCATCTGACTTTCCTCATCTGAAGGTGAGACAGAGCAGAGAGAGAGAGAGAGAGAGAGAGAGAGAGAGAGAGAGAGAATAGAGAGAGAGAGAGAGAAAGAGAGCGAGAGAAAGAGAGCGAGAGAGAGATAGAGTTAAAGACACAAAACAGAGATAGAAAGACAGGAAAAGAGCAGGAAATAAAGAAAGAGAGAAAGAAAGTGAAAGAAAAAAGAAAGAGAGACAGAGAAAGAACAAGGAGAAAAAAAAGATAGCCAGAGAGAAACAAGGAGAGCACATTAGCCTTCATCTTTGTATTTCATGTACAGAAACGGCTTACAGACCAAAAATAATGTCAGAGGACATAAGATCAGAGTCAAAATCCGTCAGTCAGTCCCTGTACCTAATTTATAGGTCACTCTGAATAAGAGTGTCAGCTAAATGTAATGTAAATGTAAACATTCTCGTCTGAAAATGCAGGCTTGTGGCTACTACATTAGGGAAAAAAGGTGCATGGAAAAGTGTTTTTTTTATTTCTCCATCTATCAGCAGAACCCTGTTACTGTAATATGTTACTATGGTAACCCTGTATCAGTTTGTCCAATGACAACTTTGCATGAATAAATCAGTTGGCTGCCATCTAGATGAAAGCCAGAATATACACAAACACACAAAATTGGCAGTCACAGAACTGGCAGTCATACAGTTCTCATGATTCATATCCATTTGACCTAAAGACAGGCAGAGAAAAGCCTGGCATACATGATGGCCAAACAGACAGAGAGAGAGAGAGATCAAAGGACAGACCGACTAACAGACAGACATGCCATGTGGACAGTAAATTGAGGGATGTTGCGTGGACAGACACACAGTCAGACAGACAGACAGACAGACAGACAGACGGATGCATTAAAACAAATAGGAAAAAAATAGCAAAATTATTAGAGAAATTAGAGAAAAATTAACAGTCCATTCAGAACGCGCGTACACATGGATAAACAACCATACATGGACACAGACAGACATGCAGTCAGGCAGAGAGATAGACAAGCAGAGAGATAGACAAGCAAGCAGAGAGATAGACAAGCAAGCAGGCAGAGAGATAGACAAGCAAGCAGAGAGATAGACAAGCAAGCAGAGAGATAGACAAGCAAGCAGGCAGACAGAGAGATAGACAAGCAAGCAGGCAGGCAGAGAGATAGACAAGCAAGCAGAGAGATAGACAAGCAAGCAGAGAGATAGACAAGCAAGCAGGCAGAGAGATAGACAAGCAAGCAGGCAGAGAGATAGACAAGCAGGCAGGCAGGCAGACAGACATGCAGTCAGGCAGAGAGATAGACAAGCAAGCAGACAGACAGGCAGAGAGATAGACAAGCAAGCAAGCAGGCAGGCAGACAGGCAGAGAGATAGACAAGCAAGCAGAGAGATAGACAAGCAGGCAGGCAGGCAGAGAGATAGACAAGCAAGCAGGCAGGCAGGCAGAGAGATAGACAAGCAAGCAGGCAGGCAAGCAGGCAGGCAGGCAGACAGACCGACAGAGAGACAGACAGATGGACAGAGAGACAAAGAATGATACTCAGACTCAAGACACAGATGGCTGAGGTGTGATTTTCTTTGATGAAAAGGAGTCTATTCTAGGAAGGGCTACCTGTTTGCCTACCACAGTGGTGTGTGTGTGGTGACAGCACCAAGGCCTGGCTCGTCTCGTCTTGTCTGACTGAAACAGAAGTGCGAAAAGGGTCTCTATTCTGCCCAGTGGAAAACATGTGTTTGAGGCATTGACAGGTTTCTTGTTGAGAAAGGAAAACAACATTGAGAGAAAGAGAAAGAGAGAGAGAGAGAGAGAGAGGGTCCTGACGTCTGAAAGTGGGAAATAATAAAATAATGTTGTTGCCGTGTTAAAGACAGAGGTGTGATGTTTTGGTGCATGTGATGGTAAACAAATGATCAGATAGAAAGAAGACTAAAGACTAGCTGGAAATCAGCTCAGCTGATAATGAGTAGGACAGCATGTCTCTGAATGTGTGCACAAATAGAGAGGCAGGATAGATAGATAGATAGATAGATAGATAGATAGATAGATAGATAGATAGATAGATAGATAGATAGATAGATAGATAGATAGATAGATAGATAGACAGACAGACAGACAGACAGACAGACAGACAGACAGACAGACAGACAGACAGACAGATAGGATAACAGATAAAGCGTTCAGACAAAACGACTCAGAGCAAGAGTCAGAGTGACAGAGAGAGAGAGAGAGAGAGAGAGAGAGAGAGAGAGAGAGAGAGAGAGAGAGAGAGAGAGATATTTAAGAACATGACTAAGAATGTGCACACCAAGTCCAGACTGTCTGCCCTGACCGTGGTCTGAGCAACCAAATCGCTCTCCAGGCGTCGCTAAGACCTCACAGATGGCTCCTGTCACAACACGAGTTAGTATTCCTGGAAAGTGTCCTGCACTCACGCTGGGAAGGGAAAAGCTGGGAAGTTCAACTCAACTCAACTCAACTCAACTCAACTCAACTCAACTCAACTCAACTCAATTCAATTCAATTCAATTCAATTAAATTTAAGTGAGCTTTATTGGCATGACAGACATCTCTGCATTGCTAGGGAGAACAGGTTTATACAGTTGTGCTCATAAGTTTACATACCCTGGCAGAATTGATGATTTCTTAACCATTTTTCAGAGAATCATTTGAGTAGTTTCTGTTGTCATTATGTATAAATAAAGTAAACACAGGTGTAAATAAAGTAAAACAAAGTAAACAGAGTTGTTTGACAATAAATTACTTCAGCCAACCACTAACCATGAGTGAAAAAAAAGGTTTTGTTTTATTATATATATCCTCTGAAAAATGGTTATCATTAGTTCTGCCAGAGTATGCAAACTTCTGAGCACAACTGTATATCTACAGAGCACATACATCTATCTATCTATCTATCTATCTATCTATCTATCTATCTATCTATCTATCTATCTATCTATCTATCTATCTATCTATCTATCTATCTATCTATCTATCTATCTATCTATCTATCTATCTATCTATCTATCTATCTATCTATCTATCTATCTATCTGTTCACACATTCAGAGACATGCTGTCCTACCCATTATCACCTGAGCTGATTTCCAGCTAGTCTTTAGTCTTCTTTCTATCTGATCATTTGTTTCCAGCTAGTCTTTAGTCTTCTTTCTATATGATCATTTGTTTACCATCACATGCACCAAAACATCACACCTCTGTCTTTAACACGGCAACAACATTATTTTATTATTTCCCACTTTCAGACGTCAGGACCCTCTCTCTCTCTCTCTCTCTTTCTCTTTCTCTCAATGTTGTTTTCCTTTCTCAACAAGAAACCTGTCAATGCCTCAAACACATGTTTTCCACTGGGCAGAATAGACACCCTTTTCGCACTTCTGTTTCAGTCAGACAAGACGAGACGAGCCAGGCCTTGGTGCTGTCACCACACACACACCACTGTGGTAGGCAAACAGGTAGCCCTTCCTAGAATAGACTCCTTTTCATCAAAGAAAATCACACCTCAGCCGTCTTGAGTCTTGAGTCTGAGTATCATTCTTTGTCTCTCTGTCCGTCACAGAGTATGCATGTACGCATGTATGTGTGTATGTGTATGTGTGTGTGTGTGTGTGTGTATGTGTGTGTGTGTGTGTGTTTGTGAATGTGTGTGGTCATGTATGTGTATGTTTGTGAGTGTGCAACATGTTTTTTAGGATGTTGTGGTGTGGTTAGGTGTACATGGTCTCATATGATGGTAATATCTAGCTGTTGTGTCTTATTTTGTGGCTTTCAGAGAGAAATTTAGCGGTAAGAGCTGCTGTCTGACCCTGCTGTCCAGGTATACATTTCCAAGAGACAAATGGATGACAAATGGTGCTAACTGCTAGCCTTTGTCGCTCGCCCATCCTCTTACTGCCCGAGAGAGAGATCCATTAATCTCATTCTGTCCAAGAAAATCATGACATAATGGCTACAGGGATAATAATTGCACGCTGTCATAAATCTTGACAGACGTTTCGCGATGACGGCAGCCATTTTGATTTCCCCACAACGCTAGCCGTGTCTGTATTCCCCATGGCATCTAGTACTGTGGGTTGCTTGGCTTTGGTAATCTTCCTTGTTTACAGGGAGGACATTTTGTTTTGTGGTACTTGTTGAACTGCGAGAATGTCCAGCAGCATTCTAAGCAGTAGTCACGTGACTTGGTAAAAAAAATTTTCAATCCTCTTCTTTTTGCTCTGCCTAACTATGTCTGTCTGTCTGTATGGCCAAATCCAAAATGTGCTCTTCTTCAGTGTATAGTGCATTATGCAGTAGGGTACAAAACAACGTGACTGACACCCTATATAGTTAACTATGTACTGAACGAGTAAACATTTCAGACACGATCTATGTATGTACAGTTGTGCTCATAAGTTTACACACCCTGGCAGAATCGATGATTTCTTAACCATTTTTCAGAGGATATGAATACAAACACAAAAACTTTTTTTTTCACTCATGGTTAGTGGTTGGCTGAAGCCATTTATTGTCCATAACCTGTGTTTACTTTATTTAAATCACAATGACAACAGAAACTACTGATTCTCTGAAAAATAGTTAAGAAATCATCAATTCTAGGGTATGTAAACCTATAAGCACAACTGTATGTTTGTATGTATGTTCAATTGTTTAACTGATCGACTGATTAATAATTATTATTATTATTTTTTTACTAAACTTGGTATGTGCTTTCCATGCATCTCACATTAAATGACTAAATAGTAAATGACTTCCCCTTAAATGTGAATATAAAGTGTATAAAATGTCTGAATTCTGGTCTTATCTTTGCTTGTCTTGTTCAGGTTGACGGTTTCTGTACACTGCTCTTTGGTCTGGGAAGCATCAACACCCTCACGGTCATCAGTGTCGTCAGATACATCAAAGGATGCCACCCAAACAAAAGTAAATAATATTATTATTATTACTATTGTTAACTTATTCTATTTCTATTGCCAATAAACACCATTACCATTACTCGTTCAATATAGTGAATGAGTGGAGATTTAGGATTTGTGTTATTACCACAGTTACATTATTGGGTTACACTTTATCTATAAAAGAGAGACATGATCCTTTATAAACATGACATGACACATATCATGAACATTAATGCCACTTCATTCATGTTTATGACTGTTGCCATTAAGTGTCGTTCGTTTTTTGGTAATGTTGATATTTTGTTTGGATACAGACATCAGCGGTGCTGTGGCTTTTTTGATCATAGCCTCTTTTGTCATCTCAGCCACCCATGTACCAGAATTGAGAAAGACAATTATTTCACAGCCTGAGTCCTTGGGATCTTATTATTTACGATTCAGGGCCTAACTCTTCACTGAGTTGCTTCCCTCTTGAAATGGGATTGTGAATTATGTACGACGCCAGACAGCCTAATCTAATGAGTGGGAGCTGGTGCGTGAGAGAGAAGCTCTAATTTTCCTTTGAGACATTTGTCACAGATACCACATTCGTTCTGTCTGCCTCTCAAAAAGAATATCTTTATTACCCGAAAAACAGGGCAGAAGAGAGATCAGAAATATGCAAGAGAGATATGAAAATTTAAGGGCGGTTTGCTCAACTGGAAAAAATATGGT
Organism: Coilia nasus; assembly: GCA_027475355.1. Classification (NCBI taxonomy): domain Eukaryota; kingdom Metazoa; phylum Chordata; class Actinopteri; order Clupeiformes; family Engraulidae; genus Coilia; species Coilia nasus. The sequence continues at coordinate 13,600,702 of CM050198.1, forward strand.
GAAAATGAGACAAAAACAAAGCAATTTGTAACTATATCAGAATCAGAATCAGAATCAGCTTTATTGGCCAAGTATACTTACATATACAAGGAATTTGACTCCGGCAGATGTTAGCTCTCTATACACATAACACAGAACGTAATACAATACAATAAATACAATAGACTAAACAAGTATGTGTACTTGTATTGCACAGTAGGGACAACAATATACAATATACATACAGGCACCCAATATGGGCAATAATGTACAAGTAGGCACATGGTGTCACAGTGGGTTAAAGAACCGGTATGACAATATACCAAAAAGAGTCTTGAGTTGCTGGGCAGGGGACACCTAGGCAAGTCTTTGCTTGTGTCATGTGCAAGAGAAGCGCTGGGAGGGGGAATACAAGGGCATAACAGTAAGCATATACACATATGTGCATGTATGTATGTATGCATGTGTAGTTCAGCTGTTCAGTAGGGTGATGGCAGTGGGGAAGAAGCTGTTTTTGTGTCTGGTAGTTTTGGTGCGCAGGGATCTGTAGCGTCTACCAGAGGGAAGGAGGTCGAAGAGGGTGTGTGCAGGGTGAGAGGGGTCTTTGATTATGTTCTCTGCCCGCTTCCTGGTCCTCCCAATGTACAAGTCCTGGAGGGAGGGCAGGGGGGCACCGATGATTTTTTCAGCAGTCCGAATTGTGCGCTGTAGTCTGTGTTTGTCATGTTGTGTGGCTGCTCCAAACCAGACTGTGATGGACGAGCAGATGATGGATTCTACTACAGCTGAGTAGAAGGTCACCAACAGTTCTTGTGGTAGGCCATGCTTCCGCAGCTGGCGTAGGAAGTACATCCTCTGCTGGGCCTTTTTGAGGATGGCGTTGATGTTGGACTCCCACTTCAGGTCCTGAGAGATGATGGATCCCAGAAACTTGAAAGAGTCCACATTTGATACTGGGCTGTGGGATATTGTGAGGGGGTGCAGCAGTGATGGGTGCTTCCTGAAGTCCACAACCATCTCGACAGTCTTTAGTGCGTTGAGTTCTAGATTGTGTTGGCTGCACCAGAGCACCAGCTTGTCAACCTCCTGTCTGTATGCAGACTCATCACCATCCTGGATAAGCCCAATGACAGTGGTATCATCTGCAAATTTCAGGAGCTTGACCGCTGGGTCATTGGAGGTGCAGTCGTTTGTGTACAGAGAGAAGAGCAGTGGTGAGAGGACACAGCCTTGGGGAGCACCAGTGCTGATAGTCCGTGTACCGGATGTGACACCTCCGAGCCGCATATGTTGGCTCCTGTCGGTCAGGAAGCTGGAGATCCACTGACAGATGGCAGGAGACACAGTTAGCTGGGAGAGTTTAGTGGTGAGGATATCTGGGATAATGGTGTTGAACGCCGAGCTGAAGTCTACAAACAGAATCCTGGCGTAGGCCCTTGGTTGGTCAAGGTGTTGCAGGATGAAGTGCAGTCCCATATTCACTGCATCGTCCACTGACCTATTTGCCCTGTAGGCAAACTGCATGGGGTCAAGCCGGGAGCCTGTGATCTTTTTGAGGTGGGACAACACAAGGCGTTCGAAGGACTTCATGACAACTGAGGTCAGGGCCACAGGTCTGTAGTCATTTAGTCCGGAGATGGAGGGTTTCTTGGGGACTGGGATGATGGTAGAGCTTTTGAAGCATGAGGGAACTTCGCATAGCTCCAGTGATCTGTTGAAGATCTGGGTAAAAATTGGTGCCAGCTGGATGGCACAGGCCCTGAGACAGGAGGGTGTTACTCCATCTGGACCTGGAGCCTTCCGGACATTTTGCCTCTCAAAGAGGCGACGGACGTCCTCCTCGCAAATGATGAGTGTGGATTGGGGGGCGGGTGGTGGATTGGGGGGGTGAAGCCAGGTGGGTGGAGGGGTCTGCAGTTGATCTGGCGGGGGGAGGGGTGTGAATGCCTCCTTCTCAAATCTGCAGTAGAAGGCGTTCAGGTCATCAGCAAGGCCGTTGCTGGCCTCAGCAGTGGGGGGTGGTCTTTTGTAATTCGTGATGTCCTGAAGACCTCTCCATAGTGCCGTGGAGTTGTTAGCTGAAAACTGGTTTTTCAGCTTTTCAGAGTAGCTCCTTTTCGCTGCTCTGATCTCTTTTGTGAGTGAGTTCCTGAGTGACTTGAAGAGAGGCTTGTCCCCATTTCTGTAGGCCTCCTCCTTGGCTTGGCGGAGCTGACGGAGATTCGGGGTGAACCATGGTTTGTTGTTGTTAAATATACGGAAAGTTTTTGTTGGCACGCAAACTTCCTCACAGAAACTAATATATGAGGTGACGGTATCTGTCAATTCGTCCAGGTCAGCTGTGGCCTCCTCGAAGACACTCCAGTCTGTACAGTCAAAACAGTCCTGTAGTTCTTCCTTTGCCTCCTCCGTCCACTTCTTTGTTGACCTGATCACAGGTTTAGCTGTTTTTAACTTTTGTTTGTAGTTAGGAATAAGATGAACCAGGCAGTGGTCTGAGCGGCCTAGTGCCGCACGGGAGACAGAGTGATATGCATCCTTGAGAGAAGTGTAGCAGTGATCCAATATGTTGTTGACCCTGGTAGGACAGTTGATGTGCTGTCTGAATTTTGGAAGTTCGTTTTTTAGGTTAGCTTGGTTAAAATCCCCTACAATGATAAGCAGTGAGTCGGGATAAGTTTGTTCTGATGAGTTAACCTGGTCAGCGAGAGTTTGCAGAGCTTCACTCACGTCAGCCTGAGGTGGGATGTAAACACCGGCTAGAATGAATGAGGAGAACTCCCGCGGTGAGTAGAAGGGTTTACAGTTCAAAAAAAGTGATTCGAGGTTTGGGCAGCAGTGTTTGCTGAGAACCGTAACATCTGTGCACCAACCTTCGTTAATGTAGAAGCATATTCCACCACCCTTCGTCTTTCCCGATAGCTCTTTCTGCCGATCGGCGCGTGCAAGCCAAACCCTGGAAGATGTAATCCATTGTCTGGAATGAGTTCACTGAGCCATGTTTCAGTGAAGCAGAGGGCAGCAGAGCGAGCAAAGTCCTTGTTTATCTTATTCAGGAGAAGCAGCTCATCTATTTTGTTGGGTAGGGAACGCACGTTCGCCAAGTGCATGGCTGGAAGGGGCGTACGGAATCCGCGCAGGCGAATGATTTAACCATTCCTTTTGGGTCAGTGATCATGACTCCTGCTTGTCACCAGCTAATCATTATGAGACAATTAGGGCGCTTTCAGACTTATAGTTCGATTGCTTTGGTCCGCACTAGTCAGAAAAATGTTACAATGTAGCAAACATACGTGGGTACGGTTTGCTTTCACATATGCATAGTTCTAAACTAACCAAAATAGACAGCGAAGATCATCGCCACCACAACCGGACTAAAACACGCCACTTTCGATAATAATAATGCACTAAACTCTACTGTTCCGTCCAATTTGGTTTGGTTGCTTTCACACCAGAGGAACCGTACCAAAATAGGGCAGATAAAGCGGTCCGAGACCACCCCTTTTTAGCGGTCTCGGACCGGTTGATTTGGTGCGCACCGAAGTACCGAGATTGCATTCACACCAACGAAAACGAACCGTACTAAGAACTTTTGGTTCGAATGGGACGTTTGGTGCGCACCAAATGCTGTCAGTGTGAAAGCACCCTTAGACTATCCATCCTCCTAGACCTTTCTTTTTAACAACTGTACCACAGGGGATAGTGTGAGTGTCGTATCCATAGTGATAGGGTGTGTTGTGTATCTATGGCGATGTGTTGGTGATTGGTATTGGTTGGTATGGCATGTATGGTGATATGGTGTGTGGAATGTCAGTGACAATATATTAGTGGTGTATCTATACTGGTAGTATTCGTGCCATGTCAATGGATACATGTCACGTTTTGTTTTTGTTTTTGTCACAATGATTTTCAGAAATGTAAAGTGCATACCTTTTAAATGTAAGCCTACTTTTGGCCGCCCCTGTAGTGCGAGTCATATGTTTTGTCACGGTATGTGAGTGGAGTGTATTCATTTGTAATCATTGGTACTACCTTTTACATTAATTACATTAATATTTTGGTATTCCCCATTACCTTGCTATTGTTGTGTCTTTGAGGGAGGGTACCGTATACCCCCCGTATACCCCCCGCAATGCGAACTATGTGCTCAGGGCCGGCGCTAGGCATAGGCAGACTAGGCGGGTCGCCTAGGGCGCCAAATGTGGTGGGGGCGCCATCTAACAACTGCCCTGCGCTGTCACTCGAGCGTCTTGTGGCAGAAGGGCAAGGAGGAGGGGTGCGCGGGGGGATTTCGGCCTTCTCCACAACTAGTAGCCAATTATGGCACATAGCAGTTAGCTGAGTAAATCACGCTAGTATTTTCTTAGAAATAAAATAGACTTCATTTTTAATATTGTGAATACAAGACTATATGTCACATGTTATATTTTCCCTAAGCAAATCTGTCTACGTTGTCGTAACTCTTATGTTACGGATGCGTTTTGATACTCCCACATTGACAGCGGTAAAACGTGGGAATGAAAGCATGAATATACAAAAAGGGAAAACAAGCCATCAGATGCGCAGTTTAGTAATAAGAACAGGAGGTGGGAAAAGAAGCGCAAGATAAGGGGGGAGGCAATATCATTGCATGGCAGCTTGGCAGCTTGTAGGCTGTGTATCATGAAATAAGATAATAGATTTAGGGAAAGCTATAACTAACTGTTTACGTTTATTAGTCGCTTGTTCTATAGGCTATGATAATAAACAGTGCACAGTAAATTGCAGACATTGATGTAGGTTTTGCAGTATTTTGCAAAATCAATGGTGGTGTTTGCCTAGGGCACCAAACTGACTAGAACCGGCCCTGTATGTGCTCACTGTGATAGTGTGAGTCGTATTTTTTGCCACGGTATGTGAGTGGAGTGTATTTGTACAGTATTTGTATTAAATCATTCAGTGGTACTACCTTTTACATTAATTACATTAATATGTTGGTATTCCCCAACCTTGCTATTGTTGTGTCTTTGAGGGAGGGTACCGTATACCCCGTATCCCCCCCGCAATCCGAACTATGTGCTCACTGTGATAGTGTGAGTTAAGGCTGCTCGATTATGGAAAAAATCTGAATCACGATTATCTGGGCCAAAACTGAAATCACGATTATTCAAACGATTATTTTGCTTTCCTCAGCAACATGCGTCATTTATTGAAAATGTATTCAAAAACATTTCGAAAAATCATTCTTGTACCTTCGGATTTTCCCTAATACCTTTCTTTGTAGACATTAGTAAGTCTCCTTTGATGTCTAATGTACAAACAGTAGAAATGTCTAATGCATACATCTAATGTACAGTACAAACAGTAGAAAATAATTAGGACAAAAACATTGTTGCCCACGATTTTATTTGTTTTGAGATCGTTTGGCCCTGAAATCGTTATCACGATTGGAATTCGATTAATTGAGCAGCCCTAGTGTGAGTGCATATGCCAGTCTGCATGCGTGAGTAGCGTGTCGGTGGATTTTCGGTGCTCCTCCCTCTCTCTTCTTCTTCTCACCTCCCTGCCTCTGTGTGTCTCTATCCTGCCTCTGCAGCTCACTGCATCACCAACACCACCATCGCCATGTGCATCCTGTTCATCTGGCTGGGCGCCTGCTTCTGGTCTGCAGCGCCCCTGCTGGGCTGGGGGAGCTACACAGGTGAGTGTGCAGTGCTCTGTTGAAACACTTTCAATGCAATGTAATGCCATTGTAATGCCAAGAACAGAACATGATTTCGCAGTTAAAAGATTGCAATAAAGTAGTGACAAAAGACTGTTCCAGTGACCCTAGACTAGAGCATTCCACAGGGTTACGGTGATGCAAGGGGAAAGGAAGTTTAAAGGAGAACTTCGGTGTAAAATGAAAATTGGCATGTTAAAACATCATACCGAGTTGGTATGTGTACGGAGGAGCAAAATTGATTTAGCCTGTTGCATTCAGAGTTTAACTATTTTTTATCGTTTGTCCCAGAAGGCTAACAATGGAAGTGGTAGGTGCCCTTAGACGAAGCATGACGGCTACGCTATTTTTAAACCATTAAAACAGCTCGAAGAAACTCCACACTCCATCGGTAGTACAACAAAGGCCCTGACATTAAAAACGAGGCACTGAGAACTTTGTAAGTGTGTGTGACATCGAAATGTCTCTCACCACCTGGCAAATAATAGATTTACTTACATTATTTTAGTAAATGTAGATAAAACAGAGAAATGGTCGCATTCACTTTCACTCAAATGGATACATTTATTTTATTCCCATGTACAAAACCGAAACCCTGTAAATAACTGCAAGTTGCTCTGGATAAGAGTGTCAGCTGTGTAATGTAATTTATGCCTGTAATCTCCTAACATTTTAACTTCCACCCTCCCCTGCCCTCCCCTAGACCGTGGCTATGGCACGTGTGAGATCGACTGGGCCAAGGCCAACTACTCCACCATCTACAAGTCCTACATCATCTCCATCCTCATCTTCTGCTTCTTCCTGCCCGTCACCATCATGCTCTTCTCCTACATCTCCATCATCAAGACCGTCAAGCGCGGCAACGCCATGGCGTCCGAGGGCGACATCACCGACCGCCAGCGCAAGATCGAGAGGGATGTCACCATTGTGAGTAGTCAGCGCCTTCCCTTGGGGGGGGGGGGGGTGACAGGGGACGGGGGACGGGGGACGGGGGGGTGTGTTCTCCATGAGAGCAGTAGGGGACCTAAGGCCATAGCTTTGTAGCTTTGCACGATCGAGAGGGACATCATCATGTCACCATCGTGAGTAGTCACCTCCTTTCGTGGGGGGGTGGGGAGTATCTCTGAGACAGCAGTAGGAGACCTAATGCCAGAGCTTTATAGCTTTGCACGATTGAGAGACGTCACCATTGAGAGTAGTCACCTCCTTCCCTGGGGTCGGGGGTCATCTCAGATAGAGCAGTAGGGGACCTAATGCCAGAGCTTTGTAGCTTTGCTGATTGAGAGAGACGCCACCATTGTTAGTGGTCAACTTCTTTCCTGTGGGTGATGTGTTTGTTGGGGGAGAGTGACAAGACTGGCATTGGATTACCTCAGAGAAAGCAGCTTTCCTGGGGGGTAATCTCAAAGGGGCCAGTATACCACCCAATGGAAGAACTCTGTAGCTTTGCCAGGAAAAGGGGCAGGCCATGGGGACTTCTCTGTAACCTACCATACTACCATACACGTAGTCTACAATGCAGGTTAATTTGGATAATTAAAAAATTAGAGAAGCTCTCTGTGGGGGGTTTGCAACTGCGCAAGGGTCTCTCTGTAAATTAACTTTAAATATTCGCACACTCAAACTGTTGGTCTTTTGGATGGATGGATGGATGGATGGATGGATGGATGGATGGATGGATGGATGGATGGATGGATGGATGGATGGATGGATGGATGGATGGATGGATGGATGGATAGATAGATAGATAGATAGATAGATAGATAGATAGATAGATAGATAGATAGATAGATAGATAGATAGATAGATAGATAGACAGAGAAGTATAACAGACATGCTGGCATTGAGATGAGATTTCTGAGACTTTGTGAGGGTGGGGGTTTTATATTCTGCTGAACTCAATGGCAATCATGAGAAGCTCCCTGTGGAAAGATGAAAGATCGCAGAGCTTCAGTTTGATCTCCTATAGTCTCAAGGGGCAAAAACAGTCAGGCTAAATCTATTTTACCAGGCCCTTGGGGTTTTTTACCACAATTACATACTGGCACTAAAGGCGATGAAAGTGATGGGATGGTGAGAGGTAAACGGTTGCCATTATTGTGTTTGCTGTGACATATGGTAGCATTAACCCTCTGCAACACTCCTGGCTGACACATAACGGCCATGATCAAAGCTGACCTGATATTGACCTCCTCACTCTTCATTCCCTTTCCCAGTGTATAGTTTAAACACAAGTCAGTGTTTATTTTATCAATCCACAAACCATTCTTCAAATACAATGTCTGGAGTTTCTAGGTGCTCTTTGGTATGATTTCAGCACACAGCATGCTTTTTTTTCAAACAACAAAACCTAAAATCTGACATGACATTGACCTCTTCACCCTTTTTAGTGTGTTTTACACACAATTCATTGTATATTTCATCAATCAACAAACTATTCTCCGAGTATAAGTGGGGAGTGTCAAGGTGCTCTTTGGTAAGATTTTGGCACACAGCATGCTGCTTTCGTTCAGTCAGGAAAGCCTCATATCTGACCGGTCTTTGGCCTCTGCAGTTTCCACTCCCATTCCCTTAAACCCTCATGTCCTACTCATTCTCCCCTCCTCTTCACTTACCACCCTCAACTCCCCATCACCCCCCCCCCCCCCCCCCCCACTACACTGGTTGTTTATTGACCTCATCATTCTCCCCTCCCTTCCCCTCTCAACCACCCCCCTTCCAACCCCCTCCCCTCCATTTTGTTTATGTACAAGTAGTATATATATTGCGTGTGTATTGCATAACACAGCACATGTAAAAGAAGATCATTTTTTTCATTCTATTTCTTTCTTTCTCTTTCTTTCTGTCTTTCTTTCCTTCTTTCTTTCTTTCTTTCTCTATTCCTTTTCTCCCGGCATCCCCCCAGGTGTCCATCGTGATCTGCACGGCGTTCATCCTGGCGTGGTCCCCGTACGCCGTGGTGTCCATGTGGTCGGCGTGGGGCTTCCACGTGCCCAGCCTGACCAGCATCTTCACGCGCCTCTTCGCCAAGTCCGCCAGCTTCTACAACCCGCTCATCTACTTCGGCCTGAGCGCCAAGTTCCGCAAGGACGTGGGGGTGCTGCTGCCCTGCACCAGTCAGGGCCGGGACACCGTCAAGCTCAAGCGCTTTAAGAAGCAGCAGCAGGCCAGTTGGAAAAATAATACACCTTATCTACTAAATAAAACTATTACACACAATTTTATTAGTAAATTCTGTAACACTTTACAACTACAAAAGGTCTCAGAGAGCGCAGACCTCCGCCAGGGCAGCTCAGGCATAATCTCTGCTGACTATCTACTAAATAAAACTATGGCGAATTATTACACACAATTTTATTAGTAAATTCGGTAACACTTTACAACTAGAAAAGGTCTCAGAGGGCAGCTCAGATCACCACCAAAATCTAATCACTTTTAAGTTAGCCCATTTTTGACCTACCCTGAAAATTTCATTAAAATCCATCCATAACTTCTTGAGTTATGTTGCTAACTAACAAACAAACTAACAAACAAACACCAATGATTACGTAACCTCTGCTGGCTATCTACTAAATAAAACTATGGTGAATTATTACACACAATTTAATTACTAAATTCGATAACACTTTACAATAAGGGTACATCTCCTGTGATGAACTGAGTATAAGCTGTTTATATACAGTACTGTGCAAAAGTTTTAGGCAGGTGCCTTCAAACAAGCATCAATTCACACAAAGGGGTATACACAAGGTCAGGGATTTTGTAGGATTATAGTCAGGTGTATGATCAACCAATTATATCAAATTGGTTGTGAGAAACCCTACATCCACTGAAGAACTGTAGTTAGTTCTTAAAGATGTTTGGAACAACCTACCAGCCGAGTTCCTTCAAAAACTCTGTGCAAGTATACCTAGAAGAATTGATGCTCTTTTGAAGGCAAAGGGTGGTCACACCAACTATTGATTTGATTTAGGTTTCTCTTTTGTTCATTCATTAAATTTTGTTGATTGATGAAAATAAATGACTAACACTTCCATTTTTGAAGATTTTCCCTAGTTTACAGCATTTTTTCACACCTGCCTATAACTTTGGCACAGTACTGTACATGGAGTCCCTAACTAGAATATCTATCAATGACTATGCAGGAGGGTGGCAAGGACAACCGGCGGCGGGACCAGCAGAAGGGCGAGGCCAAGAGGGAGAAGAAGATGGCCGCCGAGGAGAGGGGGATGGCAGGTGGGCCGACACAACAGCAGCAGCAGCAGCAGAAACAGCAGCAGCAGAAGACCACCAGCCCAGACTCAGGGGTGGGCAGCACCCCCACGACCCCACCGCAGGTCATCGAGGACCCGCCCGTGTTCGTCATCGACTTCCCCCACTCGGAGGCGCCCGACTACGAGATCGACAGACTCTAAACATGCACACACACGCACGCACGCACGCACGCACGCACGCACGCACGCACGCACGCACACACACACACAATGTCACAGGTGCTTTATGAATTTTCAGGTGCAAAAACGTTTTTCTTCTGGGTTTTTGTTGCATTTGCTCTGCCCTGATATGTACTGTATTTACCAGTGAAGCTATTCATATAATTTTAATATATTGGCAAGATGGTGTTGAAAAACTTGTCACTGTCCACGTAAGCTACCTACAGTAACTTTGCGGGTGCTCTATGTAAGTAATCATAACATGGTGCTGATATGTTAGCAGAGATTACAGAAACATGTTTAATCGAAATACAGATTTTACTGACAGCCAGAATATTCCTTTTTAAAATTTAATTTACAGCCAGGAAATTATTTTATGTGTTCTTTTTGTTTTGCCCTTTGGCCTGTACAGGGGTACGAATGCTTTACAATATTTTAAATCTGATTACAGTATCAGTTCCTTGTCACTGTCCACGTACGCTACCTAGGGAGCTTTATGTCAGTAATCATAACACGGTGCTGATATGTTAGGAGATATTACAGAAACATGTTCAATTGAAATACAGATTTTACTGACAGCCAGAATATTCCCTTTTAATACTGAATTTACAGCCAGCAAATTATTTTTCTGTATTAATTTAGTTTTGCCCTTTTGCCTGTACAGGGGTACCTTGTATTATTTTAAATCTGATTACAGTATCCGTTTTGTCCACAATCCTACATATAGCACCTTGAAGTTCTGCATTTTAATTCCAACACCAGTATTCCAACTATTTCATTTGATACAGCTAACCATGTTTTTGGTGCAATTAGTTTGTCTGTTAGATGGATTGCACTAAATCTACCAGACAGATTTTTATTTAAATGAAAAAGAAAATGGTGTTAAGAGTGTCTCCAATAAAGAAGAACACGACCCCATCTCAAGTTTTGGAGCAGTTTCGGGTGCCACGAGGTGCACCTCGGGGGCAAATTGAACTTTATTTGCTCCTGTTACAAGATTTGGCCTTGGTGGAGCTAGATGCCCTCTGAGTGCATATATATTTGCACTACCATTCACAGTCTGTGTGTTATATAACCAAAAGGGATTATCTAACAGCTGTAGGTGTTGATAAAAAGGAATATTCTTTTTTGAAAAGCAAAGAAACGTGTATGTTTAAATACTCCCACCTTTTTTCTATGTGACTTAACTTTGGTTCCTACAGGTGACTGTAAATCTTTTCTATGTGGTTGTAAATAACGTCCCTGCTGAAGTGTACATTTCCAGATGTGTTCTGAATAAAGACATCTATGTCTCAGTTTCACACTGGTGCTCCTGTTTTTGTATTTAAAATGACTGTTCTTGAAACTGAATTAAACGTGAATTAAAATCTGGTTCTTCATTAGAGTTAACTATTCTTTTCTACCCTTTTTGGATAAATACTTCAAAAATGAAACCAATTCTCTAGCTGTCAGTCTAGTTTGAGTGTGCCTGTTCATTCCCTAGGGGCACTAGGGGCACTAGGGGCACTATAATTCTCTGTGCGCTGAAGTTCACAGCACACTGTGGCGGTCATACCGTATACGATATGCACACTGTACACCATGCCAAAACTATAGTCTGTCAAACATGGCAACGAAGCCAGAAAACTCATTCGAGGCTCAATATGTTAGCGCTAATCTACAGAGCTACATTCAAAGGAGCTAAGTTGTAAGCAACTGTACTTCTTTTTGGAGCTTGAAGACATTTCACCTCTGTTTACAGAGCTGAAGAAGCCTTTTAGATGAAACGTCAAGCTCCAAAAAGAAGTCCAGTTGCTTACAACTTAGCTCCTTTGACTGAATGAGAATCTACACAGACATCTATAGAGCTATATATAAGTCTATCCCCCCACTCTCTTAACTGCTCATTGTCCAGGCTAAAGCCCCGTTATAAATTAGGCCACTGAGGCTTTGGGTCCAGCAGGCTAGCAGGAACGGCATTAGAGTCGTATGCGTGGCCCAGGTTAATCAGAGATAGCACTGACTGAGTGGCCAGCAGGAGTGGCATTAGAGTCGTATGCGTGGCCCAGGTTAATCAGAGATAGCACTGACAGGGGGGATTGAAGGGGCGAGCAGGATAGAGGAGGCTGATGAGCCACTGGGAGTCAGCCCCCAGACAGCATGGCGGACATATGGTACACTAAAGACAGGAAAAGAGAAAAGAAGGATGACAAGGTAGAGGAGAGGAGAGGAGAGGAGAAAATAATAATGATAAGGCAGAAGAGAAGAGAGGAGAAGAGAAAAGAAGAGATGGAAAGAGAACAAATAACAGAATTAAGAGAAGATTTTCTGTACCATAATGCCTATAACATACCCTTTTTATAATGCTGCCTTACAAAGACAAAGTGCAGTAACTGATAAAAAATGCCTTTAACGTTGTCATACTGCCCAGGCAAACATGTTGTATGTATAATACTGCTGCTGCTTCCTCTTTCTGACGCTACTGGACTGCAAGAAATGTTGTCTTGTGATTTTTTTTGACAAACTGTTGAAGCAGTTTGCATCTTGTATGAATTGTGCTATACAAGTAAAGAAAAATTAAAAGTTAACAGTAAAGTCTAAAGCAAAGGTGTTTGGACTAGCCCCAGACGGCATGTTAAGTGTGTATGCTATTATACACACTATACACTAAACAGTAAAGCCTACAGCAGAGGTGTATGGAGTAGGCCCAGACAGCATGTTAAGTGTGTGCTATTATACACACTATAGGCCCAGATGGTATTTGAGTAATATTAATAATCTTGTAAATAACATTTTAATGTTAAAACACTCCGGCGCCGCTGGACTGCAAGAAATGTTGTCTTGTGGTGTTCTTGCCAAACTGTAAAACACTCTGAGCTGCATCTTGTATGCATGAATTGTGCTATACAAGTAAAGAACATTATTATTATTCTTCAATACACTGCTGCTAATTTGGCATAATACCATCAGTCACAGCATGAAACAAGCAAAATGACCAGACACTAATAACACTCTCCAGATGAGGATGCGAGATGACAATTTTAGGGATTAAACTGACCTTAGCCACACTACAGCGAGGGAGAGAGAGAATAAGAACTAGTCCAGCGTGGAAAGGGCCACCATTACAGGAAGACCTTTGAATGCCTACATGTCAATAGCGGACCATCTTCACACATGTAGTTTCCAACGTGTAATTATTTCAAGCACATTTTGGGGTGAAGGTCACATGCATGAAGAAATGACATCATAATTTCATGGGGAGGCAAAAGCTCTGGGTGAGAGTAACTGAATTAGTATGCAGCTTGTCAGAGAGCTACTCTGCTAATATTTTTTTGTACATTTAAAACTCTTTTTTTATTCTCCACCTTATCTTGCACTACTGTTTATGTATTTTATGTTGTAAATATTCTTCATACATGTCTGCACTGGAGAAGGGGTTGCTTTCAATCTCATTGTACACTGTACACTGTACATGTGTAAAGTGACAATAAAAAGCATTCTATTCTATTATATTCTATTCTATTCTACTCTATTCTATTTTATTTTATTCTATTCTATTCTATTCTATTCTATTCTATTCTATTCTATTCTATTCTATTCTATTCTATTCTAGTGTGGGTCACTCTTTATACACACCCTTTTCACAGACTTATCTGCACATTTTAGGAACGGGTCATTTTGAGAATTTGAGGTTTGGATATTTAAATAGTTTTCTGTAGATAAATGTCTGTGATTGACCTGAGTATGTGAATAAAAAACTGTTTGAATCCTGTAAGTACTACACTAAATTCAAATCTAAAATCATGTAGAATTCACACAGCTCTGATGAAGCTCAGTTTTAAATACGGCTCTGTTTAAATACGGCTCAAACGTCATTGTTTGATTCTAGTGACACCCTGTGGCCATCATTTGGTAATTACAGGCTTTCAAATGATTTTTACTCTACAACCACCTGGGGAGTTTCTCAAGTGATCAGATTTTGTTACGTGACTTACAGTGGAAGTAGCAAAGTTATTCCTGTGGAACATCAAGAAGAAACTTTAGAGTTGACGGCTTTAATGCTCATGGTTAAACACTCTTTCAAGGCCCCCACAACCCCACCCAAATCTCTCTCTCTCTCTCTCCTTCTTTTTCTCTCACACACACAGATGAAAACAGAGGGACAGAGAGCAGTTGGTTGTACAGGCAACTGTTCAATGACAATTAAGGTGTTGAAGTCTCTTTCTGTCACACACTCTCTCATACTCTCTCTTTTTAAACTTTGTTTTTTCTCTCTTTCTCTTGTATTCTCTCTCTCTCTCTCTCTCTCTCTCTCTCACACACACACACACACAGATTGACACAGAGGGACAGAGAGCAGGCTGAAATACAACATAGTCTTTTATTGTTGTTATCGATAAATGTCACTCTCCCATCTCAGAAAAAAAGAGCATAATACATCATGAAAAAGAAGACACTATAATAACAATTATTATTACAATAAAATATGTACACATTTTCATTTTTACCCCATTTGTGTTTTTTTTTTGTTTTTTTGTCATTTTTACCCCAATATGTTCATGGTCTCCCTGAACTTTCTACATGACCATGAAGTACAAAAAAACGCATACTGACCATCCCTTTTATATGCATACCTGGCTAATACCAGATGTTTGTTAATGGTTTAACTGGTTTAAATGGTTATCTGGACACAAACCTGTCGTAATATGTCTGTAGTGCTTGCATGCAACACTACCAGTCAAAACGTCCAGAGTGACTTTCCTTCTCAGCTCCCTGTACGCCGACCGTTTAAGAGCATCAAGGGCATCAGTCGAAATCTCAACTTGCATCTGCAATAATGTCCATATGCCAGCCAGCCTGCCATTTACACTCAGTCACTCAGTAACTTCCGTAAGCAACGTAAACGGTCAGTTCATATAGACATAAAGGTTATTTCTTAAATTCCCTTCGTTTCCATTTGAAAGGATACGATCTTTGTTCACACAGTAACGAATACCGGTAAGCTTCCTCGGTCAGTAACATGGAACTGCATCTAATATCAGAGCAACTGTGGAGCTGCTCCTGTCATTCACTTTTCATTTTCCCTTTCTGACCAGCAGAGGGTAGCATCATCCCGTTTTTAGTTTTAATTTTGCAATGAGGGATCACTGGAACTTGCATGTTTTCAATCACTACAAAGCGCAACATCATAGTGAAACTGAACCGACTCCATCACACGTCAAATAATAATAAAAATATATAGATATATAGTCACGATTCAATGTACATCGTTTTTCTGAAGTTATAAATAGATGTTTTTTTTGTAGACCTACTCTATTTGATAGCCTATCTCACGTTCTCGACTGGAAATAACTACCACGACCAAATCAAATAAATCACTTCAAAATGACTTCTTGTGGTTTTGCTGACAAGCCTATACTTTTCAAAGTCTTTTTTGTCACTTTTCACCGAACCTGTAGCGTTAAAGAGGCCTCAAAACCACACGTTTCAAGACATTTTGGTAGACAGCCATAGATGTTTCCTTCCTGCTGATTTCACAGCATACTTATACAAACAAATAAAAAAAACTTTTAACAAAACTGAAACTGGAAAAGATATTCCATCAAAAAATTAAGACTAATCGCACTGTCTTAGTTATGTCTGGCATCCAAATTAAGCTGTTGCCGAGCAAAAATTAAAACAACACCATTTGGATGACAAACAGAACAAGACAAAAGGCGTGGGCAAACAACAGGCTAGGCCTACATGTTAGTTCGCTCGGCCTAACTTCCCTTTAAGACTACTTATGATAAGACAGCACTTCATGTCAAGAGTATATATTAGGCCCTCAAGCGGGTTGATGCCCAGTTTTCAAGTAAAACAACTGAAACAAAAGCCAACACAAAAAATAAAGAGTCACAACCAATCTCTGGAACAAAAATAAGATTACGCTCGTAACTATAGTTATTAGAAAACATATCATTTCGAAAATAATTATTACATATTGAACACAACCTACTTCTAACATATTCCTTTTAGATAAGGGTGCTTTGTTCTTCGCACAAGTGCACCTTTTAAGTGCAAAGGATTTTAAGAGTTAAGACCAAGAATAAAAGTTAAGGACATCTCAACAATAATTCGCAGGGAGCCTTCCTTGTAAGGAGACAGAAGACGATAATGTCAAAAAAGAATCAGAGTCAATTTCAGGAGAATTTAGCAGCATAAAAAGCTTTAAGTGATTCTGTTGACTGATATCTGATGGTCGATATCTGAAATGCCTTCTTTTTGGCCATGAAGACTCACATGCAGAAACAAAAAATGAACATAAAAGCACAGAAAGCATCCTTCAAATGGATAAACATCTAACTAACGAAAAATAATAATAATAATAATAAACCCTCATTCGAACCCGTTGTTTAAAAAACAAATCAACGAAGGCAGTTCATTCAAACCAAGCGTCGAGACTTACTAAACAAATGAGTAGGAGCAATGGCAATTTTCACATCTGAAAAAGCTGCTGAGAGCGAAGTCGAGGTAAATCCAGAGAATCTGACCAGTTACATAGGCCTGCAGAGTGACTTGATTGCTCAAGCTGCTGCATAACCGCTTTGTGTAAAGTTGTGTACCATTTGCGTACCCACATATTATTATTATGCTGAACAACCTGAAGATGACCTGGAATAGCCAACGTTACCTATCGGATTTAAATGTATTCTCCGTTCACATCACCACCAACTGCGTTTGGAAAACTATCAAATCGTCCACGTATGTAAATTGTTGGGTGAGTCAAAGTATTTCGGTAAGCCTTTTAAAGTATGAAGGGGGGGAAAAATGACTGAAAGAGCCCACCGATGCTGTTTATGGGACATGGCTGTCATGGAAAGGCACATAAGTCAAGAATCACTGCACATACACACACACACACACACACACACACACCTACTACTACCACCACCACGACCAGCAGCAGCCAACAACAACCAGAAAAATCACTAAAAACAACAGACCCTTTAGGTCAATTGGGTGCTGTTCTTGAAGATAAGGGGGGTGTTTGCGAGCATCCAAATTCTCCAAGGTTCGATGGTGGTGGTAGTGACGGTGATGGTGGTGGTGTTGCAAAACCTGCGTCCATTATCGTCCTCTCAAAAAAAGGTAGCAGACACACGGGAGGTGAGTGACCTGGGATTCATCGTGAGGTGGCGACGTTGCAGACGACAGCAGTCTTGGCCTTGCCTCGAACCACCTTCCTTTGGGTGGAGAATGGGGTGAGAGGCTTAAGGGAGTGTGTGTGTGTGTATGTCTGTGTGGCAGTCACATGCTTTCTCACTTGTCCTGTCTTCCATCCCTGTAGGCCAAGAGTGAGAGGAGGGAAAGGAGGCAGAAGAACGTCGGTAACACTCATCCACTGTCCCAGCCTGGAGTCCAGGTGTGTGTGTGTGTGTGTGTGTGTGTGTGTGTGTGTGTGTGTGTGTGTGCCAAGGCCTGCTGACAGTCTTGGCTGGGCCCGGGACAAGATAATCTGATGGGCCTTCCCCCCTCCATGTTCCATAATGTAAGGAGGGACCGGTTCTGGGCCCACCCTTTCCCTGGACCCGGGACAAGAGACCCGTTTGTCCCCCACAACTATCGGCGTGCCTGTGTGTGTGTGTGTGAGAGGATCTCTTCTGATCGACAGATGAGGTGTGTGTGCGTGTGTGTGTGTGTGTGTGAGAGAGAGAGAGAACTCATCTTCAGCTGCGTCATGTCCCACTTTACTTCCTATATTCCAGATCCAGGCAATGGCTCATTCCTTAACCCAGTCTGATCCGGTTCTTTCCCATCATAATGCACAAGATCCACTAAAACTACCCGGCATATCCTCAGCCACCTATGTGGGGTCCTCGTCAGTCTGTGGCATGATGGCTGGCATTTGAAGGCTGGAAGGGTGGTGGTGGGGTAGGAGATGTATGTGCGTATGTGTCAGCGTGTGTGAGAGTGTGTGTGTGTATGCATGCATGAATGTATATGTCAACCTGTGTGTGTGTGTGTTTGTGTGTATGTATGTGTCAGTCCGTGTATGTATGTGTCAGTCTGTGTATGTATGTGTATGCCTGTGTACGTTCGAGTGTGTGTGTGAGGAGGCAAGGGAGCGTGTGTGAGTGTGTGTGTATATACCTGTATGCAGTGTGTTTCAGTGTGTGTGTGTCAGGGAGCGTGTGTGAGTGTGTGTATGTATATGCTTGTATGTATATGTCAGTGTGTGAATGTGTTTCAGTGTGTGTGTGTATCAGGGGGCAGAGAGCGTGTGTCAGAGTGTTTCTATGTGTGTGTGTGTGTGTGTGTCAGGGAGCAAGGAGTGTGTGAGAGAATGTGTGTGTGTGCGTGTGTGCATATGTTTGTATGTATATGACAGTGTGTGACAATGTGTTTCTGTGTGTGTGTGTGTGTGTGTGTGTTAGAGAGCAGGGAGTGTGTGAGAGAATGTGTGTGTGTGCGTGTGTGCATATGTTTGTATGTATATGACGGTGTGTTTCAGTGTGTGTGTGTGTGTGTATATGTCAGTGTGTGACAGTGTGTTTCAGTGTGTGCGTGTCAGGGGGCAGGGAGCGTGTATGAGTGTGTGACAGTGTGTTTCATTGTGTGAGTGTCAGGGGGCAGGTAGTGTGTGTGTGTCAGGGGGCAGGGAGGTCATACGAAGACTTTGGCGAGCGCGTCGGCCCCGGCGCTGCCGATGAAGGCCTTGGTGGGGTGGAACGCCACGTCGTGGATGGACTCCTCGAACTTCTTGCGGTGCGCCGTGAACTCCTGGATGCACGTCTTGCTCTCCATGTTCCACAGACGTACCGAGCAGTCGTGGCCTGGTTTGGAAGGGAGATGCATTAGAGAGGAGGGGGAGGCATTAGTTTATGTGGGTTTTTTTTTTTTTTTTTTTTAATTTAACAAGTGATTTTCAAGGCTTTTATTGAGGTTACACAAATACAGCTCTGGAAAAAATTAAGAGGCCACTGCAAATTTTTCTAAAATCAGCATCTCTACATGGCTGTATGGCAGCCATTCCTTTCCAGTGTCAGTTGAATTTGGAATCTTGGGAGAATTGTTGTCAGTAGTTTACAGAATAAAACAAAAATGCACTTTTCTCACACACACATACCTATAAGTAGTTAAATCAGAAAAAAATGATAATTTTACAGTGGTCTCATTTTTTTCCAGAGCTGTATTTTTTAATTTAACAAGTTGTTTTTTAAGTCTTTTATTGAGGTTATAAAAATATGTGGCGGGACTTTTAGTTTCTGAACCCTGGATGCCTCTGCTCATAGGGCTGGATATGACCCGCCACTGTACCCAGAGTTTAAATTGGGCCAAAGCCCTCTGGAGCTCAGCTCTGCCTTCTCACCTCGGCAATACAGCCAGCCGGAGCTGAGCTCCCTCTGCTACAGTATTTACAGTAATACAATAGAGAGAGATATTGACCACTGAATGTACAAATGCCAATTTAACCACTTATAGATAATATTTATAATGTCATATTGAGGTTGAAATATCATCATATTATAGTAATAATATTATTATAATAACTTCTTATTGAGGTTATAGAGATGGTATCTTCTTCCATCAAAGAGACTACAAAACATCATAAATGGAAGATACTATAAAACAGTTGGCAATATGATCATTTTTATTTCCCCACAAAAAATACTTGCTACTTTGTGTGGTAATTATAGGTCATGTATAAGAATACTGTCTAATCACCACCGCACTATTAATTTATCAATTCATCTAATTCAGCTTGTTAATGAATAATGTCATGCCCCCATCTCTAATCAAAAAGTAAATAGCACACCATGAAAAAGAAGACACTATAAAGACAATTATTAAAATATTATATAGACAGAAATATATTTTTCACCCACAAGAATAGTATTGTATTCACAAGACGTTTCTATTTTCTATGTGGCTGTTATAGCCAAGAATAAGACTGCTTTTACACGCAGGCACCAGAACAAGGTGACTGGAGGGGAGGAGAGGGCCATTAAGCTTCTGAAGGGGCATTAATTAGGAACTTGGTGTTCTGTGTGCTGATGTAGCGAAGGGGAGGAGAAGTTACCCCACCCGGCTTCGAACCCGGGTCTCCAGGGTACCAAACGTGGGCTCTGACCGCAACGCCAGAGCCTGGCTTCGTTCGAAGCTGGGTGGGGTGACTTCTCCTCCCTTTCGCTACAGCTGATAAAAAACTCTGTAGAGGACGCAATGTTATAATAACCTAGGGTGCTTTACAGGAAGCAATATTTTAATAACTTAGGGTGCTTTACAGGAAGCAACGTTACTATAACCTAGGGTGCTTTACAGGAAGCAATGTTTTAATAACTTAGGGTGCTTTACAGGAAGCAACGTTACTATAACCTAGCGTGCTTTACAGGAAGCAACGTTACTATAACTTAGGGTGCCTTACAGGAAGCAATGTTACTATAACCTAGGGTGCTTTACAGGAAGCAATGTTATAATAACCTTGGGTGCCTTACAGGAAGCAATGTTACTATAACCTAGGGTGCTTTACAGGAAGCAATGTTACTATAACCTAGGGTGCTTTACAGGAAGCAATGTTACTATAACCTAGGGTGCTTTACAGGAAGTAATGTTATAATAACCCAGGGTGCTTTACAGGAAGCAATGTTACTATAACCTAGGGTGCTTTACAGGAAGCAATGTTACTATAACCTAGGGTGCTTTACAGGAAGCAATGTTATAATAACCTAGGGTGCTTTACAGGAAGCAATGTTACTATAACCTAGGGTGCTTTACAGGAAGCAATGTTATAATAACTTAGGGTGCTTTACAGGAAGCAACATTACTATAACCTAGGGTGCTTTACAGGAAGCAATGTTTTAATAACTTAGGGTGCTTTACAGGAAGCAACGTTACTATAACCTAGCGTGCTTTACAGGAAGCAACGTTACTATAACCTAGGGTGCTTTACAGGAAGCAATGTTACTATAACCTAGGGTGCTTTACAGGAAGCAATGTTATAATAACCTAGGGTGCTTTACAGGAAGCAATGTTATAATAACCTAGGGTGCTTTACAGGAAGCAATGTTATAATAACCTAGGGTGCTTTACAGGAAGCAATGTTACTATAACCTAGGGTGCTTTACAGGAAGCAATGTTACTATAACCTAGGGTGCTTTCCAGGAAGCAATGTTATAATAACCCAGGGTGCTTTACAGGAAGCAATGTTATAATAACCTAGGGTGCTTTACAGGAAGCAATGTTATAATAACCCAGGGTGCTTTACAGGAAGCAATGTTATAATAACCCAGGGTGCTTTACAGGAAGCAATGTTACTATAACCTAGGGTGCTTTACAGGAAGCAATGTTATAATAACCTTGGGTGCTTTACAGGAAGCAATGTTATAATAACCTAGGGTGCTTTACAGGAAGCAATGTTATAATAACCTAGGGTGCTTTACAGGAAGCAATGTTATAATAACCTAGGGTGCTTTACAGGAAGCAATGTTACTATAACCTAGGGTGCTTTACAGGAAGCAATGTTATAATAACCTAGGGTGCTTTACAGGAAGCAATGTTATAATAACCTAGGGTGCTTTACAGGAAGCAATGTTATAATAACCTAGGGTGCTTTACAGGAAGCAATGTTACTATAACCTAGGGTGCTTTACAGGAAGCAATGTTACTATAACCTAGGGTGCTTTACAGGAAGCAATGTTATAATAACCTAGGGTGCTTTACAGGAAGCAATGTTATAATAACCTAGGGTGCTTTACAGGAAGCAATGTTATAATAACCTAGGGTGATTGAGGTGAAGGGGAAGAGAATAAATTACTCAGCCAAATTACTCCGTCCATAACAGGGTTATTTATGTACAAACAATTCTAACTATTTATCTTTTTAATCACTTCTTTGTTTAAGTGTATGATTATTTTCACACAGATCACTGGTGCTAGCATAATATAATAACATTCCACACCTCTAAACTGACCACATGACTGCTGCTAGATTAGTACTGGTCTAGCACTGTAACAACATTTAAACTGCCTCAGAAGAGGGGAGAAGACAAGGGAACAGAACAAAAAAATCTTACTACACCCTGTTAAGGGGCAATCTCACTCAGCAGTCTCCAACATTTCTGGGACTGAGGGCTACCCGAAGGATTAGAACATGTACTGTACCGAAGGCTACTCGTTCAAAATAATGGACTAAATGAAAGTCTTAACATTCCTTTCAAATAACACCATGTATGATTGTTTGCTTTTAAATAAACTGATATTGGTGGTCTGCAGTAGTCACTTGTTATTTAAACAAAAAAAAAAAAAAAAAAAAAACATTCCTCACAGGCACCTCACAAGCTCCTGGTGGGCGATCTGGTACCCATTGGCACCATGTTGACCTGTGTTCATGCAAGAGCCCGCAACAACAGGGCATTGCATAGTTCTAGCGCCTCTGGACTACAAAGACTGCTGACCGGGGCCCACAAGGACTGTCTACCCATGTTCACGCCAGTCATTATGCATCTGCTCTGGCGCCACTGGACTGCAAGAAATGTTGTCTTGTGGTGACCATGCCAAACTGTAAAGCACTTTGAGCTGCATCTTGTATGTATGAATTGTGCTATACAAGTAAAAAATATTATTATTATTATTATTATTATTATTATTATTATTATTATTATTATTATTATTATTATTATTATTATTATTATTATTATTATTATTATTATTATTATGTTGGGGACCCCTGATCTAACTATATCTTTGCCTTACACTTACACTTTGCCTTTACCTTTAACTAAAACATTTAAGATATGAAGATGTATTTTAACTTTTTTTATCTCACGTTGTCAGTCAGTCAGGATTAAAAATCCAAAGTTCTAAGTCACTAATTATATTCCACAAGCTGGAAAGTGACTTTGGCCACACAGTAGGCTGCCAACCAGCCAATTAACCAAATGCATCAGGCAGCTCTAGCCAAGGCATCAAACATCACTACAGCAAGATCACAGAGGAAGAGAAACAAGACAGGAGAGAGAGAGAGAGAGAGAGAGAGAGAGAGAGAGAGAGAGAGAGAGAGAGAGAGAGAGAGAGAGAGAGAGAGAGAGAGAGAGAGAGAGAGAGAGAGAGAGAGAGAGAGAGAGAGAGAGAGAGAGAGACAGAGCAAGAGAGAGACAGACAGACAGACAGACAGACAGACAGACAGACAGAGAGACAGGCAGACAGAGACAGAGAGAGACAGAGAGAGAGAGATAGAGAGTAAGAAAGACAGAGACAGAGGGAGAGGGAAGGAGAGGGGGATACAGAGAAAGAGAGAGAACAAGAAAAAAATCGAGAAAGAAGGAAAGAAAGGACAGAAAGGGAAAGAAACTGAAATAAGAGAGTAAACACTAGTTAGAAAAAAAAGATGGAGAGGCAGTGACTGAGAAGGAGAGGAGTGGAGAGAGAGAGAGAGGGGTGAGGGAGAGAGAGGAGATGAGTGGAGAGAGAGAGAGGGGTGAGGGACTATACATAGTGATGTTCCGACTTGATGCCCACTGGGATCTTGCTCTGTAGGGAAGAGACAGACAGAAATAGGAGCAAGCGATGAGTGTCACCTCCTCCTCAGTCCCACGAGGACTCCCCAAAACTGTACAATGAATGCTGCACTTGATTGTCCCAAGAGGACATTGACGGCAACACATAATGTACCTTACAGTAAAAACAAAACACTCAGATTCACCTGATTGGCCTACTAAGGACTCTCCAAAACACTCCCTCAGCTTCCCTCTATACTACGAGACGATGTTCTTCACTGTCCCAGAAGTACATTTCTTGCACAGCACATGACTGACAGACATAATAACACTTGTTTTTGCCGGCATAACCAGTCACGTGTGTGTGTGTGCGTGCGTGCATGCGTGTGTGTCTGTGTTTGTTTGTGTGTGTGTGTGTGTGAGACAGAGAGATTGTGTGTGTGTGAGCTGGAGTCTATACATAGTGATGTTTGTGTGAGAGAGAGAGTGTGTGTGTTTCACAGAATGTGAGTGTGTGTGTGTGTGTGTGTGTGTGTGTGTGTGTGTGTGTGTGTGTGTGTGTGCCTTTGGTGTGGAAGAGACAGGCAGAAATAGCAGGGGTCATTGTCACCTTCTTGGGCCTACCGAGCACTCCCCAATAACACCCCTTATAGGCCTCCCTCTGGGTCAGTCCCTTACTGGCATAACTAGTCCCATGTGGGATGGTTGTGGTGTGTGTGTGTGTGGGGGGGGGGGGGGGGGGGGGGGGTGTAACCTGCAAATTTTGTGCCATGAGCACGCCGTGCCCTGTGAGAGCTGGCTGGCTTTGGGGAGGCACAGGAGGCATGGGAGAGACTTGTAGCCATGGAGGTTTTACATGACCTGGGGAGAGTGACAAAGTCCTGCCCCCATTTGCTCCACAGTCTCTCATAGGGTTTTCAGTGTGAAATACTGTATTAGCAAGGTAGAATTACAGGGCCTACACCCATGTTAATCTGTTGGTTTAGTGTGTGTGTGTGTGTGTGTGTGTGTGTGTGTGAGAATGGGGTAAAACGGGTACATGTATGTAAGTGTGTTTTTCAGTCTCTCTGACATACAGACACACTGACAGACAGTGGGACTGACTACACAAGTGTGTGTGTGTGTGTGTGTGTGTGTGTGTAGTGTTACATCCATGCTAGTCTGCTTTCAAATGAAAATGTAACAGTGAGTGAGTGAGTGAGTCAATGTACTTGTGAATGTGTGTGTGTGTGTTTTGTGTAAATAAGTGTGTGTGTTTTGTGTAAATAAGTGTGTGTGTGTGTGTGTGTGTGTGTGTGTGTGTGTGTGTGTGTGTGTGTGTGTGTGTGTGTGTGTGTGTGTGTGCCAAAGACACCAAAAGAGAGTACTGACCTCCGGACAGGGCTCCACATGGCAGTCTTTGATGGCACAGTGGCCATCATCCGCCCAGAAGGGACACGGACGCTTCAGGTTTACCTGCGCAGACAGCAGTGGAGAGGAGAGAAGAGAAGGAGAGGAGGAGAGGAGAGGAGAGGAGAGGAGAAGGGAGAAGAGGAGGTGAGAGGAGAGGAAAGGAGAGGAGAGGAGAGGAGAGGAGAGGAGAGGAGAGGAGAGGAGAGGAGAGGAAAGAAGCAAGGGAGGAGGAGGAGAGGGGACGAGGGGAGAGGAGAGGAAAAGAGAGAAGAGGAGAGGAGGAGGAAGATAGGAGGAGAGGAGAGGAGGAAGGGAGGAGGAGGAGAGGAGAGGGTAGGAGAGGAGGAGAGGGTAGGAGAGGAGGGGAGGAAAGGAGAGGAGAGGAGGTGAAATGGGAGGGGAGGAGAGGACAGGGGAGTAGAAGGAGGTTACTTGGTGTATAGGAAACATATATGCACACACACACACACACACACACACACACACACAGTCAGTTAGCCATACACCCCCCCCCACACACATACACACACACACACACACACACACACAATGTGTGACACATTGAGAGACAATGCTGAAGAATATGTACATATATATACACTTTGTCACAGATGCATATGCGCACACGCACACGCACACACTGAGGGGACAAATTCAAATTTCAAGCCTCCGCCGACCAGTTTTCTCAAACAGCTCACTTGCCTGTTTGTGTGGTAAAGGAAAGCTTTGCTGTGCGTCACTCACACACACACACACACACACACACACACACACACACAGGCATATGCAAATACACACACACACACACAAACAAATGGAAACAGACAAGAGGGAGAGAGCAACACAGGTGGGTAGACTGAGAGAGAATGAGTTAGATGCGGAATGACTAAAACACAAAGTAGCTGACTTTCACACAGACCCAGCCCCCATGATGGTGGGGGTGCTTCTTTCACCCCTTCTGCTCCACCCGCCCTTCTGTCTGTCTGTCTGTCTGTCTGTCTGTCTGTCTGTCTGTCTGTCTGTCTGTCTGTCTGTCTGTCTGTCTGTCTGTCTGTCTGTCTGTCTGTCTGTCTGTCTGTCTGTCTGTCTGTCTAACTCACTGCATGTTTCCTGAGGAAGCTTCCGTGGCCCCTATCACTCAAGAGCACAAACTCTTTCCTGTGATCTGCCACGTCAAAACAAGAAAAGAAAAAAATTGCCACATCAGCCTGCTGCGCCCCCTCCCCACCCCCACTCTCTCTCTCTCTGTCTCTCTCTCTGTCTGTCCCTCTCTGTCCCTCTCTGTCCCTCTGTCCCTCTCTGTCCCTCTCTGTCCCTCTCTGTCCCTCTCTGTCCCTCTCTGTCCCTCTCTGTCCCTCTCTGTCTCTCTCTGTCTCTCTCTGTCTCTCTCTGTCTCTCTTACACACACACACACACACACACACACACACACACACACACACACACACCATCTTGACTCAACACTAGAGAGCTCGTCTGTCATGCATGGTGGGTCACTTACTAATTCAAAGCAGCAAAATGTTGGTTAGATCTGCTTAAACTGTTAAACCAAGCAAGCTTAATAGGAAACGGACAACATGTGTTCTTAGCCATGACCAAAATCAACCCACAGTAGCCCAATCAAAGACCATAGGGAGCCTTACCAATATGGGAGTCTACGTCTGAGAAATTCATCTAATCACCTTCGTATCACACATACAACGTGTCAATACAGAATATTCTGGTCTTTTTCTGTCCTCATATGACAAAAGTAGGCATGTATCCTACTAATGGCTCAATTAATGAATGTGGAAGGGTACAATAGCATTTTTATGTAGGCAGCCCATTCGCTGTGCCACGTTTATGCAAAGTTACGACTGCTGGCCAAGCCATTGTCTAATTATGCAATAACCTTTAGTAGCCTTCTACCCTGCAGACCTCATCACCACCTGCCAGTTCCCTTTCTTTCTTTTTAAAGGGCCCGCCGCTTCAGGCAGGGTAATGAAAGTTTATTTGTGTACTGCATTTCAGGCACAAAGGCAGTGCAATGTGCTTAACAAAAATAAAAGTAAAGAACAATATGTAAAAAGCAGAAAAAAAATTCAAATAAGTGTAAAATAAGTAAATAGGTAAACGTATAAGATAAATAAAAGGCATATTTAATAAAAGCAAAGAAAAATATGTAAAAGTGTGTAAAAGATAACCAGCACACCTCGTGAAATTATTATTACCTATGCCAAGAAGGTTATGTTTTTGGTGGATTTGGTTTGTTTGTCTGTTAGTTCGCAACTTCATGCAGGCAGTTGGGAAACTGATTTGCATGACATTTTTATGGAAGGTTGGATATGGGCCTATGAAAAAAAAAAGATTCAAATTTGGTGGTGATCCAGAACACAGTCTAAAAAAGCTGACATTTTGTGAAGGATTCTTCATTATTGGAAAACATGGCAGACCTTGTCGACAAGGTCTGTGCTCTCCAAGTGCTTTTTAGTACATCATGTAATAAAGGATCCCCGTTCTTTTTCAGTGACAAAATTTAAAAACTTTTCCATGACATTTTCATGACCTAAAGTGAATTTTCCATGACTTCACGGCACCTTACGTTTGTAGAATATAGCATACTTTTAGGGCTAAATATGAAATGTTTAACATTCAAAATACTGTCAATGCATTTATTGTCGACTCTAAAGGCCTAATGATAACAGAACGCTGTAGTTGTTGTGTTAGGGAGAAACTAAAATTCCATAACTTTTCCAAAACTTTCAATGAATTTACAAAACCCCATGACTTTTCCAGGCCTGGAAAATGACATTTTCAATTTCCATGACTTTTCCAGGATTTCCATGACCGTGGGAACACTGCTAATAACACCAGCACATACTGTGGGATTTGAATGGTGCTCGCATATGCCATGATCTCGTTTGGACAGAGGAAAGTACACTCACCTTGTAGTACCTAAAGAAGTCCCTTGCGGTCAGCTTCCTTATGAGGGGGTAGACCTTGAAGTTGTTGAAGACATCGATGCTCTCGATGTCGCAGTAGCAGTCATCCAGAACGCCAGTCAACTGAAAGAAGTGGCATAGTGTGTTTGTTTGTTTTGTTCAGTTTATTGCCATTTTAACAACTGTGGCTATTAATGGCCAGAAAAGATTAAAATGAATAAATAAACATATAAATACTAAACAAGTTAAAAAACTATAAAACACATAAATGAAATCAGTTTTTTTGTGGCACAGTGTGTGTAGTGTAAAAAACATAACATGAGTAATGAATATATAATATAAAATAATAAAACCCCTCTACACATTGAACATAGTCAATTAAAGTAAAGGACCACGGAAAGGAACC
Organism: Coilia nasus; assembly: GCA_027475355.1. Taxonomy (NCBI): domain Eukaryota; kingdom Metazoa; phylum Chordata; class Actinopteri; order Clupeiformes; family Engraulidae; genus Coilia; species Coilia nasus. The sequence goes on from CM050198.1 coordinate 13,628,990, forward strand.
ATCTTTCCAAAGATGAAATCAACTATTGACCCGGTTCTATCAGACAACCTGGCAGGCGACATTGCATATGGTGCAGGAACTCCCGAATAAGACTCCAGTCTATGCCCTGGTGTTTTTTTACATTCAAATCAAGCCAAGTCAGAACAGACTCAGGCAGGCCAGGAAGACAGCCATCTGTGCAATGTTTTATGTCAAACAAGGAAAAATGATGTGCACTTTTCTAAAGTATAAATATACAGTAAAGCCTTAATCCTCTCCTGTGCGTCAGATATGCACTAGGCATGACCAGACCAGCTGCTCAGCAGGGAAGGAGAACGTTGGGAAGAATATACCTGCCTGACATTTGAGACCTGGCAGACAACAGCATGAATTATTCAAGCTTTGATCCAATCAATGTAACAGGTCCAGGGGTACAATAAGCAAACAATTAAATACATAACAACATGTCTAAGTTGAAGTTACTCCCCATTTGGCCAAACACTGTTTTTGGGACGTCATGACCCCAAGTGTATGTCAGTCAAGTCTGTCATATTGGCTGTTCGATGAAAAATGTCAAAAATTAAAAGTTAAAATAATAATAAATGTAACCATGAATATCAGCCTGACAGAATGCCTTACTGACAGTAGAAGACTGACAGATATAGCATCACTAAAAACAACTTATTTTGCATTGCATTTCATTTTGGAATGCGCACAATGTTACATTACCGTTATGAACCGACATGGGCCCTTGTTACCGTTGTGAACCTAACCTTGGCATGCAGTAATCCAAAATAAAGAATGTGCAGCAACGACGTCGTCCATGTGCAACAGATATTTCCGGACATGTCGTAAATACTTCTCACTTCAAGTTCCACGCTTCCGAATTCACTTCATTAGTTCAGAAACTCTGCTGTTACTCTCACCCCCAGCAAAGGGACGTCATCTTGTCAGTAATAATTTAACACACATTCACAAGTCGCAGGCCTACGTGTCGCTATGTCAGCGGCGGATGCCTTGCATAGCCGTGCCAAACAGAAGCTTTGAGGCGCCTGTGAGAGGTAAAGAGTGGGCGAAGATGAGCTGTCACTTCGGGGCCACTTGCTTTTTCCTCGTGCCCATTCTGATTCTGTCTCCACAGGTACCGCCCCCAAAACAAAGCAGCACGCTCGTCATCGTCATCCCCAGTTCTGTCCCTGCCCGTTTCCCGCAACTTGTAGTTTTTGTCCTCTTAAGCTTAGCATGGCCACGGGCGCTACACTTCAGTTTAAAGGACTACACAACCCGTGGTCATGTCAACCGATATGCCCTCGGTCCAATCAGGCTAAACCACGATTTACAACTGCAAGGGATGGGAATATGCTTCACAGATAGATTTAGATTTAGATGGATCTATGATCATGACAAGTGTGCAACATTATCATAACGAATATTTTTAAAACACAGTCTACAGTGAGTATTACTGAGTCTACAACACTGACTTGCTGTCAATTTTGCAGCGGTACATTTCTGCTCGTCGAAAAACATGCATTTTATTAAGTGGTCACTTAATCTGTCTGAAGGTCTTGCCTTTGCTCGTGGTTTAACATTTTACATGACAAGAAATCCTTTTCAACATTTCAGGTAGATTTACATTTACGTTGCCATAGGTTTCTACAACTGTCTGTGTTTGTGACAAGCAAGCAAGTTAAAGTGGCATATATGTAACTGTTATACATTTAAAAAAGTAGGATACAGTTGAGGTAACTCACTCCTGGCTGCTATAATTGACAGACAGACAAAATCACTGACTGATGTGGTTTTAATTTCATAAATCATTAGCTACTAGTTATAGTTTCCGAAATATAAACCAATTGATGAAGCCCATGAAAATGACGTCAAATGAAGGTGACAGTGGAAAATGCGAGAACACTGTGGCTAGTCGTTAAGCTACCCATTCTTGCCTTAAACCTCTAATAACAAAAATACATATCACATAGTCTGTTTAACCGCACAATATAGATACATGCTTTGTGTCTTCAGAGGATAACTTACGTGGCAAAAACAGCTTTGCTCTTCGGTGTCGGATGCAGTTTTCCCGGAGTGATGTGGCGTGCTGTAGTGAAACCACCCCGAAACAAAATCTCCAAGAAGTAGCAGTAAAACAACCAGTCCTGTGTTCTGAAGCGTAACTTTTAACATTACTGATCCACGGACAGTGTATTATGCAAACAAAAATCCCAGCCTAACCACTACACTTGTAACCAATGTTTTGATTTGACAACTAAGGTTAGCTAGCTACATCTAGGCTAACCAGAGCTGCGAATAATAACAGTTAACGTCTTCACAGATGCGGGAGCAAAACTACTCTATTGAATTGCGTCATTTAGGTGCTGGTGTGCTGAGATATTAACGTATTTCCAAATTAAAACACAAATACACCTAAACACAGGAACAACAGTTGTAAGGTCTTGCTTCCACGGTGATATCCTACGCAAAGTCCATCAACATCCGCACAGTCCATGATACGGCAAGCGCAGAGGATTTTTTCCCGAATGACTAATAGGATGCTGCAAATAACATGCAACAGCTCCCTCCTCTGGTCCAAAGTTAATATTGCATTAACTGTCTGTGGTTGAAGCGCATCAATCTTAAAACAAAAAACACACACGTAACCCGTCATTAAAAAATAATAAACTGCATAGGCGTTAGCCTTGCTTTCATACAAAAATAGTGCATTTGGCACCAAAGGCTAAATATTATTTGGCCAATGTAAATTAAGATTAAAATAATAATAATAATAATAACAACAACAACAATAATAATAATAACAATAATAATAATAACAATAACCACAACAACAACAACAATAATAATAATAATCTTGTATAATAATAATAATAATAATAATAGCCAGTTTGTCCACCTTTGTGACAGTAGGCAAGTAGTGAAGGACAGGTTGTGGGTGGAGCATGCCATTACCTCTGTTTCCCAAGAAAACGTGTGGTCTGCACATAGGGCAGTTGTGGTCTAGTGGTTAGGGAGTTGGTCTTGGGATCAGAGAGTTGCATGTTTAAATCCCGCCCTTGCCATGGCTGAAATGCCTTTGAGCAAGGCATCTAACCCCACACTGCACCAGGGGCTGTAACTGAAACTCTATGAATAACTGTAGGTTGCTCTGGATAAGGGTGTCAGCTAAGTGTAAAGTAATAATGTAATGTGTGTGTACACTGTGCAGTTTTACAACAATAGGCTTCTTATCTATTCAAATCAATCACAACTTCAAATCAAACACAATGCAGAGAACTAATATGAAGAATTTTAGAGTGAAACATTTCTCAACCACAAGCCTTGCACCTTTCCTCCCAACCACTAGCCTGGTAAACCAGCCCCTCGTACCGGAATCTCTTGAGGGTCATTTAGTCGGCCCCAGCAAGACCGATCCAATCAGGGAACAGAGGGTGTGTTCGTTAGTGGTGACGTTGACCTTGTGTGCTACATCTGAATTGTAGTGCGTAGGTAGGCTATGTGACGACCAGGCATTAGCGATTGGGTAAAGGCAGAGGCTTGTTTTAATACTTCAGCAGAGTCCACACCTCCAGGAAGAAATAGTTTCTGACGATGTCTGGTCCAGACCCTTTGTACAAAATGACATGAAGTACGAAGGGCGGGTTTACCAGGCTACCCAACCTCCACCTTCACTACCAAATTCCCTTCAGGCAACACTGATTTGGCATGCATACCCATTGCAGACCGCATACGCATCTGACAAAGTAATGTAGCCTAGTAAGGCCCAGCACGTTCTGTCTGACCCAGTGTATCTAGGAGTCAAATGGGCTTTTGTAAGGAGGGGGAGCCCTGCTTCTTTACTCCCAGTGGTCAGTATCTCACTCTATTGTATTACTATAAATACTGTAGCAGAGGGAGCTCAGCTCTATTGTATTACTGTAAATACTGTAGCAGAGGGAGCTCAGCTCTATTGTATTACTGTAAATACTGTAGCAGAGGGAGCTCACTCTATTGTATTACTATAAATACTGTAGCAGAGGGAGCTCAGCTCTATTGTATTACTGTAAATACTGTAGCAGAGGGAGCTCAGCTCTATTGTATTACTGTAAATACTGTAGCAGAGGGAGCTCACTCTATTGTATTACTATAAATACTGTAGCAGAGGGAGCTCAGCTCCGGCTGGCTGTATTGCTGAGGTGAGGAGGGGGAGCTGAGCTCCGGAGGACTCTGGCCCAATTTAAACTGTGAGTGTATCCCCTGTTTACAGAATTGATGAATTTGCTATCATGGTATGCGGTATAGAGCAGTGTTGTTTTTAAGCATGTGACAGTTAGATTTTTTGTTAAGAGTGTGAACGTGATATTTATTTTAAGAGTGTTATGGTTAGTGTTTAGTGATTTATTGTCGTGTTGATTGTGTCTGTGCTTTTAAACCCACCTGGGAAGTCAAAGACAATTTTTCACTTTTGTAGACGATAAAGTCATTATCATTATTAACTCCATAAAATGTGTGGAATTTTACTTTATGTTTGAATTTGACACAGCCTAAAAGATTAGTCCCATTAAAAGGCATGCTATGCAAATTAAAGGTTTACAACCTTTAGGTGGAGATAACATGAATACACACTTGAAAGTCTACCAGACCTAGGATTTGACTGCTAATGGATAACAGAAGAATCAGAGTCAGGTTTGGCAAATGCATATACACACATTTTTATTTTGATGATACCATTGCCGCATTGATCACAACAGGCCTTCACAAACACAATCAAAGCCCCATACTGCCATACAAAGGCAAGAGAAATTACTTATAAAGCTGCTATTGCACAGATGTGGCATGTAAATAAAGTGAAAAGGCAAAAACAGAGCTTTCCCATGATATACTGAAATAATGATATAAATGAAAAAAAAATACAGAATACCTATATTTAAATTTCTTCTGATTTTTTAAACTCTTACTTTAAACTTACAATCCTGGACTTGTACCGAAGCCGCATATCAAAAAGCACAAACTCAGATTTCCAAAACAAAACTCCCTCCTGCACTGAGGTAAAGAAGGTAACACCCTGGCTAATTTTTAGAGAAAATCATTGCACGCATTAGATTATCCCTCCACCATTGTTCTTATGTTGCATTATTCCAGACAGACTCCCCTACACAAATATGTAAAGATATTATATGTCTATTGACTACTGAGAGATGTCTGAAGATAGATACATGTAAAAAATGTAAAAAAGATAAAATCAATGCAAAATACAAGAACCCCACACAATCTGGATAGCCTAGACTAGAGTGTCATAAAAAAAACACAAGATATGGGATATGCATACCCCCTTCATAATCACCGTAAAAAATAGCTTAGGGCTCAACCAGTGAGATGGGGCACATACCGGTCAAATTCAGATCCGGGGCAGATTTCAGTTTGCTTCGGCTCAACAATCACAAAACCATGCTTAGTATACTCCAGATTATTCCAGTCCACAACATTGCCTGGCCTTGGAACTACACATTGCATGTAGTTTTTAATTTCGTCAGGAGAAAGCACGCTGTCCCACATGTGGACATCAGTGACGTGTCCATAGAATGCGTCATACCTGTCAAATCCACCAGCGTACGTGTCTTGATCTTGGCCAAGCATGATGCTGGGGGTTCCTGCGACCGAACTGCCGGCCTGAATCGCTTTTCTCGCGCTAGGTACTCCGTTCACCCAGAACTGAGCCAGGCCCGTTCCACTGTCCCAGGTCACACAGACAGAGTTCCACTGATTCACCGTGGTCGGCAGACCGTAGAAGAAGACGCCTCTATCTTTGATGTACAATCTGTACCTACCGTCCCCTCTGAAGAACACAAAGCCGTCAGCGTGTGATGGAACTGACAAAGAAAACGGCGCTTGCTCCTTGTTGTAGTCTGAGAAGAACCTGAGGCACACTGTCACGGCGGAGAGCGTCTGCACCACTGCAGGAGTCACCTTCACGTGGGCAGTGTTGGATTCTTCTGGGAATATAATAACTTTCCCCTGCATATCTGGGTGCAAAACAAGGCTGTTATTCTCATTCAGTATTGCAGCAGCACATACACAAATAGGCAAAACACTTAAATTTCTATTTGTACATTGTAGATTTATGGGCTAAAAAAAAGCTCTGTATTACAGCTGCACATACACAAATAGACAGAACACTTAAATTTCTATTTGTACATTGTAGATTTATGGGCAGCAAAAAAGGAATATTGCAGAGAATTTCCTTTTTTAAATTAAATTAATATCATACTGATTTTTTTTTACATGTGGAGTACTCACTCTGTGGAACAGCATAGCAACATGAGATCATCAAGCAAATTACTGCCAGTTTCATCATCTCTGATCATCCAGCAAACTCTCGACTAGGTGGAGTAAATGGTAGAGAAGATCAGCGTAGCCCTTTGTGTGTAATGCAGCGTAGGCCGTTCCTTATACCTTTAATCTCTTACACATCAGAGTCAGACTGAAGCTTTGTCGAATCTGATGCATTTATATGCACACGAAAGGCTGTTAACTCTACAGGCCTAACAGGTTACTCAACGTTTTCCGATAACCTGGCTGAGCTTGGGGCTGTTTTTTTTTTCTTCTTTACGGTAAGACGATGGCATGTTTTTCTTAGCCTTGTCAAAGTGTCCGATGATTTGTCTCACGAGAAGCTGGACTCAGTGCTGTTTACAGTCCTATGTCCTATGTCGCTTGCCTACTGCCCCACAACAAGGTCCCATGCCATTTGCAAACGGTTGGAATAGGGTGAGGGTTAGGTCTGGTATAGTTGGCAGAGGCGTAGTGTAATGATCACCCGCTGATGACAGCACTTTTAGTTGCCCCCTCTCCTCTCTCTCTCTGGTACACCTTACAGCCTGCATGCGTGCGTGTGTGTGTATATATGTTCTTAAAAGGACCCTAAATGTATTATTTGGCCGGAGGCCTTGTCAGCCCTATGCAGTTTGGTAGTATCCTTCTTTACGAAGAACAGCTCTTGTCCTTCGTGTCCGGCTGAGTTATAGCAAGCTTTCTGGGGCCAGATCCTTAAGGCGATGATACATGAGGCAACTTTTTTAGCAATGATGCTGGGCAACAACATGATTGGCTCCTCGGACTCAGCTTTTATTTTTTTATTAGATGTAATCTTAGATTAAGGAAGATATATTGTGTACACACAGGTTTTGACTACAAAATCAACAGGTTACTCAACTTTCTCAAATAACTTTGTTTAAGTTGGGAGTGCTTTTGTAAGGTTCAGAATGGCACGCTTTCCTTAGTGTGGGACTTCCTCATTAGAAACGAGGTTACGGTAAATCTTTTGTTCAGAGCCCTGTTTCCCGAAGTCTTCTTAATGCTATGTCATTCTTAAGCTGTACTTTAACACGTGTCTTAAGGTGACAGTACAGTTCCCGAAACTGTCGTAAGTATGTAGCACATATAGGCAAGTGACATGGGACACTGTTGTGCATTCCATGCCTTCATTAACATGTCTTTCACTAAGCAAGACATGCCACCTTCTAACCTTACAAAAACACCCCCAGGTTATACTAAGTTATCGGGTAACGTTAAGTTATTCATTGGGCGTGTAGAGTAACAGCCTATATGTGCAGCCTTTGGTTGAGACAAAGCTTTGATCCAAGTCTGCTGCCCAAACGATGTCACTACAATAATACTCTGCAGATAACAAGAAACCAAAGATAAGGGGCAATATATATAAACTGCATTAGACACAAAGACACAAGTACCTCTTTACCATCTGCAACATCGAGTCGAGAGTCTTCTGGGAGACGAGATGATGAAACTGGCATTGCTTTTCTTCATGGTCTCATGTTGCTATGCTGTTCCAAAGAGTAAGTACCGTTAACTGGAAATTAAATGTATGGCATTTATTTGATCCCAAATAAGGAAGTCTGCACAGTAATCATGCTTTGCTAAACTATTATTTATTTTAGCCCAGCCTTTGCATATACACAATAGAAACAGAAATACAAATGATCTGATTTTTGTGTTAAGAATGTCTATTGGTCTGTCTGTCTGATGTATGTGCTTACACACAATGTACCTTTAATGACATCAGCCAGCACATATATTATGTTTTTATTTTCTCTTTGCAGATTTTAATGGTAAGGCTTTACCTACCTATAAGGCTTACCTTGAATGGTGTTATGCAAAATCATGAAATATACTAAAGGACCCTTATTTTCTTTTCTGCAGATCTCAGTGGTAAGGCTTTTACCTTTGGGGGTGTCACAAACAGTTATGTGAAACTGCATCCCACTATAACTTTAAATGGGGATATAAACTCGGCCAGCGTCTGTCTGAGATACTTCTCAGACATTCTTGATATCGACAGGGTTCAGTCCTTCTTCTCTCTGGCTACTCGTACACACATCAACGGGTTCCTGCTCAGCAAAAAGGGAAACAACAACCACTATCATATCGTCGGTGACTCTTTGGCGCAATTTTGGGGTCTCCCGGCCAAACTGAACAGCTGGAACTCGGTCTGCGCTACGTGGGACTCCATCACGGGCCTATCCCAGCTCTGGGTTAACGGCAAACCTGGCTCCAGGAAGTTCATCTTTAAGGGCGGCACTCTAGCGGGTACGCCGATCGTCATTCTCGGTCTCGACCAAGATGCCTACGGAGGAGGATTCAACCAAAACGACGCGTTCATCGGACAGCTCACGGACGTGCACATGTGGGACCGCGTGATTGCCCCATGCGAGATCAACAATTTCTCTGAGAACAAGAAGTTTCAGGGTGGGAATCTGATCAACTGGCAAGCGATCAAGTATACCATATATGGAAATGTAGTGGAGGAAAACCAAATCAATTCTGATCTTGTCGAAAAGTGCATGGGAATAGATGACTGCTGCAGCCTTTTGTAATACCTTACTTGACCAGATATCTTTAAAATATCTTTTAGTAGGACACCAGTCATGCCAGTAATTTCCATCATGTAGTGGCAGAATTTTTGTTTTTGTTTTTAGTTGTTAATAATTACCTCCATAATCCAAATAAACATGATTTGGGCAATTGTAAATGTGTTGGTGAATGATGAAGAGGGGTTATACCTAAAGGATTCTTTTACATTAAAATATTGTTTTATGTGTAAAGAAAAAAACTCTTTTTTTTTCAGGTTTAGACTTATACACGATTTCTCTAAAGCTATACAAGGATACAAGGAGTTTTATTTGTCACATACATAGACATACTGGGTAGTAGGACATGCAGTGAAACTGTTGATTGTGACAGCTATGTGTGTGTAAGCTATGTACTAGTCTTAGTAGTAGTAGTAATGCGGAACAATATTGGATCATTTTACATACTGAGTGTGCATCTCAATTAATCAAATCTTTGATTTGTTAACTTCTTTTAAGAATGTTTTGTATTGATGTATGACTTTTTGTGCTCATGTGATTTTTGATAAATGCTTTATTTTTCTTGGAGTATATTAAAAAGGTACCAATCAACACATCAAAAAGCCTGAACTTGTGACTTTATTCTTTCATAGACATTATACTCTTCAGATGGATTATTACTGTGGGTCACACTTTATTTTACAGTGTCTTTTGTAGTGTGTATAAATGTAGTACAGTGTATAAAATAACAATTAAAAAAGCAAATAATAACAACAACAACAACAACAACAACAATAATAATAATAATAATAATAATAATAATAATAATAATAATAATGCAACCTTAACTGTATCAAAAGCATTTAAAATTACCCAAAAACTCACAAGCTCTATTTAAACATCGGTTAATAGACCAAACAAGGCAATTAAAATTTTCATTTCACAAGAAACTGTGAAGTACTTGCTCTTTTTGAAATATGACAGGTCACTCCAAGTTGTATATGCATGCTCATAGTCAGCAGGAGCACTAAAGCATTTTTTTTTTTTTCACTAAAACAGGCTCACAGGCCATTCATTAATACTAGAGACCACCGCAAAATTAATGAAAAAATGATGCAATGAGACTTTTAAGGTCACCACTTCCCCTGTAAACAGCACTGAGTGCAGAGTCTGCCGTGCTGGATCATATATCAGAGATTACGACAGGGGTAATAACCCCACACGTGTCCATTCACTGATTCACATGTCATCACTCCCTAAAGAAAAACAAGCCCTCTCCTCTTAATGCAAAGTTATCAGAAAAAGTGACATGCTTTGGACTCTTCTTGAGTTCTCACTATAATATGTGTGATTTGCAACAGTCCGTGTATGGCATAGCCTGTAGCCTGTTCAGTAACAGTTTGTGTGTGCAGTTGGAAACTCGCAAGAAACAACTTGTAGAATTTACCCAGTTTAGTCCAGAAATCGACATGGATGCAAGCCTGCAATTCATAGTCACTACGCTGAAACATAAAGCTTTCCTCTCTGTTTACATCATGGCAGGAGGACAAAGGGTTTGCTTCATTAGGGAGGCACTTGGGAGGAGAGGACCAAACCCGTGACTTTCCCTGTAACCCTCTAGCCTGGCCATAAGCCTACCTGTATGCATTTCTTCCTAGGGTGTTAATCTGGGTTTGCTTCCATTGACATGGTTGACCCGTGTTGTATCTTTACTGGACCAATCAGCAAACAGAGGGAGTGCATAGGCAAGCTTATAGTCAGGCTAATTGCATACGTCATGACCAGATGTTAGAAACTGGGTAAAGACGGATCCAATTGTTTTGAACTTCGTCTGAATCTACAGTACAATTCCAAGAAGCAACCTTTTCTCAATACAGCACAGTCAGACCCTCTGTATGAAATGCACTGTAGTACAAGGGGCTGATTTAGCAGACTAGTAACCTTCCTACCTTCTGCATTCCCACTTGGGCTTCCTCAATGAAAGTGAGGTTACAGTAAATCTTTTTTTCAGGTCAGTGTCATTGATGTCTAAGCCACGTCTTTACAACACGGTAATACTCTACAGATAACAAGAGACTAAAGATAAAGAACGATATATAAACTGCATTACAAACAAAGACCTGCATTTGTCTTCTCCGCCATTTACTGCGACAAGAGTCTGCTGGAGGATTAGAAATGATGAAACTGGTAGTAATTTGTTTAATGGTGTCATGTTGCTATGCTGTTCCAAAGAGTAAGTACCCTAAATGTAAAAATGCAGTATGGTATGATCCAATAGAAGAAACTCTTTACAATGGCCTGTTCACATTTTGCTTAACTAGTTATTTTAGCCCATGTGCCTCTGGATCTACAGAATACAAAATAGAAATACAAATGTTTTTGTCTGCGTGTTTATGTGCTGCAATGCTGAATGAAATTAACAGTGCTATGTTGCACCCAGACATGCAGGGGAAAGTCATCATATTCCCAGAGGAATCCGACACTGCCCACGTGAAGGTGACTCCTATGGTGGAGAAGATTTTCTTCACTGTAACAGTGTGCCTGCGGTTCTTCTCAGACTACAACAAGGAGCAAGCGCCATTTTCTTTGTCAGTTCCATCACACGCTGACGGCTTTGTGTTCTTCAGGGGAGACGGCAGGTACAGATTGTACATCAATGATAGAGGCGTCTTCTTCTACGGTCTGCCGACCACGGTGAATCAGTGGAACTCTGTCTGTGTGACCTGGGACAGTGAAACGGGCCTGGCTCAGTTCTGGGTGAACGGAGTACCGAGTGCAAGAAAAGCGATTCAGGCCGGCAAGTCCGTCGCAGGAACCCCCAGCATCATGCTTGGCCAAGATCAAGACACGTACGCTGGTGGATTTGACAAGTATGACGCATTCTATGGACACGTCACTGATGTCCACATGTGGGACAGCGTGCTTTCTCCTGATGAAATTAAAAGCTACATGCAATGTGTAGTTCCAAGGCCAGGCAATGTTGTGGACTGGAATAATCTCGAGTATACTAAGCATGGTTATGTGGTTGTCGAGCCAAAACAAACTCAGATTTGCCCTTGAGTCTGAAGTTGCCCAGACTAGTCCACTTAAAGACTAGTAACAAAGGAAATGTATTGCCTTACCAGAGAGTGAAATTAAAAGTTAAAAGTTTAAGGTAAAAATTTAAATTCAGCATAATAAAATGAAAAGGTGTGTTTCTGTATATACTGTACTGAACTCTGATGCCATGCTTTTGTTTACTCCTCTACACTTCTGTTAGCTTGCTGTGTCTGCCTATTGTAAGTCACATTGGATAAAAGAGTCTGCTAAGTGTAATGTAATGATTATTTTAAGTTTTCAACTACTTAGCTGTCAAGGTGAGAAATCTAAAATCAAAATTTAACCAGGCCTGTGACGGCCAAGTCCAAGGCGTAGTCCAAGTTAAAGTGTGTATTCATGTCATCTCCAACCAGGGCCGTTGCTAGCCATTTGGGTGCCCTAAGCACAAATGCTTTGTGGTGCCCCCCCCCTCCCCTCCCCCAATATGAACAATACTTCAGAATTTATCAGTGCCATTCACTTTATTTTTGAAACAAACACACCAAACATTAAAGTTAATAGAGCAAATAAAGCAGGATCATATAGAGGAGGAACACATGTCTCCAGTGTCCCCTGCTGATGGCCTCTCAGTGACAGGGCTCGTCACTGTCGCCGTGGTTGTGTGTGGAGTTGCACCTGTACCTGAACTGGACGTTGATGGTTGTAGCTGGTCAGGGCTGGGAACTGTTGCAGAGCCTACACTGGTTGATGGTTGATGTCCAGGGCTTGAACTGCTGGTGGATGGTTGATCTAAATTGGTTGAACTGCTGGTGGGTGGTTCATCCTCCTCCTCCTGACCTTGAGGTCCTCCTTGCACATATGTAAGCATTGGCCCTGCATTCAGAATTAAAAGACAACACATTCAGGGATTCTACTGAAATACAGTTTTTAACCACAGTTCCAAAAATGCATTTATAAATTAGGTTTATGTAGGCCTACGTGTAAATCACTTCATTTCAAAATTCAAAACTCTATTTTAAATTTATAGAGGTGTCATATGGGACAACATAAAAATCTGTACATAATTTGATATGAATACGAAGGGGGAAAATCTACATAACTGTAAGATCGATTCTTTTCATATTACAATTTCACCAACAGATGTCGCCCTTGGCCTATAAACCTGAAAACCGATGAGCACATAGCCTGTATATATACAGTCAATAGACGAGAACCATTCACTTGAATGAAAATACATCTTTATAGATATCCTGAAATGCAGTGTCATGCGAAATAAAGGTAAAATCTATCTTCATTTTTGACCATAACCGGTCACACCTTGAAAATTTTACCAAACAGTTACATTCAACGTTTCTATAGGGCAGAATCTTTGTTTACACTGAACTTGACTAACAAAAATGGTTTGTGAATGACTATAATATAGGCCTAATAACAAAAACTAATAGAGCATTCGTCACGAGACGAAGACAAAGACAAAATTTAAAACAGGGTGTCAAAATTAACACTAGAAAATTAAACTTAATCAGAAATAGCATAGCTAGCTAGCAACCTCGGAAGGGAAGCGCTAGTCTTACCCGAACGTTAACTCAAAACAGTCAAGTGACCATGATGAATTGCTTTCAGTAATTCATAATTCATGTTCATATCCACAACGTAAACTAGCTAGATAGCATCAGTCATTTACAACTTTAATCATTTGTTAACACAGTCTGAACTGTTAACATGGCTAGTAGACTAGGAGCTCACGTTAGTTTGTTGACTGTAAGTTTATTGCCTGGCAAGGGCTACATTTTTTTTTATTATTAATTTAAAACACTGTCTTACCTGAGCTTCATTTCGCTGTCTCTTCTTTTTTCTTTTTTCTGCTCCCGACACCTGATGGCTTTTCGAGGCCATGTCTAAACAGGTCTGCCAAACTTAAATTGAGACTGAGCCATAATCGAACAGACCACTGGGAGGGGAGGGGGGCACCAAGAAGAGAATGGAGAGAGGGCAGCAAAGGAGATTCGCCTTTTCTGGAGCAAATTGGCCTATGTTGCTTTTGTATTACTTATAAATATGAACATGTTTTACACATATTTTATATATCGTACGTAGCTTATTGTGATTATTTTTTCAGAAGCCTGATTTTTTGGTGGTGCCCCCCAAGCACTTGGTGCCCTACGCACTGTGCGTAATGTGCGTGTGCGGAGCTACGGCACTGTCTCCAACTAAGAGCTGTGAAATGTTTCGATAGCTCTTTATCATACCTACTTCTTCATAAGCATTTATTTGGCATTTGTTAACTCTTAACACTTTGTTCATCATTTGGTAACCATTGCTTATACATTATGTTATCAGTAAATCATTAATAAACATATTGACACACATCTGTCTGGATATCAGTTGGCTGTCTGTGTTATGTCTGACGGTTTGTCATTATGCTATCTGCTATCTATCTTTCAGCCAGGCATATAACATGTAACTCAGTGTTCTTGCATCTGCTTGTCATTTGCTTAAGCTGTCACATCTTTACTGTTTATTTACAGTTCACCATGAACTTGGCACATTGATACATACAATGTGATACGGTCGGGAAGCAGAGACTACTTCATAGGTGTGCGTACAGGGGAAATGAATAACCGTTCCAAAGAACGCATCACAATGTGAAACAGAAGGAAGCCGTGGTATGACTCTCATGTCTGACGGGTTGTTATTATGCTATCTGCTATCTATCTCTCACCCTGCTGCCTTTCTGTCTGTCTGTCTGTCTGTCTGTCTGTCTGTCATGTTCTCTGTCTGTTGACATGTCTGTGTTCTCTGTTTGTAGATATATTTATGAGTGATCTACAGATGAGAAATAGTGTAAAAGCAAAGTGTTAAGTAAAAGTTAACAAATGCAAAATAAATGGTTATTAGAAGTAGTTATTATAAAGTGTTGCCAATGTTTCATTTGCATATCATGCCTTTGTATGGGACTAATCTTATAGGCTGTGTGAAATTCAAATCAACAATAGCATTAAGCATACTCTATGGGCCTAACTGCACATTGATCGACAGACTGACTTCAGTTTGCATCAGCAAAGTAGGCTATGTGCGGACAACTTGTTTTCTTACATTACCAGAGCCAATTGGCAGCAAAAGCTGCAATGTACTGTTGCTGGTCTTTAACAGCCACCAGTTATCATCCACTGACAAGTAAATAATAAAATTCACTAGCCACTCAAAAGTAAATGATTATTTTCTGTCCAAAATTTACCAGCCAACTTCATATTTTACTGGCATCTGGCTGGTGGCTGGTGTGAATTTCCATCCCTGATGTACATAAATGATGTAAATGGTAAATGTACTGCATTTATATAGCGCATTCCTATACTCAGCAGACTACTAGAAGCTGTTTCACATTGAATGCCTCACATTCACACACCGGTCGCGAAGGCTGCCACGCAAGGTATGAGGTTCTGTGGTTGGTGTCTCAGGCTTGCATCTATGTTGCTAAGGGGAGCTGTGGCCTAGTGGTTAGGGAGTTGGTCTTGCAATCGGAAGGTTGCCGGTTCGAATCCTGCCCTACCCATGGTTGAGATGCCCTGGAGCAAGGCATCTAACCCCACACAGCTCCAGGGACTGTAACTGAAACCCTGTAAATATCTGTGAGTTGCTCTGAATAAGAGCGTCAGCTAAGTGTAATGTAATGTAAAATGATTTGTGCATTAAACTGGATAAATCCTAAAAAGTTTGTCAGGGTTTTTTTTTCTTTTTCTTGTGAGTTACCAGCAGCACACACACAGGCTGTAAAACCTGTGACTTTTTCTGACAGCTTTCCATGAAGAGGGCTTGTTGTCCTTTAATGAATGATAACGTGAAGTCGATAAATGGCACGTGCATGGTTATTACCCCTGCTGTAGTCTAAGATCCAGCACAGCAGACTCTGTACTCAGTGCTGTTTACTGGGGAAGTGTTGACCTTAATTGCCTTGTTTGGTCCATTCCCCAGAATTTAGATTAGAGCGCTTCTGACTTCTCGGGTAACCTTGAATTCTTTTCATACAGTTAAGGTTGCAATATTCACATGATCAGAATTTTAATAATATATAGCCACCAATAATAATTCAGAACTGGCAGAGGCAGACAGAGTGAATTGTTATTGTTCCTTGTAGAGGTTTTACTATTAGGTGAGGAAAGTGACTTATAAGTGGGTTCGCGCAGCCAGCCTTTGTGTTTATGGTCACTTGTAATTGTAATTGCTGCAGACTAGTAAAGAAGTCTAGATTATGCATGAGAATGTTCATACTCTTGTTTCATAGTATTGGATTGGATTATTACTCGTTTAAATACCAGTGACTCAAAGGCATTAGGATTTTCATTCAAATATTTCTGAATAGTTCAGCAGGCACCCTTTTCCACTTTGCTTATCTTCCTTTACACGAGCCTGTGGTAGAGGCGCACAATAATTATCAAGCTGAAAAGTACAGGATCAATCATTCAACCATGTAATGTAATTTAGAGGCCAACAATACCAGCTTCCTGCAAGAAATACGTTTTGGTGAAGCTGCATTGGCTACCAATTAAATTTAGAATAGATTTTAAATTACTATTATTTGTTTTTAAAGCGTTGAATGGATTAGCTCCTCAGTATGTCAAAGACTTAACAACACCTTATTCAGCTCTGCCAATGCTTAGATCATCCTCCCAAAACCTGCTTGATTAAGAAATCAAGTGGGGATCGAGCTTTTTCTGTTGCTGGTCCTCGGTTCTGGAATGACCTTCCTCAATATGTGAAAGATAGCACAAAAATTAGTAGTTTACACATAATCTAAAAACATACCTTTTTTCTTTGGCCTACAATTGTAATTAAGATTTTTTTTCTTTCTTCTTTTTTTATTTTTTATTATCTTTCTCTGATCCTATGTTTTCATTATGACTGTATATTGTATACTTTGTATTAGCCTATAATTATTTTATTAAGAATGTAATTTGTTTGATATACCCTTGTTTATTTATATATATATATTTTGTTTGGTTTTTTTTTTCATCTTTTACTTTTACCACTGTTATTTTTATTTATTTAGGTTTAAATTTCATGTTATTGTATTTTATTTATGCACTTTGGTCAGCTTCTGTTGGATAAATTGTGCTATAAAAATAAATTGAATTTGAACTTAATCTTGAATATGTGGATTTATGATCCACTCCCTGTATAACGGTTGTGAAAGGAAGAAGTCATTGCTCAACATCTTTCAAGTTTTATTGGTACCTCTATTGACAATAATGCTCCAAGTATAATAATAAACCATGTATTAAAAAACCACACATACAAAACAAAATCATACATGAATAAAAAAACGTTATTAAAAAAAATCAAAGAATCAGAAGTATTCCTAATCAAGAGAATCCACAGCAAACCAATATTGGCCCGTATCTGACCAAATGAATTTGGAGAAAGTATAATATTAATTATACAGACTTGAAAAATGAAAGAGAGTCCTATTTGTACACATCAAAATATTCTGATCCCTTCATCATTATCTTTCACTAATGCATTTAGTTGCCAAAATCATGTTTATTTTTATGGATGCAATTGTAAATATTTAAAAACAAACAAAAAATATTCTGTCACTACATGATCGAAGTCACTGGTATGATTGGTATCCTATACTAGAACATAATTATAGTACTCCTATCAGGGGCATTAAAAAAGTCTGCTGCATTCATCAGTTTCCATGCATTTTTCGACAAGATCACAGTCCTGTTGGACATTGACGTTTATTTGGTTCTCCTCCACTACATTTCCGTACATGGTATAGCTGAGTGCTTCCCAGTTGATCAGATTCCCACCCTGAAACTTCTTGTTCTCAGAGAAATTGTTGATCTCGCATGGGGCAATCACGCGGTCCCACATGTGCACATCCGTGAGCTGTCCGATGAACGCGTCGTTTTGGTTGAATCCACCTCCGTACGCATCTTGGTCATGACCGAGAATGACGATCGGCGTACCCGCTAGACTGCCGCCCTTAAAGATGAACTTCCTGGAGCCAGGTTTGCCGTTAACCCAGACCTGGGATAGGCCCGTGATGGAGTCCCACGTAGCGCAGACCGAGTTCCAACTGCTTAGTTTGTCTGGCAGCCCCCAAAAGCCCTTACCAGCATTACCGATGATTAACGAGTACTGATTCTGTCCTAACTTGTAAAGCACAAAACCGTTGATGTGTGTAGGAGTAGCCAGAGAGAAGAAGGTTTGCTCTCTGCTACCATCAGGGATGTCAGAGAAGAATCTCACACAGACGCTGGCCGCATTTATATTCCCATTTAAAGTGGGATGCAGTCTGACGTAACTGTTTGTGGCACCCTCAAAGGTAAAAGCCTTACCACTGAGATCTGCAGAAAAGAAAATAAGGGTCCTTTAGTATATTTCATGATTTTGCATAATATTAGTAAAGGTAAACTTGTTAGGTAAGCACATACATCAAACAGATTGATAACACACAAACACATCTGCAATAAAATACAAATGATGTAGGAATATGAATTACTATACTAGAACTTAGTGCAGCATAAAAAGTGGTAAGGTAATTGTAACGTCTATTAAAATACCTATGTGAACCTGGACAAGTCATGTTGTGTTGAGGCCTCACCTTGTGGAATGGCAGAGCAACTGCAGGCCAGGAGAAATATGGTCACTAGTCTCTCCATCGCTGATGTCCAGCATACAACTCACAACCAGTCAGCTACTGAGATGTAAACAGGCTGGCAGTGTCCTCCTATTTATGCTTCAGATTTCTAAAGCAGTTAATGATCGCATTTTCTTGGTAAGATCGTAAACTTATCACCTATCAACCAATTAACATCCGGTAACTGGGGGTTAGTCTGCGTGTTGAAGGCCAGATAAATGGTAGGCTTATGGTAGGCTATTGTAAAACACATTGAAAACAGGAAGGCTTTGACCGCTTTTACACAAACAACAATTCATCCTAACAGATTACAAGAAGTTGAAAACAAAGTACTTCCTTGTCCGTGTGCTTATCTTGTCCCATGGTGGACCTAAAAGATAACAGCTTTATTTTTTCAGTCCTAAGCCCTTTAATGACATGACTGTTAAAAAGTAAAAGCTGTTTGTCTTGTGCCCCCAGTCACCCAAAATTCAGGTGACTTTTAGAGTTGTTTTGGTTTAAATAGCTTCTCAATATCTATAAAAGTGACTTCTTGAGAGTTGGTATCTGTTTGCTATATTATCCAAGGACTCAAAACCAACCTCATCATACATTTGGTAATATCTTGTAAGACCCTTACTTTCCCATATTATAAAATTACTCTTTGGTAGTGGTAAAATATTCAAAGTGGAAGCATAAAAAATGTAACGAATGTATCAATTCTCATTCTGCTATAGTATTTGATCCATTAGTGGGAGGATGAAATGGGAGGATTAAATGAAAACATCTATATCTGAGAAGGAGTGGGAACCAAGTTTTAAAGACAGGTGTTAGTGTGACTAGTGGTTAGAGGATTGGTTTTGCGATCTGAGGATTGCACGTTCAAATCCTATTCCGGTAGGAAGAATCTGGGTGGGAGAGTAAACAATTAGTGCTGTCCTGCACCCTCATTCATGGCCGAGGTGCCCTTGTGCAAGGCATCTAACCCCACATTGCTCCAGGGACTGTAACTAAAGCCCTGTACATAAATAACTCGAAATTGCTTTGGATAAGAGCATCAGCTAAGTTTAATGTAATGGGTGTGCATGGTTTTGCAAGTTGCATGGTGCAGTTTGTTTGCAAAACTTCCAGGGCATCTCATCAGGATGTCCTGGAAGCACATATTTAATTGTTGGTCTAGCAAACCCACTGTTGTGAACCTTTAACTACTCATGGACTGCGTTAAAGAATGACTCCATTGCAAAGACAGACTGTATGATGCATGATGTTCTTTATTAAGAAGTAAACTTGAGCAAAGGCAAATGCGTTCAACTAAGCACTAAGCAGCTTGCAAGGAGGCTAATGTGTGTGTGTGTGTGTGTGTGTGTGTGTGTGTGTGTGTGTGTGTGTCAGCAATTATAGGCAGTCTGCATATATGGAGAAGGCGATGCCACCTGTATCCTTGATACATTTAACATACATATGTAGTTGCATGCCAGCACAGTATATTTGTATTGATGTGGGAGACACAAGATGGTCTTTGCAAATACTTGGGTGTTGCGTTGCTTTTTCAAGTATTGATCAAATGTGTATATGTGTGTGTGTGTGTGTGTGTGTTTATGTGTGTGTGTGTGTGTGAGTGTGTGTGTGTTCCTTTTCACTCAGGAAGAGGACATTTCTGGAAGGCATCTTCAGCAATCTTAACTTCCTCAACAACATTTCCATGCGTGGTATAGCCCATCTCGCGCCAGTTGATCACGTTCCCGCCCCCGCTGAGCTTGTTCTCCGCGAACTGCTGGATCTCGCAGTGGGAGATCACACGGTCCCACATGTGCACGTCGGTCAGCTGACCAATCAGGGCGTCGTTGGTGTTGAACCGGCCGCCATAGGCATCCTGGTCTTGGCCGAGCACGACGAACGCCGTGCCCGCGAGGACGCCGCCCTTGAAGAGGGACTTCCTAGAACTGGGTCGGGCGTTCACCCACACCTGGGCGAGGCCCGTGGCGGAGTCCCACGTCGCGCAGAAGGAGATCCAGGCGTTCAGGTCGTCCGGGAGACCCCAGAAGTCGGCCCTGGCGTTGCCGACGTATAGCTGGTGGCGGTTGCGACCCTCCTTGCAGACCAGGAAGCCGTTGCTGTAGGACGGCATTGCCAGAGAGAAGAAGGTTTGCTCTCTGTTGCCGCCGGGGATGTCGGAGAAATACCTGAGGCACACGGTTGCCACTTTTATGTCCCTTCCTTCCAAGACTGGCACCACCTTGACGTAGCTGTTCGCTGTCTCTGCGCCAAAAGTGAACGCGTTGTTGTAAGACAAGGTGGGTTGAGAGACATCTGTGAAGAGAAACACACGTTAGAAACACGTAGATTTGTAATACGCAGCCTTTTAAAACCAACACTAAAGCACTTTTCCTCTTCGGTCACCCTACAGGTCAGAAGTAGAATTGTCTTTCTTATGTCTCATTGGAACTACAGATCGGCGACCCGCTTTTGCAAAACTTGCATAGTGCGGTCATAGTTCTTCAGAACTGAAGAGGCCTTTCGGGTGAAAGGTGAATTGTCTTCAAGCTACAAAAGCAACTCCAGTTGCTTACAACCTAACTCCTTTGACTACCATGACCTTGATGAGTGAGCATCTACACAGACATAGTGCATCCATAGCAACGGGTCAATGAATCACGGCCCAAGGAGGGATTCAGAAGTGCCTGTTACGAGTTGATGAACCACTGAAACGTTTTTTTCCGAAATGAACTCCTGAAAGATTATTTTAAGGTTGAACAAACTACTTAGTGTTGCTTTAAGGCATTTAAGGCTTATGAGCTTATTCAATAACCCTTGTAGTCATAGGCTTATGAGCTTATTCAATAACCCTTGTAAAACAACAGTGTGCTCCTGCCTTTCTTCAGTGCAAGTTGAGTCAAGGGTGAGGTTTGAACCAAGAGGGGAAAAAAATGATGAACTATCATGTATACAAAAGTCATCCACAAAAGTCTGTTTTGACTCCAGGCTATATCAGCCAGCCTCAATCAATCTTAAGATAATTGCTACTAACCCAGTAAAGTGTGCAAGTCTCTTGCAATCAGACAGCCTCAATTAATCTTAAGATAATTGCTACTAGCCCAGTACAGTGTGGGAGTCTCTTGTAATCAGACATCCTCAATCAATCTTAAGATAATTACTACTAGACCAGTACAGTGTGTGAGTCTCTTGTAATCAGACATCCTCAATCAATCTTAAGATAATTGCTACTAGACCAGTACATTGTGCAAGTCTCCCTCTGCCTTGCCCCACCCCAATCATGTGCAGTGACTATATAAACATAAAAACTGGAAAAAAAAAAAAAATGCCTGTAATTTTGTCATACTGCCCAGTCAAACATGTATAATAGTGGTGAGGCTTTTATGTACTTTCCTAATAGCAAGAAGGAAGAGATTTAGTCACAAGATGGGGGTGTTATAAAGGGGGTGTGATAAAGTCAATCACCCCCCCCCCACTGGTTATTTACTACCCCATCCATATTCTTCCTACTGGTATGGGATTCGAACCTGTGACCCTCTCAAGACTTTCTCAAGACCCTAACCATTAGGCCACAGCTTTTATCTCATTCATGACAGGTGAAATGTCTTCAGGCTCTAAAAAGAAGAAGTCCAGTTCTTTACAACTTAGCTCTTTTGACTTTATGTAAAGTGCTTACAATTTCAAATGCAGTTTCATTATAGATCGAATGGCATAAGGTACAGGGGAATGTCATCCTTTATCTCACTGTGACAGTCCAAAAGGAACTTGTGAATAAATGTACCTACCACCTGAACAATTCTCTGGTTGACGCCTGCTTTCAATCTGGTCCTCCAAAACCACATGTCCGCGAACGGTGAACTCCAGGTCATGCCAGTTGATCATGTCGCCCCGCTCAAACTTCCTGTTTTCGGAAAAGCTCTTGATGTCGCACGAGGAGATGACGCGGCTCCACATGTGGACGTCCGTCAGCTGCCCCACCAGCACGTCGTTCGCATGCAGCCCGCCGCCGTACTCGTCCTGATCCTGCCCGAGAACGACGAAGGGCTTCCCCGTCAGCGACCCGCCTTTGAACACGGTCTTCCTGGCGCTGGGGATTCCGTTCAGCCACACCTGGGTCAGCCCCGTCTTGGAGTCCCACGTGGCGCAGAACGAGTTCCAGTCGTTCAGCTCGTCCGGAAGGTTCCAGAAGTCCAGCACCCCGCTGCCGATGTACATCTGGTGCCGGTTGCGGCCCAGCTTGCTCAGCAGGAAGCCGTTGCTGTGTGCTGGCGTGGCCAGCGAGAAGAAGCTCTGCTCCTTGCCCTTCTGCGGGAGGTCGGTGAAGTAGCGGAGGCAGACGCTCACCTCTCGGAGATGCTCGGACGATGACGATGACGGCCCCTTGGCCAGCTGCAGCTTCACGGAGCTGTAGTCCGTTTCGGCGGGGAAGGTGAACGCCATTCCACCGAGATCTGCATGAGCCAATTACAAAGTTCACCGTCAACAACAGAGTGTGAATTACCTCTTCATAATTTGGGGGTGCTTCCTTTTAACAGGGGATACTACCGTTTACATTTAGCATTAAGTGCTACTTATATGTTGGTAACCTTCAACCCTGTTGTTTTGATCACTTCAGGGGGTAGTGGGTCTTGATCGGGGGGGGGTACTGTACCTCCCAGTACCCCTTGTAATTTGACCTATGGTCAAAAGCCCATCAAGATATATATATATATATATATATATATATATATATATATATATATATATATATATATATATATATATATTTAATGTCAGGGGTGCCGCTGTAAAGGTTTGGCTTTATGGAAAAAAAATACAATTGTGGTGACTCCCCCTCTCATTAACAGCAACTTTAATAATTTCCTCAAAAGTAAAAAAAAAAAAAAAATGATGTAAATACAACACTAGTACATGATATTACATATTGTTACTTAGGTTGTATCGCTGTACCTAAGTAGGTAGATACACTGCAACACCGACACTGTAAAATAAAGAGCTACCTAGATTTCTGCTGTAAAGATGCAGTAAAAGGATAATAAGACACTGAGTAATAATAATAATAAAAATAAATAAATAAATAATAATAATAATAATAATAATAATAATAATAATAATAATAATAATAATAATAATAATAATAATAACAACAATAATAATACCATTAGTGATAATCTTTACCTGTATAACACAATTCATGCCAGATGCAGCTCAAGGTGCGTCAACAGTTTGGCAAGAAAAATACAAGACAACATTTCTTGCAGTTCAGTGGCGCCGGAACGGGAAAGTCCATTGGGGGGCTGTCGAGTGTGCTAGTGTCCCCAGGGAGCAACAGGGCTGAGGAAAGAACCCCTGTTTTAAGTAAGTAATAATGATTAAGTAAGCAATAATAAGACACTCACCTTCACCTGCAGAACATCCCTGAAGAAATAAGCAAAGGAGACTAAGCGGGAGAAACCTCATGGTTTCGGATGTCGTGTGCTGCCGATCCTCTGATGACAATAGTGTATTTCTGTGTCGCTGAAAGAACCCACTCTGATTGACCTAAAGGCTGCGGTGCTGATGGGTGGTAATATAGGCAAAGAAAAACAGGAACACCCTCCAGGTATCTGTTATGCAACACGCACACCTCTACGACCACAAATCAGGACTTATTTGGTTCTCCTGCCTCTTGTGCTACAGACACAGAAATGTGGGTGCATCTGAAAAGACTTGTCTGAGCAATGCCCCTTTCCCATTTTTCATTTTTGATTTTCTTTTTTTCTAAAGGGCACTGGTTCTGCTCTAGTGCAACTAGTGCAAATGCAGGTCTCCGGTTTCTTGTTGCTTTGATAAACCTCTCAAAAAAAGAGGAATGAGTGTGCAACACTCACAGCAAAGTACAAATTATAGACTTATTACATTACACTTAGTTGACACTCTTATCCAAAACAACTTACAGATATTTACAGGGTTTCAGTTACAATCGCTGGAGCAGGGCAGGAGTCGAACCAGCAACCTTCCAATTGCAAGACCAACTCCCTAACCACTAGGCCACAGCTAAGTTAAGTAGCTGCATACCTCATGTTGACCTTTGTCGAGGTTCAATTAGCTATAACTATTCTGGTTCCAGGGGAACGGCTTCACTTTCTGGAAGGATTTTGGGTAGCTGTTGAAATGAGAATAACATCTTAGTACACTCTATAAGTCCAGTGTGTAAATCTGCCTTTCGTTCGTAATCTGCAACCTATCTAGTGTCTTCAGTCACGTCCCAGACTAGAGGGTGTTGGTCTGTTGACCAGAAACAGAGGTTATGAAATAGCCCTCTGCTTTGAAGTCCAGTTGGACTTCAACTTAAGATCTCAAGATCTAAGTCCATTTCTGTTTAGTCTAGTCTCATATTACCCATTTCCCCTAAAGATTTCACATTTTGCTTTTTGTAGTAATCTGTAGATCAGCAAAGCATTTTGGGTATGCAGTGCCTTCTGGGTATGCATGGCATAGGGTGGCTTCGTCACATGACGTCAGACAAAGTTCTCGATCTGTCATAAAAAAAAAATCAGGTAGGGTAGCCTAAGTGGTAAAGCATAAATCTCAGAGAGCTTAATTCTTGCTGTGCCAGAGACTCAGAGTGGCTATCTGCTCTGAGGTCTGAATCAGACTCAGAATCAGAATCAAAATCAGAATCGAAATCAGACACGGAATCCAGAATCAGAATCAGAATTGCTGATTAATGATCATCTACCCTCCCCGAGACTACTGTCTGTTTACACATTTGTCTGTGTGTGTGTGTGCGTGTGTGTGTGTGTGTGTGTGTGTGTGTGTGTGTGTGTGTGTGTGTGTGTGTGTGTGTGTGTGTGTGTGTGTGTGTGTGTGTGTGTGTGTGTGTGTCGGTCCACCCAGTAGGGGGAGACATGTTGCCATCTCTGATTACGTCTGTGTATGTGTGTGTGTGTGTGTGTTATATTGGGGGAGGAGAGAGATGTTGAAATATCCAATATCTACAAGCGAGTCTTTAGCTGTTCAAACCTGAATCTGCAAAGGTACGCAACTGTTTCACTGTCTGTGCAAATCAAATCAAATACGTTTTAAGTTGGCGTTCCTACATTTAGCATTACCTTTGTTTGCACATGTAGTATTTGTCATGTAGCATTTGTTTCTAGCCATGTGTTACACATATTAGAGATTGAAGTATGAAGTATGAAGACACCCCAGACACGGCACAGTGTTGCTTTTGTAATTACATACAATGCAATTGGTTCACGTTCATGTTTTTTTAATGTTCAATGTATTTTTAATGTGTTCAATCTAATAATCACATTTGTGTAGGTGCTCTGGGAAGACATGGCAGTGAATCTGCTGCTCGCACTTTTGCTGGTGTGCAGCTGCAATGCTGATGTACAAGGTAAAGTGTCCCAGTTTTTTACATCAATGCTCGTGCTATTGTGAAGACTTTGCTTACTTTTACCCAGGAGTTCTGCTAGAGCTGCTATTTGTACATGTTTGGCAAGTAATCATAAAATTGCCCTGCTATGTTGGCAGAGATTAAGAAAATGTTAGGTTGAAATACTGATTAATAGTAATGAATAGTAGAAACTGATTGTTGACATTTTAAAACTTAATTTACAACTTGCAAATATTATTTATGTTTTTGTTACCTGGGCCCCCAGAGGGGATTGACCAGGTATTGCAATCACCCTGTCTGTGTGTGTGTGTGTGCGTGTGTGTGTGTGTGTGTGTGTGTGTGTGTGTGTGTGTGTGTGTCTATCTTTGTCTGTCCTCCCACAATGACCCTGTCCGTGGACAACCAGGTTGCCATCTCTGATTGCACTTGTTTTGTGCTTTTGTTCGTTGCCTCTCGTTTTCAGCATTTTGAATTGATTGTGGTACAAGTTTTGTCCACGAAGGTGAAGGCATACAAACAGGGATATATGATTTTGGGAGCGCTGTGCTTCTGTGAGATCTAGTCTTTTACTGTATATGTGATTGAAAATGTTTTGTAAGCACCGGTAATTGTCTTTCTTATCCTTAAAAATACATGTTGTATTATATTTTAAAACTGCAGCAGGCAAGTCTACAGAATTACCAGATGGAAGTTGGTTAAGTCAGAAAAAATCAAAATCAGGTCCCTCCCAGTCCCCTCCCCCAACCTGAACTAAGTTCCATAACTGTCTCCCAAGCCACTCCCCCTGTATAGACAACAGGGGTGTGCAAAAAATATCGTAATATATTGTATCGCAATATATCGTATCGCAATACACTGTATCGTTTTAAACATCAATATCGTGATACTAATTTTCACAATATACTATATCAATTTCTGACTCCAATTCTATGCACTTTATGTTTTTCTGTTATGTTGAGTTCAGTAACTCTGAGTTATGTTGATTTAATTAAGTTTAGATGTGAGACTATCTAGATTGTAAATAGCAACTGATAATTTAGCTCTATTTTGACATTTTCACTGAACAATGTAGAGTATCGCAATATATCGCAATATACCCAGTATTGCAATATATTGTGATAGAATCGTATCGTGGCATATGTATCGTGATATGTATCGTATCGTGAAGTCCTTGCCAATACCCACCCCAGTATAGACAAGGCAGTGCACGTGAGTGAGCATGAGCTGTGATTGACAGACAACTATTCCTCCCCACTAACCCGACTGGTGGAACAGAACTGAGAGCAGCGAAATGTCATTGACAGGCTAAGGGTGGAGCTAAAAAATTCAGGCTATTTCCTAAATACTCCAATAGTCCTTTCCTAAATAGTACTACTTCCAGAATACCGTGACTCTTCCAGCCAATTTGACAAAAAAGTTACCTGCAGCAGCTTTAAACCAGGCTGACCGCCTATCCACGGAGACGTTTTTGTCATTTCCAGAAAGAAAAATCAAAATCTAAAGTATGCAACACATTTTAGGTGCATGCCCCATAGCCGAGGGAGAAGAAGAATCAACTTAGAGGGTCTAAGTTCTCAGGGGTCATCAGCCGCTGGCTTATGGCCTACATCGTGTGTAGCCTCTTGGTAAATATACAGACAGTACAATAAATACACAGGCAGTAAGACAACAGACAATAAAGTAGGTAGTGCGAAAGAGACAAAAAGTGTCACAGTGCAGTTGTAAACAGATAATATTTGAGAAATTACAGCAGGAAAAAGTGTCACAGTGCAGTTGTAAACAGATCGCTTTTGTGAAATTACAAGCTGCACTTGTGTTGTAGCCCTTTTGCGGTCACCGTATCGCCGGCGCTACGACTCGCTGTGACTGAAACAACAAAGTTATAATAAGGGCTGCATCTTAAAGGGTTAATGTCATGTGTGACCAGGGGCACCGCTAACAGGGAGTGGAGGATGGGGGGGCGGGGTGGTCTGGGGCCCAAAATTGTTTTCTTTCAGGGGCCCCACAATTTCTAGTGGCACCCCTGTTTATTACAAAACACTACGCTCTATTGCATGAGTTCATTTCAGTATTTTATTTACATATACGCATTTTCCCCCTTCTGTCCCTAGACCTCACAGGGAAGCTGATGTCCTTCTCAGGGGATGCCTCCTACGCTGAACTCTACACCTCAAAGGAAGTTGATCGCGCTACCGTGTGCCTACGATTCCGCACCGAAAACAATCACAAGCAGTGCCTGTTCTCGTTAGCATTGAACCCAGAAACCCACGCCCTCCAAATGATCAGGGAGAAGGGGGACTTCTCGGTGGAGATCGGCTTCGGTTACAAACGCTTCCGTGACATGTTCGCGGACAAGGCGAATAAGTGGAATTCCGTGTGCATGACCCTAAACACGAAAACTGACCATGCGCGAGTGGGCCTTGTGCAAATGTGGGTGAATGAGATGCGAAGCTTAAGGAAAGCAGTTACCGTATCAGACAAGATATCAAGCTCACTGCGCCTAAAAATGGATCTCGGAAAGAGAAGGCCGTTTTACAAGGGTGAGACTCCCGGAAGCTCTGGCTACATCCCATATCTGGGGGAGGTAAAAGACGTCCATGTGTGGGATAGCATTCTCTCCCCTTGTGAAATTAAGACGTTTATCGATTATAAAGAAGGTTGCAATACAACATTTACCCCAGGGAACGTCATCAATTGGAAAGCATTAGATTTCAGCACTGATGGGACTGAAGTTGGTATCAAGCAAGCATGAGTATAAGCTTAAGATAGAATGTTGATTGGAGACTGGAGACTGTAGAACCCCCATACTCAAATAGCGGCCCGTGGGCCATTTTAGGCCCATGGGGGGTCTATTTCTGGCCCACGAGCTGTTCTGATTTATTATTATTAATTGTTTTATTTTATTTTATTTTATTTTTAATCGCTCTGGGCGCTCTTATTTTGAAAGCGCACCCCTCGCGTTGTAACGAGATGTGAGGACTGCCTCCATGGCAACGATAAACAAATACCAAGTCCTTGCCACCCTCGCAAACTTGACACACGTTTTTACCGGTCGGAGCCACAGCCACAATGGCATGCTCGAAGTTTGCACCAAAAAGAAAACTGGACAGCGAGCACCGCCAATTCCATCCAGAATGGACAGAAAGGTTTGTGTTCTTTCTTCCACCGTCCAGCACTCAACCTTTGTGTTTAATCTGCCAAGAAAGTGTCACAGCACTATGAATTAAAGCACAAGCATTTTGAAGAGACATTTCCGCAAAACTCCAAGATACATTCTCAATAAATGGCCCGTTGAGTCAATGGAAAAAAAAAAGTGGCCCAATCATCATTTCTATTTGAGTACCCCTGCTGTAGAATGTAGAATGAAAGATAAAAAGTATCCTGGACTGGGAGGACAGAACTTTGGAAATCAAATGTGAGGTGTAGAATGTAGAAAGTAGATGTAGAATGTAGATGTAGAATAAACGATAGAATGTATTCTAGACTGGGAGGACAGAAATTTGGAAATCAAACGTGATTGTGAGGGCACAGTTAGTTTCAAGTCAGCGTGAGATGGAAGATGCAGGATTGGGTGGTGCTGTGACGGAAAAGTCGAGAAATAGAATGCCAGAAATTTGGCTATTTGCTTATTAGGACCATTTAGGGAATTTTGATTTCTGTCTAAAAAGTAAGATAGATACATTTCAACCTTGTGTACGCCTAAACGCATTTTCTGATCAAATTAAATGTGAAGATGCTACACCCAGAGATGATATTACACACTTCTTACTGTTTGTTTTTTCTGGTTATTTTTTGTCACTTTTTGTAATGTAGGTTTTATATACTGCATAATACATAACTCTCCCATTTACAAAGCTTAGCCTAAATGGCTGTCCCACATTACTTGTGCCATTATGTTGATCACAAAAGTGATAATTAAGTAATAAACTAAAGGACTTTCAACACATTCATGTAGTGTTTCTTGAACACATCACTAACATCATTAACAATAATAAACATTATTTTATTACCAGTCTTGAAAAAACGTACTTCCTTAACCGTAACTTACATTAACTTCAGCCTTCTGGCAACATTACATGATCAGTTACATAACATCTACTGTAGTAAACCTATTCTCAGAGTCTTGTTGAATACATTTGGTTAGATGAACAAATTAAAAATGCTGAGTTTGCAAAATACTTACGTGTGCCACATAATACAATGTCCCAAATGATCGAACTTCACCTAATGGTTAAATGTCAGTGTTCCAAACTACATATGCAGATATTGTCAATGCTGTATATACTCTGTACATCATGCATACGGTCCATAATACATCTGATATATACCTTTATATCTACATTTATTTTATAGCACACCTGAATACCTGTTCATACATATCATTTCCTCATTTATATATATAATGTATATTCATATCTATATTTTTATAGCACACCTATACCTATAATAGCCCAACTGTATACTTGTTTATAATATATCTGTTTATATCCCTCATGTATATTAATACCTAATTATTCCCACCTGTTAATACTGCCCTATGTATTTGCATATAATTCACTACAAACTATACTGTAATATACTGTATATTGCTCCATATTGTATATACGGTATATATCGCAGCTCATTGCACCTCTGCAATATTGCTCCATATTGTATATACGGTATATATCGCTGCTCCTTGCACCTCTGATTAGATGCTAAACCACATTTTGTACTCTGTATACACGTGTAATGACAATAAAGTTGAATCTAATTTATTCTTGGAAAAGAACAAAAAGTTCAGTTATGGTCCCTGGAGCAATGTGGGGTTAGATGCCTTGCTCAAGGGCACCTCAGCCATGGATGAGGGTGTAGGAGAGCACTGGTTGTTTATTCCCCCACCACATTCTTTCTACTGGAATAATAATAATAATAATAATAATAATAATAATAAACTTTACTTGTATAGCACAATTCATACATGCAAGATGCAGCTCAAAGTGCTTTACAGTTTAGCAGGGTTGTCACAGGACAACATTTCTTGCAGTCCAGTGTCGCCGGAGCAGATGAATACAGTTGTAAACTGACTCTTGCGGGTACACGGGTGGACAGTCCTTGTAGGCCCCAGGCGCTAGAACTGTGCAATGCGATCCAATCCGAACCGGCGACCCTCCAATCCCAAGACCAATCCTCTAACCACTAGGCCACAGCTGCCCACGTTTTTAATCAAACAGCGATGCCACTAAGGTGCAAGATGAAATATCCCAAAAGACCTTTCATATAGCATTACACACTAAGTCGCATGAAAAAAAGCTGGGCAATGCTTTACAATAGCTACAGGTACATGAGGCCTGATATATATCTGAAACATTAGGCTAATTTAATATTTAACTACTGGTGCATAGTGTTAGATTAAGTAGATTAAAAATCTAATTGTTTCTCCAGTGTAGCCATATTTATCTATGACATAAGAACTAATATATTATTATTTTCATTTTTTCACACCAACAAAGTAGAGGTTTCTATGAAAACATGACATGTATTTGAATCCTGTCTTTAGAGAAGGTTTTTCCAAATGTAATTTTATTAATTTTATTAACTAGTAGTACTGTAGCAGTAAGTCCTGATTGCACACTTTTAATGTTTAGTGACTGGTGTTTGAATGCATTACATGGGACAAAGGGTTCATGCCAGCAAGTTTATAGTTTAATTACAAAACCATCGCGTGACAGAAGGTTGTGATTGTACAGTATGGTTCACACACACACACACACACACACACACACAGTTTATTAAAAAAAAAATAATAAAAAAAATGAACAAAAACAAAAGATCTTACTCACTGGCTGTTTTTGTTTTAATCAGTCATCTAGTCGTTTAACTGAACTTTTACGACCTATGGCTTAGTGAAATACTTTAAGAACTCACTCCATTCTCAACAAGACTGCACTGCAATGGGCAATCATATTCATCTTTCAACAGGAGAACATTGTCGGAGGCAGTGTATTCCATGGACTTCCAATTAATTACGTTGCCAGGGGTGAACGGCTCCGCAGCTTTCTTTTCTGCCATGTACTTCTTGATCTCACATGCGTCGAGAACGTAGTCCCACATGTGCACATCTTTTATCTCTCCCGGCAAACGTCCAACTATTCCGAAAACGTCCTTGTCATAATCTAGCCTCACCTTACCCAATGTCACGCGAGGGGGCCGGGTGTGTGACCCCGAGAGAGAGCCGGGGCCTTTGCGAGAGCGCTTGACGGGGCTGCGGCCCTCATTCAGCCACATTTGCACAAGGCCATTTGCAGAGTCCCAGGTGACACAGATGGAGTTCGGCGTGCTGAGTTTCCCTGGCAGGTTCCTAAACAGCACAGGAATGCCGCTACCGTTGTGGTAAAAGGCATAATCGCCGTTTGCCGTTCGTGACAGTGTCATGGCCTCGGGAAGGGCCGGCGTCGCCATAGAGAACAGCGTGACGTCATAGATGATATCGTCGCTGAAGTGTCGCAGGCAGACAGTCGCAGAGTCAACATTCCGTTGGAGCGGAATATCAACATACTTGGGATTTTCTGTTACCCGTCTGAACTCCAGGAGGTAACCTGACAGATCTTTATGTGCAAAAATAAAATGTACATTGAGATGAAAACAGCTGAATGTGTCTGCTCTGCACTGGTGAAACTTTCAATGTATATCCTAAACAAAACATTAAACACATGCAACAAATCTAGTATATTTCATAGCAAATATAATGAAGTAATGAAGGATTGAGTAGGCTATATTGTTTTGACACCCGAAAGCTACAATAACATTAACCCGAGCAGCCTTGCAATGGTACACCGCGGGTTTTATCGTTTGAGATTGGCAAGCAATACAGCACATATGCATGAAGGAAGAATTTACTTAAATTAATCTGATTTTCCTCTTATCTGTTTCCTCTAACAAACAACTTTCTTTATACCACGGCTTCCTTCAATTTCACATTGTGACGCGTCCTTTAGAATGGTTATTAACTTTCTATATACAGTATGCACACCTATGAAGTAGTCCCTGCTTTCCGACTGTATCGTGTTTATGTGTCAATGCGCCAAGTTCGTGGTGAACTGTAAATAAACAGTAAAGATGTGACAGCTTTAGCAAATGATGAGCAGATGGAAGAACACAAAGTTACAACATGTTATATGCCTCTGTGATCGTCTTTTAGTGCTACCACACTGCATTTGAACTCTCTACTAACGTGATTTTGCTAAGCAAGGCTTAAAGGGTGTGTTGCAGGGTTCAATAAATAACAAACTTATACCACTTTCTTGTTGGTAATACTGTACACATTTAAATTGTTATCCATTGTATTTGGGATAATGGACGACACGGTGTTCAGATATCAGAAAGTGAATGCATTTCGAGGTGTAACAGCCACTCCGCTTCGGGTCGTGACCACATTACCACCTCGAACGTGCATTAACTTTCTGATATCCGAACACCGTGTCGTCCATTATCCCTTACTTAGCCACCTCCTTAAAAGCCATACATTACCCTGAGGCTTGGAATGGCAGCACTGCGTGAGCAGAAACAGTAGAAGAAACCTCATTGTGTCCCGTGATGCAGACCTCCAAGAAAAAACAGCAACAAAAACAAAAAGAAAGGGATAAAAACAATTGTAAACACTTAATTTCACAGTTACAATGTATCTAAATGTAACAACATGTAATTTTATGTACTTACACTGTGCATACCTAACACCAATCCTAACCCTAAGGTACAGTGTAAGTACATAATGTTACATATTGTTACATACTTTATTACACTGTACCAAATTGATGTAACAGGGACAGGAGAATAAAGTGTAACCCACTAACCCTGAGGTACATTGTAAGTACATACTGTAACTTATTGTTACAGACTTTGTTACACTGTACCTACTGTAACTGATGTAACAGGGGCAGAAAAATAAAGTGTACAAAACAAATAACTGTTTCTTCTGCCTACTGGCTTGACCTTTCAAATATGAATAATATGTGTTTTACACTATAACAACGGTTATTCATTTCTGTGTAATTATTAATTTATTAAATTATTAATTCTTAAAAAAATGTAAGCCTATGTTGATTTGATGTTGACAATGTTTAAACAAGACATTGAGAATAAGCTCTTCCATTTACTGTTCACACTCGTAAAGATATGCCATGCACATATCATATGATATACACCAGGCATCTTTAGCTTGATTTCAATGCAACACTCTAAAATAATTAAGTTAAATGCCTTTATGACAAAGTCTTCTGCTTTCCTACTTTGCCCTGTCTTGAAGTATGTCAGTATATCTGTTACACATAAACACAAATTGATTGATTTTAATTCAAGACGCTCATATAATTTTAGTTAAGTGTGTTTATGATAAAGTCTTATTCTTTCCTACCTTGCTCTGTTTTGGCGCTTTGATGCAGTGGCCACAATATGTCTGTTCAAAGCAGTATCACTTGGCCTGGTAACAGTCCACAGCCTGAACAGAGGCAGGCATGGTGGGGGGAGTTATTTACACACGAAAGGATCACATTGCAAAACGTGTCCAGTCAAAAACGGATGCCTTCTTTTGGGTCATGGACCTTTGAGAGCAAACGGGTATGGTCTACTGTGTGAGAGTGCATCAGATTATGGATTCAAGCTCTCCTGGGTGCAGATGGCCAAAAAGTGGAAACATCTCACCCTGTATACCTCACAAAATGCCTGCTCTGATGGACTGTGGAGTAAAACTTTTGATTGGTCCAGAGCACTGGCACCTTGAAGAGTGATCACTGGTAACGACTACGAGCCATATGCCATTGAGACAGACCTGAGGATTCCAGACGCACCATCCAAAAGGATCGGGGAATCGGCCTTCTCATACTACGCCCCAAAGAGATGGAATGCCCTACCACAGCACATCAGAGAAGCAGAATCCATCGACATCTTCAAGCGACAACTAAAGACCTACCTATTCAACCATGCCTATACCTAACTACTCAGACCAAAGTCCCTTCAGCCAGACTCCCCCGCCCAGACCAAGGGCCCTTCAAACAGTCACAGACTTCCCGTTACCAGCCCCGGCAGATGGGCTTCCCTGGGAGACGTGCTTCTGCCTGAGGTTTCTTCCTAGAAAAACAGGGAGTTTTACTCACTGATTCCTGAGGTTTCTTCCTGAATTCACGCAAATCAAACAAACAGGGAGTTTTTCCTCACCCCTGTTGCTCCCTGGGTACACTAACAACTGACTGCGCCTAAATGAACTTTCCTCGTCTAGTGCCTCTGGTCTGCAAAGACTGCCGACCTATGTTCACATAAGAGCCCACATTAACAGGGCATTGCATAGTTCTAGCGCCACTGGACTACAAAGATTGCTGACTAGGGCCTACAAGGACTGCCTACCTGTGTTCATGCAAGAGTCAGTTTGCTACTGTATTTATGTGCTCCGGCACCACTGAACCGCAAGAAATGTTGTCCTGTAACAACCCTGCTAAACTGTGAAGGACTTTGAGCTGCATCTTGCATGTATGAACTGTGCTATACAAGTAAAGTTTATTATTATTATTATTATTATTATTAGGCTGGTCTAGGCCTAGTATTGTAGGAAGTGTGCCACAGTGTGCTAATTCTAAAATCGAGACTGGTCTTTGCCATCGCAGTATCATTTGGCCTGGTAACAGTCCACAGCCTAAACAGGGGCTCGCATGGTGGGGGTAGTTATTTACACACTAAAAAAATCACGTTGCAAAATGTGTCCAGTCAAAACGGATGCCTTTTTTTTTTGGGTCATGGAGCAAACAGATATGGCCTACTGTGTAAGAGTACATCAGATTATGGATTCAAGCTCCCCTTGGTGCAGAATCACCATGTGTCCCCCCCCCCATCTCCCCCTCCCCAACAAAATATTCTGCTTTCCCCATAGAAAT